>JAQSUU010000598.1:12400000-13600000 GCA_038087645.1 Saccharum hybrid cultivar R570
CGAGGAGGAGCACCGGCGGCGAGGTCACCGGAGTAGAGCAGAGCAGTGGCGGCGAGATGTGCTGCGACTCGCGAGTCGCGACTGGCGACTGCGAGAGGCGAGAGCAGAGAGAGCGGCTGCGTGGTGCGGACGACTGGGCGAGGAGGGGAATTAGGTTAGGGTTTGAGAAATGGGGGGGGGGGGGGGCGGGAGCGCGGCGGCTTATATTTGGGGGGGGGAGCGCGGCGGTAGTGGGCTGGGCCGGCAAAAACGGACCGGGCCGGTTGCCGTGCCGGCCAATTTACCGGGCCGTGCCACGGGCCAGGGTGGCGGCCCAGGCACGGCCTGGTGCCTCGGGCCGGGCCGGCACGGGCACGCTGGTACCGGGCCGGGCCGTGCTTCGGACCGGGCCAAATCCACGTGCCGCGGGCCGTGCCAACGGGCCACGGGCTGCATGGCCATATATAGCCGCAAGGAGTTGCTCCGTTGCGCTGCTTCATCTTTGTATTGTCGCCTCCGCCTGCACCTTCGAGGCACAGCGCTCGGCCGCTGGCCCTGCCAAGCGTGGCACGTGGCTACCCTCTTCAGTCGTGCCGCCGTTGCCTCCCTACAACGTCGTGCAGCTGCCGCGGGCCCGCCGCCTACAAGCATCGCCGGTGCCGTTGCCTCTGGTGAACTCCTCATGCCGACGAGCCTCCATTCTCACAAGCAGCAAAGGAGATGTTACGCTGAAAGCGTATGTTGCAAGCGTATGTTTCAAGTGTTTCAGATGTTTCAGAGGTATGTTGCAAGTGTTTTGTATGGATGTTGCAAAACTAGATCGGAATATTGCATATTATGTTGCAATGACTATACACGTATGTTGCAAGCGTATGTTCCAAATGTTTCATCTGGTTTTTTTTGACGTATGTTGCAAATGTTTCATACATATGTTGCAAGTGTTTTATCTGGATATTGCATATGTTTTGCAATATATTTGCAAGTGTTTTTAGAGTATTTTTGCAAGTATTTTAGATGTATGTTTTAAATGTTTCATCTGTCTTCAGACGTATGTTGCAAATGTTTCATCTGGATGTTTCAAAAGTAGATTGAATATTGCACATGTTATAATGGTGCCAGTGGATGGCGAACAGCGCCCTGCTGTAGGGCTTTGGCTCCTACCTCATGCGACGCGCCTCGCCCTCTTGTCTCTCCCGTCCCCTCCCTTCCCTTCCCTTCCCTTCTCTCCATCTCGCCGCAGCAGTTCGAGCTCGACCTAGACGCGGAGTTCAGCGGCACTGGAGCGGGATAGGATGCGGGGCGGAAGCGTGGCGCAATGTGGGCGGGAGTGCTGCGTCCGAACAGGGCGTGGATGGGCGCAAGCAGGGCGCGCTGTCACGGGATGGACATGGACACGACTCATTTCCATATTTTCGGGGAGGCTCCGGAGGTGCGTCCGAACGCGTCATCCGTCCGGACGCTAGCGCTTCTTGTCACCAATTACTGCCGTGTATAAGGGCACCGTCGGCGAGTGTACGGACTCTATTTCTTCTTTAAGAGGCGGAACGGACCAGATCGAGACTCGAGACAACAGCAACATTGCCCACGACACGGGATATATATGCAACGAGAATCAAGCTAGGTCAGGGTCACGTGCTCTGATGGCGCCCACACGCGGTCGACTGAAGGGTATCTATCCGGAGAGGAAGAAAGGCAGCAAGTCGACGCCCAAACAGAAATCGAAGAAGGGGAAATCCCATCAACAGTGCCAAGGCGACGCCGGTATGTACGATGCGGCCGCCGCGCGCCGTCGCCTTCTCGTCGTTGTCTTATACACGTAGTGCCTACAGTATTATCAATATCATACATGCACGTATATATATGTTCAGATTCCGGCGGGTACACCGCCGAGGAGGAGGAGCTCCGGCAGTTCGACATGGACATGTCCTACGGCCCGTGCATCGGCGTCACGCGGCTCCGGCGGTGGGAGCGCGCCGCCGCGATGGGCCTGCGCCCGCCGCCCCACCTCCGTGACCTCATCCTGCGGCCGCAGCATCACGGCAGCGCCTCATCTCCACCACCCAAGAGCAAGAGCGACGGCCGCAATGGAGACGACAACGTCTCCCAGCTCGAGTGCCTATGGGCAGGCAAGGTGTAGCCGGAGATGGATCTAATCGGTCGACCTCCCAGACCTCTGATGCAATGCAAAACCCTTTTGGGATAAGATCGCTGGTCGTACGACCCATGGAATGCGACCGATCTTCACCTGCAGCTAGATTTATTTCCGTTACTTTGTTTGTCACAATCGGTCGGGTCCGGACTCTCTAGAGTCTAGATTGCGCTTGTGCCACCACCGTTAGTCCGTTACCTTTCGTTTCAGTTACAACTTGCTCCTGGAAGCTATTTTTGTACGTTTGCTTGGGAATGCGATGTGTGTTAAAGCTACTTTTCGTTTTAGTTCATTTTTGGCCATTGAAATATCGGCACTCTTATTTTATATATTCACTAAAATAAAAAAGGGAATCGCTATATTACACTCTTATTTTATATATAGCCACTAAAATAAAAAAGGGAATCGCTATATTACAAGTGCCTGAAAACTGCATTTCTCTAAGGCGACCTCGTGATCTTCATCTGACCAAGACATCTTCTTCGTCCTCCTGACACCTCTATCTTCCTAAAGCACACACCACCCACCCCGTGGTGCGGTAGGGTCTAGTTGAAGACCGCGGAGTTCTCGTGAGACCCTACCGCACCTGCGGCGACCTTCCTCTTCTCCTCCTCCACTCCTGCCGCTGCTTTCTTCTCCAACTTCGGCGAGAACGGCTGCGACACCCTCGCCCAAGCTGGCCTAGCCGCCTCCACCGCCGCTAGGACCCGAAGTCACCCGCCCCCGTTCCCACCGCCTAGCCAGCCTGCTTCCCCTCAGAACACCTTCTATGCCCACCGGATTTGGAGAAGAAAGAGGGGGAGAGGCCCGAGAGGGAGGCCACCGTTTGGATCCTTCCATTTTGGGGAAATTAGAATCTACTTAACGAATTAAGGCTACTTTGCTTGAAATTTGACATTCCATAACTTTTCCAAGTTCACATATAAGTCTATCTCAAATTCATAGGGTGGAAGATAGAAAATTGATTCTATAGATCACCATGCTATGTTTCTATTCTGCAACTTATAACACACTCTTTAACTCGTTTTCCTACAATAGAAATGCAATATATAAATATCTTCCTTGTATGACTAACAATAGTATACAAATATATTCCATATACGGTAGCTTAATTAATATGTGCCCAAATTATAATTACTAGAATGAATTCAATTTTAAGGGTCCAAATGGGCCGGCCATGTCTGGTACATTCTTGAGAAGCTATACAAATGGAGGAAAAAAGTGCTAATGACAAGCTGATCTACCAACCTTTTGCGTTTTAAAGTTAGTTTATTTAAATGATGGTTGCAGGAAGAAGCACGGCTAGAAACCACTGTAGAAAAACGTGACGTTTGTCATCTAGTTTTAGATTGTTTTAACCTTATAAGCAAATTATTATAATACTATATATTAAACGAGCACTATATTAATTTTACGGCTTTTGCAATTCATTGCATATATATAAACAGTTTCCGCCCTCGCAAAAATGAATCCACGTCCACGACACAGTATAACGCACACATGTATTGAACTTTTAACAGTGCGTTGACTTTTAGAAATTGGTGTGCGCTCTTTACTGCACAAAGCACGACGTCAGAGATGATGTACGCGATGGCTAAGCCCGTACACACAAGAGCATATATATATATATATATATATATATATATATATATATATATATATATATATAGAACTACTACCCTGTATCTGGCTACAAAATAACTTATTTTGTAGCCACTTTGAGTTACGATAATTGCTACTTTAATTTACGAGATTATAGTAACTCCTTACTATGTGATTTACTATAACATTATGGTAACCCATGTGTTATAGTAATTCAACTATCGTAAATATATGCTGACATTGTCGTAAATTAGTATGTAAAACTATCGTAAATAGAGGTGGCTACAAAATAAGTTATTTTTGTAGCTAGCTATAGTATATATATATATATATATATATATATATATATATATATATATATATATATATATATATATATATATATATATATATATATATATATATATATATATATATATAGAACTAGCTTATTATTAGTACATGTATTTTTGCTATGCTAGGATATATATTTACATCAATTGGTTAGCTGCTCAAATCGACATCACATCGATTAATTAGCTATTTGAGGACTTATTGTGCCAGCGACAATGGCACTAACCTTGATATAACTAGTCGATATGTATCAGTTCGTACTCAACGTGTGCTGAGTAGTTCTGGTTGATTACTGCCTTGAGTACAGAGAGCAAAGGATAACGCTTTTACACTCAAGCCACAGGTAAGGTGTTCTTACCAACGCGCAAATAGAAGGAGCCCATTTGCATGATATCGGGGCAGCATGTACATTTATGCCTTACAGCCATAAAATTAATTTATTATACCATAAGGCGATTGCCCATTGCCATGGTGAAACAAACACTCTCAATTTCTAATCTCTCCTCTGTATTTCAAGGCAAAGCACACGTTTCAATTAGCCCTGCCTACCAATATGGGTTAAACTCACCTCTTACCTAACCCAATCCATATCAAATTAACTACCTTACCTAACCCATAGTTTTATTATTTCGACTCAACCCAATCTAACCTATCAATTAGTAGAACCAGTTTGCTAACCCATATGTTTACATAAAATGGACATGTAAGCTAAAATATGTGGGCTACCTCAAAAGTCAAACCCAAGATTTAAAATAGTACATTTACACTTTATTGAAATTTATAAAAATTGATTAAATTTATTGGAGATGATTCAAGACAACAGCGTGCCAATTAGCACTACCATATCAACTAATGGACCTCACCTCAAAGCTGGATCCTAGAACTAAACTCTTAAGCTCACGCTCAAAATTATAAAGAAATTGACTAAAATTTATTTGGCATGATTCGATGTGACATGAAGCTATTTTTATCATAATTAAAATCGAGCAAAGCTAGCCCGACCTGACCGAGCCCACCAAATTTGGCCTTGTCCATGAATCTTATTGGACAGGGCTGAATAGATGTGTCTTTGCATAGGAAAATTTTGACTCGAACCAACCCCAAACAAAAAAAATTATTTTATTTATTTTTCTAGTGAAAAATAGCACGTGGCTTGCCCAGGCCCGGGTTCAACTCAATCCGTGCCCAAAGTGGTTCGTCGGACACTATTGGGCATAAGTTTTAGACCTGAACTCAATCTGCTATTTTGCCGGTCCGGCTCGACGCGACCTTTGCAAGATGCTCAGGTCTAGTGCTAAATAGCATACATGTGGACCCCACATCAAAAGCTAGACCCGAACTAAAGTTTGCATTTACTATGATTCAAAGTGATATGACGCTATTGTACGCCAATTTATGTGGCAGGATCAACATGTGGGGCCTATGTCAAAACTAAACCTCTAACTAAAAGCTCGCGTTGATATCTTAAAATTTTAGCGAAGTTAATTCAAATTTGTTGAGTAATATGAAGCTACCAGAGGTGCTTATATGCAAATGTATTATTAGCTATAAATGGGCTAGTCCTACTACGAGTGCTACCACCTCAAGGAACTGTTAGAACCGAGGATCGACGAACGATCATAGTAACATAAACAATAGACAAAGAAATTTCGGCGACGAACGCCGTGGCAACAAACGCCTGTATCTTGGCTATTATTAATGATAACACAACTCGGGACACACTTGGAACACGAGAGGAGACTCGCCGGGCGACCCACGCCTGCCGGGGCGACGAACGCCGCAGCGGCGACACAACACCGGTACTCTCTCTGTTTCTCTCGTCTCACTTCTCACACCCATCTACACGATGGCTTTATACACCACACGGTGGCACCACAGCCACGAACACACATACCGGCGTGGGTCTTCATGCGCACCTACGCATGCACATCGGTGATCCTTCTCACATGCAGGCCACCACTCGCGCGAGACTTGATCTTGAATGCCGCTGCTTGGTCCGTGCTCCACATTTGCCTCTGATGATGCATGCAGCTAACCGTCTTGACTTAGACAACATCCTATCAAACTTAGTACTTGACGCTGCACACACATACATCAAGCGCCATTGACACATCATGGTTTATTTCTAACAATCTCCTCCTAAACCACGACATCACCATGCGCGGCGCCGAATAACGCCTCCCCCTAATCTTGACTTGCCATTGCCGTAGTTACTGCAGCTGACATCGTCTTCATCACCACGGCCGCTGCTACGGCCTCGCGACCTGATGTGGCCACATCTGCATGCCCCATCTCCGTGCGAACGCCACCGTCTTCTTCTTGGCGACACACGCCGATCTGCGGCTGACGACGCACGTCGTGCTCCGCACCTCCGTAGACCGCCACACGGTCTGGAGCTTGAGGGCCCCACCGCCGTTGATTGCCACCTCGTGCCGGCCACCACAAACACGAACGAATCGCACGACGAGGCTTTCGAATCTTTGCCATGCCGCCGATGACACGCTCCACCATGACCGTACATGGTGCCGACATCGACATCTTCAGCTGGCTCTCCTCTCCCTAACCTAGGCTCTGATACCAATTGTTGGAACCGAGGATCGACGAACGATCATAGTAACATAAACAATAGACAAAGAAATTTCGGCGACGAACGTCGCGGCAACAAACGCCTGTATCTTGGCTATTATTAATGATAACACAACTCGGGACACACTTGGAACACGAGAGGAGACTCGCCGGGCGACCCATGCCTGCCGGGGCGATGAACGCCGCAGCGACGACACAACACCGGCACTCTCTCTGTTTCTCTCGTCTCACTTCTCACACCCATCTACACGATGGCTTTATACACCACACGGTGGCACCACAGCCACGAACACACATACTGGCGTGGGTCTTCATGCGCACCTACGCATGCACATCGGTGATCCTTCTCACATGCAGGCCACCACTCACGCGAGACTTGATCTTGAATGCCGCTGCTTGGTCCGTGCTCCACATTTGCCTCCGATGATGCATGCAGCTAACCGTCTTGACTTAGACAACATCCTACCAAACTTAGCACTTGACGCTGCACATACATACATCAAGCGCCATTGACACATCATGGTTTATTTCTAACAGGAACAAGGCAAGGGTTATAGTTGAAGCTGCTATTTCTGCAAAGCTCGCTATACGAAAAATCACAAATGCAGCAGCAAGGTGCCATGAATGAGCTCGTCTCCCAGGCATCCTTCTGCTCCGCTGCCTCCCCACCGTCCTTCTTCTCCACGGCGGCAGGCCACCACTCAGTCCTCGAGTTCGTGTCCTGCGGGGTACCCGAGCAATGGCTACTGGGCGAAGAAGCACTCGATAAGCCCATGCATGATGGCTCTGAGTGGGTGGCCGGAGGCTCGCATGACTCGGCGGGCTCCGACCTGTCCAGCAACCCGCCAGCAGCTGCGGTCGGCCTTTCCGAGCGCACGGCGAGGAGGCGGGGGCAGGAAGCCCGGGCCCCGGTCCGACAACCCCGGAATCAGCCACGTGGAGGCCGAGCGGCAGCGGCGGGAGAAGCTCAACCGCCGGTTCTGTGACCTCCGGGCCACGGTGCCCACGGTGTCCCGGATGGACAAGGCGTCCCTGCTCGCCGACGCCGCCGCCTACATCGCCGAGCTCCGTGGTCGCGTGGAGCAGCTGGAGGCCGAGGCCAAGCAGCAGGTCACGGCGAGGAAGCTGGGCCTCGAAGAGAAGCTGGAGGTGCGGATGGTCGGGCGCCATGGGGCGGCGGTGCACCTGACGACGGTGTCGACACGCCACGCCCCTGCGCTCCTCATGGGCGCGCTGCGGTCGCTGGACCTGCCCGTGCAGAATGCGTGCGTGAGTCGCATGGGAGGCTCAGCCACGGTGCAGGACGCCGTGGTCGACGTGCCTGCCACGCTGCAGGACGAAGGCTACCTCCGCGCCGCGCTGCTCCACGTCCTGCAGCAGGACGAGATGAGCGCCTAGCAGTAGCAATACAAGCTAATAGCCTACTACACGCTCAACCTCGACAGTCGACGAAGTGCCAGGGCCAACCCTGGCCAACTAGTTGATCGACGCTCTGTCCACCAGCGGCTTAGCTTCGATGAGTTCCCGCCGCTCGGCGGGGCGCCTGTGTCGCCTGTCGGCATGGGGCTGCTGGCGAACCTAGATGCCACAGACGTTGCATCGGAGTCGGTGGACTTGGGTGACTGGATTCCCCCCTCTCCCATGCTCGATGAAGTGGCTCTGCCTCCGCCGCCGGTCCAGGGACCGGCCCCATGGAAGGTAGGCCAACCTTCCACGTCGAGCCCACTCCGCCTGATCCCATGCAGGTGGAGGAGGAGGCATGTCTGGCGTCGGTAGACATATGCCTTTCAGGTCCAGACGGGTGTGGCTCAGGCCAAATCTCACCAAGGCCCTCACTACTAGAGCCGGAGCAGCCTGGGGGATCCCCACCCCCGGTCCAGGTCGACCAACAGATTGGTCCGGTTGGCGGCGGCCCAGGCACGCTGGCTGTTGATGGAAGAGCGCCTATCGCGACGGCCTCGACGTCCACTGCCGACTTCATCGCTGCGTTCAAGAAGCCACTCTCGACGCCTATCTTATCGTCGCCCCCGCGGCTGTGGCGAACCCGGGCGACCAGAGCACGGGCGGGTGAGCTCGACGACTCGGAGCTCGTCCCCAAGAGGAGCATTAGGCTTGCGGCCAAGATTAGGTATAGGAAACCGAAGCCGGAGGCGCAAGCGAGGAAGGTGATGATGAAGAAGCTTGGCCTGGAGGTTGAGATGCAACTTCCTGATGAGGCGAGCTTCGATGAGTTCCAGACGGCCTTCGCCATGCCTTTGTCACCGTCAACACGGGAGGCGTTGAATGTCCTCTTTCCGGCCAAGGAACGACGGGCCTCGAGTAGTGTCCGTGCCTAGGGTGTCGTCACTGATAGGTTGCACAGCCTGTTCAACATGTAATTTATAGCTCAAACTTTGGTAGTTAGGGTTGTGGTGACTTGTTAACGATGGTCTCTCGCCAGCGTTGTAGGTCACTTGTGTAACTTGGGCACTTTGCCTTCTTCCTCTTAATGAAAAACAGGTTAAACGCCCGATCGCGAAAAAAAAATCAACGTCCGTGTGTTGATCTGTATATCTTAATACTATATCTAGCTACATAGTCAAATGCTTTATTCTGCTCATGATGCTGCTATTTGTGTGCAAAATAATCGAATAATAACCGGCCTCAACGATCAGCAGGCCGGTGGTGTCTTGGTGTGTAACGTATCAGCAGACTGCAGTCTTTCATCAGGTGACTGGCGCACAAAAGTACAGTCGATAAATAATAGGGTCTGTCCTCTCAACAATCGCATTCTTTGGTAGATCTTTTGGCCATGACCCGACGGCATACATCTGCTCATTCTTTACAGCACCCCTAAAAGGAGCCGTAATCCTCCTAAATCTATGCAATAATTCTTTTTTCATCTGGTTGTTCTAAATTTATACAGATATATTACGTTGGATGTCTACACATAGAAACATGTCATGAATCCACAACAGGTGATCAACCACGGTTGCCCCATAACAACCATTAATTCTATTGAGATTTTCTCATATTCCTCTGCCACCCTTGCCCTACATCCACTTCATCGGTGGCCTGCGATCGGCCTCTGATTGTCCCGAGAGACCAAGGTTGAGAAGTGTCTTGATGTCATCCATGTGTGATGAATGATTGACAGATGTTTTAGGCTTTTCTAGTTTAGTTCTTAATTGATATGTGCTTGATTATGCTAATGGCTAACATGAGGTGTCATGTTGTGTTGCGTTGAGTGTGTTGTGCCTGCAACATGTCTCTTGCCTTGAGAGTGTGCAGCGGTGTTGGGTGCGCCAAGATGCTCAATGGTGATGAAGGTCAAGCGAATCTGTGCGTGATAGATGGATTAGGAGCAGTGAAGAGCGAACGAAAAGGCTTGGACCGAGGGACCATTGGCCAGAGAACGTATCATGTGCTGGTCAAATTGGGCACAAAGGCGGAACCGGCGATTTTGATTAAGGGGGGCTAGACAAATGTGATCGTATTTTTTAGTGTGATAAAATATACATAATTATATGTTTCAACAAATTTTCAAAAAAATCTACACTATTTCTAACCAAAATCATCATATTTTAGTAAAAAAGGGTGAAATTAATATTTTTTGTGCTATAAATACAAATATTTATATAGGTATTTAAATAAATTTACTGTGCTTGGGGGGGGGGCATGGCCCCTGATTGGGCACACGAAAAGTAAGAATGCACGGGTGATGAAGACGGCGTGGACCAAGGTGGAGGACGATGGTGTCATGGTACTTGAAGGAGATCGGACACACATCTACATCGCTAGAGTACAAGGATGATGAAGATGACACTAGTGATGGAGATGGCATCGGTTAAGTCAAGAAGGAAGGCGAAGGCTTCAGAGCTTGGCAGAGGTCAGACACGCATCAACATCAGTTAGTCACACTTAACAAGGTGTGCATGAGGGTCTGCTGGTTTTGGTTCTCGAAACCAGGGGCGTGGCATGTATCAGAGAAGGGTTTTAAAAGGGATCTTTAGATGTTAGAGGTGGATTGAATAGGCTAATTAAAAATTGCTACAAAGTAAAACACAAGGAAAACACGTTAATCTGGGTCGCCAATATATAGAGTAACTATAAAAGACAACAAGAACAACTACTAACAAATAATAAGCACCAAAAGGAGATCATATAATATTCAAATATTCAAGCTTGGAACCACAATATAGAGAATGACTTAAATCTAAAACTGGTTTTGATATTTTTCTGAGCTAAAGCAAATATTCAATAGTTTTTATAAGATTAAATAAGATTTTAGGATTTTTAATTGCATAAATTTTTTAGGAAAAAAATATTTGGATGGTGTTTTTGAAAAATAATTTGTATAACCTTCTATGATAAAGACTATTTTAGCCTTCCGAACTATCAATACAGCCCGATATATCTTCATTGATGCTGACGTGATGCCACATAACATTGTTGATATGGTGTCATGTTGGACCGAACCACTTTCACGGAGCAAATTGGAATGGTTTCGTTGTCACCAAAAAAAAATGGAATTGTTTCATAAGTTTGAGGAGGTAAAAGCACTACCAAAACTATTTACAGAGGATGTTGTTTTCCATTCCGAGAGGTTGGTAGCTCGTCCGTCTCTACAAAATGATCAGTATTAATGGTTTAGTTTTGGAGGTAGGTTGTTTCCTGAATTTTTTTCAAGTAGTGAAAGAAGTTTTTTCGATGTGAAGAGACAAATCGGATTTTGGCAAAAGCTGAGAGAGATTGAATGGACATTTTCCAAGCGGGCCTCTACAATGTACGGCCCATCTCGTTCCATGATGCCGGCCCGCCAAAGGATACCTCCACGCGTTTTGCTGGGCTGGGCCTGGATGGTGCAAGGAAAATACTGCACCAAATCTGCATGCCCCGCTGCATGATGCGCGCATGGCGTTCGGCGGCGAGGAGAGAGCGCCGGCCGCCGGCGCTTCCTCTCAGTCTCAGGCCGGGACCCACACCATACACTTGTCGATCCATTCAAGAATTAATGAAGTCATGGTATGGCTGAGTTGAGTTTATGAGCTGCTGGTCCAAGCGCAGTGTTCTGATCTCTGAAGAAATTTACTACTCCTTCCGTCCCGTAATATTTGCACGTCTACCATTCAAAATTTTTCCTATAATATTTGCACACATTGCCTGATTGACAGATGACCAGCCGGTGGGACCACATGCAAGTAATAGGACTACAGCAGGAATAGCAATAGCACGTCCACCAGGGGTCCAGAGCGTCCCACCGAGGAGATTAAAAAGAAACTTGTCAAATAAAAAAAAGGAAAAGAAAGACAACCGAGCATCCAGAAGCTCTCTCATCCACTTGTTTGTTTAACCCGTCTGGACTTCCGTACAACGCCACCAAGACTCTGGATCACCTCAGTCCATGTTTGTAGGGGTATTATTATAATTTTGTCTTAGCATTGGTTTGTGTGCCCACTCCGACAAGTGCATTTATTCTTGGTCGGAGGGAGTATGTCCCAAGCAGACAGAGGTCGAAATCTGCCATTTTCGACATAGCCCTGGCGTGGTGACCATGCATTTTTTGGGCAAGACCGCAGGATTCCTCGAGATCGATGAGATAGTACTGTTCACTACTTCAGGAAAGGAAATCACGAGGGCTCGGTGGCTGGGCAGTGCGCACTGCGCAGTGGCCAATGGGCAGTGGGCTGTGGGGGCACTGAGGTGTGCCAGTGCCTGGCGTCGTCTGCCGATGCATGGCAGCGACCGATGGGGCATAAACGAACGCAGCATGCCGGATGACGTGCACAACTGCACACAACACATAATTTTTATCTGGGCCATGTTTTCATTGAAAAAAATTTCAAACCGATAAATAGTACCACTTTCATCTTATTTGACAAATATTGTCCAATCGTGGACCAACTAGGCTCAAAAGATTCATCTCGTTATTTCTAACTAAACTGTGTAATTAGTTATTTTTTACCTATATTTACTACTTTATTCATAGATCCAAAGATTGATGTGATGGAGAGTGAAAAAATTTCAACTTTTGGGTGCATCTAAACAAGGGCCTGGTGGCCGTGCTTTTCGTTGCCGCCATATGCTCTACACCCACAAATGAGTGATCGGATATACTCCCTTCTTCCTTTATTATATGTCGCTGCTGGTGTACATGCCATAAATTTAACTCGATTTATAGAAAATACGTGTAATATTTGTATCTCCAAATAAATTTATTAAAAAACTAGATTCAAAGACCTTTTCAACTATACTAATTATATACCATAAATATTAATATTTTTAATATATATTTAGTCAAAGTTGTTTCTTGAGAAGCGCAAACCACAAATATTTAGGGACAGAGGCAGTACATTGACATGGTCTCTCACTCTCCTTTTGTGGTTGTGAAGCTACAAGAATCATGGATTTAGGCCATGTTTGGTTCGTGTTTCAACGCGCGCCACAGGTCACCGCGCCGCAAGTGTGGCACGTCGCATCAACCAAACACCGGTGCCGCTGTTCGCTAGAGATTTGGCAGCCACCGCATGCGCTAGTTCATTTTTTGCCATGGCTCACCAACTGAGAGACGATTCGTCCACCATACTCATGCCAGGGAAAAAATTGGATGCAGGTTGTCTGCATCCAAGTCTCTATGCAGACCCACTCGGATGGAAACCACGTGTCACAGGAGATCTCATCGTATGGTCAGGCATGGTAAAGTTTTCATTTTCCTACTTTTAGTATCCTGAGGAGTCCACCACGCATGAACCGCAGGAGGAGCCGCACCACCTCTGATCGTGCGATGGATCTCTTGTGACATGTGGCTTCCATCTAAGTAGGCCTTCACAGCCTGCACCCAATTTTGTTCCCATGCCACGGCCATAGCTGAGGCTGTGTGCGGCTATGGCGGGAGCCAAACGCGCCTTAGAGTGTGCTGGTTTGAGGTTTCCGGCCGTTGTCCACCACGTTACTACTACAACCATGGCAGCGCCATAGCTGCGGCAAAAATACTGTAAACACTGTTGCTACCGAAGCTATGTAACGAACCAAATATCAGCAATAATGGATACTCGATCCCTTCGTCCAAAAGTATTATCTCGTATTTCAATAAGCCAAACAATCTCAAGTTTAACCAAATGTATATAAAAAAATACCAATATTTGTGATCGTAGATAAGTATTATTAGAGTAATCATGTGTTATATATTTTCATAATAAACCTATGTACTCTTTCTAGAAATAGTATGGATCTCAAAGCAACCTGTCGCGGGTTCGTAACTGCGGCGAGTATCATGGTTATTCGTCGGAAGTCGATGTGTGGGTCTTCGGTGGCTTGAACACTCAAAACACGGAAGGGACTGAAAGCTCTATGTTTGGTGTTGGTAATTAGTGACAATGCCTAAGTACTAATCCTATGCCTAAGTTGTTTGTAGCACATGAGGATTAGTACATTCCAATGTTGGGGCAAGATGGACATGGTGATCATGATGGCCACACTTGGATTTGGACGCAACCCTACGTGATCAAGACAAAGGTATATGCTTAAGGGTTGTGTTTTAGGAACCAAGACATCTAGTGGGTGTGGTTACATTATAGGATAGATAGCCGTACTATAAAGAGGGGAATGACGCGGCTATTGAACTCCTAAGTGCCTCTAGGTGTGCATTTCATATCATATGCATTTGGATAGAACTAATAACGCATCAAAAAATGATTGTGAAAATGCTAACACACATGCACATAGTGATGGTCACTTGGTGATGTTAGCACATTTGCGAAGGCGGTGGAGTTTGAGCGGTAGAGAGGGTTTGGGGTCCTCTCTCCCTCCCGCCGAGCTTGCGAGGCGGGATTCAGGCGTTTCGAGGAATTGAAACGCCTATTTTCCACTACGCCGGAAGTTGGAAATCGAACGGAGGTGAACGGAGGTCACAGTGGTGACCGGACGCGGTCACTGTTTGACCGGACGCGTCCGGTCAGTGTTCAGCGTTTGCGCGTGTCTCAGCGTTTTGATTGGACGCGCAGCGCGTCCGGTCACTGTCGACCGGACGCGTCCGGTCGTTCAGGGAGCTTACTGGACTCTAACCGGACGCGGGCACTGTGGCGTCCGGTCAGTTCACCAGCGCGTCCGGTCACTGTTTCGTTGTGCGCGGCTCAGGGTTGACCAGCGCGTCCGGTCAGTTGCGGGACCGGAGCGTCCGGTCGTGACCAGCGCGTCCGGTCGTTGCGACCAGCGCGTCCGGTCAGTGGTTCACGAAAGAGCCGTTGAGCGACCGGCGCGTCCGGTCAGTTTGACCAGCGCGTCCGGTCAGCGCGACTTCGGCTGTTCTAAGTTAGTAACGGCTATATTCGAAGGGGTACGTCTATAAATACTCGTTGGTCGGCTCAAGGCTCTCTCTCTTGGACATTTGACATACTTGTGAGCACTTTGAGCTAAGCAACTCCCCTCCCACTCATCTCTCTTGCTTGTTTGCATATTCGAAGTGAGATTGAGTGATCCAAGTGCAGTTGCATTGTGAGATTGCATCTAGTTGGCACTTGGTGGTTGATTTGCTGCGGGATTCTTGTTTCTCTTGGTGGTTGCCGCCACCTAGACGGCTTGGAGCAGCTTGGAGGCGTTGGCAAGAGTTGGTGATTGTTCTTGGCCACCTCCGGTGATTGTGAGGGGTTTGTGCCTATCTCGGCGAAGCGCCAAAAGCAACATTAGTAAATTGCTCGTGTCATTGCAACCTTTTGCCATTTGGTAGGTTCTTGTGGCGCCTTTTGAGAGGCTCGGTGTGTGACCGATTAGCCACCGAACCACGTGGTGAAGAGGGACATAACGGGGACTAGCGTGCCGGCAAGCACGTGAACCTCGGGATAAATCTTTGTGTCATCATTCTTTTTGTGATTGATCGATCCCGGTGGTTGTGTATTGTGGTATTCATTGTTGATCATATTGGTTGGCTCAATACTTCGCTCCTCAGTGAAACCCTCCTAACTCAACTCCGCATTACTTTCTTAGTTATCTTTGCTAGCTAGTTTGCTTTGCTAGAGTAGCTCTTTTGTGTAGCTTGCTAGTTGTAGTTGTAGTTACCTTCTCGGTTTAACTTGTGTGGTTGAGTGCCAATATACTAGAATTGTGAATTGGATAGGTGGCTTGCAAACACCCCGTAGGCTAAGCAAAACTCGCATCTCGCTATTTGTTGTATTGATAAACTTGTTTAGCTTGTCTTTGTAGAAATTTTTAAAAGGCTATTCACCCCCCTCTAGCCATCAAGACCTTTCAAGTGGTATCGGAGCCGTGGTCACTGTTTGTAAGGCTTAACAACCTCGGTGTAAGATGGCTCAAGTTATGTTCAACCATGTCGGGGGCAAGCCTCCATTCTTTGATGGTGTCTCATCTTTTGATCATTGGAAAAGAAAGATGAAGCAATATCTTGGCTCTATCAATGAGAAGGTTTGGGAGGTGACACATCATGATTATGCTATCATTGATCCTTACAACCTCACCAACAGTGATCGCATCAACAACCAATGCAACACTATGGCTCTCAACACTCTCTACAATGGGATTGATGCAAAGGTCTTTGAGCAAATCAAGGATCTTGAGATGGCAAGTGAAGTGTGGACAAGATTAGAGGAAACATATGAGGGCACTTCAATGGTAAAGAGTGCCAAGCTCTATATGCTCAAGGACAAGTTTGCAAGCTTCAAGATGAAGGATGATGAGTCCATACCGGAGATGTTCTATAGGCTACAAGTTATTGTCAATGATCTCAAGAGCCTAGGAGAAGATGTCAAGGATAAGGACTTCTCACATAAGTTCTTGATGAACTTACCTAAGAAGTTTGCTATCTTGAGGAAGATGATCCAAAGAGAGGGTTTGGACAAGGTGACTCCAAACCAAGTGCTTAGAGATATCATGACCGATGCTCAATATGATGATGATGAAGATGAAGATGAGAAGAAGGAGATCAAGGTCAAGCAAGAGAAGCCCATTGCATTCAAGGCTTCATCTTCTAAGGGCAAGAGCAAGGTGGAGAGCGATGATGATGATTCATTCGACGATGAGACCATGGCCCTCCTAGTGCACAAGATGGGGAGGTTCATGAAGAAGAAAGGATATGGTGCAAGAAAGAGAAGGGACTTCATGAAGGCAAAGGAGATGCTTTGCTACAATTGCAATAGCCCCGATCATGTAGTGGCAAAGTGTCCCTATGAAGACAAAAGATATCATGATGGGGAGTTGAAGTTGAAGAAGAACAAGAAGGATAAGAAGGAGAAGAAAGAGAAGAAGAGCTTCACTATCAACAAGAAGAAGAAGGGTGGTGGCTATGTGGTCACTTGGGATAGTGATAACTCCGATAGTGATGATGATAGCTCTAGTGATGATGAGAGGACCACTCGGCGAGCCATTGCAAGCATCGCCCTCTCCAACAAGCCATCCATCTTCGACACTACATCGACATGCCTTATGGCCAAGCCTACTAAGGTAAAATATGATGATAGTGATGATGATTCTTGTGCTAGTGATGGTTGTAGGAGTGATGATGAGGAGGATGAGGACTACTCCAAGGATGATCTATTGGGCATAATAGATCAAATGAGCAAGGGCTACAAGAGGACAACCAAGAAGTGCAAAATCTTAGAGCAAGAGCTCATTGCCAAGAGCAATGAAAATGATGCCTTGATGGAGGAGCTTGTTGCTCTCAAAAAGAGTAAGGAGTGCAAAGGAATTGAACAAGAGCTCAAAACTCTTAGGAAATCCTTTGATGAGCTAGAGGCCTCTCGTGAGTGTCTAAAGGAAGACCACGAGGACCTTGAAGTTGCTCACACTAGGCTTAAGGAAGCCCACTCCTCTCTACTTGAGCTCATCAAGGAGAAGGACCTCAAGTTGGAGAAGCTCATGAAGGAAGCTAAGGAGGAGCAAGTGATTGCCACTTGTGATATTGGACTAACATGTGATATTATTGATGGTTCTTTATTTGTTTGTCCTACTAATGCTTCATGTAGCTCATCATCATCCACCACAACCAACTCTATCTCTACTACTAGTGATTCATCACTTGTAGTTGAGAATAAGACTCTCAAGAGAGAAGTGGATGATCTCACCCACGCATTAGGCAATGCCTATGGTGGGGATGCCCGCTTGCTAAAATGCTTGGGTAGTCAAAGGTTCTCTCTTAACAAAGAGGGTTTGGGCTATACTCCCAAGAAGGGCAAGACGGCCTTTGCTACTCCAAAGCCTCGCTTTGTGAAGAGCAATGGTCGTTATTGCAATAGATGCAAGCAAGTTGGGCATCTAGAGATTAATTGTAATAAAATGAACAAGAACAACAACAAGTTTCATGCTAAAATGGATTACATTCCTTTTGATTCTTGTTATGTGCTTACCAAGGGTGAGAAAGGTGTGCATGCTAGGTTTGTTGGTACACCAATTGTTGGTCCAAAGAAGAAGGCCATTTGGGTACCAAAGAGCTTAGTTACTAACCTCCAAGGACCCAAACAAGTATGGGTACCTAAGAAACATTAATTTATTTTGTAGGTAAATTACAAGGCCGGAGGAAGGCATTGGGTGCTTGATAGTGGGTGCTCTCAACATATGACCGGTGATTCAAGAATGTTCAACTCTCTCAAATCAAATGATAGTGGCATTGATAGTATCACATTTGGTGACAATAGCAAGGGTGATGTGAAGGCTCTTGGAAGAATTGCAATCTCAAATGATCATAGCATTTCTAATGTGCTCTTAGTTGAAAAGTTGAACTTCAATCTTCTCTCGGTTGCTCAATTGTGTGATCTTGGTTTCAAGTGTATATTTGGTGTTGATGATGTGGAGATAGTTAGTGTTGATGGCTCCAATTTGATCTTCAAGGGTTTTAGATATGAGAATCTATATTTGGTTGATTTCAATGCTAGTGACAATCAACTTTCAACATGTTTGCTCACCAAATCAAGTATGGGTTGGTTATGGCATAGAAGACTTGGTCATGTTGGCATGAAGCAATTGAACAAGTTAGTGAAACATGACTTAGTTAGAGGTTTGAAGGATGTCACATTTGAGAAGGATAAGCTATGTAGTGCATGTCAAGCCAGAAAGCAAGTGGGCAACACTCATCCATTGAAGAGCATTATGAGTACTTCTAAGGCATTTGAGTTGTTGCACATGGATCTATTTGGACCAACTACATACACAAGCATAGGTGGCAACAAGTATGGCTTTGTGATTGTGGATGATTTCACTAGATACACATGGGTATTCTTTCTTGTGGACAAGAGTGATGTATTTGACATATTCAAGAAGTTCATCAAGAGGGTACAAAATAAGTTTGAAACCACAATCAAGAAAGTGAGAAGTGACAATGGAAGTGAGTTTAGAAATACAAGAATTGATGAGCTATGTGATGAACTTGGAATCAAACATCAATTTTCGGCCAAGTATACACCTCAATCAAATGGCCTAGTTGAGAGAAAGAATAGAACTTTGATTGATATGGCAAGATCAATGTTGAATGAGTATAATGTGAGTCATTCATTTTGGGCCGAAGCAATCAACACAGCTTGCTTCTATAACAACCGCCTCTATTGTCACAAGTTTCTAGAGAAGACACCATATGAAATCTTGAATGGAAGAAAGCCTAACATTGCATATTTTCGAGTATTTGGTTGCAAATGCTATATCTTGAAGAAGGGCACTAGTTTGGGCAAGTTTGAGAAGAAATGTGATGAAGGATTCTTACTTGGTTACTCCACTACTAGCAAAGCTTATAGAGTTTGGAATTTGGCTAGTGGTTTACTTGAGGAAGTTCATGATGTTGAGTTTGATGAAACAAATGGCTCTCAAGATGAGGAAAATAACTTGGATGATGTGAAAGGAACTCAATTGACTAATGCTATAAAAAAATGGATATTGGTGATATTAGGCCAAAACAAGTGATTGATGTGGATGACAACAAAGACCAAGTGCTCCAAAGTCCAATTACACAAGCTAGTGGGTCTCTAATGCAAAATCAAGCTAGTACATCATCTCAAGTGCAACAAGATCAACAAGTGGCTAGTTCATCATCTCCAACTCATGATCAACATCATCATCCAAGCAATCAAGTACAAGTGCTTCAACCAACTAACATTGCAAGAGACCATCCATTGGATTCCATCATTGGTGACATACAAAGGGGAGTTCAAACTAGATGAAGATTGGCATCATTTTGTGCTCACTCTTCTTTTGTGTCAATGGAAGAACCAAAGGACATTGATAAAGCATTGAGAGATCCGGATTGGGTAAATGCAATGCATGAAGAGCTCAACAACTTCAAAAGAAATGAAGTATGGGAACTAGTTGAGAGCCCTAAGGATCATAATGTCATTGGAACAAGATGGGTCTTTCGCAACAAGCAAGATCAAGATGGGATAGTAGTAAGGAACAAAGCAAGACTAGTGGCTCAAGGTTACACACAAATAGAGGGTCTTGACTTTGGTGAAACTTATGCCCCGGTTGCAAGATTGGAAGCAATTAGGATCTTACTTGCCTATGCTTGTGCTCATAATATCAAGCTATATCAAATGGATGTGAAGAGTGCATTTCTCAATGGGTACATTCAAGAAGAGGTGTATGTGGAGCAACCTCCCGGTTTTGAAGATGACAAGAAACCCAACCATATATACAAGTTAAGGAAAGCTTTGTATGGATTGAAGCAAGCACCTAGAGCATGGTATGAAAGATTAAGAGATTTATTGCTATCCAAAGGATTTGTCATGGGCAAAGTGGATACTACTCTATTCACCAAGAAGATTGGGAAAGACTTGTTTGTGTTGCAAATATATGTTGATGATATCATCTTCGGTTCAACCAATCAAGATTATTGTGATGAGTTTGGGAAAATGATGGCAAAGGAATTTGAAATGTCAATGATCGGTGAACTTAGTTTCTTTCTTGGACTTCAAATCAAACAAATGAAGGAAGGAACATTTGTGAGTCAAACCAAGTACATCAAAGATATGCTCAAGAAGTTCGGCATGGAAGATGCAAAGGGGATTACAACTCCAATGGGCACTAGTGGAAGCTTGGATAGTGACAAGAATGGCAACATGGTGGATCAAAAGCTATATAGATCAATGATTGGTAGCCTACTCTATGTGACGGCATCAAGGCCCGATGTAATGTTTAGTGTATGCATGTGTGCAAGATTTCAAGCCTCACCAAGAGAAAGTCATTTGAAGGCAACAAAGAGAATATTGAGGTACTTAAAGCATACACAAGATGTTAGATTGTGGTATCCCAAAGGTGCAAGCTTTGAGCTAGTAGGATATTCGGATTCTGACTATGCGGGTGACAAAGTGGAGAGAAAGAGCACTTCCGGGACTTGTCAATTATTGGGAAGATCACTTGTCTCATGGTCATCCAAGAAGCAAAATAGTATTGCACTATCTACCGCCGAGGCCGAATACATCGCCGCGGGTAGTTGTTGTGCACAAATCTTATGGATGAAGACAACATTGAAGGATTTTGGAATCAATTTCAAGAATGTGCCATTGCTATGTGATAATGAAAGTGCCGTGAAGCTAACCAACAATCCGATTCAACATCAAAGAACAAAGCATATTGATGTCCGTCATCATTTCATTAGAGATCATCAACAAAAGGGTGACATTGCTATTGAGAGTGTGGGCACCGAAGATCAATTAGCCGATCTATTCACCAAGCCACTTGATGAGAAGAGATTTCACAAGCTAAAGAATGAGTTGAACATACTTGACTTCTCCAACATGAGTTGATGCACCTCCATGATATGACATGCCTCTCCTTCGAGCCCCAAGGTACAATTGGTTGACATATCATACATTCTATGCTAAGGACTTGTTTAGTGCATCTAGTCATAATTTACATGTTCTAGGCTCATTCATGAAAATCAAATGATTTTGAAGTTTATATGGTGCCACTATTGTTTCCATGACTCGTATGATCTAGTGGTAGCATATAACTTGTTTAAGTAGCTTGTGATCCTAAGTGTTTAATCTAGAAAACTTGTCTAAATATTTGCTTCAACATGGTGCATGATAACCCTTCTAGTGAGGTGTGAAGAAGCTTGCCCTTGGATCAAACCGAAGCATTTTATTTATGCAAGCAATCTAGGTTGAATCACAAACTTGATCCTCACCCCATAATTCAACATGATAATCTATCTAAATTTGCTCCTTGTGGTCATTGGTGCCAAAGGGGGAGAAAATGTTGTTCACAAAGATAGAACTCAAAGGGGGAGAAGCACAAAGGGGGAGACAAATATTGTTCATAAAAATAGATTCTAAAAGGGGATCAACTAAAATTTTGAGCACACAAGTAGGGGGAGCAAGCTCTTAAACATGAATGTTGCATTTCTTTGTGCACTTCATATGTATGCTGCATAGTTATGCATTTCTTTTTCTCCAATACATTGCTTGTGTGGTGACTTGCTAGTATAATTTGAATGATGTATTGAGGTACTAGCATGAATAGGAAGTAATTAGATTTTTCTTGCTTCATGTTTTTCAAAGCGGTACTAGAACCTTGTTTATAATGTTAATCTCACGAGGTTTCTAGTTATGTTTGTGCTTTTCCTAGTGGTATCTAACTACACAAGGTGCTAAGATGGTGTTTATCGCTACTCCGATGGTATCACGCTTCAAAGGTCTATAATCTAAAACACTTAGCACCTATTGGTAGTCAATGCTCCTAATCTTTCCTATCTAACATGTATGCTTCCTATATCCAAACATATAGCATACATGTAGGGGAGCCATTGCTATCAATTTGAATTCATGATCACATGTCCATAATTCTTACACATGGTAATATACTTGGACAATGTGACATGGGTTCAATCAAAATTTTATCATAATATCTTTGTGAAAGGGTTGTCACCAATTACCAACAAGGGGGAGATTGAAAGCTCTATGTTTGGTGTTGGTAATTAGTGACAATGCCTAAGTACTAATCCTATGCCTAAGTTGTTTGTAGCACATGAGGATTAGTACATTCCAAGGTTGGTGGCAAGATGGACATGGTGATCATGATGGTCACACTTGGATTTGGACGCAACCCTACGTGATCAAGACAAAGGTATATGCTTAAGGGTTGTGTTTTAGGAACCAAGACATCTAGTGGGTGTGGTTACATTATAGGATAGATAGCCGTACTATAAAGAGGGGAATGACGCGGCTATTGAACTCCTAGGTGCCTCTAGGTGTGCATTTCATATCATATGCATTTGGATAGAACTAATAACGCATCGAAAAATGATTGTGAAAATGCTAACACACATGCACATAGTGATGGTCACTTGGTGATGTTAGCACGTTTGCGAAGGCGGTGGAGTTTGAGCGGTAGAGAGGGTTTGGGGTCCTCTCTCCCTCCCGCCGAGTTTGCGAAGCGGGATTCAGGCGTTTCGAGGAATTGAAACGCCTATTTTCTACTACGCCGGAAGTCGGAAATCGAACGGAGGCGAACGGAGGTCACAGTGGTGACCGGACGCGGTCACTGTTTGACCGGACGCGTCCGGTCAGTGTTCAGCGTTTGCGCGTGTCTCAGCGTTTTGATCGGACGCGCAGCGCGTCCGGTCACTGTCGACCGGACGCGTCCGGTCGTTCAGGGAGCTTACTGGACTCTAACCGGACGCGGGCACTGTGGCGTCCAGTCAGTTCACCAGCGCGTCCGGTCACTGTTTCATTGTGCGCAGCTCAGGGTTGACCAGCGCGTCCGGTCAGTTGCGGGACCGGAGCGTCCGGTCGTGACCAGCGCGTCCGGTCGTTGCGACCAGCGCGTCCGATCAGTGGTTCGCGAAAGAGCCCTTGAGCGACCGGCGCGTCCGGTCAATTTGACCAGCACGTCCGGTCAGCGCGACTTCGGCTGTTCCAAGTTAGTAACGGCTATATTCGAAGGGGTACGTCTATAAATACTCGTTGGCCGGCTCAAGGCTCTCTCTCTTGGACATTTGACATACTTGTGAGCACTTTGAGCTAAGCAACTCCCCTCCCACTCATCTCTCTTGCTTGTTTGCATATTCGAAGTGAGATTGAGTGATCCAAGTGCATTTGCATTGTGAGATTGCATCTAGTTGGCACTTGGTGGTTGATTTGCTGCGGGTTTCTTGTTTCTCTTGGTGGTTGCCGCCACCTAGACGGCTTGGAGTAGCTTGGAGGCGTTGGCAAGAGTTAGTGATTGTTCTTGGCCACCTCCGGTGATTGTGAGGGGTTTGTGCCTACCTCGGCGAAGCGCCAAAAGCAACATTAGTAAATTGCTCGTGTCATTGCAACCTTTTGCCATTTGGTAGGTTCTTGTGGCGCCTTTTGAGAGGCTCGGTGTGTGACCGATTAGCCACCGAACCACGTGGTGAAGAGGGACACAACGGGGACTAGCGTGCCGACAAGCACGTGAACCTCGGGATAAATCTTTGTGTCATCATTCTTTTTGTGATTGATCGATCCCGGTGGTTGTGTATTGTGGTATTCATTGTTGATCATATTGGTTGGCTCAATACTTCGCCCCTCGGTGAAACCCTCCTAACTCAACTCCGCATTACTTTCTTAGTTATCTTTGCTAGCTAGTTTGCTTTGCTAGAGTAGCTCTTTTGTGTAGCTTGCTAGTTGTAGTTGTAGTTACCTTCTCGGCTTAACTTGTGTGGTTGAGTGCCAATATACTAGAATTGTGAATTGGATAGGTGGCTTGCAAACACCCCGTAGGCTAAGCAAAACTCGCATCTCGCTATTTGTTGTATTGATAAACTTGTTTAGCTTGTCTTTGTAGAAATTTTTAAAAGGCTATTCACCCCCCTCTAGCCATCAAGACCTTTCAGGGACACAACGATTTATCCTGGTTCGAGCTTCTAAGCCCTACATCCAGTAGTATGGTGATCTTCGTATTAGGAATGCCCAATCAGAGCATTACAAAAAGGTGGAGATGCAAGAGAAATCAGTTGGGGATCGCTCGGTGCTATCCTAGGGCTCGTTCGTCTTCCTCCTTCAGAAGTGAGAAAGAATTCGGCCTCCTCTAACTGAGTTGGGGTTTTATCCCCTCTATAGGGAGTCATGCCTCCCCTTGTATTCTGAGGAGGGCATGATGTACAAAGTTGGTTTAGCTCTAGTCTATGGCATATGCACCGGGTGCATGAGTCCTCTACTACGATGTGGCATAGACATCGCCTTGTCACGTAGGGAGGATTCGACAGTGCCGCAACCGCGTCCTGACATCGCTACCACCGTTCTGACACTTGATCGTCAGGGGCTTTGCTGTGGTGTGGCCTCCCCTGGGTGAGCCTTCTCGAGGCTTCCTTGGCCTACAAGGAGCCCCTGCCTGGAGCCGTTGATGGGTGGGCCCTAGAGCCCTTCACCCCTAGAGTTGGTGTAGCCCCTTCTCCTGTTGTGTCACGCTAGTTGCGTGACCCTATCGAGAGAGTGGCTGACAAGGCCTCGTGCTTGTCGAACGGGTAGACGACATGGCTTCTCCGTACTCGTCGTCAAACTTTAGGTACTTGACCGGTTCCTATGACCTTGCCTTGACTCCTTTCAGAGGATGCGCGTGAGCGTACCCGATGGGTATAACCCCCGAGCCTCCAGGCGATCTATAGGATTAGCCGCGGGGATCCATCGATTGGGTTCCTCTTTCTCGGGGACTTAACATACCCCTATGTTAGACTCTCATCACAACCCAATAAATAATTAATCCTACATGGGCCTGGCCCATCCATGCCTAGCCCGCATGGGTTACGTTTGGATGGGTCGTGCCCATGTTAGGACCTAGGAGAAAAATAATTCAGAGAAAAAATAATTATTTGGCTGAGCTGCTTTAAGACTCGTGTTATTTTTAGAAAGAGGAATATTGGAGGAGTTCTATAAACCTATTTAACGATACAATTATTGATTCTATTTTTTTAAACCTAGTCGAAGTTAATACTAGTTTGGGATGAGATGTAGACTTATTTTAGGACGAAGAGAGTCTAACGGAGGCGTGCGGTGACCAGCAACTAATTAAGCATGACTTCAATCTACAAGCACACATCATTTTTCATGTGCAAAACTAGTAGATGTTAATATTAAAGGTGGTACATAGTAGTGTTGCATTATATTCTTTTCTAGCAACTAGGCCGAGAGGGAAGTAACCTAATCTTTATTCTCACGTTATAATACTTAGAGCGTGTTTGGGACTGCTCCACAAACTCCACCATAGAGCAGCTTCACAGAAAACCTAGAGTTTGTGGAGCGCCTCTTTAGGTGCTCTCACAACTGCACCTTTTTTTCTCGAGCATAGTGCATGGAGCTGAACCTGTTTGGATAGAAAACACGGAGCAGAGCTGAAAAACGTGGAGTGGAGCAGTCCCGAACACCTCCTTATAATATGATAAATAGTTCTCTCGTCGAGACTGTGTACTCCCTTCGTCCCTTAAATAAGTTTGTTTCCAAGGTTTTGAGAGTTTTCACAAAGCAATTCATTTTAGCTGGTTCACTGTGAGATTAGTCGAGTTTGCCCTGGCGGCCACTTTGCTTCCAGCGTTGTCATTAATGCGGCCTCTTCATATACAGCAGCTTGGCCTCTTCGTTTCCAAATCCCGTCGCCTCAGCATCCTCCATCAAGCTCGCCATGCCTTCCTCAGAGAACATGACGCCGAAGGACATTGAGTTCGCGCCTGACTCCAATACACCCAAGGACATGGAGGAGATGGAGCTCGCGCCTGACTCCATGGCGCCAGAGTCGGTCGCGCCGAAAGATATGGTACCGGAGGTCACATCGGAGGAGAGGGCGCAGGACGTCGACCTAGACTCCATGATGTTGTAAGACGTCGACTTCGTCTCTAGCGTGTAGCAGGAGTTTGTGCCCGACCCCTTACCGCTGTGCCATGACCGTACCCACAACATCAATGACGATGAAGCCTGTCGCCTAGCTCGCCGCATCGCTAGCATGTGCGCTCATTGTGGTCTTATTCATGAGGACTATGACTACACTGCAATGATTTTGGATGGCCTAGACAGATTTGATTGTGAGATCTACATCCCTGATGTCGAAAAACTACAAATGGATGGCACAGACTATACTTGTTCCTGAGCATGTTCAGATCAAGCTGGACAAGATATGTCGGAAAACTACAAATGGACGACAAGTAATCACTCCTTGGTATATGAACTCATGTCCAAAATGAACTTATTTTGGGGACGGAGAGAGTATTTAATTTAAAATCCTCGCGTAGAGATTGGCTGAACTGAGGCATAGTTCAGCTGACCCTATCCATACGCATCCTGGTTAAGTTGTACTAGTCGTTTGTAGCCTAGTGGTTAGAAGAGCCTCAATAGCACCTCAGGTCTTGGTTCGACTCCCCATGAGAGCGAATTGTTCAGGATTTATTAACCGCGTTGTGCTTTCAGTGTTACGGCGACATTTTTGTCGGCAGCGAGACGCTTGTGGTGACTTTGTCAATATCCAGGATTTGTCGACCGAATTTTCAAAGATGCTCATAGGGGTAGGGTTTATGCACGTGTGTTCGTAGGAGTGAATGTGCATATATTGTTAGTGTCTGCGTTATACTCCCTCCGTCTCAAAAATAGAGTCGCTATGGGAATCGTGCTGGTCAAACTTTCTCAACTTTGGCTAAGTTTGTAGAAAATACGTGCAACATTTATATCGCCAAATATGGTTATTATGAAAGTATATTCAACGATTTACCTAATGATACTAATTATATATCATAAATATTAATATTTTATTAAATATATTTGGTTAAAGTTAAAAGTTGCTGACTTTTTGGGAAGCGAGAATGTTTTTTTTTTACTGAGGGAGTACTCTGGTGTAACGGAAAAAAAGTTGTAGACCGATGCTGGTGGTGTTCGTATTTTGTCAAATCTATTCTAAGACTTAACTGCGCTAATAAGTGGCTTATTCATTGACCAAAAGAAATGCATCTACAATAATTAATTTTGAAAAAGACCGGTCAGTGGGGTCGCAGCACGGCCGTACTGCACTCTGCGGCAGCTGCACGACTGCAGCACGGTCGCAGGCACGCTCTTTTCTGATCTGGCCGGTGGCCGCTGCGGCTGCAGCTGCAGCTCAGCTTGCCGAACAGGCCAGTCCTATTGGCTGCACGACTACCGATATTAATAGTGAGGAACTGCGGTGCCGGAATATCGGCCCATCAACCGAGGCACACAGGCAGGCAGCTGGGTGCTGTAACTGCTGACCCATCCACTCCCACTCTGAGGGGTGTTTACTTCCTTCAAAATTCTAAAAATTTTACAAGATTCCATGTCACATTAAATCTTTAGACACATGCATGGAGTATTAAATATAGATAAAAAATAACTAATTATACAGTTTGTCTATAAATATCGAGACGAATCTTTTGAGCCTAGTTAGTCCATGATTGGATAAATTTTACCAAATAACAACAAAAAATGCTACAGAAACTTTACACCAACTTTTACATCATTTAAACACTATTACCTGATTCGGGCAAACTCGTGGGCGAACGTGAACCTGTCCAAATTGGGCAAACACAAACGTGTTCACCTTTTGGTTCACTAACATTGACAGGAAGTCTGGAACACCCACGACGACCTCATATTCCCTCACGGCTTGAAGATTCGTTAGACTAAAATTTAATCTAGGTCATATTAGATGTTTGATGTCAATTAGATGACTAAACTAAGCTAACTATAAAACCAATTGCATAGGCTGTGTCTAGCTCGTGAGACGAATATATTAAGCTTAACTAATCCATAATTAGCAAATGTTTATTGTAGTATCACATGAGCAAATCATGTACTAATTGTGCTTAATGGATTTGCCTCAACCACATCAGCCATTTTGAGCAATAGCCGATAAAGGGAAGTGACTACGATGCCAAACTTATCGTTCAATAAGGTCAGTCTCAGTGAGAAGTTTCATTAGTTGTTTCTAAGACTGTCAAGTCATGTATAATGAAATAAAACAAGGATGAAATACTCATTCTCAATGGAAAATTTTATTTGTTTGGTTTCATAGACATTTAATTTCATGATTCACAGAGAGATGGTAATCGTGTCAAGAGAGTTTTATGTTCATGAAACTGACTTCTCCCTCTTCATAAAAAGGATGTCACATCATCAAAAGCGCTTATATGATAGCTTATTAAATACAAATAAAATTTTAATGAAACTCCCACCGAAAGTGGCCTAAGTTTTAATACCGAAATGTGCTTTACATTGCTAGACAAAATTGGAGTCACACTAATATTCGGAAACCTTCAACAACATCAATGGAGCTGTTCTATCAAATAACAGTACATTACTTTATATATGGTGAAATTGAAAGCATACATCAATCCTGGTCGACGCTGATCACATCACTGCCCAAATTGGAATGGCGATTCTTCCCGATGGCAGCCACACAACAATACCACAACCACATCAGCCATTTTGTGCAATAGACACAGGCACAACCACATCAGCCATTTTGAGCAATAGCCGATAAAGGGAAGTGACCACGATGCCAAACTTATCTTTCAATAAAAAGGTCGGTCTCAGTGAGAAATTTCATTGGTTGTTTCCAAGACCGCCTACTCACATAAAATAAAATGAAATAAGGATGAAACACCACCTCTCAATGAAAATTTTCATTCCATGATTTCATATACATTTAATTTTATGACTCAGAGAGTTTCATCCATATGAAACTCACTTTTTCTCTCTTCTTAAAAAAGGTCATCACATCATCAAGAGCACTTATGTGGCAGCTTATCAAATGCAAATAAAATTTTGATGAAACTTTCAATGAGACTGACCTAAGTTTTAAATAATGAAATGTACTTTATATTGTTAGGCAAAAATAGAGTCACGCTAATATTCGGAAACTTTCAACAACATCAATGGAGTACTACATGCTCCCTAGTCATTGTCACCGTAAATGAGATGTTTTGTAGCTTTATTCACTTGTCTTTTCAGCCGTACTTTTTCAGTGAAAGAACAATATTTTTCTCTCGCAACAAATCAGCCAACGATACTTTTTACCTTGTCTTTTCAGCAAAGCGAACGGTCATGAAATTAGAAGCATAACATCAATCCCGGTCGCCGGCGATCACATCACTGCCCCAAATTGGAATGACGATATTCTTACCGGTGGCAGCCGCACAGCCACAGCCACAGCCACATCACCCATTTTATGGCCGATAAAGGGAAGTGACTACGATGGCAATCTCTTCCTCATTCAGCGCAATAATGGATGAGCTTGCCTGCCGCAGCTTTTCCTCATCCATCCCTCAGTCCCCAGCCTCCTTCTCCGGCGCCGGCGGCCAACACCCGGTGCTTGAGTTCGAGTACTGCGACGTCCCCGAGCAATGGCTGGAGGATGACGACGGGGTAGATAAGCTCTGGGATGGCAGCACAGCGACAGCGTTGGGCAACGGGGCCACGCCCTCGGCACCGGCAGCAGGCAACGATGTGCCTGACAAACCGCCGGCGGCACCTGCGCCCAAGTGGCGGCGGGGCCGCAAGCCCGGGCCCAGGACCGTCGGCCCCGTCCTCAGCCACGTGGAGGCGGAGCGGCAGCGGCGGGACAAGCTCAACCGCCGGTTCTGCGACCTCCGGGCAGCCGTCCCCACGGTGTCCAAGATGGACAGGGCGTCCCTCCTCGCCGACGCCATTGCCTACATCGCTGAGCTCCGCGCCCGCGCGGAACGGCTCGAGATCGAGGTCAAGCAGCAGCAGGCCGCCGCGGCGCCCTCCGCGGCCGTCGCTGCGGAGTCGGCGGAGGCCTTCAAGGAGAAGCTGGAGGTGCGGATGTTGGGGCAGCGCCAGGCGGCGGCGCTGCGCCTGACGACGACGGCAGCGACACCCCATGCCGCCGCGCGGCTCATGGTCGCGCTCTGCTCGCTGGACCTGCCGGTGCAGAACGCATGCGTGTGCCGGGTGGGCGGTACGACGACCGTACAGGACGCCGTCGTGGACGTGCCCGTCGCGCTGCGGGACGAGGGCCGCCTCCGCGCGGCGTTGCTCCGGTGCCTGCAGGGGAGCGGATGATTTGTAGCCGGCGGCCGGGAGGGTCTCCCCATTTGCTCCCGTGGCCATGGATCCGTCGCCAAATCAAAGCTAGCTGTGCTCCAGCCTCAACTCCGGTCTTCTGGTTGAACAAAGCTAGCTGTGCTTTTATTTGGTGGCCGGCTTCCGGCTGGCCGGATTAATTATATAATATGCTCATTCTCCGTCGCCAAAACCTCGGCTTGTATAAGAATTATTTATTCATCAGGTATGTTTGCACCAATCATGTGTATGCATGGTGCCAGGGGATCCAGAGACTATCAAATACTTTAGTCTTATTTTTTATTAGGTGAACAATACTTTAGTCTTGGATTCTACTGCTATCAAGTGATAGCATTAAAATGGAGACTGGCTTCACCCTGCATGGTGCTTATATTATACTCCCTACTAAATTGTAAGATCGTTTTGGTTTTTAATATATTATTTTTACTATGTATTTATATAGAATATGCTTAGATAATATGCAGTAAAAATAATGTATCTAAAAAGACCAAAAACGTCTACAAGGAGGTAATGTGTCTCCTGCTAAACAGTTTGTTAACTTGCCTTGGCTTGTTTGATGAGGATGGAATTGTATGGAAATAAAAAGTAACAATTATATCACTGACTCATTAAACTCTTACCCATGCATGATTAGTGCAAAAAATTATAGGACTAAAGGCCTGTTTGGTTCCACCCACTAAATTTTAGTGGCCACTAAAGTTTAGTGACCCCTCTAAAGTTTAGTGACTCATGTTTGGTTCCACCCACTAAAACAGCTATCCCATGTACATTTTAGTCACTTTTAACTACCCCTTGGTCACTAAAGCCACTAAACTTTAGTGGAGGTGTTTGGTATTTTAGTGACTAAAAGTGACTAAAGTTTAGTCACTAAACTTTAGAAGGGGTGACCCAAACAGGCCCTAGGATTATTCATATCTTAAGAATACTTTACCCTTTGCTTTGTAGTTCCAAATGATATATATTTTGTGAGGAAAAAACATATATAGATAAAAGTTCTGGTGATCGAGCAAATTAAACAAATAAAACACTTAGTTCTTTGTGTGTGTGTGTGTGTGTATAGTTGAACAATATGGGGTACAACAAAAGCGCCTATTCTATGAGTCATATGTGCATTCTACCTACTAGCTAGCTATCAGTTATTACTGGTAACAAAAACGAAGACGTTTAAAAACCAATTATTATAATGATCCAATTTGAGGTATGTGATCATAAATAAAACCAGGCATGAATAATTTTTTTTCTTTATCTTTATGCATGAAAAAAAAGCACGAATAATTTTTTCTCAAACACGCAAAAGGTTCTCGCTCCTTTCACCAGTTGATCGTCGTCAGTCAAGAACGCTGACAAGACTCTCAATGCAAGAGTTGCCACTTGACCTGCTTGCCATGATGATCAGACCTCACAGGCTCAGAGAGAGCATGCATGCATGGTCATCATTTGACTGGGCGGTTTTCCTTGGAGCCTGTACTTGTCTGAAAAATGGGTTTCTTTAAAGAACAATGGGATCAACTTTTAGCCGCTAATTTTCCCCTGTTTTCTTACTATACTTTATTGCACTCCCTACATCTAAAAAATTATAATTCTCACTTTTCAAAAAATCAGGTAATTTAAATTCTGACTAAATTTATTTGAAAAACTACTATCATTTAGTATACCAAACTAATATATTTAGACTAGTTATGAAATATATTTTCATTGTAAACGTATTTGAAGACATAAATGTACGTTGATATTGTTTCTGAAAACTTGATAGAACTTAGACAAAATAGACATGTCTCAAATCTAAAGTTTGATTTTTTTTGTAAGGAGAGTGTATATGTGCACTATCAGCAAATCTAAAGTTTGATTTTTTTTCCCTTTCCCCGAAAGAGAGTCTCTCTGCTGTACTGACATGTGCTGACCATGACCCATTTTTTATTGACAAGCAACCATTCCCATGGGCAAAAAAGTCTAGTAGGGTTTCACAATCACAACAGCCGTAAGATTTCTGCAGGATGTAGGAGTATGTAACGACAAAGAGGGCCCTCTTCACCAGGGATGAAAACGGTACGGATATTTTCCGACCGTATTCGAGACCGAATCCGTTTAGAGGGGTTTTAATCCGTCCGTATCCTAGTCCGGATATTTAACATCCGATACCGTATTCGTATCCGAATATTTAAATCATATTTTTATGACGTCGATATCCAATCATATTCTATCCGGTATTTTTTATACTATCCGTATTCGAATCCGAATCCGGACATAAATATGAAAACAAATACGATATCAGTCATATCCGTACGTATCCGATCCGTTTTCATCCCGGCTCTTCACTACCGGATATGCACAAGGAAAGCAAGCCGACAAACGTATAGGCTTTATGGTCCTGCTGTGTGTGACAAGGACATGAAAACAACTGCAACGCAACCAAAAAGCCACGAAGCTAACGTATCTGGCATACATATCCTATGGTACGTTGTTATGGCACGAAGCCACGAATTATATACCACCTGTACGTCCACCTGTGCTGTGCAACGAACGGTACGTAGAATGGGACACGTGTGTTCGCAAGACTCTTGTTGTGATGGTGACCGAGAGCGAACGGTACGTAGTATGGGACACGTGTGGTTCGCAAGACTATTGTTGTGATGGTGATCGAGAGAGTCCCATGTTCGTTTCACTAAAATTTAGCGGTTGCTAATGCTGATTTGTTATAAGAGAAAAATAATGTTTCTTCGATGAAAAGTACTGCTGAAATAGCTCAAACAAACAGAGTTAGAAAACAGGGCATACATATACAGTGCAAAAAGGACGTAAGGACGAACGAACCACGTCATGTATATATATATGCAACACAAAATAAGAGACTTTGTGTTGAGTTAACCTCGCTGCGCGTAAGAGTTTTGTAACCTCTGGGGATTGTAACCTAACCATATATGCTAGCTACCCTCGTTCATGCTGTTGTAGTATGCATGTGAGGAAAAACACGTACTCCCTCTGTCCCTGAAAAAATCAATTTCTAGCCTAAAAATTTATTTCCTAGAGAAGCGATTTCTGGAGGTGAATGGTCCACATATCCACATTAATCTTTCTCGTAGTCTAGGTTAAATTTAACACAACTTCTCTTTCCTGCGTTGCTATTAGATACTCCAAACAACACCGCTTAATTATGGTAGTCAGTTGTACTTCCTCTTCAGACACTTATGTCCTTTGGTTGGACCCTACAAGCGAAACATGTCACATGAGTGCAAATCATTTTTAGAAAGTGCTTGGGTAAACTGAAAATGGGACAAAAATGATATAATCGTTTTTTGTACTGCTTTTGCCTTTTCCGTTTTTTGCTGAAATGACATAAGATACCCCGTTTTAGAAAATACAATAATGCTACATAGTTAGCCATGCCACACCATATAGTAGCTCTACCCATGTTAGGCTAGTGGTTGGCTTGTTGTTATGGACTTATGGTCCTTTACTCTTATACGTACTCTTGTCATCTTATGAACCTCTTACTAATGAATAAGAATTATTTATGTATTGCGGTGTTGCTATATCAGGTCGGTTAGATCAGTATATGAATTCATGTCCTGTTTTGTCTTTCTACATCTCGACCGTTATTGACATATTTCTGTTCGATCAAATTGATCCGTTTTTTATTTCCGATGAATCCTATTTTCATTCCCGTTTTTGCACTACTACAGACACGGGCTTTAGTCCTGGTCCCTACGGGCTTTTTAGTCCCAGTTCCAGAGCCGGGACTAAGAAATCAAGACTAAAGGTCCTAGCCTTTAGTCCCGGGTACACATAACCGGGACTAAAGCCCGTCCTCGAGTGAAAAAATAAATGAAATTCTAGAGGCCTCTTTTATGGTGCGTGAGAATCGAACTCAGGACCTCTCATCTTGCGTGTAGATTCTTTACCAACTCAATTGAACACAACATGTGACAAAGTCCTTTGCGCTCTTCCTTTTGATTTATTCATGGGTAACCTTTAGTCCCGGGTCGGAGACCTTTAGTTCCGGTTCGTAACACGAACCGGGACTAAAAGGTCACCCTTTAGTCCCGGTTGGTAATACCAACCAGGACTAAAAGTTGGAGGACCTTTAGTCCCAGTTCGTAATACCAACCGGGACTAAAAGATGACTTTTAGTCCCAGTTGGTGTTACGAACCGAGACTAAAAGTGGTCCGGCCGTTGGGCGGGGTATCAACCGGGACTAAAGTCGTTTTTTTGTCCTGGACATAAATTTCGTCGGGACTAATACCCATTTTGGATATCGACGAAAGGTCTGTTCTCAAGTAGTGTTGGCCTTCTTGATTTTGTTTTCATTTCTATAATAAATTGTAAAAGTGAAAATATGAGGGAACTTATCTCCACTGATCCGTTCGTTTTCATCCTGAGTACCTAAGCTTGACTTGTTGGCATATGGTAGTTTTTCGACCTTCATCTCGAAACAGCCCTTGGTAATGGATGATGTGGTAGAAACGGTGGCCTGGTAACACACGTACAGTACATGTGTAAAGCTGAGTTGCACAGTGTTGAATTATTACCGTTGGCTGTCTTCTTCGCTCATCAATATAAGTGTATTTGTTTTGTTAAAAGTCAATTTGATATCTTGTAACCAATACTTAATTTAATCAGATTATATATATGTTTTGTGCATATATGTTATATCAGTAGATTTGTAATTCAAATTATCTAAGACAATGTCGATGAATCGCAATTATTGACAATATGATACAAAAGATATTAAAAGCCAAAAATCTAGTTTTCAAAGACTTCGTCTAAATTTTAGATCCTTTAGGTTTTTTTTTCGGAACTCATTATAAATGGAGACGTTCATACACACGCACATAGACTCACTTCTATGAGAACCTCTAAGAGCGCACAAGCACCTCATCATTGTTGATGGGCATGTTGACTACTACTAAAATATGTTAAATTGAGAATTTCGGAAGAAACCTAACCAACTAAGTATACTGCTTAAGTTTAATATATATATGATTACTCTTTGCTTGGTTATTGCCGTGGGTTCACCAGATCTCTAGTCCGGCATGTTAATCTCTAGTCCAACATGTTTAGGGCATCTCCAATGACCTAGCAGCTTAGATGTAGCTAAATCAATTTGTAATCACTAAATAGTGAAAGCAAGAGGCTGGTATGGACTCAAGAAATAATTTCACACATTTTACGATGCATTTCTTCTTCGCAACACAATATTTAAACGTGTTCGTTGTAGTCTTTTTATTTTGTATTTATTAATTTAAAGCTGGTGGTAACTGATACTGTTGGAGACGCCTCGTAAAAAGCCGGACCAAAACAAGACGCTAGCTACCAGCCTTCCAGCCCCATTAAGGGCCTGTTTAGTTGGTGAAGTTTTTTGGGTTCGGCTACTGTAACATTTTTCGTTTTATTTGGCAATTTGTGTCCGATCATGGACTAATTAGGCTCAAAAGATTTGTCTCGTGATTTACAACAAAACTGTGTAATTAGTTTTTTCTTTCATCTACATTTAGTACTCCATACATGTGCCGTAAAATTTGATATGATATATACTATAGCACTTTTTAGGTTCTTTTTGAACTAAACATGCTCTAAAATCGGCGGGAAATGGAATATGTCCCTCTATTGCTCAAGGACCAAACCAATGAAACACAAAGCTCTGTCCATGGTCCCATGCCACGTAAGCAAGGTCGCGACTCTTGAGTGCTAACTTTTCTAAGTTTTGCAAAACGGTCTCGTTCATTGTTCCGTAGTACGTGAAAAATTTACATTTTGATCCTTTTTAAAAACATTTTTTATAAATAGACCCTTAGCCAAACTTTTTCTAAAAATAGACCAAAACTCAGCGTCATATGAGGTCACGCTGAGGTATGCTGCTCGGTGTTCTGCCATGTCAGTAGGGTCGCACTCGTCTTGGCTGCATTTAGTTCGCGAAAAGAAATTTTTTGGGTGTCACATCGGATGTGTCGGAGGGATATTAGGAGGGTTTTCAGATACTAATAAAAAAACAAATTACAGAACCCGTCAGAAAACTGTGAGACGAATCTAATGATACTAATTAATCAGTCATTAGCACGTGGTGGTTACTGTAGCACTTAAGGCTTTTCATGGACTAATTAGGCTTAAAGATTCGTCTCGCGATTTCCCCGAGAACTGTGCAATTAGTTTTTTTCATCTACGTTTAGTACTCCATGAATGTGTTCAAACATTCGATGTGATGGATGAAAGTAAAAATTTTTGGAAACTAAACCAGGCCGTAGCCATGCAAGATCTGACGTGGTGATGGGCCCCATAGAGCTCGGCGTCGCTTCAATTAAGGGAAATTTGGATCAGTACCATTAAAAGATTCAACCTTTGGAAAAATACCATTGAAAGTTTCAGCTATAGAAAAATAGCACTGAAAGGTTCATCCGCATTAGCCTTTTAGCATTGCCGTTAACTCAACGTTAGCTGGAGAATAAAATAATAAAAAATCGGATCGAAGTGAAAAACATGGACACGTTTCTTTCCTGGCCGGTGGCCCAACGCACGCACGCAGCCTGCTGAGCGAAAGAACGCACGTAGCCCGCTGGCCGCGACCTCCTGTGGCGCTCCTCCCCTCGGCGGCGACGCTCCTCCGATCCCCTCAGCGACGACGCAGCGGCGGCGACTTCTCATGCCGATCCTTCGTGGTGCGCCCCTCTGTCTATATTTTCCTTGTTCTGCATTTTTCTTGTGCTCTTCTTTCATGGTCTGAACCCTAGGCATTGGGGATTTTGTAGTGTTGTGACAAGGGATTGGGGATTTGAGCGAAGATGAACGCTACTGAAATTCCAGAAGGGTAATCTTCTTTGACACACTCTATATTCTTCAAATTTGTATCTATTTTGCTCGTATTTGACGCTACTGAAGATGTGAACGTACTGAATAAGGAGATCAATTTTTATGAATTGGGCCTTATTTTTTCCCCTCTGTTCCATGTGTTTCGAGTTCATATTACAGGATTGATCTAAAGAATGCTTGTAGAGTAGAGGTCACTATAAACTCATACTTCAGTATTGTACATGGTAAAAAGGTCTACAATATGGGCAGAGATGTAGGCTGGGTTGTTGATTCAGAGAAGTATTCAGTCATTAATATAGAGAAGGATATTGCTTCGCATTTTACATGGGACAACAACCAGCAGGCAAATTTCTAGATTGTAAATGGGATGCGTTGGACATGCAAGTTAAATTCAGATGGTCAGCTCTGCAGCTTGCTAAGGGCATCTCAATTGGTGAAATTTATGATGATAGTGGGCAATTGTGTGGAGGGGGATGAGCCTCCTGCAGTGAACATGGATGGCGAGGGCATGCCTAATGAAGTGCCAGTTGTTGAGAAGAAGATGGAATTTGAGAGATTTGAATGGGCAGATGTACCACAATATGGAGAAACCATAGCAGGACCACCAATGTCTGAAGAGGAGGAGAAGGAACACTTCATGACTGTTGGGTGTGACCCTGATGGGGATGAGCCAACCGGAGTAGATGAAGGGTCAAGATACTTCAAATCAGTTGATGCTACAGTTAATGATGCACAACTAGCAGAAAATATTGAAGTAGAGGTACATAAAAGAAAGAGGGCAAGGTCTGTTCTAGACTTTGATTCTAAATGTGTTCATGATGATGAGTCTACTATGATAGATGATTATATTGCACCTTTCACAACACATGACAAAGAGAATCCGGTCATTAATGAAGGAGATACATTTGGAGACAAGGACGAGTTCATAATGACCTTGAGGACATATGCCATAAAAATGAGTTTGAGACTAGGGTTGAACATAGTGACAAAGAGAGGTACGGGGCAAGGTGTGCAAATGCAAACTGCGATTGGAGAATTTTTGCAAAGAAACTTCATGGTGGCGACACATTCATGGTTATTATTCTTTCTTTGTAGCTTATAATCTAACATTGGTTGTAGAATGATAGAATTTTTGCAAGGTGTAGCTTATAATCTTATTTATTTGCAGGTGGTCAAACTCTCAAAATTGGATGATCACACTTGTCCTAGTTCAACAACTATGAAAGGCCATCAAGCTTCTACAGCTTGGATATCTCAAAGAGCCAAACAAATTATAGAAGAAGATCCCACTCTTAGCGCAAAGAAGTTACGAAGAAAATTAGAGAAGCATTACAATATTGAGTTGTCATATTTTAAAGCGTGGTCCGGAAAGAAATCAGCAATGGATGATATTCATGGTACTTGGGAGGAGAGTTTCACAATGTTATGGAGATTCAAAGCAGCTCTAGAAGAAACTTGTCCAGGAAGCATTGTTGAGATTGATTGCAAGAAGATCAAAGGACAAATGCATTTCTCAAGGATGTTTGTGTGCATTAGAGCATGTGTTGATGGTTTTTTGTCTGAGTGCCGGCCATATCTTGATGTCGATTCTACTCACTTGACTGGAAAGTATAATTGACAATTGGCTGCAGCAACTGCAATTGATGGACACAACTGGATGTATCCAGTTGCATATGGGATTTTTGGGAAGGAAACAAATGCCAACTGGGCATGGTTCATGGCAAACCTAAAGAAAGCAATTGGTACTCCCCCTGGATTGACAATCCATACTGATGCGTGTAAAGGATTAGCATATGCTGTCAATAAAGTCTTCAAAGGTGTTGCAAAACACTGTGAGTGTTTTAGACACCTAATGGCTAATTTTAGAAAGAAATTTAGAGGTGAGGTGCTAAAATACATGTGGCCTTGTGCATGGGCATGTACAGCTCGAAGGCATGACACATTGTTGGAGAAAATTGCAACTGCATGTCCTAAAGCAATTCCCTTTTTAAACAACCATCACAAGCTGATATGGAGTAGATCTAAATTTTTCAAAGAATGTAAAGTTGATTATGTTAACAACAACATATCTGAATGCTTCAATAATTGGATTAAGGATTATAAAGACCTTCTAGTTATTGATCTAATGGATACGATTAGAGTGAAGATCATGGAGAAGATCTACACAAGGCAGGAGATAGCTAGCAGACTTCAAGGGCGCATCCTCCCTAGTGTGATACATGAGCTGAACATGAAGAGTCGAGGGCTGCACTATGACATTAACAAAAGTGGTCCCAAGCCAGCTGAAATTTTAGGAACAACAAAGGAAGGAAAAAGAGGTATAGCGTTGATCTTACAAAAAGAGAATATGATTGTGGACAATGGGAGGTATCTGAAAAACCATGCACTCATGCTATATACTTATTTGGGAAAGTGAGGCAACTAAACATTGAGGACTTTGTACATGATTACTATCCTGTAGAGAGATTCAAGATGGCTTATCAATTTCAGATTGCTCCAATGAATGACAAGTCTGAATGGCCAAAGGTCGATGCTGGGTTTGAAATGATTCCTCCACCGCTACAAAGGGCTGCTGGTAGACCAAGAAAGAAGAGAATCAAGGCTAGTAGAGAGCCAGGAAAAAGAGGACCATATCAATGCAAAAGGTGCTTTCAGTCTGGACATATAGAGAAGGGTTGTAATGCTACTCAAGCTGAGTTAGAACAAGAGCTTCCACCAGCTCACCCAAAAAAGGAAAAAAAACCAAGGTAATAGATTTTTTTGTTTCTTGTACATGCTGAGCCATCTATAATTGATGCTTGTCCCTCACAGGATGCAGCAGTGGAAGGCACCTCAACTGATGTTGGGCCATCCAAAACAATTGTTGAACCATCCTCAATGCCTCATTCAAGCCCAGGGGTAACCACTAGAAGGATGGCTTCTCTTTCTCCAACCAGCCCAGGAGTAACCACTAGAAGGATGGCTTCTCTTTCTCCAACCAGCCCAGAAGTAACCACTAGAAGGATGACTTCTCTTTCTCCAACCAACCCAGGAGTAACAACTAGCAGAATGCCAGTAATCTCACCTGGAGGAATTAATCGTAGGCTCATCATTGAGTAGATGAATGACTAATGTAATACTAAAATTTGTGTGAACTGGTAGAATGACCGTGGTCTTTTGTGTAGGTTCATCACTAAGTAGATGGAGTAACAACCAGCAAAATAACAGTGGTCTTTTGTGTGAACAAATGTCATGCTGTAATTTGTGAACGTATTACTCAAATTTGTGTTAATGTCATGCTAAAAGTTGTGCTATATATCTTGATGAGAAGGTGTGTTATATCCTCTCAAAATATTGTGTTTCATGTCATTTTATATCCTACTATAGTGCTGTAAAATTAGGGCTGAAGATTTACTAAAATGGAACCTGGAAGTGCAGCCGTATTGCTGCCATCTTTCTTAGTTAACAGAGAGTTAACAGAAATGATAGAAATAGATAACAGAATCATCTTTTAATAGTATTTTTCTATAGCCGGATCTTTCAATGGTATTTTTTTAAACTTTGAATCTTTTAACGGTACTTATCCAATTTTCCCTTCAATTAACGTCGAGCCTCCTACCATGGCGCGGGTCGACTGAACGCCGAGGCCTGGGCTTTCAAGCCGTCCGCGGTCCCTTCTTCCTCTCTCCATTCTATTCCCGTGCCCGCGTGGTGCTCTCTCTCTCTCATCTCCGTCTTCACGAACCCTAACCCCCCGCGGCGGCCGCCGCATGCGCCTCGCTGCCGCGCTGTCCGTCAAGGTCGAGAAGGCCGCGCGTGAGATCACCACGGTCGCGGGCACCGCTTCCCCGTCCGACGAGCTTGGGCGCGCCGGCGTCCGCGTCGAGCTCTCCCGGACCCTGGCGGCGTCCCTCTGGGAGCACGCACAGCTAATGCTCGACGAAGGCGTCGCGCTGCAGGCTTGGAGGCACGCCATCCTCTCCGACCTGTACAACATGACGAGCTCGTGGTCTGGCCCCGACGCGTGCCCTCGCTGCAGGACCACGACCTCACCGTCGTCGCCTCCGTCGACCTCAACCAGACCGACCTCGGCGTCTGCTCCACCGTGGAGTTCCTCCAAACCGAGGGCCCGCACCTCAGCGCCCCCTACCTCCTCGCCGAGCTTGCCGCAGCGCCAACTCTCCTACCACCACCACCACCACCACCACCACGGGATGCGGCAACGGCTTCACCAATCCCTACTCCACCACGAGAAGCGTCCTCGCTGGTCCTGGTTGCTGCTTTGAGAAAGTCAGGTGCTCACTCTGTTCATGCAGCTAGGGTGTTCGACGAAATGTGGAGCTACCACTCAGACTAAAATTCTAAGTAACTTTAGATTGAAATACAGATTCGATTTTCTTATAAGTAGTGTGTTTTCATCATGGGTTTCATTTTCTAGATAAGACCTAGCTACCAGCAGAAAAACAAAAGCCACCAACACAAGCTAAATTTCAGAAGTTACTAACATAAAGGTGCTGTATAAATTGCTACATGTAGGCAGTGAATTTGCTTGAAACTAGATACTGTTTCATCAGATGCTTATAGTTTTCCAAATTCCATGTATTTTAGGTGCTAGGATTATCTGTCATTACTTCTTTACTGACCCTGGACAGTTCAACACAAATGATTGTGACTCTGCAGTTCAGAAAAAAAATACAGGCTGCAGTCTATCCTATGTTTTTATCTTTCAGTTCTGATTTGTATGCCTCCTGCCTACACCAGCGTGCCAATTACTAATTTATAGTTTTGTTCACAAGTTTGTGCTTCTGACTAGGGGTTTGCTTAGCACTCAAGTCTATGCTGCAGTTTGTGCGCCTCAATTTACAGTGCTCATTATTTCCTGATGGCACTTATTTGTTCACTATTTTGGTCTTCTTCGGCGTTACAGGGAATTTTAGTGGTTCATTCCAGGAATCATATCATTGCAAACCTTTCCACCTAACGCAAGTTACTACCTATCTTTCAACCTCTGCTGAATTTCCATAATCTTGTGCTGAAGATTCCACCTCTGTGAACAAACAGGCATGACAGTTCAATTGGAGAAATGAAAGCAACGCCAACTGGTTGGATTATTCAGATAAGTAAGGGAAATGGTTGGGTTTATCTCCCTGATTTCTTTAACTCAGCAAGCTTAACTACTGCGCTGGTTATTTATGCATTCCATTGGACATCTATGATTCATTCGTGATTTGTTGCCTGCAGGTGTAAAATAACAATCATACTAATAGCCGTTGTTTTAATATTTGTCTGATCTTTTCATGTTTAAATTGTGGAATTTTTGTCCCCTTTTTCTTTGAGAAGGGATATTTTTGTTCCTAAAGATGCACATACGCCTGGTACTGTGCTTCAGAGTGCAGAATGCAGATCAGCCCCCACTCTAGAGTCCTAGACATAGCCCTGCCATTGGCTGCAATTTCTTAAAACATACTCCATCCGTCCACAAAAACATGCAATTTTCGTTTTTCGAGAAGTCAAACAGTTTGAACTTTGACTAAATTTATATAAAAAATACTAATATTTATAATACAAAATAAGTATCATTAGATTAGTTATAGAATATATTTTTATAATAAATTTATTTGGAGACATAAATGTTAATACTATTTACTATAAACTTGGTCAAACTTGAATCAGTTTGACTGGCAGACATCTCATAATTGCATCTTTTGTTAGATGGAGGGAGTACTCCCTCTGTCCCACAATGGTTGACGTTTTGGCCCAGCATTCAAGTGTCCAGGTTCACGACGGAGGTCAGGTACCCGGACACAGTGACGTCCAGATTCAGGCAACGCTAGATGCACCTCATTTAAGTGTATAACGTCAAAAGATCTGGGATAGAGGGAGTAGAGCTTTCTAACTGCCATATTGTTTATTCAGAAATTGATTTTAGAAGGTAAGCATTTTTCTCTCACAGGCTTTGCTATTCAATATGTGTTAGTGCTTCTGTTGTAAATTAGCACATGTGAAGTAAGCTTTGTGTTAGTGTTGTCAGTGATGAGCTTGTTTAACCATGCATCTGTCACTAGCTTGGTGGTTTGTTGGCATGATCATGCACTGTAGGACTGCCTGTATTAGAAAAGTGAGCGGTATGAATCAGGTCTCTCCCTTTTCACTTAAATCAATAGTTGCCTGCCTGTTTTTGTCTGCCTATATTTGAGGAAACAGAGTATTATTAATTAGTATGGTTGCACTCATAGGATGCTGCATTCTGTACTTCAGAGAGAATTGAAATCAAATGGCACATCAAATCTACTGAGTACAGTGAAATCAAATGGCGTCATCAACCTCTAGAGCTCGAACCTTCACCACCCAAGAGGAAGACCAAGAAGAGGATGACGAACAAGGAGGAGAAGGCCACGAACTGGAGGACGAAGGAGAGGAAGACGAAGAACAAGAAGATGATGCCGACTGTGATGAGATAAATACTTCTCAGCTATCTAGGATGTAACTATGCCGTGTATATGGTCTTGTGGACTTGATGTAAGTGGACGACACTTAGTGATGTGATGGTCTTTCTTTTAAATGGTGTATTATTTGCTATCGAGGCTGCTGCATGGTCTTCCTCGTATTCTGGACGTTTTATATTGCTCTTGAGTAGGCTGCAGTATAGACTTAATGTATTTTTGCTCTGTCAAAATGTGTTGTCTGTGTTAACTGCTACTGTATGTTGGATGGCCTGCAAAAAAACTCGGCGCTAATTAGTGGGACACCGAGCCTCTGATGTCGGCGTGATACAAAATAACGCCGAGGCCGAGCATCGGTAGACAGTGCTAAGTGCCCAGGCCGGGGCGGCAAAGTGCCCAGACCTCAGCGTTGGGTTGAACCACGCCAAGGTATGAAACACGGCGTGAACTGGTACCACGCCGAGGTCTGTGGGACTAATCACCACGTCGGATCCTGCGTGGCAAAGGCGACCACTGTCTGCGCTGATGTGGCAGGGTTTGGCGATGTCTGACATGACGTGGCTTTCTAATACGCCGAGTTTTGGTCTATTTTTGGAAAAAGTTTGGTTAAAGGTCTATTTGTAAAAAAATGTTTTTAAAAAGGACCAAAATGCAAAAAATGTACGTGATCCTTTTTTTTTCCTTATTGGAACACTAAAATAAAAAAGACTCGGACACTCCGTTTCTACCGTTATGGTAGATGGAGTCACAGATTCACCATCCGTCTAACGGAGTTCACTTTGGCTATAATCTAAATCAACTCTCTAATTTGAATCAAATTTACTAAAAAATGCATCGATATTTATGATATCAAGTTTCTTTCATTACATTCTTCATAGAATAGATTTTGAAAGTGCATTTATAGGAACATGTAGATGTTAGTATAAATTTAAGAGATTTGACTTAATAAAGCTAAATTAAACCATAATTCAGAGCAGAGGAAATAATAAGTGAATCATGGTAAGTGGAATCACATATTTGAACACTAAAAAGATACGCAAGCACTCGAGCTAAACTATCACGTATAAGGAAATCTTTTCACTTAGGATTTGTTTGGGTGTTATCGGATTCATCTGAATCCACATGTGTTGGGGTGGATTGAGGTATAATTTAGTTCAAATTTCACTCTAATCCACCCCAACACATGTGGATTGATGAGAATACGACTACATCCAAAGAAGGCTTTACGTGGTAGTTAAAAATGTGCCACCTGATCCTTAATTTTCGGTCATTTTTTATACGCACGAAACTATTGCTTGTACCATATGATGTTTTTCTTTAGATTGAATATTGTTATGAACTTTTTATACACATGTATGAGCTAGTAAGCTGATTCAACTATTGAGGGTGCCCTAATAATGCTCTAAGATAATGTTCATGGCATTAATTACAGTGAATGTTGTAAAACTATATTAAATGAGAGAGAAGAAAAGGAGAGAGAAAACTATGTCACATCCAGGGCATGGTTTCTCTGAGAAAATCAATGCACTAAACACCACCAATTTCTTTTGCATTTGAAACAGATGCAGCTTTTATGATAGATGGAGAAGAAAGATAATTGGTGATATCATAGGAGAAAAGTATTGAGTACTCCCTCGGTTTTGAAGTGTAAGCCATTCTAACTTTTCTAGGTACATGGTTACTTTGTATCTAGACATAATGGATATCTAGATACTTAGCAAAAGTTATGCACCTAGAAAAGCTAAAATAACTTAAAACTTTGAACAGAGGTAACTAATTAATTGCTTGGCTTGAGGAAATATATGGACATATGATACACTGGAAGAATAAGTTATAGAGTGATGTGCATATAACGTGGTATGACACGGAAAAACTCAATGGTATCTTAGAGCGTGTTTGGTACAGCTTTGCTTCACTAATGGAACAACTTGTTTGGCTTTGGCGGCTGATGAAAGGCCCTAGTTTGGTTTTGGCTAATTGATGAAACCTAGGACTAACCTTTGTATCTAAGTGGATGATTTAGATAAAGGTGGTCGTTGATTATGAGACATGACATTGACTCATGTGACCAAGATGGTGAAGACCAAGATGAGGCTTGGCTCGATGGACCGGTTGTGAAGGTGAAGGGCAAGTCGAGGCTTCGAAGCGAAGGACCATGCGATGGTGAAGCTTGAGCAAGACTTGGCGCCGACGGACCAATACAACGGTGAAGAGCAAGTGAAATCAAGGTCGATGGATCGAGACGGTCATGTGATGATATGAAGTGGATCATATCATTTGGAGAAACAAAATGGGCTCAAGGCAAAGGTATAACCATAGGGCCATTTTGTTTTACACTCAAGACACCATAGAGGGTGTGAGTGGTTTAGGGTCGATAGCCGAACTATTAAGAGGGGAAGTCTTATCGGTTATTCGATGCATGGGTGCCACTAGGTGAATTCATGAAGTGCATTGCATGTAGGGCCTAGTGAGCTAACTGGAAAACCTTTGAAAATGATTGAGAAAAAGCTAACACACAAGCACATGGAGATGTACACTTGTTGGTGTTGGCACATTTGCAAAGGTGGCGTTGGTCGCGCTGTGGTGTGCGGGTAGAGAGGGGTTTGGGTTCCTCTCTCCTTCCCGCCGAGCGTGCGAGCGCGGGATTCAGGCGATTTCGGGGAAATGAAATGCCTATTTTCCATTGCGCCGGAAGTCGAAAAAGAAACGGAGGCGAACGCGGTCACAGAAGTGATCGGACGCTGCACCGGACGCTGCACCGGACGCGGTCAGTTTCGACCGGCGCGTCCGGTCAGTACAGCGTCGGGGTCTGGCGCGTGAGCTAGGGTTTGACACCGGCGCGTCCGGTGACCCACGGGACCGGCGCGTCCGGTCTGGCGAACAGCGAGTCTCGAAGTCTTCGGACGCGGTGCGCGTCCGGTCCCTCACCATCGGACGCGTCCGGTGGTCCAGGGAGCTTACTGGACTCGCACCGGACGCGGGTACTGTGGCGTCCGGTGGTTGCGAGGAGCGCGTCCGGTGTTGTCTTCGCGCGCGCGGGTTCTGTGCGCACCGGCGCGTCCGGTGGTTCGCAGCAGCGCGTCCGGTCGCTCGTTTGACCGTTAGCGCGCAGTGACCGTTGGAGGATCTAACGGACGAATTTGAAATTAGAGGACACGTGGACGTCGCAGGGACACCGGACGCGGTTGAGCGCGTCCGGTCTGTTACGACCGGTGCGTCCGGTGCTCCCGCGAAAAACGGACAAGTGGAGTGCAACGGCTCTATTTGGATGGGATGCTTATAAATACTCGTTGGCCGGCCCTTGGGGAGGTCTCTTGGCATTTCTAACACTCTTGTGCATCCTTGAGCAAAAGCAACTCCTCCCACTCATCTCCCTTGCTTGATTGCAAATCAAAAGTGAGATTGAGTGATCCCAAAGTGCATTGCATAGCTTGAGGGCATCTAGTGGCACTTGTGGGTGGTTTAGCCGGTGGATTTCTTGTTACTCTTGGAGAGTACCGCTCCTAGCCGGCTTGGAGATTGTTGGAGGCATTGGCAAGAGAAGGTGATTGTTCTTGGCCTCCTCCGGTTGATTGTGAGAGGTTCTTGTGCTTTCCTCGGCGGGACGCCAAAAGCAACTCTAGTGGAATCCGCGTGTCATTGAGTTACCTCACTTGAGAGTGGTGTCTTGCGGTGCCTTGCGGGGCGTGCCTTGAGGGGCAAGTGACTTGAGGGTCACACCGAGGAACCATCTAAGTGTTGGTCGACACAACCGGTGACGTAGCTTGTCGGTGCACAAGTGAACACCGGGTGAACAAATATTGTGTCTCTTGTCTCCCGGTGATTGGTCTTCATATTGAGTTGTTGTCAATATTGATTGATTGTATATCATCTTGGTGATTGGCAACATCTTCACTTCACCGTCGGTATAATAATTACAATCCTCTCTCTCTTGCATTTACCTTCACTAGTTTATCTTGTGTAGCTCCTGTAGTAGCTTTGCTAGTAGTTTTAGCTTGTTCTCTAAGTGTAACTTTAGTGACATAGCTCTTGTGTGAACTAGAGATCATAATCTACTAGACTTGTGGATAGGAGGCTTGCATCACAACCTTTGGCTAAGCAAAACTCGCTTTACGCCGTTTGTTATTCTAACAAGTTTGCTTAGTGGTACTTGTAGAATTTTTATAGGCTATTCACCCCCCCTCTAGCCATCTAGGACCTTACAAGTGGTATCGGAGCCGTGGTCACCGTTTTAATCAAGGCTTAACATCCTTCGGTGTGAAAAATGGCTCAAATTGTGTTCAATCATGTTGGGGGCAAGCCACCGTTCTTTGATGGTGTTAGTTCTTTTGCTCATTGGAAGAGAAAGATGACAATGTACCTTGGTTCTATTCATGAGAGAGTATTGCAAGTCACCGAGAATGATTTTGCTATCATTGATCCCGATCATCTCACCGATGAAGATAGAGCAAATAGAACATGCAATAGAATGGCTCTCAATACACTTTACAATGGTATTGACACAAAAGTATTTGAGGGCATCAAGGATTTGGATTTGGCAAATGAAGTGTGGACAAGGTTGAGTGAAACATATGAGGGCACTAAGGTTGTGAAGAGTGCTAAGCTATATGGGCTCAAGAGTGAGTTTGAGAACTTCAAGAAAAAGGATGATGAAACAATCATTGAAATGTTTCATAGATTGCAAGTGATAGTCAATGATCTCAAGAGCTTAGGGCACAAGACTCAAGATCAAGATTTTTGTCACAAGTTCTTATTGAGCTTACCTAGAAGATTCAAGATGTTGATCATGATGTTGCAAAGAGATGGGCTTGAAGCAATGAAGCCTAATGATTTGCTTGGTGAAGTATTGACCTATGACAAATATGATCAAGATGTTGATGACAAAGAAAAGGTGGAAGATGAGAAGAAGAAGAAGACCGTGGCATTCAATGCCACCTCCTCCAAGGGCAAAGCTATCATCATTGAAGAAGAGGAAGACAACAATGAAGATGGGGAATTTGAAATTGATGATGAGGCACTTGCTCTTGTAGTCAAGAAGATGGGTCACATGTTCATCAAAAGAAGAGGCTTTAAGAAGAGAAATGACAACTTCAAAAGAAATGAGCAACAAAGAAAGTGTTTCAATTGTGATAGCACCGAGCACCTTCAAGCGGAATGTCCTTATGATAAGAAGAAGAACAAGAAGGACAAGTTTGAGAAGAAGAAGAGAGAGGCCAAGATGACATTCAAGAAAGGCAAAAATGGTGCCTATGTGATCACTTGGGAAAGTGAAGATAATGAAGAAGAAGAAGAAGAATCATCCAACAAGGCTTTTGCTTCCATTGCTATCAACAAGAAGCCATCATTATTTGATTCATCCTCTTCATGCTTCATGGCTAAAGAAGCTAAGGTATTATATGACGAGAGTGATGATGAAAGTGAAATGGAATATGCTCATGATAGTAATAATGATAATGATAATGAAAATGATGATGATGAACCAACTAAAGAACAACTATATGACTTGATGCAACAAACTAGAGATATAGCTATTGCTAAGGACAAAGAGTGTAAGAAGCTTTCAATGAAAGTAGCAATACTTGAGAAAGTCCTTAGTGAGCTTAAGACCACTCATGAGAGTCTAGTGGAAGACCATGAGGATCTTGGTAAGGCTCATTCCAAGCTTGAAAAAGCTCACTCATTGCTACTTGAGCAACAAGCAAAAAGAGAGGTTGTTGTATCATGTGATATAGGTGTTACATGTGATATAATTGATGAATCCTTTAATGAACCTATCATCATGTCAAATGCTAACCCTTCTTGTAGCTCTTCATCCACCACCACTAACTCTACCTCCACTACTAGTGACGGTTTCACTTGTGATGCCTCACTAATGGTTGAGAATGAGACTCTCAAGAGAGAGGTGGATGAGCTCACTCACGCCCTAGGCAAAGCCTATGGTGGTGAGGCCCGCTTGCTTAAGTGCTTGGGTAGCCAAAGGTTCTCTCTTAACAAAGAGGGATTGGGCTACAACCCCAAGAAAGGCAAGTTGGCCTTCGCAACTCCAAAGCCTAGCTTTGTGAAGGGCAATGGCCGGTTTTGCAATAGATGCAAGCAAGTTGGGCACCTAGAGCATAATTGCAATAAAAAGAACCAAAGCAAGAACCTTGTTAATGCTATATCTTTTGATTCTTGCTATGTGCTTACCAAGGGTGTGAAGGGTGTGCAAGCTAAGTTTGTTGGTACACCAATTGTGGGCCCAAAGAAGAAGGCTATTTGGGTGCCAAAGAGCTTAGTTACTAACCTACAAGGACCCAAACAAAAATGGGTACCTAAACTTCATTAATTTGCTTGTAGGTCAATTACAAAGCCGGAGGAAGGCATTGGATTATTGATAGTGGGTGCACTCAACACATGACCGGTACATCAAGAATGTTTGACTCAATCAATGACAATGATAGTGGTGTTGATTCTATCACATTTGGCAATAACAAGAAAGGCAAGGTTATTGGCTTGGGCAAGATTGCAATATCAAATGACATGAGTATCTCCAATGTGTTGCTAGTTGAAAGCTTGGATTTCAATCTTCTATCTGTGGCACAAATATGTGATCTAGGCTACAAATGTATCTTTGGGGTTGATGATGTGGAAGTTATTAGTGTGGATGGTTCAAATGTGGCATTCAAGGGCTTTAGATATGAGAATCTCTACCTAGTTGACTTCAATGCTAGAGAAACTTCTTTGACAACTTGCTTAGTCTCCAAATCAAGCATGGGTTGGCTTTGGCATAGAAGGCTTGGTCATGTTGGCATGAAACAATTGAAGAAGCTTACAACTCATAATCTTGTCAATGGTTTGAAAGATGTTGAATTTGAGAAGAACAAGCTTTGTAGTGCATGTCAAGCCGGAAAGCAAGTTGGAAGCTCACATCCAAAGAAGAGTACAATGAGCACATGCAAAGCATTTGAGTTGATGCACATGGATCTATTTGGACCAACAACATATACAAGTATAGGCGGCAACAAGTATGGATTTGTTATAGTGGATGACTTCACAAGATTCACATGGGTATTCTTTCTTAGTGACAAAAGTGAAGTGTTTGACACCTTCAAGACATTCCTCACTAGAGTTCACAATGAGTTTGAAATTAGAATCAAGAAAGTGAGAAGTGACAATGGAAGTGAGTTCAAGAATACAAGAATTGAAGAACTTTGTGATCATTATGGTATTGGACATCAATTCTCGGCCAAGTACACTCCACAATCAAATGGTCTAGTTGAGAGGAAGAATAGAACATTGCTTGATATGGCTAGATCAATGCTTCATGAGTACAATGTGAGTCAATCTTTTTGGGATGAAGCAATTAATACCGCTTGCTACTACATCAATAGACTATATTGTCATCCATTGCTAGAGAAGACTCCATATGAGCTACTTCATGGAAGAAAGCCCAATATTTCTTACTTTAGAGTGTTTGGTTGCAAATGCTATATCTTGAAGAAAGGCACTAGATTGGGAAAGTTTGACAAGAGATGTGATGAGGGGTTCCTACTTGGTTATTCAACTACAAGCAAAGCTTATAGAGTTTGGAACAACTCAAGTGGCATTCTAGAAGAAGTCCATGATGTGCAATTTGATGAAACCAATGGGTCACAAGATGAAGAAGAAAATCTAGATGATATTGGTGGAACTCTATTAGTGGAAGCAATGAAGAACATGGACATTGGAGACATTAGAGCAAAGCAAGTAATTGATATTCAAGATGATGATAAAGATCAAGTGCTCAATTCACCATTCAAGCAAGTTAGTGACTCTCAAGTGCAAGATCAAGGAGCTAGTTCTTCTCATCAAGATACATCAAGTAATCAACCAAGCTCAAGCAATCAAGTGCAAGTACTCCAACCACAACATGTTGCAAGAGATCACCCCATTGATAGTGTTATTGGTGATATTAGAAGTGGTGTGCAAACAAGATCAAGATTGGCTATGTTTTGTGAGCATGCATCATTTGTGTCAACCATAGAACCAAAGAAGATAGAAGAAGCTTTGAGGGATGCCGATTGGATCATGGCTATGCAAGAAGAGCTTAACAATTTCACAAGAAATGATGTTTGGGAATTGATAGAAAGGCCAAATGACTACAATGTGATTGGAACCAAGTGGGTGTTTAAAAACAAGCAAGATCAAGATGGCATTATAGTGAGAAACAAAGCAAGGCTAGTTGCTCAAGGTTACACTCAAGTAGAAGGTCTTGACTATGATGAGACATATGCTCCCGTGGCAAGATTGGAGGCAATAAGGATTCTATTGGCTTATGCTTGTGCACACAACATCAAACTATATCAAATGGATGTCAAAAGTGCATTTCTCAATGGGATCATCAATGAGTTAGTCTTTGTTGAGCAACCGCCCGGATTTGAAGATGACAAGAAACCCAACCATGTGTACAAGTTGAAGAAGGCTTTATATGGCTTAAAGCAAGCACCTAGAGCATGGTATGAGAGGCTAAGGGATTTCCTTCTCTCTAAGGGATTCAAGATGGGGAAGGTTGATACAACTCTATTCACCAAGAAGATTGGAAATGATCTATTCATAGTGCAAATATATGTTGATGACATCATCTTTGGATCAACCAATCAAGCTTATTGTGAAGAATTTGGTGCTATGATGGCCAAAGAGTTTGAAATGTCTATGATTGGTGAACTTAGCTATTTCCTTGGTCTTCAAGTAAAGCAATTGAAGAATGGGACATTTGTGAGTCAAGGGAAATACATAAGGGACATGTTGAAGAAGTTTGGAATGCAAGATGCAAAGCCAATTTCAACTCCAATGGGTACAAATGGAAGTTTGGATAGTGATCTTGATGGCAATATGGTGAATCAAAAGGAATATCGGTCTTTGATTGGAAGTCTACTCTATGTCACCGCATCAAGGCCGGATGTCATGTTTAGTGTTTGCATGTGTGCTAGATATCAAGCCTCACCTAGAGAGAGTCATCTCACGGCCGCAAAGAGAATATTGAGGTACTTGAAGCAAACAAGAGATGTTGGACTATGGTATCCTAAGGGGTCAAAGTTTGAATTGATTGGATATTCGGACTCCGACTATGGGGGTTGCAAGATCAATAGAAAGAGCACAAGTGGCACATGTCAATTACTTGGAAGATCACTTGTGTCATGGTCCTCAAAGAAACAAAATAGTGTGGCAATCTCTACCGCCGAAGCCGAATATGTGAGTGCGGGGAGTTGTTGTGCACAATTGCTATGGATGAAATCAACTTTGAAGGATTATGGCCTCAACTTCAAGAATGTGCCATTGCTATGTGATAATGAGAGTGCAATCAAGATGATACAAAACCCGGTTCAACATGGAAGAACAAAGCATATTGACATAAGGCATCATTTCATTAGAGATCATCAACAAAAGGGAGATATTGCCGTTGAGAGTGTTGGCACCGATGATCAACTTGCCGATATTCTCACTAAGCCACTTGATGAAAAGAGGTTTTGCAAGCTAAGGAATGAATTGAACATTCTTGATTTCTCAAACATGAGTTGAATGCACCCCACTCACTTATTGACATGCCTCTCCTTCGACATTGCAAGGTAAAGTTGATTGACATGTCATTCATCCTATGCTAAGGACTTGCTAGAGCATGTAGACATAATAAGTGGTATGCATAAGCATTCATGATAAATCAAATGAATTTGATGGATATATGTTACCACTATTGCCTCTATGTTTGTTTTGATCTAGTGGTGGCATATGACATGTTTGTGAGCTTGCAAACCTAGTGTTGAATCTAGAAGATTTGCTATAAGTGTTTAATTCAACATAGGCAAGATAACCCTTATTATGAGGTGTGAAGAAGCTTGTCTTTGGTTCAAATCGAATTAAATATCTTTGGCAAGTGTTCTAGGTTAAACCAAATTTGATGAATTTTAACCTACTCCATCAAACATTTTTCTTCTCTCCACAATTTGATCCCATTTTTTTGGGTAAGTTGTTGACAAAGGGGGAGAGAAAAAGATGATTCAACATGATAAAGGGGTAAATAAAATTTTGATGCACACAAGTAGGGGGAGCAAGCTCATAAACAAAGTTGTTGCATTTGTTTGTGCATTTTCATATGACTTGCTCATTGCACATGTATTTAAATTCAATATACATGCTTGTGTGGTGCAATGCTAATATAAAACTCGGATGATGAAATGATCTACTAGCATGCATAGGAATAGTTTTACATGTGGTATCTAGACTTACCTAAAGTTTTTACAAGTGGTCCAAGAACCTTTATATATAATGTTGATCTCACGGGGTTCTTGAGTTTTTGATGGTTGTCTAGTTACTTCATGATGCTAAGGATGGTGTAAAAGGCAACTCCGATTGGTATCACGCTTCAAAGGTCCATTTCTTACACCTTAGCATCATTTTGGTAGAATTACTCTCCCAACACTTCTATCCATGCATATGTGCAAAGCTTTCAATCCAAACTCTATGCACATATGTAGGGGGAGCTAATGCTACCAAAACCGAGCCTGTGATAATTGTCCAAACTTTACTTATGAGCAAAATGATTGGACAAGTATGACAAGTTCAAAACTTTTTTTATCAAAATCATCTTTGTGAGGGTTGTCATCAATTACCAAAAAGGGGGAGATTGAAAGGCCCTAGTTTGGTTTTGGCTAATTGATGAAACCTAGGACTAACCTTTGTATCTAAGTGGATGATTTAGATAAAGGTGGTCGTTGATTATGAGACATGACATTGACTCATGTGACCAAGATGGTGAAGACCAAGATGAGGCTTGGCTCGATGGACCGGTTGTGAAGGTGAAGGGCAAGTCGAGGCTTCGAAGCGAAGGACCATGCGATGGTGAAGCTTGAGCAAGACTTGGCGCCGACGGACCAATACAACGGTGAAGAGCAAGTGAAATCAAGGTCGATGGATCGAGACGGTCATGTGATGATATGAAGTGGATCATATCATTTGGAGAAACAAAATGGGCTCAAGGCAAAGGTATAACCATAGGGCCATTTTGTTTTACACTCAAGACACCATAGAGGGTGTGAGTGGTTTAGGGTCGATAGCCGAACTATTAAGAGGGGAAGTCTTATCGGTTATTCGATGCATGGGTGCCACTAGGTGAATTCATGAAGTGCATTGCATGTAGGGCCTAGTGAGCTAACTGAAAAACCTTTGAAAATGATTGAGAAAAAGCTAACACACAAGCACATGGAGATGTACACTTGTTGGTGTTGGCACATTTGCAAAGGTGGCGTTGGTCGCGCTGTGGTGTGCGGGTAGAGAGGGGTTTGGGTTCCTCTCTCCTTCCCGCCGAGCGTGCGAGCGCGGGATTCAGGCGATTTCGGGGAAATGAAATGCCTATTTTCCATTGCGCCGGAAGTCGAAAAAGAAACGGAGGCGAACGCGGTCACAGAAGTGATCGGACGCTGCACCGGACGCTGCACCGGACGCGGTCAGTTTCGACCGGCGCGTCCGGTCAGTACAGCGTCGGGGTCTGGCGCGTGAGCTAGGGTTTGACACCGGCGCGTCCGGTGACCCACGGGACCGGCGCGTCCGGTCTGGCGAACAGCGAGTCTCGAAGTCTTCGGACGCGGTGCGCGTCCGGTCCCTCACCATCGGACGCGTCCGGTGGTCCAGGGAGCTTACTGGACTCGCACCGGACGCGGGTACTGTGGCGTCCGGTGGTTGCGAGGAGCGCGTCCGGTGTTGTCTTCGCGCGCGCGGGTTCTGTGCGCACCGGCGCGTCCGGTGGTTCGCAGCAGCGCGTCCGGTCGCTCGTTTGACCGTTAGCGCGCAGTGACCGTTGGAGGATCTAACGGACGAATTTGAAATTAGAGGACACGTGGACGTCGCAGGGACACCGGACGCGGTTGAGCGCGTCCGGTCTGTTACGACCGGTGCGTCCGGTGCTCCCGCGAAAAACGGACAAGTGGAGTGCAACGGCTCTATTTGGATGGGATGCTTATAAATACTCGTTGGCCGGCCCTTGGGGAGGTCTCTTGGCATTTCTAACACTCTTGTGCATCCTTGAGCAAAAGCAACTCCTCCCACTCATCTCCCTTGCTTGATTGCAAATCAAAAGTGAGATTGAGTGATCCCAAAGTGCATTGCATAGCTTGAGGGCATCTAGTGGCACTTGTGGGTGGTTTAGCCGGTGGATTTCTTGTTACTCTTGGAGAGTACCGCTCCTAGCCGGCTTGGAGATTGTTGGAGGCATTGGCAAGAGAAGGTGATTGTTCTTGGCCTCCTCCGGTTGATTGTGAGAGGTTCTTGTGCTTTCCTCGGCGGGACGCCAAAAGCAACTCTAGTGGAATCCGCGTGTCATTGAGTTACCTCACTTGAGAGTGGTGTCTTGCGGTGCCTTGCGGGGCGTGCCTTGAGGGGCAAGTGACTTGAGGGTCACACCGAGGAACCATCTAAGTGTTGGTCGACACAACCGGTGACGTAGCTTGTCGGTGCACAAGTGAACACCGGGTGAACAAATATTGTGTCTCTTGTCTCCCGGTGATTGGTCTTCATATTGAGTTGTTGTCAATATTGATTGATTGTATATCATCTTGGTGATTGGCAACATCTTCACTTCACCGTCGGTATAATAATTACAATCCTCTCTCTCTTGCATTTACCTTCACTAGTTTATCTTGTGTAGCTCCTGTAGTAGCTTTGCTAGTAGTTTTAGCTTGTTCTCTAAGTGTAACTTTAGTGACATAGCTCTTGTGTGAACTAGAGATCATAATCTACTAGACTTGTGGATAGGAGGCTTGCATCACAACCTTTGGCTAAGCAAAACTCGCTTTACGCCGTTTGTTATTCTAACAAGTTTGCTTAGTGGTACTTGTAGAATTTTTATAGGCTATTCACCCCCCCTCTAGCCATCTAGGACCTTACAGCTGAGCAGCTCCATAGTGGAGCTGAAACTGTTTTAAAAAGTGTTTGTTAGAACAACTTTTTATGGTAGATAAAAATAGTGAAATGTCCATAACACTCTTCTATTTTTTCTTATATTTCTTTTATCTTCCTTTATTTCTTTCTTTACTCTTCCTATTTCTCCTTATCCTCTCCACTCGACATCCATTTCTTTGAATTTGTCACCCCATCTGTTTCTCCTTTTTCTCGTCCCACTAGATTCCTCTATCTGCTCATGCCGCCGCTCAACCCACCTCTTTTCGACTCTAGCTGACCTGCTTTTCCTCTTTACTAGTCCCCCCCCACCCCAACCCGCGCGCGCGTTGGGACTCCTTGACACTCTAGTCTGCCGCAACCCCCCGCCAAAATTCGACCTTAGGTTCACCGCGACCTGTTGGGACTCTGACTCCGCCCCGACATGTTGGGACTCTGGAACTCCAACTCCGCCCTGACACTCAGGTCCGCCCAGTCCACCACGCCTTGTGCACCCGACTAAAGGGCAGTTTGGGGAGAGCATGTACGCTCGGATGGAGGAGCGGGGCGAAGCCACTCTTCTAGGTTCCTTCGAAGGATGATCTCTGCTCCAAAGAGCGTGATTTGCAGAAGGAGCAAAGCGAAGCAGACATTTTTTACCGCCGTTTGGTAGGCGACGCCGTGGAACAGCTCCCTGAGCGGGTCTGAGAGCTCTACCAAACGGGTCTCAGTCAGGAAGCTATTCGTAGTTTGTTTTCTGTGCCTATCATACAACAAGAGCAAGGGCCTTAGACTGTCCGCACCGCGTCCGGTAAAGGCAACCGCTAAATGCGTATAGCAGATGAAACGGCCGCAGCGGGGTACGCTACCCCGCACGCTATCGTTGCAGACGGGCGGGCGTCCGCTACTCCTGGCGGACGAGCAGGGCTTCCGCTACGTGTCTGCGTGGCGTGGGGCCTGCGCGGCCTTGTCCTCCGCTCGTCGTGTGGGAAGGAGAGAGAAGGTCCGCCGTGAAGGGGAAGAGAAGGGGATGGCGCGCCGCTGGCGGAGGAGGCCCGCGACCGTCCCGGCCGCCCTCGACGTCGTTCGCCGGAGCCACCATGGACCGGCTCCCGCTCCTCCGCGTGTCCACCCTCGACGTCGTTCGCCGGACCCGCCCGCATCCGCGCTCGCCCGGAGCCGCCCGCGTCCGCCCGGAGCAGGCGAGGGAGCAGGCTCCAGCCGGGGCCGCCGCGCGCGCTCGCCGGAGCTACCGCCCTCGGAGCCCGGCCTTCCGCCGCCTGGAGACGCGCGCCCTTGCCGGGGCCCGCGAGCCGCGCCCCTCGGAGCCCGGAGCCACCGCGCCTGTGAGCCGCGCGCGCTCGCCAGGGCTCGCCGGAGCCGCCGTGCCCGCTGCCGCGCGCGGTCGCCGGAGAGGGAGGTGGAGGACGGGGAGAGGGCGAGCGGTGGTGCAGGGAGCAGGGCAGCGGTGCGGTCGAATGGATAAATGAGGAGAGGGGAAAAAGAAAAGAAAAGGAAAGAGAAAAAGAAAAAAAAGAAAAAAGGAAAAAAATCTGACAAGTGGGTCCCACAGTGGATAGAGGATGATATAGAGTATGGATGGGTGCGGGAAAAATTGATATAGAGGATGAAATCTCGATGACTAGGACGGAATATTCCTTTTAAAGATGAATTTAAAGTACGACCAGCGCGGATAGTCTTACCGCAACCAGATGTACTATTTTTAGCAAATAGCCATAAACGGGAAGCCTGACCACACCACCTGCACAAAACAGTGCAATGGATGAGCTCCTCTACCCCGCCTCATCATGCAGCTCTCCCTCCCCCACCTCCTTCTCCGCGGCCGGCCACTTCCCGGAGCTCGAGTTCGTGTCCTGGGATGTCCCGGAGGGATGGATGGAGGGCAACGACTGGTTCGATGAACCCTTGGATGGCGACGAGGGCTCGCGCTCGGCGGGCAACGACCTGTCCGGATCCGGCGAACCGCCGCCGGCGCCTGCGCCGAAGCGGCGTGGTCGGAAGCCCGGGCCCCGGACCAACGGCCCCACTATCAGCCACGTGGAGGCCGAGCGGCAGCGGCGGGGCAAGCTCAACCGCCGCTTCTGCGAGCTCAGGGCCGCCGTGCCCACGGTGTCCCGGATGGACAAGGCGTCCCTCCTCGCGGACGCCGCCGCCTACATCGGCGAGCTGCGCGACCGCGTCGAGCAGCTCGAGGCCGAGGCCAAGCAGGCCTCCGCCGCTTCGGCCGCTGTCACCACCGCGGCGGCGGCGGCCACCCACTCGTTCGGCCTCGGCCTCCTCCAGGAGAAGCTGGAGCTGGAGGTGCGGATGGTCGCCGGGCTGGACGCGGCGGCGCTGCGCCTGACGACTACCGCGGCGCGCCACGCGCCGGCGCACCTCATGCTCGCGCTCCGCTCGCTGGATCTGCAGGTGCAGCACGCGTGCGTGTGCAGGGTGGGCGGCATGACCGTGCAGGACGCCGTCGTCGACGTGCCCGCCGAACTGCGAGACGAGCGCTGCCTCCGCGCCGCGTTGCTCCACAGGCTGCAGCAGAGCGGATAGCTAGCTAGCTGGTCTCGTGACATCGTCGCCGGCCGGCCGGAAAGGTTTGAGCTGATCTACTCCGTCTCCGTCTCCACAGGCTATCACTCCACCAAATCAGGCTATCACTCCTCGTGTTTCGTGACCGGCTTGCTTGGACGCTATTCTCGTAGCATCTTCAACAACAGACTCTTTATATCTTTTCAAATAAAATATCCACCAATATCCTCTTTAATTAGATATTCAAAAACATATACTCTCTGCTTCAGATTTCTCGCTAGCCAAAGATATAAAACGAGATATAAAATGAGGATAGCTTTCTCGACCATGTACGAGATATAAAAAAATTGCCGTAGAGTATAAAGATATAGAAAATAATTTTTATTTAAATAACTCTTTAAAAAGTTGATTTTAGAAAGGTTCCTAGATATGCTCGCAGTCGTCAAATCAAGCTGGCTGCATGTTATATTCAAATCTCATTATTACTTGTGTCTCCACTGATGTTACCGTCCGTGTATATCTGCTGCGCATCTGTAGTGCCAGTTTCTTGTGTTGTTGGCGCTGTTCTTGTTTGTGGACATAATATGCTACGCATCTGCTGTTCTGTATTGTGCGCACTGTGAATTATTGTTTCAGTTTCTCAGCATATATATCCATATATATCAGTCAGTAACATGTTTTGGCTATTGAAGAAAAATATGAGTTCCCAAACGTAAAAACAAACTGAATTGAAACAATAAGTGTCAAAAACACTATAAATGAAATATTCTGTACTAGATTCAATGGTTATCGGTTTGAGAATAGTTATTATATGGGCCTGTTTTGTTTTAGTTTTTTGCTAGCTTTTGCTAGCCAGAACAAGCATTCCTGCTGTTGACACTACTGGAAACTCAAAATTTCCTGTCGGAGTAAAACCGACAGGAAAATAGCAAATACCGACAGAAAAATTAGAAAAATAATTGCATTAGAAAAGAATTAACTGAAAAAAATCAAATACAAGTAGTAGCGATGGAGGGGAATCGGTGTGAAACAAACCTCCAGCCGTTTCGTGTGTGTAACCAACCTCCAGCCATTTCGTGTGTGTGCGCGCGTGCAAACAATGAATCGTTTTTGTTTCGAATCACCAGCTGAAAATAGCATTTGGAGCCAATTCATCTTCCTACACCGCCCCCCACCTCTTCCTCTTGATGTAAATCATATTCCGTTACCATTTATAACACCAAATAGTCATATACTGTAACGAATATCAAATGGTTTTTTTGCGATAATCAATATTGATATTTTTTATAAACTGTAAAATGGTTTAACTTAGGAAAATAATGTTGACTTTATTTCACTAAAGTTTAACGGACACAGTAGGGCCTATTTTTTTGATATGCCGTTTTTAGACTTTTAGCTTGAAAAAGCTTGTTTTTTTGGTTTTTTTTTCTCAAAAGCTGCCTTTCTGTTTTTTTTCTCTCTCAAAAACAAGCTTTCTGGCTTTTGACTTTGGGTTGTTAGCTTTTTGCTAATTACCTTTGTGATAAATTTTAGGTTTTTAGCCCATCAAAAGCCAGAAATTTTTCTCTTAACGTGCATTTCATCTTTTAGTTTATTCTTTGTCAACTTTCTAGCTTTTTAAAAACGGCATATCAAAAAAATAGGCCCTACTGTGTCCGTTGACAACGAATAAACTAAAAGATGAAATGCACGTTAAGAGAAAAATTTCTGGCTTTTGATGGGCTAAAAACCTAAAATTTATCACAAAGGTAATTAGTAGCCTTGCAAGCGGGCTCGTTCGCGGCCGGCCGCTAACCCGCATTGCTTGCCGCAAAGTTTATTAGCGGGTTTGCGGCTAGCCACTAAGCTGCGGACCTTGTGGACAAACGCTCCGCAGACATAACAAACTTGACCGCAAAACCCGCAAAATCCGCAACAGCTCTCTGCAATACGTTCTTCCTGGGTAAACAAGAATTTTTTAGCCACTGTAAAATTATACAAGACTAATCGAGTGCTCTTAACTTCTGTTTTGGCCTTGCCAATTGGCCGCGCCCACGCAGGCACCGCGGCAGGCTGCTGCTGTCTGCCGTTAGTGCAGTTTATGTTTCTCCCACTTGTTGTCAAAAAAAAAAACTGTTTCTCCCGCTTGGTCCTCGTCCTGTATGAAATGAACACAAGGATAGCGGTCTGAAGCAGAGTTCCGAGTGTCATGCCCAACCAAATCCGCTGCAGATTTCATTTGATCAGAATGTCATGTAATTATGTACAGAGGTTACACACATTGATTAGAATGAACTTTCGAATTCCTTTTTTTTTAACCATTGCATCCATGCTTAGCTTGAAGCCGAAGAGCGCCGCCAGCAGGATGCCGACGAAGTAGTAGCTGCCTATGTTGACGAAGGCGACGAGCGCCTGCCAGCCGGCTCCGATGGCCACGCGTGAGAGCACTGGCTGGATGCTGTTGAGGAAGATGGAGCCGGCGAGGAGGTAGCCCAGCCTGCAGGCCTCCCTCAGCACGTCGTCGTCAGTAACGACAGTAGCGACAGGTTTCAGGAGAGGGGCACGACATCGATAGCAGCGGCGACGGTACTTGCAGGTTTTTGCGGGTCTGTAGCAGGCTTTCGCTTTTGTTGCGGGTTCGGCGGGCTCAAAGGACAGTAGCCCACGAACGATTAGCAACTTAACCGTAGCAGCCACAAACAATTATTTTGCGGGCCGAGCGGGCGGGTAATGTTAAGAACCCGCCCCGCCTGCTTCCTGAGTAATTAGCAAAAAGCTAACAACCCAAAGTCAAAAGCCAGAAAGCTTGTTTTTGAGAGAGAAAAAAAAACAGAAAGGCAGCTTTTGAGAAAAAAAACAAAAAAAACAAGCTTTTTCAAGCTAAAAGTCTAAAAACGGCATATCAAGAAAATAGGCCCTACTGTGTCCGTTAAACTTTAGTGAAATAAAGTCAACATTATTTTCCTAAGTTAAACCATTTTACAGTTTATAAAAAATATCAATATTGATTATCGCAAAAAAAACCATTTGATATTCGTTACAGTATATGACTATTTGGTGTTATAAATGGTAACGGAATATGATTTACATCAAGAGGAAGAGGTGGGGGGGGGGGGGGGGGGGGGGGGGCGGTGTAGGAAGAAGAATTGGCTCCAAATGCTATTTTCAGCTGGTGATTCGAAACAAAAACGATTCATTGTTTGCACGCGCGCACTCACACGAAATGGCTGGAGGTTGGTTACACACACGAAACGGCTGGAGGTTTGTTTCACACCGATTCCCCTCCATCGCTACTTACTTGTATTTGATTTTTTTTTCAGTTAATTCTTTTCTAATGCAATAAGTCAAAATATATTGTATTTAAGTTATTCTTTAACCACAAAAAAGTTTATGATATTTTTAAAGCATATTTTTATTTCTACATTTTAAGGAAAAGTATATATTCTTTTGAATCGGAATCCATTCTACTTACTGAATGATTTCATATAATGATTCTGATTCATCGTTTGAAATGTTTCTTGACAGATCTTAATCTGAAACGATTTTACAAGAACCTAAATCCCTATCGAACACACCCCTAATCTTTTTCTTTTCTTCCTCCTTGTTTGTTTCCATTTTCTCGTTTTCCACACTCATACTACCCACTTTCTCCTACAACGTTTTCTTTCTATTCTTTTCATCTTTTTTCGACACTAATCCTACTCATTTATTTGCTCCTACATGCTACTCCCTCCGTCTGCAAATAAACCAATTCCTAGAATCCGTGCCAGTCAAACTTTTTAAGTTTGACTAACTTTATAGAAAATAGTAACAACATATATGACATAAAATGGGCACCTTATGAAACTATATTCTATGATAAATCTAATTATACTAATTTGATACCATAAACCTTAACGATTTTTTCTAGAAAATTTTATCAAAGTTTGAAAAGTTTCACTTAAGACAACTCTCGGAATCTATTTATTCAGGGACGGAGGGAGTATAAATAAAAAACTGTCCCACTATCTTTTGTAGATATCATGAAATATGTTAATTAAAGTTTATCTAAAAGACTAAAACTATTTTTAAGAACTTTTTTGTAGTATAATAAGTTTTGTTTTTATAAGTTTTTCTAGAAAACTTAGTTGATTGAGTTGTTACCATTTTTTTGTGCATAAAACCACAGTTGAACTTTTGAAAACTTATTTTGTGCCAAGTTTTCTGAAGACACTAAATAGCAAATAAAAAAAGAACTTATGTGTATAAGCTGTTATTGAAGTTTCCAATACTAGAAAGTCCTTTCCAAAACTAGTTGAGTAGTGAAAAACTCATACACAAGCTACCTGAAGAAGTTTTCCAAAAGAAAAAAAAGGTTTATTCAAGGAAGTTCTCATGATAACATTCTCGTGGATCTTGTGCAGAACAAGATATGCTTTAATTTGTCCAAAAATTAGGCTCAGAAAAACGTTGTGTATGTAAGTTTGATATTATATGTATATATATGTGCATATACTTCCTCCGTAGCAAAATAGATATCATTCTCACTTTCCGAGAAGTTAAACAGTTTTAACTTTGACCAAATATATATTAAAAAATATTAATATTTATAATATATAATTAGTATTATTAGATAGATCGTTGAATGTATTTTTATAATAAACTTATTTGAAAATATAAATGTTGCATAAATTTCCTACCAGTCCAGTCAAAGTTGAAATTTTTTGAGACGGAGGGAGTATAAGTTTTGATGGAAATGGAATTTTTTTTCCGAAACGAAAAGTGTAGTACTGTAGTCTAGGAAGAATGGTACGTGGTCCCTTTGTAAAACCCAAATATCACAATCACGTCACGCGAGCCAGGAACGAAAAGTGATTCGGGCACTCAGGCGATGGGCGAAAACACCCAAAATTTTTTGAACAATACTCGTCACATCGAATTTTTTAACGTATGTATGAAGTATTAAATATAAGTAAAAAAATAACTAATTACACAGTTTATCTGTAAATATTGAGACGAATCTTTTTAGCCTAATTAGTCTACAGTTAAACAATTTTTGTTAAATAACGACGAAAAGTGTCTAAACACGCCCTCAAGAATTAGCGCATGGTGTGTGTACTGTACGGCAGGAGCGGCGACTGTTCCGCACCTCGAAATGGGACACCAACGGATTTGACTGTTCCGCACCTAGGGCCTGTTTAGTTTCCATGCAAATCCAAAATATTTCCTCTTTCACCTATTACATCAAATATTTAGACACATACATGGAGTATTAAATATAGATAAAAATAATAACTAATTACACAGTTTGTCTGTAAATGTCGAGATAAATCTTTTGAGCCTAGTTACTTCGTGGTTGGATAATATTTATCAAATAACAACGAAAAGTGTTACAGAAACTTTTCACCCACTTTTCACCAACTAAACGCACCCAGCGTGGTGAGCCCTACTCGTACTGCTACGAAGGCAAGTCAAGACAAGAATCTACTATGGACCAGATTCTCTGTGGCCTGTGGGGGCAACACACTGTACGTAGGGTTCCACGACAGCCATAACATAACAATTTCTGCCGCAACTTTATAAATAGAGAGAGTGATAAGTAGTGCTTGCCTATTTTTCAGAAGAAGCCAGGGCGTGTAGTACAGAACAGAGATTGATGGTTATGTGCGAGACACGAGCATGAAAGCTGCAATAATGGAGCCACAAGCTCTATATGCCACCAGTCTTTTTTTCACTGGGTCGATTATTAGAGATATGCGTCACGTGCTTGAAAGATGCTCTGATCGCGAAGCTATAATAATGTGAAAGTACTGTTGATTAGTCCACGGATCCATACATGCACAGTTGCGCAAATTGATAGCCTACTACCTGATCCTATAAAAAACCCTCGTTACATAAATAGAAAGATTACTAGTACCCCTTTGATCCAAATCTAAATCGTCTAGATAGATAATTAAATAAAGGTAAGGACAGAAGTTTCGGGTTATATAACCGGGGTACCATAAAGCACGAACATAAGAGTTGCTCAAGATCGCCCAGTTAGTCGCAGCCCAGCGAAATCGCGGTCTGCTCAACCTCTCTCGCCCGTGCCGTACGAGGCCCGCCTCGACCTCCCTCACCTCTCGACCACGCACCGTGCCCTCGACCATCTCTTGCCTTAGCCTCTCAGGAAAGGACGATAGGTGGGTGGACGCATTAGATGCACCTGCCTGGACGGGACACGCACATGCACACTCTGCCAGGTACAAGAAGGACGACACCCCTCTGACCGTCCAATCTTGGGGCAGAGCGTCGCCTCGGTCAGCACCCCGCTGATAGACAAGACAACACCAGGACTCAACTACGTCACCTCATGTGGCCGAGCATTGCCCAAATCCCGTCCAGCCGGATGGACGGGCATACGATCACACTCACTGCTGCATGAGAACCACAATCGGGAGTTGGTTCTCCCACTCTGACCGGACCTAGGGAGCACGTAGCCCACAGGGAACACCTGTCTTCCCCGTAAAGTGACATCATGACTTCACCCCAAAAAAACGGACGCCATGACGGAGGCCACGACATCCACCACGAGCCCATGCCGTGCAGGGGAGTTGGTGAGCAACCACCACTCCCACAGCGCCGCCACGACCGGCACAATTCCGCCACCATACTCCATGCCTTAGCGTAAGGAGCAAGCCCTCGACGACCATACCTGAACGTGCTGACAAGACCGGATGGAGTGCTGTCCAAGCTTACTAGCCTCTCCCTCCCTCGGGCTCCTCACCACTCGGGCCGGGAGAACCCTACACTTCTGCAAGTCAACTGGCCTCTACGACTATATAAGGGGAGCTAGGCCTTCTTCCAAACGATTGATTTCTCCTGCCTCGAATCCCTTTTACCAGTACAACCCTAGCTTGTAAACCTCATGTTGTAAGCCGTTTGGAGTGCTTTGACATTGAGGAACACATACTCGCAGTCTCCGGCACTGGACGTAGGGCTTCATCCCGAACCAACATAATTTCTCTGTCCTGAGTACTAGCCATTGATTTCCTTAGGCAGTGCGGCGTTAAATTTACTAGTCCATTCTCAAAACTCCGACAGAAACAAATCGGATTCGGATATCACCTTTCATCATATTTTAATTTGAATTCGAATATGTATACGTATATTTTCGAATACGAATACAAAACGGAAGTCTCGGATTCGGATTTCTAATCGCATATTTACTCGATTGAACTCAAAATGCATATTGTATAGTAGAGCTATATATCGAGAAAAGACATAACTACATACAATTTGAAACGGATAGGAGTAATCGTAGTAGGTCAAAAGCCTTGGATCGACACTCTTCCAACTGTTGCCGACGATCAAATTCACAAGTCTATACCCCTTTTGTTGGGTCAGTCGATCATGATGAAATTATATTAAGATACTGTTCATCCACAAGTGACCCCGGCCCGACATCATTATATTCTCGGATAGAGATTCATCCCTGGTCTCTTATATTAAACCACTAAACCTACTGTAGCAATTAACCAGTCAGACGATGTTGAATGTTTGCTTCTAGATAAGGCCGGCCGTACGTGAAAATGAAGCACGTACAGCAGCCGTCCAGCCCAATCAAAATCATGATGGAAAATGAAACACCGTCCATGCATTTTATTCTCTTTGTGTGATCCACCATGGATGGACCACACGTCCGCTCCACACGAGGGAGACAGCCGCTGCTCACGAGCCGATGCCACGTAACAAGTGCCCCTACTGACTTTTCTATAGCGCTCTCATTGCCTTTGCCTCCGTACTGTACCTCCGAGCGATCGCTCGAAATCTTCGAGCATGCTCATTTCTCTTTTTCGTCCTAGAATACAATTTTTTTTCAATGCAATTTCCTATTCTGTTTCCTAGGGCGAATTCCTTAGATCTTCCATCCTCATCCTTAACCTATATGAGAATGTCTAAAACTACTCTATCCGTTCTGAAGTTTGACCAATTTGTAAAGTAGAGTATTCTCTACATTTTATTTTAGTTTTTTTTCTTCTAATTGAGTCAAAGCTTTCTCACTCTGATCAAATTTCTAGAAATATAACATTAAATTAGTTTTGTTATCTGTAACATAGGTTTCAATAGAGTATTTATTAAAACTCTTTAAATGTTATATTTTTTGTAAAAGCTTGGTTAAAGTTAGGGATGTTTTACTTAGGATGCAACCAAAATGAACTATAATTTAGAACAAATAAAAGAGGTAATAAGTTATGAAAATACATTTTTATATTATACTCTCTCTGTCCCAAAATAAATGGACTTCTAACATTCAAAATTCATCTCATAATAAAACGATAATAATACGCCACGGGCATTGGTCTGTCCGGACGAACCGACCCACCTACGCCGCACGCCTAAACCCGCGTCGCTCGTCCATGTCGCCCATGCCCCACTCCATGCTCGTTGCTGCCACCCCACTCCGCCTCGCTCAGCTCCCTCCTTCCCGTCGCACGCACGCCTGCTCCCACCCGCCGCCCGCGCCGCCTACCCGGCTGAGCCAAGGACGATGCTAGTGGTGCTGATGATGGTGGTGCTCGTGCACCGCTGCTGGTGCTGGTGCTGGTAACGCTTGCGTGCCACCGCTCGCCGCCGGCTCCCACCCCAACGCCTGGAATCAACCGGCCCCGACCTTCCCTATGATGCAAAATGCATGTTTCTGTTTTAAATGTTTCAGAGGTATATTTCAGATGTTTCATATGGATGTTGTAGTAGTTTTTGAATGTTGCACATGTTGCAATGGTTATACACATATGTTGCAAGAGTTTGTTCAAAATGTTTCATCTGTTTTGGAAGCATGTTGTAAGTGTTTTATCTGAATGTTGCATATGTTGCAAATATATGTTCCAAATGTTTCATTTGTTTCTGACGTATGTTGCAATTGTTTCATCTGAGTGTTGCAAAAGTAGATCTAGATGTAGGGTTGTTGAGCGATAAAGAAAGAGCTAGTGCGGGAGACATGGCGACATCGATATGGGGTGGAGGCGTAGGCTGCGAGGCGCCGGTGTGGAAGAGGCGGGCGCGAAGCGATGTGGAAGAGGTGGGTGAGGCGCCGGTGTGGAAGAGACAGGGCTGAGTCATTCGGGCGGCGTAGGCAGCGAAGCGGAAAGGAGAGGTCCAATGCGGACGTGGGAAGCGGAGCAGGTGCCGGTGGCGTGCGAATCCAAGCGACCAAGGCGAAGTAGGCACGGGCGTCCGGACGTCCGACGCTAGTCTTTCCCATAATAAAAGCACTTTTAGCTTATGGACCACCTAATAAATATACTAATTTCCCTATTGTCAAAGTGCAATGATTACATGTTGGTGTACTTTTGATATAGAGATATATAAATGTAATTTCATACTATCACATGGATCTTCTCACCTATATTCTAGAAGTACGCTCCCATCTAGTAGTGATTCACAATGCCTTCCCCCTGGGCCAAATGTCTAGGGAGCAGGTCTTCGGAGCAGCCCTACAGCCCACCACGGCCCAACTCTTCGGACCAGCCCAACAGGCCCCCATGGCCCAACTCACAGCTTCTGAACCAGCCCGTCACCAGACACCAGAAGCCGCGCCCCCTCCTGTTCCCGTCAGCGTCGGCGTTGCGGCATTTTCCGACTCCGTCACAGCGAGCTCCGACCCGTCATTGTCACCACGACCTAGAATTTTTGAGCTCCACACAACCTGGGAACAGTCAAATGTAGCCATGGTCACAAATTAATTTGATAATATGCGTAAAGTTTTCCTTTAATTTCATCACTGTCACACACATTTGCCTCGTGTGTGTGTGACGACATGCAACTTAAATTGGGGCGGCACCGTTGTCGTACCAACACTAGCAATATACAGCACACCATGTCGCAAATTCATTAAATCTTCGTTAATCCTGCGTAACCTATACAAGAAAGTCTAAAACTACTCTCTCCGATTCTGGAATACAAGAGCTTCCTAAATTTGTCTATTTATAGACAAAGAGTATTCTCTCCATTTTAAATTATAGCTTGCTTCGGTTTTATCCTAAGTCAAATCTCTCCAACTTTAACCAAAACTATAGAAAATTGTACCAATGTCTATGTCATTAAGTTAGTTTTATTAAATTACCATACAATATGTTTAGATAGTTTATTTATTTGAACTTGCAAATAATTGCGAATGTATTATTTTCTAAGAAAACTTAGTTAAAGTAAAAAAAGGTTTTACTTAGAATAAAATCGAAGTAAACTGAACACATAAAAGAGGTAAATCATGATAATACATTTCATAATAGTGCTCAATTTTATATTGTAAATATTTTTTTTTACAATTTGGTCAAGTGACTTAGTAGGATAACATAAAAATGGTTATATTTTAGGATAAATAGAATATAATAGTTCTTTTTTAGGATGGGAGGAGTAGAAAGAAAAAAAAATGTCAGTCAAGACCGTAAAGTGGATACCGGAATGTAAATGAAAGTTCAATTTTGCGTTAATCGCTTGGAGTTCTACTTAAAATTCGCAATGTTTTCTCTCCAGCTTTTACAGAATATCCAGCTACGGCCCACAAGTTAGGCTCTATTTGGATTTAAGAAGACAGCAGTTGCTAATAGTTAGTTTTTTTATCCAAACGGATTTAGCTAATTATTAGCTGAATAGTCAACTAACAATTATCTAACTAGTTTAATCAAAATAGCGAATAGCAACTAATAATAGTTGTGACCTATTAGTCAGCTAACTATCAGTAGCTGGTGGATCCAAACATGCCCTTGGAGCATCTTCAAGAATAAACCATGGATGAGGTTGTCTGGCCTGCCGCCTCCTGTAGCTCTCCCTCGCCAGCCTCCTCCACAGCCAGCCAGCACCTGGAGCTGGACTTCGTGTCCCGCAAGGCCCTGGAGCGACAGTTGGGGAGCAACGAATGCCTGGATGATGGCGCCGGGTCGGGTGGTGAGGACTCGTGCTCGACGGGCCACAACGACAACCAGTCCGGTTCATTCTGGCCCCGGCCAACCGCTGGCACCTGCACCATGGAAGAGACAGGGTCGGTGGTAGAGCTCTTCTTCGAGAAGCCGAAGCCCTGCCAAGCTAGGCCGTTGGTTGCTCACTAAAATGGATTAGTCTGGCCGGCTCCCGCGACCAAGATATCGATGAAGGTAGAAAACAAAATTTGTCACCTCAAAGCAGAAATTGCAGTTTGAGCCCAACGGAGATGTTTTTAGTACGCAAGCTTTACTAAAAAAAAAGGGGACATATGTTGACACCTAAATTTGTCCAAAGTGTATAATGGACTCATCATGTTTCTATCATCTTGGTGGCCAAAAAGCATACTTAGATCATCACATTTGGAGCCCGGACAAAGAAAATGGCTTTTCGACGGTCTGACTCAGCCAGAGTCGACTTTGCCGACTCCCCAAGTCGGCTAAGATGATTTTTGCCAGCCTTCTCAAATGGAAGAATGGACCTTACCATTGTGTTTCTCTTGTCGAGCTAATCAAAAAACATATATCGATCGCCTCATTTGGAGTATGGATGAGTTAATTATTAATTTCGGAAGCTTTTTGCCCGAAACCCGTCCCAAGTGAATTTTTTTTTATTTTTAACACTTTTTAAAAACAATTTTTAATTTTAGCACCGAATTTTTTTTTATATCTAACACTTTTGGCCGCTCCCCACGCGAGGGAGCGGCATTTGAACTTTGCCGCTCCCCACATGGAGGAGCGGCAATGCTGCTGAGCTGGCATGGCTGACATTTGGCCTGGGCTGCCGCTCCCCCTGGAGGAGCGGCAAGGCTGCCGCTCCCCCCCTGGAGGAGCGGCAAGGCTGCCGCTCCCTAGATCAGGGAGCGGCAAGCCCCACCCCCCGCTGCCGCTCCTTGATCTGGGGAGCGGCACAGGGGGTGGGGTCGCGCGGTCGTTTAGTTTCGGTTCGGCTGAGGAACTCACAAACACACACAAACCGACTTGCCCCCCACCGCGCGAGCAAGCAGCAGCGCCCCCCGCGCGAGCAGGCGGCAGCAGCGCCCGGCGCCCCCCGCGCGAGCAGGCAGCAACAGCGCCCCCCCACGTGGCGACAGCGCCCGGCCCCTCTCCCCGCGCGCAGCATAGGCGCACGCCTCCCCCCGGTGCGGCAGCGGCAGCGGCAGCGGCAACAGGCCCCCCGCGCGGCACAGGCGCCCCCCCGCGCGGCCGCAGGAGGCAGCAGCGCCCCCTCCCCCGCGCGGCCGGAGGCAGCAGCCCCCCGAGCAGCCGGCAGCACCCCGCGAGCGGTAATTTCGTTTTTATGTATTATAATTGTTAGTTAGATTAGTTTATTTAACATTGTTAGTATAAGTAGTTAGTTTAATTGTTTAGTTCGTATTATTAGTAAAGCTAGCATAGTTAGTATAAATATTATAAATAATTATTTTAGTTAGTATGATTAGTAAAGTTAGTATATGTATTATAAATAAATAGTATGTTTAGTTTACATTAGTGAAGTTAATATAGGAGATACAAATAGTTACTTAGGTTTTATAAATAGTTAGAATAGTTTGTTTAGTTTAGATTAGTGAAGTTAGTATAGGTGATATAAATAGTTACTTTAGTTAGTTTAGTTAGTATAGTGCACGTGAGGCAGCCATACAAGGGGGGAGAACTTCCCGCGGACTCCGAGGATGACATCGTCGTCGACGAATACGAAGAGGCGACTATGCGCGAGACGCAGCCACAGAGAGCCCCCTTCAGAGATACGTGGTAAGATCCTGGATCCGTGCACTTTGGGTGGGGTGTATTCCAGTTTTAGTAAATTATAATGTAAATGTAAAATCTCGTTTATGTATGTAGGCCAGACAATTGTCAATGATGTCCAACGAAGCAGCGTTTCAACTACACGATTGCAGAAACAAAGGACGAGGCGCGCTTGAGACATTTGTGCACGTAAGCAACACGTTCAAAATATCCTATAATGTTGTACGAGTTAAAAGGTTGTCCCAAATAATATGAGTCCATACATGTGTTGTAGAAAATGAGCAGGAGTTTGAGAAAGCTAGCCCAAAAGTTGAGCTGCATGGACACTCCGTGGGAGCCGCCAGCAAACCCTCAGCGTTCCTAGAGCACAGCTTCGGCTTCTCTGAGGACTCCTGCAGGCTCTTCGGACCCCGTCACGGGGTCCACCTCCGGTGCGCGTACACCACCACACCGCCCCGACAAAGGCCCCAGTTGAGGTAGAGGACGACGAGGATGACGACTTAGAGTCGTTCGACGAGGACGAGGCACTGGGCTTCGGCATACCCCAGCACAACCACCCTACGCAGCAGGGCCCTTCCCACCTCGGTCCTTTCCAGCAGGGCTTCTTCCAGCAGGGTCCTTTGCAGCAGGGCTTTTCCCAGCCAGTCCCGTACCAGCAGGGCTCTATCCACCTCGGTCCTTTCCAGCAGGGCAACTTTCAGAACGTACCTTTCCAGCAAAGCCCCTACCAGCATAGCCCGTACCAGCCCAGCCCGTACCAGCACACCTCGTACCAGCACGTCCCGTGCCAGCCCAGCCCGTACCAGCACACCCCGTACCAGCACGTCCCGTCCCAGCATACCCCGGTGGACCCTTCACAGCACCAGGAGATTGGCATGTCGCAGCTCTTTGATGCCCCGTTTGGAACCCAAGGAGACGAACAGGTAAAACTAAATAAGCAAATTTTCTTATTTGCCTAACCCATGTTACGTAAGAATACCACAATCTAACACCGATTTGTCTTTTATCTTAGCAGGGGCCGACCTATGTACAGAGGACCAGCCATGCGCAGGGGCAAGGACGGCAGCACCGTCATTGGGACCACACGGACGTTGGCTACACCCCCAACGTGGTGCCTTGTGGCAGAACCGCCTAATCTAATGCCCTCCCAAGAGTACTTGTCTTCCATTAGACACTAAGTACCCAAGAGAGTGCACTAAATTCTGCGATTCCGTCGAGCACACCCGAGGGAGAACTCGAAAATCCACATTTTTACCTCAGGATCATAAATGAGAGATAAAGCTTACAACATCTTTACCATTTCTTACATCACTTTTAGTACAACATCAGGGGTAATCCATTGTTTAATTATAACAGCGGAAAATAAAATGTTATCAGAGTTTAGCGGAAATGAAACCATTTAATGATGAGTTAAATATGATCATGATGAGCATTTATATACAGGAAATGATAACAGGTGGTAAATCTTTCTCTTGTAAAACATTTTTGGTGAGAGTTATATATCAACTCTACATTCGCAACGTAAAGGAAATCCTCACTGAGCCCACCAGGAGGTTTCCACACACAAATGTCATCTTCAAGAACACCTGTCACCTGCAACAGGGTAGAACAACCCTGAGTACTCAATTGTACTCCGTAAGACTTACTCGTCAGAAGGAAAGAAAAGACTCCAAGGATATGCAAGGCTATCTAGCTTGTGGGTTATTGCAACTGCAGGAAGCATTACTAAAGGTTCATCCTTACATTCAATTTTTATTAGCAATTATCTGTAGTTCATTAACCAACCATTCTAGGTAAGCACCTGTTCTACTTCCAAGCAAAGGTTGAGCCATCAGAACCATCTTTCCATCTTTCATCTTTCAGTTCTTACTACGGTGCCAGAGTGCAGTCAAGCCATACCGTCACGTAGAAACAGCGATTCGCGAATCAATGTGCCCAGCTGGGTACCCTGAAAAACACACGCCTCATCTGTACCCCGGGCACAGATGAGACCAACCCGCTCCACTCCTGTCACGGGTTCCAGGTCCCCGTCCAAACTTGGACTCCAAGCCCCCACCCTTGAGGCCCGGCCTCAAAGTGGTGCTTAGACCTCCATCTATCCCCGCCTCCAATCAGTCGGTCCAGAAAGAGCCGGAGCCCATGACAAGAGAGTAACAAGTCTTCCTAGCCCCCATCCGCTAGTATATGCTCGGGATAATAAATCTGTGACTTGACCGGGGATCCAGTGCAACGAACGGTCCTTAATCGACACAGGCGGGACAAATGCAACCAGAGCCTCGCTCAGACTGCCCAACCAAGTCCATATCCAATTCCAAGTACAGTCCCGCCCAGTCTCCATATATAATCCATGTGATCGTAACATGATAATAGTAACAATAATATATTTCCTATCTCTCGCGAGTGACAGGCAATCACTCGACTTCTACCGAAGTCCTGTAGCATAGCAATCTACACGATCCTGTCATACTAGTAAGACTCATAGGACCAAAATATATATATGCAAGTGAGTTTCATTCAACTCCTTAAAACTTAATGCACAAGCATAAATAAAGTGTAGAATAATAGAGGTTATGCACCGGGGCTTGCCTGGGTAAAATATCATTATAACTAAGTTCCATCCGCGGGGTGTGGTCACCATCACACCTTCTTTTGGTTACTCCAGTTAATCCACGATCGCACCTAAATGGTATACATCGTTGCAATATACTTGTCTAAGCGAAATATGCATAAACAAGATATTTAAAAGACGAAAGAGATAAGTTGGAGCTTAGCCAGGGCAACAGGTCGGTAGAGACGGAGTCACATGAGGACGTCACTATGCCGCGGACGTGCGGAGGCAACTAGAGCGCGGTCGCCGGTGTACGAACGGCCTCGAGGGGAACCGGATGTCTAAACATCTCCCTAAGCTACATGCTTGCGCGAAGAACCAAACTGGAAAGCCTTGAGCTGGTGGATTGGAAAGGCAGAGAATGGTGCGATGGCGCGCTGCCGGGGAGAGCGGGCACACGAGCCAGCCAGGTCATTTAAGGAGAGCGGCTCCGGCTCAAGGTGGCAGGGCGTTCGCGCGTGCCCAGACGACAGGACACGAAGGCTTGGTGCGACGCAAATGAATGGAGCTGCCAGACCGAGCGGAATCCACTGGCATCGACTAGCGAAGTCAAGCGTGCAAAGACGCGTCACCATCGACGTAATGACCGGTGTCATTGACCAGACTTGGCGGGCAGGTCCTTGAGCCCCGTCCTTGCCTTGAAGGAACATGGAGGGCGCTGGCGTGGCGTACACGGCGGCAACGGTGCAGCAGCGGCAGAGGTACGCATCCATGTGCGTGTTTGATGGATTTTTGTAAGAATCAAATCCATATGTACACCCTTGTCCATGCGTACTACCAAGCATATAAAAAAGGAAAATACATATGGAGATACATATGCGTTGTCACGTATATGCAGGCAAAGAAACTAGCAGGCTTCTTCATGTAATGAGAAAGAGAGAAGCTAACATGCTGCAGCCCGGCCCATGCATGCATGTATACACCTCGACGTGCGACCAAAGAAGCTAGCAAGCTAACGGGTATGTATACGTTTCAACCAAAGAAGCTAGCAACCATTTTTATTGGCTTATACATAGCACAGTGCCATGCCTGCACGCAAATGCACCTCGACGTGTAAATGGAAGAAGCTAGCAAGTGCCCGTCATGATACGTATGTGCACTTGTATATGACCGAGACTGGCTGTAGGGCGCGTGCGTACGCCGGTCCAAGGTGTGTATAATAACTGAAGTATAGTCGCTGCCGTGAATGGTGATCGACTACTCATAGTACTAGCAAGCATCACGGATGAAAAGTGAGCTCCATCAATTGATCGCCCCGATGGAACCTCATTGAAATTTTTGGACAAGACGACGAGCTGAGTCGGTCAGACCTGTATGCCTGCCTGCATGTACCAGGCACACGGCCGGCTGAGGCAAATCCTGGTGAAGACGAGCGGAGCAGTCGAAGTCAAGGTCATGTTGCGGCAGCGGCGCGTTCAGACACCATGAATGCTGGGGCAATGACTTGACTCTTCTGACTCAGTGGAATAGCGGCGACAGCTGGTTCATGTACGGCAAAATTCGTGGCTTGCCACATGCACGGCATAATGGCCTGGGGCAGACGACGGCAGCGAGCAGCAGCGTTCCTTTTCAAAAGGACATGCAAGGCGTGAGTGTGTGCATCAGACATGCAAGTGTAGGTGCATGCGTAAGTGTGTACGTGAGGTGTGCGTGTGTTTGTTTCTAATTTCTTTTTGTTTCTTTTCTTTTACCAAAATATATACGTAATTAAGAAAATTACAATATCCCATTATTCCTTTGTTACTAATCTAAATACACACATGTATATATCTTTTATGTAATTATACATATATTTATCTATAGAGATACACTCGGAAAAAAATAAATTTCTACACTACTTTAAATAATATAGCAACACGCTTACCAAATCGAAATACGTGAGTATATACCACACTGGTTTTATAGAATTTGTTTTCGCGCTAAGTGATTAAAACGACTTATTCTATTTTTCTTATTAAGATCACAATAGCATATTTTCACCTAAAATAAACTAAGTTACAACACTCATGTAGTTTTTCCTAACTACAAAAATGAGTCATATAAGATTCGGTATCATTTCATGTGCAATTAAAGTTTTAAAAAACCTGAGAACTCGTTTTGCTAATTTCTTTTAGGCCTTAATCGCATGCTAACTAAGCTAGTAACACCAGGGATGTTACATGCCTACCAATCCGAAGAGACGGAGGCGGCCGAGGGAGTTTTACACTCCTGGGACATAGAGTGCATGTAGACTTGGTCATTTTCATTGCAGGATGAAGTTAGAGACCCTTTGTTGCACTCTATGTCGCCATTTATGTATCCAAGTCATTTGTTGAACTTATGTGTCCTAGCAGTGTGTCGAAATAATTTACAACTACATGTATTTGCAACTAATGGATTTGAGCTTGTAATATGATGTTTTATGTGTTCCAGTGAACTTGTAATATGCAACTTATAATGTGCTTTGATCGGTAACCTCGACCACATGTACTTGTTTATAATACTAGGACATGTTGTAAAGTCACATGTTGGAAATAAAATACTTGCACGATCGAGGAAAACAGTAGGCACATGGTACACACTTATTACAAGGTTCAACAGTTCCACTACCACTTGCTCCAACATAAACATAGTTCAAACTCAAACACTGATATTAACGAACTAAACAATGACATGTTGCAAACTAAACCTAACATGCCTAATAATGGTACCACATATTGAACTGAGTTCACCTTCCCCATAGTAACCTCCTATTGACGGCGGCGGTGGGGTGGCGGTGGCGGCGGAGAAGGAGGCCCGTGCTTCTTATGGTACGGGCACTGGCAGTATGGATTGTTGCATAGTGGCTCCTCTACATCGTTGATGTTGTCGTCCTCCGACATGTCCCTATTACCACTTCCAGGTAGGGATGAAAACGGAACAGAAATATTCTGAATTGACCGTTTTCGTTTTCTATATTATAAACCATTTTTTAACATGAAAAATTGTCAGTTTCAATTGGTTTCACAACCATTTTCAACCATTTTTTGTACTCTTTAATTGCTAAATGTAGAAATATCCCGAACCAACCGTTTTCGTTTTTCTATATCGTAAGTCCGTTTTCGACCGTTTCCGACCGTTTTCATCCTTACTTCCAGGGCCATACTCTAGATCAAAGATGCGTTCCTGTAGATATGTGATGTATTGTTGATGGAGATAGATAGGAGGAGGATCGACCCATCGAGTGAACCCACAATTTTCTGGGCAGCTTGAATCCTGAAAATACATCTACCAATAAGTACTTCTACAAACCAAATGCAAATCAGAAAAAATGAGAGTTAAAAGGAAATACAAATCCTCACGGGCATCTGAAGAAACGACGGCCTCCACCGTCACAGTCGTTGTACATCTGCACGACGCAATCCTCACTGTGGCGACATTTTGGCCAATCTTCTGTGCGGTTGTCGTATGATCTAAGAGGTCTCTCGCGGGTGAAGTCACTCTTGCTCTCCAAAGGAATTTGTTCTATATGTTCCTCAAAAGAATCAGGACCCAGAGAACCCTCCCACACAATCGGATGTCCCTTCCTCACTCTCTTTCCTCTACCTCTGCTCGACGAACTTCCGCCCGACATTTGAACTACAACTAAACAACAAAATAACTTGTGTGATGGTCGTGAGGGGGGGGGAGAGGGAGCGCGGTGCCGAAACGACAAATGACAACAGCTCAAGAGGAGAAGAGAATAAAAGGCGTCCTGCGCCTGCCGCTCCTTGATCTGAGGAGCGGCAATGCTGCTGAGCTAGCATGGCTGACAAGCAGGCCTGGGGCTGCCGCTCCCCCCTGGAGGAGCGGCAGGCTTGCCGCTCCCCACGTGGGGAGCGGCAAAGTTCAAATGCCGCTCCCTCGCGTGGGGAGCGGCCAAAAGTGTTAGATATATATAAAAAAATTCGGTGCTAAAATTAAAAATTGTTTTTAAAAAGTGTTAAAAATAAATAAAAAATCTCCCAAGTCAGCTTTGGCAAGTCCAGAGATGCCGGAAACCCGCATAAATCAGCTTAGCCAACTTTGGCAGGTCAGAACAGATCTAAACATGTTTAACGCGATTTGGAAGGGGTTTTTGACTCCTTGCGGGATAAGACCACCCCCACCTTGTAAATATAATGAGGTGCCCAACACACACTCATCACAAAAACCAGTCTACAACCGCTTGTTTACTCTCTCTTCCCCTCATCCTCCTCATTCTTCGTCGGCGCTGCATGGACGGTGAATCGATGACACTGAAGCTCTAGAGGGGCCAGGTCGGCTAGGGCAGTCCATAACCGCCACACACCCCGATTGGGTCTCTCCGGGACATTTGAGGTTTCGGGTCTCAAGAGACCTTGCCGGCGTGTCTTGCGTATCGCGCTTCCAACGAGGCTCCTCCGGCAATGTGTCTTGCGTATTGCGCTCATCGCTGGAGGTACAAGGTTCGAGTATGGACATACCCTAAGCGCTGGCCGACCTTAACGTCGGCTAGGCTCTACATAGAGTGTTCTAGTTCCTTACCGGAGTGGTGACCTAATGATACTTATTGTGCATTGTGGCTGGTTGTGTGAGCGGATTTCCATGAGCATGTGTCTTAGGGCCCTTTGGCACAACTCCCAGCCATAGCTTCACTGTCAACTTTTGCGGAGTCCTATCAGACACTTTAAATGCAATTGAATTTTGGTGGGATGCTAACAAGAGTCACTTCTCCGCCATTTACCGTATGAGCTAGGAACTAAAAAAACCACTCTCCACCGCTTCCCGTTGGTCCCCATTCATTTGCTAGAGGAATCACTTCTAAATTGATTCTCAGTTGCTGTCTATCTTGCTCCCATCAGAATCACTCCTTCGGAGAATCAAGAATTGAAGCTCAGCAATTCACTGATGCAGTTTTTTCTTATCTTCTCTAGAAGAAAACTTCTTTTGACTTTTCCTGTATGATCAGCCCTCGCATGTGATAAGTGGTGACTTTAGCCTACGTACTTCATGCTATTAGGAAGAGAGAAGTCAAGATAAAAATTTGTGGACAAGCCCGGTTGTGCTGCACTACTTCAGTGGTACTTTTTAGCGAACCAATAGTGTTTTCCTCTCACAGCATTTCAGCATAAGCTACATTTTAGCGAAACGAACAGATATTTTGAGAAAATTATTGATAGTAGGCAACCTGAAAGACCTGTATAGCGCAACTGTAGGTTGCTGAATTGTTGATTTCGGCATCGGGGGTAAAACACTAATTTCGCATGCAACTTAACACTGTTAACCTGTCAAACTAACGGAAGGGCCAAGAAACCAAAGAAAATTTGTTTTAGGGGCCGAATAAGAAATATCGAGAGAAAAGGGCCCATAAACTAAGCAGCACTTTCTTTAAGGCCAAGGAAATAATTTCCTCTTGAATTATAGTGGTACGTAGGGTATATACATATGGGTTTATGGGTTTGGATAACATAGAGCCAGACTCGTACCCACGAAACCTAATGACTAAGGTTTTTTATCCATTAACATATCTTTCAATCTTTGGATAAATAGTTTACACTCATATTCTAATGATAGAATAATGTTTCAGATACCCATTGTTATTGCTTAGGATATTTTTTTGAGGGAATGGAACTTAGGATATTCATAACACAGGACTAGGAGAAAAATAGGATTTGTTGCACATCACTCGCAATTTTACAGAAATTAAAAACACAGAAAATTCTCTAAGGAGCATTTGGATACACCGCATGAGAAATGCAGAAATTAGAAGAGAGACAGACATAGAAGAAAGTTTTCAAAAGGTTGGACCTCATGCTAGATTTCCTCTTAAATTCCAGTGAATTGAGCCATTGTACATGAGTTTTGTTGGATTTCAGGATGATCAATCCTTGGTTCTAAAGGATCGCATAGAGAAAGCTCCTATAGATTTAGGATCCTATAAAATTCTGAATCCATTGTTCTAAATGGGGCCTCAATTTTTTTACTCTAGAAGGCCCGCCTGCGAGCAGCAGCAACCATTCCATTCGCTGCTCCGTGTCCATGGACTAAAATGGAGGCTTTTACCTATGTACCCTTAAAAAAGATGCCACACTCCTGCGTACCCCTCAAAAGTTGGTCGTCACCTACATGCCCTCGCTCAAACTTTTCTTTTCCCTCATGCCATTCCGTCGGCATTCTGTTAGGTTTTGGCCGTTTGGCGGCTCTAACATATGGGATCGGGCTAGAAAAATGTCCTCCTTGCCCTCTGGGCCACTGACATATTGGGTCGCATCTCCTTCAGTCTCACCCGAGCCTCTCTCTCTCAATCTCTCCCCATTCTCGTTCCTCACTCTCTCACCCGAGCGCGGGAGGACGCGGAGGCGAAACCCTAGCGGCGGCGGATCTGGGGACGGCGGCAGTCGGTGTTGGCGGCCTACCCTCGAAACCCTAGCCCCGCGGAGCAAGATGGTCGGGCAGAGTAGGCATGCCGTGGAACGGACCCGGCGAGAGGCCGGTTTGGTTTTGGGAAGGGTGAGTACCGCTCCTCCTCCCTCCTTGACTTCGCCCCTCCTTGTATTGATGTTGATTGCATTAGTGTATTGCGCTACCAAATCATGTTTAGGGTTTATTGATTATGTGCTCCTTATTCATCTGTAGGATGGACCTAGACAGTAGTTACAACATAGAAATGCAGATTGTTGGTCCCAATTGTCGTGCAAAGTGGTTTTCTCTGAATGAAGTGGTCGTGCAAAGTGGTTTTCTCTGAATGAAGTGGTGGATGTAGACAGAACTTTGTTAACTGGGCTTATGGAAGATTTGGTTGACAAGTATCCTCCTAGCTATGGTGATGTAGCCACCTTGTTTTACTGGTGCATGCATAGTAAAGTTCACATACCTGTGCGCAATGACCAAGAGATGCTAGCAATGTTTGAAAAAATAGGGCAACCAGAACATGCTTGTTGACTGTTGCATATCATAGTCCTAGCACTCAGCTTGAGCTTCCTGATTGGGAGTCTGGTAGCCCAAGGAAATCTGTTGAGCCCCCATTCACTCCTTTAATTGTTTCTCCAAGCATAGCAGAACCAAGCCAGCCATCTATGTCTCAGCCACCCAAAGCAAGCCAGTCACCCAAACCAAGGCAAACATCCAAGTCTAAGCCACCCAAACCAAGCCAACCTAAGTTCCTGGCTAACCCAAATCCAATGAATGAGCATGTGGGGATTGATGATGAAGGCTTGTATATTGATCTTGGTCCCAACCACCCTCCACCTCCTCCTACTAGTTCTCAGAGCCAAAGGGGGAGTAAAGAAAGGAAAGAAGAAATAGATAAATTCTTTGATGAGGAAGTTGCTGATAGGGATGAGGAGTGTGCTGAGTCAGGTTCTGATGATGAAACCAGTGATGAGAAAGATGAGGAAGTAGAAATAGATGAATCCTCTGATGTGGAAGTTGCTGATAGGGAGCCTGAGCAATTTCAATTTCCTGATGTTGAATATGACAAAGATGACCCTCCTATGACAGTGGGAACTATGTACCCAGATATCGCTTCTTTTAAGATTGCTTTAGCTAGTCATGCTGTTAAACATGAGTTCAACTATGAAATTGACAAGAGTGATACAGGGAGGTATATGGTGCACTATTCTCAGAAGAATGAGGGATGCCCGTAGCGACTGGATGCCTCAACTTCAGCTGATGGACATGGCATTCAGGTGATGTGTTAGTTCAATTTGTGGTATTGACTGCTACCTATTTTCCTTGCATGTACCTAGCTGCTAACATGTGTTTCATTTCAACTTTTTTCCAGGTGAAGGTGAACCCACATGAGCATGGAAATGGTTGCTAGAGCACTAGGAGACAAGGATCATGTGCTAGACTTAGTCAGTTTTGGGTGTGCAGCAAGGTAATTGATTGGTTGAAAGAGGATGGAAATGTTGGTGTAAAAGAGCTGCAAAGGAGGCTGAAGGATTTGTACAAGGTTCAGATCAGCTACAGGAAAGTGTACAAAGGTAAATACCTTGCAATGGATCAGCTTTATGGGCCTTGGGGCAAGAGTTTCCACAATTTGTTTAGGTTTAAGACCCAGTTAGAACAATCTAGTCCTGGTTCAGTTCTTGTCATTGATCATCACACCATCAATAATAAGGTCAGGTTTAACAGGCTATTCTTTGCTCTGAAAGCATGTGTTGATGGATTTCTTAGGGGATGCAGACCATATCTTGTAGTAGATAGTACCTTTTTGACAGGGAGATTTAGGGGATAGTTATGTGTTGCTTGTGCAGTAGATGCCCATAACTGGATGTATCCAGTTGCTATTGGTGTGATTGACTCAGAAACCAATGAAAATTGGATCTGGTTCATGGAGAGATTGAAGGAGGCAATAGACACTCCAGAAGGCATGACATTCCATACAGACTGTGGGCAGGCTATAATGAATGGAGTCAGTCAAGTTTTTCCAACAGCTGAATATAGAGAATGTATGTATCACTTAGTACAGAATTTCAAGAAGAGGATAGTGGTAGAGTGTTTGATGATCACTTATGGGCTTCCCCATATTCATGGAGCGCATATATGTTTAAGAAGCATTATGAAGTAATGGCTGTAGCCAAACCAGAAACAATGAAGTACCTGCAAGAGAATCACAAGAAGCTTTGGACCAGGAGCCAGTACACCACACTATCAAAGGTTGACTATGTGACAAAAAATTTGGCTGAGTCCTTCAACAACTGGGTCAAACCTGAAAAGTGTAAGCACCTGGATGACTTGCTGGACACTATAAGGCAGATGCTTTTGATCAAGTGGAACCATAGGAAGAGGGTAGCTGCTAAGCTCAATGGCAAAATTATGCCCCATATCATGCAGAGGCTTAGGGAAGACACTTACAACTTGGACATAGATGTCATCACAGCCTCACCTGAAGGTGTGGCAGAGCTGTTGCTAAAGGTCTGCAAGGAACTAGGTTCAGGTTTGTGGTCAACCTAGCAGACAGGACCTGTTCTTGTAGGGTTTGGCAGGGGTCAAGAATCCCATGCAAGCATGCCATTGCATACAGTACCTCAATTCCTGGAGCAAAGCTTGAAGACTATGTGGATGAGTACTTCTCTGTTAACAATTTCAGAGTTGCATATGAGAGCTCCATCCCTAGCATACTTGACAAGAGCATGTGGCTAAAGGTAGAACCAGACTTTTTCTTGAACCCTCCTCTTCTTAAGTCCACAGGTGGAGGTAGGAGGAAGAATAGGATGAAATCTGCACTTGAGGGAGGCAGCAGCCAGAGGAAGTCAAAGAAACATGAATGCCCCATCTGTCATCAGTTGGGCCATCACTGGTACACTTGTAAGAATGGAAACCCAGAAGACAGCCGTAATGGAGGCAGCAAGGTAATCTATTGTAGCTTTGCATACACAGAAGCTAATCTATTTTCCTTTGCAGGGGCACACCAAAGAAGAGGTTGAAGAAGGCTATAGCAAGCAACACAGAGAGGAGTCTTGTGGTGGCCCAGCCATCCCAGATGCAGATCCCATTCAATGAGGAAGTGGCAAATGCCATCCACAATAAAAGGAAGAGGAAGTCATCCTCTTCTTCAACCTCCTCATAGAAACACAAAGGTGTAGCACCAGCCACCACTAGTTCAACCTCAGCTCCTATTAGTGTGTCTACAAAGTACCTATTCTTTGCCTCATCCCTTTCATTTCAACCAGGTGGAAATCTAATGCATACTGTTGACTGTCAGGTCTGGAACTGGTTCAAATGATCCAGTCCCACTCTTATCTATGCATCTGGTTCCTTTCAATGAGGACTCCATTACAGTGGACACCTAGCCCAGCCAGCCAGTTGATGACCTCCCACTTGAGCCTGTGGATCCACAATGCATACCAAGAAAGAAGGGAGCAGTGAGGAAGAAGTTGACACCAAAGAAGCTGCAAATCCAGGAAGCCACACCATCCAGTCCAGCCAGCTCTGCTTTCAATATCAGAAGCAAGAAGAAACTCCAGTGATGTTCCATTGGTGCTGTGATGTTCTTTTTTTTGGCCCTGATGCATGATCTTTTGGTACTTTGATGTTCTTTTGGGGCTGTCATAAAAAACCTTGTCTGAATTGATGGTTCATGTTAGTGATGTGAACAAACTCCAGTAATTTAGTTTCTACGTGTAAACTGTAAGTGATGTGATCAAACACCATATGCTGTAGGTGATGAAACACTTTATGCTACCAGTTATGTGATGGATGAGTGAACTGTTAGTTTCTTTGTCTTAATGTTGTTATGAACCATGAGAAGCATCCATTCATTCATGCATTGATTGATCCATACATCCATGAAAACTCTCACACACACAACAACAGCCTACTGGTTGGGATTGGCCTTGGTCGTCGAGGTGAAGCGATTGGCGAGCACATCGCAGTTCGGGCAAAGCACACGCCTTGGCGCACCACCATAGCTGCTGCTACCTTGTGACATGGCTATCAAAGAGAGAGGGCTCAAGAGAGTGGCAACTCCCTGGCCTTTGGTGCCAATATATAGGAGGAGAAGGGCAGGCTCTTTGGGGCCAAATCCCTGTCCTTTGGCGCCAACAACGGCGTCTCTGGTGCCAAAGCCAATTGGCCTGGCAATGGCATAGGGGAAACGAAAAAGTTCAAACGCCCCATACAGGCCCAAGGGCAACTAAGTCATTCTCCAGAGCCGTTACCCACCGTTAGGAGCAAATGCCGACGGAATGGCGTGAGGGAAAAGTAAAGTTCGAGCGATGGCATATAGGTGATGATCAACTTTTAAGGGATACGCAGGAGTGTAGCATATTTTTTAAAGGTACACTAGCAAAAGCCTCACTAAAACGCCTGCTGCTCGCGCGCCCCTGCCACGTACAAGCGCGCTGAGTTTTCTGATCTACTCTCTCTGTTTTTTTATATTAATTGTGTCTTAAGTTAAAAATCCCTCATTAGTTCAAAAAAAATTGTACAGGCTGAAACACAAGATTTATATTTTTAGATTTTGTAATATTATGTTTACGAAACTACATAGACTCTTTTGAAATTGATTGTCAACATAAAAATATTTGGTTTAGGTAAAACTTAATACAACAGGAAAAAAAACGGAGAAATTAGCACAATAGCGCAATCATTGCCTCCGTACTGTACTTCCGAGACACTTGAATCGTTGGCCACGATTCTCCGTTCGTCACCTCGTCCTAGAATTCATTTTGAATTCCTACACAACCTGGGAACTGTCAAAAGTAGCCATGGTCACAAATTGATTTGATAATGTGTGAGATAAAAGTTTTCTTTAATTTCATCACTGTCACACACATTTGACTCGTTTGTGTGTGTTGTGACGATCTGCAAACTCCCCCGTCCGTAAACAACAGTCGTTTTTTTCCATGCCGTAAGTTTAACTAAATTTATAGGAAATGCATACAATATTTATATCTCTAAATAAATTTATTATAAAAATAAAATTTAATGATCTATCTAATGACATTAATTATGTGCCATAAATATTAATATTTTTATATAAAATTAACCAAATTTATTTTTTGAGAAACGGAGACCACAATTATTTAGGGACGGAAGAGTACAGCATGACAGGTCACAAATTCATTATATCTTCATTAATCCTACGTAAGTCTTGTAGTGTGCGACAATGATCTATACTCCTGTTGTGTGCGACAGTGATCTTAATTCATTACGAAAGTCTTGTAGGTTTATTTAGACAAATTTGGGAAACTACTCTATCCGATTATGGATTCTGGAGTACAAGAAAGTCTAAAACTATTCTATCCGATTCTGGAATACGAGAGTTTCCTAAATTTGTCTAATTTATAGAGAAGAGCATTCTCTCCATTTTAAATTATACCTTGTTTTGGTTTTGTCCTAAGTCAAACCTCTCTATCTTTAACCAAAACTATAGAAAATTGTACCAATGTCTATACCATTAAATTAATTTTATTAAATTACCATACAATATGTATGGGTAGTGTATTTATTTGAACATGTAAATAAATGCCAATGTATTACTCCCTTCGTTCCAAATTATGAGACGTTTTGGCATTTATAGATACATAGCTTTTGCTATGTACTTAGATATACATTATATCTAAATACAGAGTAAAAGTAATTTATTTAGAAAAGTCAAATCGTCTTATAATTCGGAATAGAGGGAGTATTTTCTAAGAAAACTTGGTTAAAGTTAAAAAAAAGTTTTACTTAGAATAAAAGCGAAGTAAACTGAACACATAAAAGAGGTAAATCATGATAATACATTTCATAAAATTTCTAACGGTGCTCATTTTTATATTGTAAATATTTTTTTTACAATTTGGTCAAGTGGCCTAGTAGGATAACATAAAATTGGTTATATTTTAGGACAAATAGAATAGTTATTTTTTTAGGATGGAAGGAGTAGAAAAAAAAATGTTGGACATGACCGTAAAGTTGATACCGACGTGCAGTCGGTATCGTAAACGAAAGTTCAGTTTTGCATGAATCGCTTGGAGTTGCTACTGAAAATTCGCAACCTTTTCTCTCCACCTACAGACTATCCTGCGACAGCCCACAATGGCTTCCTGCAGGTCTCCCTCGCTGACCTCCTCCACAGCCGCCGGCCACTACCACCCGGAGGTCGACTTCGTGTCCAGCGATGCCCTGGAGCGATGGTTGGGGAGCGACGAATGCCTGAATCGCGGCACCGGGTGGGGTGACGTGGACTCGCGCTCGGCGGGCCAGGACGACGACCAATCGGATCCCCGCCCCAGCCAAACTCCACAAGTTAATCTTTTGACTTTTTCTGTACGATCAGCTCTCGCTTGTGATGAGTAATGACTGGTGAGGCCAGGTAGCTCGTGCAATACGAAGAGAAGTCTAGACAGTAATCTATGGACAAGATCTCTGTGGGGGAGACGCATGACAGCCATAACATTTCTGCCGGAACTTTATTACTCCATCTGTCTATAAAAGAATGAAATTTTCGTTTTTTGACTACTAAATTTATAAAAAATGGTACTAACATTTTTTATACAAAATAAGTATCATTAAATTAGTTAAGAATATAGTTTTATAATAAAGTTATTTAGATATATAAATACTAATATTATTTATTATAAGTTTGATCAAACTTGAGTGAATTTATGTGGTACGATTTTCATGGTTGCATTCTTTTGTGGAGAAAGCATTAGAGATAGAGAATACCTGTGCTTGCCCATTGAAGTCCGGCGTGTACAGAACAGAGAGGTTGATGGTTATGTAGAACAGAGAGGTTGATGGTTATGTATGCAGTGTGACACGAGCATGAAAGGTGCAATAATGGAGAGACAGGTTATATAAGCCACTAGTGTTTTGTCACTGGGTCGATTGTTAGAGACATGCGTCATGTGCTTGAAAGATGCTCTGATTACGAAGCTATGTACTATGTTGATGATTAGTCCATGGATCCGTGCATGCGCAATCGTACATCGTACATGCAGCACGAAACTAATGAGAAAATTTCTTATTTAGCCCCGAATAAAACTTGCCACTCTTCTTTGGCCTTGAAATAAATTTTCTTACCTATTTGGCCTCGCTGGAACTTCCAATCTGGCCCTATCGTCTTATTTTGCCTCTAACACTGTTAAATAGTACGTGAAATGACCAATTTACCCCTAATAAATTATTAGAACCGAAGGGCATCTAGCAGCATATCTAACTCAATGTGCGTGTAAGCCAAACAAGTAAGAAAACTTGTTTTAGAGCAAAACTTGTGGAGTTTGTTTGGTTAATCCCCTACATGTAGAGTTTGTTCGGCAAACAAATTATACATGTGGATTTTTTTAAGGCAAAAACTGGTGAGATGTCCCCATAGCACTTCATTTTAAATTTTAAAGAGTTACAGGAGGGTACTTACAATAAATTAACAATATTTGTATCTCTAAATAAGTTTATTTGAAAATAGATTCAACGATCTACCTAATGATACTAATTATTTACTATAAATATTATTATTTTCTTGTATATTTTTTCACAACGGTAAAACCGAATTTCATTACCTATAAGGCAACGAAATTATAGAACGCAACAGTTTAGTGTCCGCATCACATAGCCACCACTGCAAAAACTTGACCATGCAAATGATCACAAAGGAACATAGGCATGGACCTTAGCTACCGCAGCTACCAGTTCAGGCTAACAAGATCAAAAGAAGCCCTACAGGACAAACTATGGTTTCAAACACCAGAATTACACCCAGAACAGCTCAATAGCTGCGATTTGTACTACTTCATGCTTTATCCGGCATAAGGATTCAGCTGCCTTTCATCCTGAGCACGTGATTCCATCTCCTGCTTGTGGAAGTATAGTGCCGTCATCTTCACTGCTTCAGCACCCTGGACGACCTGTTGCCCCAAGTCACCCTTCAGCAGACCTGCCCAATATGTAAGAAACGAGCAAATCATACAAACAATTTTAGTATGAGATTTCACATGTTTGTTATCAAAACAAACAGTATTCCTGGTTCGCCAAATTGCCCAACGGTATTGCAGCTAAACTAACTGCATGCATCTGGGGCCCTTGAGGAAGCACATTATCTATCTACCCCTAGTACTGCTCCATATTTCCAGGTCTACACAGTTAGCACCCAAAGAGTAAGCCAGCAAGCTCCAAATGTACTTGGCGGTTGGATAACCAAAAAGCAGGTGATTTCCATATTCTTTTTCTGGACAGAAAGCACATGACGAATTGCCCTTCCGTTTCCTTTTACACAAATTGTCCTTAGTCAAAATGGCATCCTGAGATACAAGCCACATAAAGATTTTAATCTTAAGAGGGATCTTGGCTTTCCAGATTTTCTTGAAACCAGCTCCAAAGTCATTTCTACATAAGTGTTTGTATGTTGACTTTACAGAAAAAATACAAGATTTATTCTCCTAATCCCATCTACCTTTATCTTTACTGTCATGGATGGCACATCGGAACACAATGTCCTGCAGTCGCCTTATTTTGAAGGTCTTCATGTAACCATCTTCTAAAAGTGAGGCACCAATTCTTGTGTTTCATGGTTTCCACCGAGCAATCTTGCTCCTTATTTATCTCATAGAGGTTAGGGAACTTGTCTGCCAAGGAAACAAGCCCACACTACCTATCATGCCAAAAACTTGTGGATTTCCCATTTCCCATAAACATAGATCTACCTTTAAGGTAAATATGACTCACCTTGAGCAAATCATTCCACACATTGGAATTTTTGCTACTTTTCTTCAAGTAAGCAATCCTCCCTTTTTTCAGATACTTCTTGCTAATGATCTCCTGCCAAGTACTAGTACCATTCTCAGCTTTCCACCACCATTTGCATAAGAGGCTAATATTCATTTTCCTCAGGTCCTTGACCCCCATCCCTCCTTTATCTTTTGTTTTAGTAATTTTGGTCCATTTACCCAAATGATATTTCTTTTTCAAATTCCCTCCCTACCAGAAAAATCTTTTTCTGACAGTATCCATTTTGTTTAAAGTAGACACAGGTAGCCAAATACATAGACATAGCTTAAACTAGGAGATTGCTCAGCTATGAATCAATCAACACCAATCTGCCACCTAAAGTCAAAGAACTACCTTTCCACCCATCCAGCCTTTTGAGAAATTTCTCAGTGATTGGAATCTAGTCACCAACATGTAATTTGGAGCCGGCCACAAGGACTCCAAGGTACTTAATAGGCCACTTCCCAATGGAGCAGTTAAACATATTAGAAAATTCAAGGTTTCTAGCATCATCCTGACTTACCATGATGACTTCACTTTTAGAAAAAATGATCTTTAGCCCAGACATGGATTCATATAAGTATAATAACAATTTTCAATTGGAAGCCTGCTCTTTATCATCTTGGATGTACAAAATTGTGTCATCTGCATATTGCAATATAACAACCCCATTTTCAATGTATTCAAGCACTAGGCCTTGTATCAAATTGTTTCTTTGGCAAGAGAAATCATGTTTTGCAAGGGTATCAACAGCAATGTTGAAGAGAAAAGGAGACAAAAAAGATCCCCCTGTCTAACACCCCTACCAAATTTAAAGTAGCATCCATTAGTGTTATTTACTTTGACACTGACAGTCCTAGAGACCATCACAAGTTTTATCCATTCACACCATTTATCACCAAATCCCCTCTGCTTGAGACATTCAAAAAGGAAGTCCCAATTAAGTTTATCATATGCTTTTTCGATGTCAAGCTTGAGCATCAGTCCATCCTTCTTCTTGATTCTTGTATCATGCAAAATTTCATGCAATGCTATAATCCCATCCATAATGTTTCTATTTTTCAGGAAGCCAAATTGACTTTTATTAATGACTATTCCCATAACTTTATCAAGGCTTTTGTGAAAACTTTATATATGACATTCAGTAAGCAAATAGGCCTGAACTGCTTAATGCTGTTAGGATCTTTGACTTTGGGTAATAGAGTGATAATACCATAATTGAACCTTCCAATATCCAGTTTCAGATTATAAAAATCCTGAAAGAGTAACACCAAATCATCTTTAATAAAATACCAACAATGTTAATAAAACTCAATTGGGAAATGATCTCGACCTAGAGCAGTATTCTTATCCATAGAGAATACAGCCTCCTTGATTTCAACTTCAGTAAAAGGATTTTCTAATTCAACATTTTCTTGATCATTTACTTTTTCCTATGCATTCCAACAATCCTGATCCATATGTAATCCAGAAGAGGGGGAAGGACCAAAAAGGTCTTTATAGAAATGAGATTATTTTCTTGTATATATTTGATCAAACTTAACGTTTGACTCCTCAAGGAGCGAGAATGACACATTTCCATTGTCGTGCACTGTGTGACGACTTGCAAATTAAATTTTGGGAGCTAGGTTGGGGGTGTGGTGGGGACAATAAACATATAACTCACCCGCGCATGCAGCGGAACATGTCAGGGCATTGGCCGATCTAATATAGAGCTAGCTGTTTCAATTTTTTTAATTACCAAATAGTGTAAAAGTAAGAGACTAGATAAAGGCATAGTCTCGCATATTTTATGATGCATTCCTTGTTCATAGCACGATAATTAAGGCTGCTTGTTGCGGTCCTCTTCCCTACATATCTATCAGCATAGAGCTAGCGTCAGCTCATACTGAGACACCCTCATTGAAGGGCAAATTCATCAGATCTTCCATCCTCCACCATAACCTATACGAGAGAGTCTAAAACTATTCTATGAGAAATATAAGAGAACTAAGTTTGTTCTAAGGTAAACTATCAAAAAATTGACCAATTAACGGAAAAGGCACCCCTCTATTTTAAACAATAATTTATTTTGGTTTTGTTCAAATTCAAATATTTGTGACTTTAACTAAATTAGTTCTTATTAAATTATCCATAAAATATGTTTGGATGGTGTGGGGGCTTCGCTCTGCCTCCTACCGTCGCTAAAAGTTAGCGCGGAGGAGGCCGAGGGTGTCCCACAGGTGAGGACGAAACAAGGGCTAGTCTATGCGAAACGGGACAGGGAAACAATTATTTCGGGAGTAAATGTCCATTAATTCATCATGCTTTACATTAGCACTGTGACGCATGGGATGGAAACCCCTGGGCTCGAGCTTCTGATCCCTCGCCCCTTAGTTACTACAGTGCTTCGTGTCACCAGGCTGGCCGAAAAACCCGAGGGGATACTATTGGGGGACGCTCTGCATGTAGCACCCCACCCTCACCTTGGCCTAGGTGGGACCCATGAGTGTGATCTTACCCCCAGCGCATTCAAGGGTGGGTCGACCCCACCATCGGTGGTAACCCTTTCCAGAGGGTTACAAAACACTAACCTTGCCGGTGTAATCTCGCTAACTTATTTCTGCGTTGCTTTTCACGAGGGTACATTGTATGTGCATGGTTGAACACCGCCTACATAGTCCGGCTGTGTGGAGTAAACCCTCGCGACAGGCGCACGACCACCGTTTGATGGAAGACGGAAGACGGTGGTCCCCTCGAGCGGAACTTGAGGAGGCGTTAGAGGAGTAATTGAGTGTGAGGGGCCAAATGTCCACAGTTCCCCCCGCGTGCCAGAGAGTAAAGACCCTGAGCTGTATGTTCAAAGGCAATTATAATTTCATAATATTTCTAGTCATGCTCATTTTTATATCGTAAATATATTATTCTTCTTGCAATTTGGCCAAGTGACTTAGAACAATTTAAAATTGCTTATATTTTAGGATAAATAGAATCGTTGTTTTTTTAGGATGGAAGGAGCAGAAAGAAGACATTTTTTTTTCGAGGAGCATTTTCTTCTTGTTCCCGACACTATGTACAGAATATCACGGTGACCGGGGTTCAAACCCGGGGTGGCGAGGCAGGTCTTTGGCTCCACGTGCGCTGGCCACCAGCAGCTGCCGCTCGCTACCTTAAAAAGTCGATACCTACACCGATATACAGTAGTAAATGAAAGTTCAGTTTTGCATTAATCGCTTGGAGTTGCTACTGAAAATTCGCAACATTTTCTCTCAAGCTTTTAGCCTTTATATACCAAGGCTATTCCTGCGACAGTCCACAAGTTAGTAGCAACACAACAACACAATGGATGAGGTTGTCTGCTGGCCCGCCGCCTCCTGCACCTCTCCGTCGCCGGCCTCCTTCTCCACAGCCGACCACTACAACCCGGAGCTGGACTTCGTGTCCAGCGAGGTCCTGGAGCGATGGTTGGGGAGCGACGACTGCCTGGATGAGCCCCTGGATGACGGCGCCAGGTGGGGTGACGAGGACTCGCGCTCGGCGGGGCACGACGACGACCAGTCCGCTGGTTCCGGTCCCGGCCATCCGCTGGCATCTGCTGCACCGGAGACGAAGAAGCGGGGCCGGAAGCCCGGGCCCCGGACCAATGGCCCCGTCATCAGCCACGTGGAGGCGGAGCGGCAGCGGCGCGACAAGCTGAACCGCCGCTTCTGCGAGCTCCGGGCCGCCGTGCCCACGGTGACTCGGATGGACAAGGCGTCCCTCCTCGCGGACGCCGCCGCCTACATCGGCGAGCTGCGCGACCGCGTGGAGCAGCTCGAGGCCGAGGCCAAGCAAGCTGCCGCGGCCGCTGCTGTCACCTGCAGCACGCTGGCGGGCACCCACTCGTTGACGTCGTTCGGCAGCTTCCAGGATGAGAAGCTGGAGGTGCGGATGGTCGGGCCGGAGCAGGAGGCGGCGGTGCTGCGCCTGACGACGCCGACAGCGGCGAGCCACGCCGCCCACGCCCCCGCGCGCTTCATGCTCGCACTCCGCTCGCTGCACCTGCCGGTGCAGCACGCGTGCGTGTGCAGGGTGGGTGGCGTCACCGTGCAGGACGCCGTCGTCGATGTGCCTGCCGCCGCGCTGCGGAGCGAGCGCGGCCTCCGCGTCGCGTTGCTCCACAGCCTGCAGCGGTCTGGCTAGCTAGCTTCGTGGCCCGGCCGCAGGTTTTATTTCAGCTGAAGCCAAGCGCTCCTCGTGTTTCGTTTCGATGCATGCATACTTTCTCTCGTTTCTGATGTTGCGCTCCGTCCGTGTCCGCAAGCGACAATTCTAGGTGCACAACAATTTAGGGCTTGCTTCAAGGGGAAGGACGCCGTCGGTCGGCGACGCTCGTGGGCTGCGGAACAACGAGGGCTTCCTCCGTCGTACCGCGCGCGTTGCTCTGCAGGCTGTAGCAGAGCGCGGTTACCCTCGCATGCCCGGCCGGTACATCAGCTCGCGCTATCGAGCTGGTTGCGAATTACATGTAGCACGTGTCCCTAAATATTTATCGATGTGCCGAGAAGTTCTACTAAATTTGTAGAAAAATATTACTAATATCTGTATCCTCAAATAAATGTATTATGAAAATAGATATAATAATCTATCTGATGATATTAATTATATATCATAAATATTAATATTTTTATATATATTTAGTCAAAGTTATTTCTCAGGAAGTGAAAAAGATAATTAAAAATGGACGTAGGGAGTATGTCCTAAAGTCATCCAAATCGGCCCACATAGGATTCTGCGATCTATGTGACCACTGATGTGGCGCCACGTGCTCCTTTTTATTTTATAAATTGACCGAAACTTTTAAAAATGGTATAAAATCATAGAAAAATCGTAAAAAGGAAAATCAAGTTTTGTTAGACTTTATAGATATATGTAATTGATATATAATGTGACATGCTTCAGTTTAAAGTTTTTGCTGTAGTTGTAGATCTATTATGTGTTTAATTCATAACTACAACTCCAGTGCTCCAGTTGTGGTGAAAATTTTATGGTAGGATAGTCATTATATGTTTGACCTATGATAAAAATTTTAGCTTAGCTTGTATCCTGAGTTATTGGTTTACATAGTTTTATGCTTGTTTAATAGTTAGTAAATAAATAGTTGTGAAAAGGTCTTAGCTTAGTGGTTTGAACACCTGAATAGCATCCAGCAGACCTGGGTTGACTCCCCGTGGGAGCGAATTAAACAGGTCTGGAAGAAAAAAATTATAAAAAAATAGGTTGGAGTTTGCCCTGTTGACTTCCATCAAAATAGTTAATAAATAGTTATTATTTGGTCATGTACCAGCATTTAATTTGAACCTAAGGTTTTACGGGTGAAAGATGATAACAAAACATAGTTAAAATAGTAGATTAAAATACTACAATAAAAACAAGTTTTAATTGCAAGAAAGCATGTGATGCAAAGATATATCTAAAGCTCAACATTTTCTGTAACAACATAGTGATGTTAAGTGTTCAAAATGCATAACAACATCATCAAAAGGTAATGGAACCATATTTTCCATTTTTACACCTTTTTAACTATTTATTAACTATTAAACAAGCATAAACATAGGTAAATCAATAACTCAGTCATACATGCACCACTAAAGCTGAAACTTTTACCAGGTGTCAATCATACAATGATTTGCTTACCATAAAAAATTAACCACAATTGAAGCACACGAGTTTCAGTTATGAATTAAACACTGAATAGATCTACAATTACAACAAAAACTTTAAACTAAAACATGTCATATTATATATCTATTGCATAGATCTACTCATGTGGAGTCTAACAAAACTAGATTTTTATTTTTATGATTTTTCTATGATTTTATACTATTTTTCAAAATTTCAGCCAATTTATTAAATAAATAAAAGGAGCACGTGACGCCACATTATCGGCCATGTAGGCAGCAGAGTCCTATGTGACCTGCTTTGGATGGCGGCTAGAACCTAGACAAAGTTCATGGATCCAGATGAGCGTAAAAAAGTTCATAGACCTAGGTGAGAAGTTAGGAAAAGTTTAAGGACTCATGGCGCAATTCGCTCTTTTAGGATTGAGTTATATTAGGAGGTGAATGTGGGTGTGGGTGATGCATCTCTATTACTACTTGGCATGAGGGAAATGTTTATTGCTCAACCTAACCTTAAAATGGGCCCGTATCAATGTACTATGGCTGTTGCAATTGTTACAATGGTTAAGGGTTATGTTGACATCTAAAATATGATAGGAAAAGCTAAAGATGAACAGGAAAAATCACGTGCAAATAAAAAGATCAAAAGGAGTTAAAATTGGCCAAATTCGCACAGGAGCATGAGAAACCGGCCAAGGTTGGTTTTTGAAGTCCCTCGACTGAGCAGCACCCTGGTTTTTCTAGGGTTGCCAGATCGACGTACACTGTTGAAACCGGCCTTGGCCCATTTTGAAGTCCCTCGGCTAAGCAGCACCCTGGTTTTTCTAGGGTTGCCCAACATACACCGTTGAAATCGGCCTAGGCCCATTGGAACCAGCCTAAACCAATTTTGGCAGTTCGAGCCCCCAAATCGTGTTTTTTCTATTGATGAAAACTCATCCAATCTCATAGGAAACTTGTAAATTACGTGTGGAATAAGTTTTCTACCAGGATAAGATTTCACCCCCCCTCTATTTATATGAGAAAATCATAGCGAATTGGGAGATCCATCTATCTAATCACCAATCTACCGCACTTTTAACCTATCCAATACTTTTCAAATCTATTATTATTGTCCGTTCTTCGTTGCCGCTGCTCATGGCTGTTGGTTCAATGATAGCGAAGCTCGAGAGCGATCTGGCCGGTGGCCGGCCAGGGCAGCCCATTGCAGCCGCACGCCATAACGAGGTCCCTCCCGGATGTTTATGGTTTCAAATTCAAGAGACCTCGTCCGTGTTTTGTGTACCGCGCTCCTGACGGGCTCCTCTAGCGATGTGTCTTGCATATCGTGCTCATCGCTAGAGGCATAAGGTGAAGTGTTCATGTGCAAATATGCTATTAGACAACAACCGACTTAAAAGTTAGGTAGACTTAATCGACACACCTCCATCGAACGTTTTAGCTCCTTCCCTGTGAGATCTAAGCGTTGACAGGCTGAATGGGATATAGAAATGGAATGGACACGCAAATAACTCCAAAATCAACTGGCACACTCCTTGTTTGTTCCCTCTCAACGCATCTGTTTGCTTTGCAAAGTGCCACCACACATCCCTCCCTTCGACACCGCCACTTTCACTACCTGTGTCCCGCTCTAGTGTTGAGAGGCGGTGAGCATGTTAGGTCTCTTGTAGAAATGTTTCGAATCCCAATTCTCTTTAGAAATAAGTTTCAAGAATCCAATGAGCTAGCTAAACAGTGATTTGATTCGATGCCCGAGCTCTAACCTCTGCCTGGTCGCCTCCTAGTTTTTTCTTTTTTCAAAAAAAAAAGGAAAAACGGTCACCTCCTAGCTGTTGAGATGGACCGGAAGCTGGGCTAGTGCTACACGCTGGATTAGGCCAGGGGTAAGGCCCACGCGACATGGTCTGCCTGGACCGGAATGCAACGTGTGCTCATGCTGAACAAGAGAGAGAAACGTTGAGTCTGGATAAGAGTGTAAGGGTCCCATACGCCGAAATAAGTCGACGGCAAAAGAGTCAGTTTAGTGGAGTAGTTAATTTTGGTAAAATGGGTTAAATATTTTAGAAACCTTCATAGTAGGGAAAATCCTAAATACTACGGGGTGATTTTTTTAATGTCGGGTGAGGTTTTAACGAAACTCACTTTTCACGGTGCCTAAAAATCCCAAATTTCCTATATATGCTAGGCCAGGCCACCATCTATCTATCCAATAAAAACTAAAGCCTGATGGGCTGCAATTTTCTGCAGCTGCAGCGAGCGCACCCTAAAGACCCCAGTCTGGCGAATGCATCATGCATGGTTGGGAGCCGGGGGTGATGTTCTGGCCACTGGCCAGTCACTACAGGACACAGCTGCTTTGCCGAAGGCAAAATTATTTGCCGAGTGCATTTCCTCGGGCACTTGGCAAAGGAAATATTTGCCGAGTGCCAGACCCAGAGGCACTCAGCAAAGAAATGCCCTCGGCAAAGCAGCCTTTGCCGAGTGCCAGGCGCTCGGCAAAGGTGGACCGTCGGCAAATTTTTCCTTTGTCGAGGGCTGGGAACTCGGCAAATTTTGGCCGTCGGCAAAGGTGGCCGGCGTGACGGCGGCCGCTTGCCGTTAGCCTTTGCCGAGTGCCCCATGACCTGGCACTCGGCAAATTATTTGCCTCATTTCGAATATTTCAAATTTTTTCGATTCAATTACTGTAGCAAGGCCTCAGAAAAAAATGGGGCAAAAAAACAAAAAAAAATTGCCGAGTGCCAGGTCATGGGGCACTCGGCAAAGAATTTTAAAAAAAATTAAAAAAATCTTTGCCGAGTGCCCCTTTCTGGAGCACTCGGCAAAGCCCGAATAGAAATTGGGCCGCTGGCCCAAAATCCCCCACCCTCCCCCCCAAACCCTATCACGCGCTCGTGGCCGCCCCCACCCCGCTCGGCTCAGCGCCCGCCGCCGCCGCCACAGCTCCACCACGCCACCGCCGCTCCACCGCGCAACCCCGGCCCGGCCGCGCCGCACACGCCCGCCCGCGCCGCCCCAGCCCGCCCGCGCGCGCCGCTCCCACGCGCTCGCTGGGCGCCCGCGCGTGTCCGCCGCTCCACCTCGCATCTAGAGCCGTCTTCACCGTCGGCGAGCACCTTCACGGTGAGTACTCAAACCGTCTTCTCCGACACCGTCTTCACCATCGGCGAGCCGGATCCGCTCGTGCACGCTTCCCCTGAGCAGCACCTTCACGGTGAGTACTCAAACCCACGCTACTGGCCCTTTTCTTTTTGCAGTTCATTTTGCAGTAGCTTTTGCCCTTTTCTTTTTGCAGTTCATTTGTTATGAAACTTTACCTTCTATTAATAAGGAAATTTAGGGATGTACTGATAATGGTGGTGATCATCTCGTTTGTGCGGGGTCAATCAGTAAATTAGGCAAATGGTGCCTGTGTCCCTCTTTAGAGAATTGACACTGCAGCTGCTTAGATGTGTTAGTAGAATTTTTTTAACAGTGTTAATTAGATGTAAATGTAAATCACATGGCATGGCACTGCTTAATACATAGAATTGCCTTGTTGTAAACACTGAACACGGCATAAAAGATGTTAGAACCAAAATCTGGTCTTCACCTGAGAAACGTAACCTAATCCTAATTATTTGGTTGAGAAGCTGCAGCTTACATGCATGGTAACTGTGCCACTGATTGGTAGTCGTAGCTATTCCCTCCACTTCATTTTATAAAGCCTTGTGTGCATTAAACTCAGGCTCGTACGCATTAAGCCAAACTTTGTAATCTTCAACCAACAATTAGCCTCAAAAGATAAACATTTTGTTAGTATGAAAATTATATCATTGGATTCACATCTGAAAGTATTTTTCTTATGGTTATAATTTTGTGCTTGTGCTTGTGCTTGTGCTTGTGGGACTCTACCACTGTCATTGGTTATAATTCAGAAACTATCTGATATGTGACACAATGATAGAGAAGATACGGACAATAAAAGTAGCCCTAATAGAAATGGGGATGCACCCATACCTTTTTCCTCTCTTCCTCCAATTTTCTTCTTTTCATGTCAGTTTGAGCAATGTGTTCATTTAGTTCCCTGGATCTCCTTCTGATGTTACACTCTTTCTCAGCCAACTGATTTCTCAGCTTTTCAGTCTCCTGAAAAACTCTATGTATGTTCGCGAGCAGTAGACTGCATATTCCTCATTTCTGTGAAAAGAATAAATAAAAATACAATAGGCACAATCATTTTAGGCAATATAAATGAGCATAACATCCATAAAGCTCTGACAGGATAGTATTTCACAACTAGAATTCAATGTCTTCATTATAACGGTTATGCAACAAATCACTTTCTTCCGTGACTTTCTGAAGGGAGAGATTTATTTTATTACACTTGCACTCAAGTTCTTGCAGATACTTGCTTTGAGTGGTAATGTATTGAGTCAAATTAGCTATGAGATTGTCATTCTTGCTGTACTCCCTCCATGTTGGTAAAAGAAGTCGTTTTAGATAATGACACGGTCTCCAAATCATAACTTTGACTTCATTTTTCTATAAAAATATTTATTCAAAAGTGATATATGTATACTTTTATGAAAGTATATTTCAAGACAAATCTATTTATATTGTTTTCATATTTCCAAACTCAACAACTTAAAAGTTATTCATGATTTATATTCCCAATGTTTGACTCAAACCTTGTCCAAAACTACTTCTTTTTACCAACATGGAGGGAGTACATCTCTTGTTCCAGTTCAGGCACTGTCTTTAGGCCACCATTTGCTGACAAGAACCTACCAACTGGGTCATCTGATTTGTAATCCTCTTCTTTTGCCAGCCATCCAAACACATACTCTACATGTTGCTTTGTCTCCTTCCAGTCCAGTTTACCCAAGCGTTATGACTTGAAATAGTGATGGAAGGCTAAGGCATTCTTGAACCCAATCCAATCCTTGGAGAAAAGGACAATAACGTAGCCAGTATACCCATCGACACCATCCACAGCAGTATATTGCACGGGTTTGAAATCAACTAACTGCTTCATCAGTATGGCTCCACCCCCCTGGGTTTGTTCAGCCGGAACATTTGTGAGGATGCCCATCCAGGGCCAAACAAACATTGCAGACCTAAAAAGAGACATCGAAGACTGTCTTCTCAGCTTTCTTCTCCTCAGCCTTCCCAGCACCGGCCCCAGAACCACCCTGAGCACCAAAACTGAAACCCTAGCCAGATATCGCCTGTGGCGGCTCTTGGTTCAGTCTGAAGAGAAGAGCTGGAGCAATCTGTTTGATCTCCTCAGGAGGGAGAGCAGCAATGCGGTCAGCTAGATCCACAACTTTCTCTGACGGCGGCGGCATAGGCCCATATGGGTCGTATACATCAGGGTACTTGTACTTCTTAGCACCCATGTCCTTTGCAGCCTCAGTGCTGTATAGATGAGCGCAAATTACCGAAAGGCGACTCCTAGAGGATGGTTTTGAAAGACATAGTCGTCGAGCTATTGTACAGAGACTCATCCTAATATCAGTTATGTGAGTGCAATATTCTCCGCCTGCACCACAACAAACAAGAAACAATAGTAAATGAGACTTGAAGAAAATCTCAGCTTGCACTCTGAATCCATAAACATCTTGAAGCACACAGATATAAGCATTTATAAATGTGATATATTAAATGGGATCAACTACAGATAGTTTACAAAGCCAGTACTGCTGGGTGGCATTCCATTTACACCAATACAAAGCATAATAACTTGTGCCAGAAATGTCTCTTTCATATGAAAAAATCCCCATTCTTTTCCCAAAATCCCAGAGTTGTATTCTGAACGGGATCACACCGATATGCAGGGAGAGCAACAACAGCCAAACTGCTCAAGGACATCAATTCAAGGGCAGGGGCGGATCCAGTACAGGGCATCGGTGGAAATATGTGCACCCGATAAATATTTTTGCAGAAAACGAAGTTTCTGCGTATATATAAAACATATGCAAATGCATGTAATTGGACCAGATCCGGATGGATACACAGCTTACGGTTCAGGGTTTTGGGGTACTCCCTGACCCAGTTATAGGTGGTTTTCTCATTTTCTTTTTCATTTATTTTGGCTGAATATTTATAAAATCATAGTAAGTCATAGAAAAATTATAAAAATTAATGGGCCAAAAATTCATGTATTTATGGGCAGTTAATTTGAGACCTGAAAATGGGGCTAGGCTGATCTCGGCCTTCGTGCCGCTGTGCTTATCGGCCTTCGTGCCGTTGTGATTATCGGCCATCGTGCCGTTGTTTGTTGCAGGTTTTGGAAACCTCCCCGTGCAGGGGAGGTGCTGCCGAAATTTTGCGCTTATAGTCTCGTGTTTCTTCTTTTGCAGAGCAGGACCTGTCGGAGGTGACCCAGAGGTCCCCGATTGTCTTCGTCGGCGTCGCGGGTCTGCCTGCACTGCGTCACCTCACCACTGCGTCGACTCGTCACTGCCCCGCTAGCCTGACTTCACCGACACCCCAGGTATAAATCACCTCTTTTTCCGCATGTTTGTCGTAGATCGGTGTAGCCCAGTTAGGCGTCTCCCGTCCGAAAGAGATACGGTTGGAGGTATGCAAATCTTTGCATATCTGCGACCGTATCTATTTCGGATTGTCCACATTTTTTGGACAGCCCACGGATGCGTAGATGGGTTAGTTTCCATGGTCCGCTCCGATTTGAGACGGTGTTTCGGCATCACCCCCTGTTGTTCTCCGGATACACTCTCCCTTGCAGGACGTGTATCAGGAGAACAGCGGGGAGGTGCTGCCGAAATTCTGTCTCGGCTAGGAGCGGAGCATGGAAACTAACCTTATCTACGCATCCGCGGGTGGGATTAGGACCTATCCTCACCTATTAAAGAGTAGGGACACCGCGTAGATGTAATTGATGGTCACCTGTGGAGATGTTATATATGCTAGAGGATGGAGGACCGTCAGTGGATGTACACGGGACGGACAAGTCAGGGTGATGCCAACATTGAATGGATGAACAAGACCGAGCATTTCTTGAAGCGTGCATTTGGCAAGGCCGCTAAATACCCGAAAATGGCTTTGTGTCCCTGCAGCAAGTGTGGTAACAGGAGAATGCAAAACCAGGAAGTCATGGGTATACATCTGCACAAGAATGGGTTTACGCCGAACTACACCCGGTGGGTCCACCATGGTGAAGCCGATCGTATGAGAGAGGAGGTGGTGAGACAACGCGTCGAGGCTTTCGATGGGGTTGGATGCCATTAGTCGCTTGATGGGGTTGAAGTCCGATTTAAACTGGAGTCGAGAAGGCTTCGATAAGGTGTTGGCCGTGGTTGGCACCCTGCTTCCAAAAAACCACGTGTTGCCAAAGACCATGTACGAGGCACACAAGCTCCTTAAAGCACTAAAGATGCCGTATGAGCAGATACATGCTTGTCCGAATGGGTGTGTCCTATTTTGGGAAGAACACAAGGAGGCAAAGTACTGTCCGAAGTGTAAAACCTCCAGGTTCCTAGAGGTAGAGTCTGGTGATGGTGGTGGTCAGAAGAGATAGCTTAAGATACCCGCCCGAGTCTTACGGCACCTTCCCTTCGTGCCGAGGCTTCAAAGGCTATTCATGACCGAGGAAACTGCAAAACAGATGACGTGGCACAAGAATGGCAAACGGTACAATCCTGACAAGATGGTACATCCATCTGATGGTGAAGCATGGATCAACTTTAATGACAAACATCGTGAGAAATCCGATGAGGCTCGTAATGTACGTGTCGCACTGGCAACAGATGGGTTCAATCCTTATGGCATGATGGCCGCCCCTTACACATGTTGGCCCGTGTTTGTGATCCCCCTCAATCTCTCCCCTGGCGTCGCATTTCAACGACATAATGTGATCTTGACGTTGATAATTCCTGGACACCCAGGGAGTAATATGGGTGTGTTCATGGAGCCTGTGATTGATGAGTTGGTCAAAGCTTGGAATGAAGGGGTATGGACATACGACCGAGCTACAAAGCAAAGCTTCAAAATGTACGTCTGGTACCAATACTCCATGCATGACTTCCTGGCATATGGGTTATTCAGTGGCTAGTGTGTTCACGGGAAGTTTCCATGCCCAATATGCCAGGAAGCTGTGATGTTCATTTGGTTGAAGAAGGGTGGCAAGTATTCGTCGTTCGATCAACATCGTAAATTCCTAGATTCCAACCATCCATTCCGACGAGACACCAAGAACTTTAGGAAAGGTGTCGTAGTCATGGACCCTAGACCGTACTTGAAGACTGGTGCCGAGGTTCATGCTCAGATAGATGCTCTCGTGCCTAATGAAGAAGGTGGTTTTGTGGGATATGGTGAGCAACACATGTGGACTCATAAGTCCGGCTTGACGAGGCTCCCCTATTTCGATGACCTCCTACTGCCCCATAACATTGATGTAATGCACACTGAAAAGAATATCGCCGAGGCACTTTGGGCAACACTCATGGACACTGACAAGTCTAAGGACAACCCTAAAGCTAGAGTGGACCTGGCGACGTTGTGCGATAGACCACAGCAAGAGATGCGGCCTCCTGCAAATGGCAAGAACTGGAAAAGGCCTAAGGCCGATTTCATCTTGAAACCCGAACAAAAGAGGGAAGTACTACGATGGATCAAGGCGTTAATGTTCCCTGATGGGTATGCAGCGAACTTGAGCAGGGGAGTGAACTTAGCACTATGCGAGTCAACGGGATGAAGAGTCATGACTACCATGTATGGATTGAGCGGCTTCTTCCGGCGATGGTACGAGGCTATGTTCCTGAGCATGTTTGGCTAGTGCTGGCAGAGTTGAGCTATTTCTTCCGTCAGCTTTGTACCAAGGAGCTATCTCGGACCGTGGTTGCAAACTTGGAGAAAGTGGCACCTGAGTTGCTTTGTAAGTTGGAGAAGATCTTTCCACCCGGCTTCTTCTTGTCGATGCAGCATTTGATTGTGCACCTCCCGTATGAGGCACGTATGGGGGGGGCCCGTATAGGCCCGTTGGTGCTATCCAATCGAGAGATGTCTGAAGGCCGTTCGCAAAAAATGTAGAAATAAAGCCAAAATTGAGGCTTCCATTGCAGAGGCTTCCATTCTGGAGGAGGTGGCAAAGTTCACACAGCTATATTACACACAGAACCTTCCTAGCATGCATAATCCACTGCCTCGCTACAATGCTGACGAGAATGAATCCAACCTCAGCCTTTTCCAAGGGCAACTCGGAAGCGCAAGTGGATCGACCAATAAGAGCTTGGAAAACGAAGAGTGGCGCAGTATCATGCTATATGTGTTGCAAAACCTACCTGAGGCGAAGCCGTTCATTGAGTAAGTTCTCAAAGAACTTGTTTCAATACGTCGTCACCATTCGGCATCCAACTGATTCTTTCTCGTTTGGACAGGGAATTTATTCGTGAATCCTAGCATCAACCAAGGGGTCCTACCCCACAGCAAACCGATACCCTTCTTTCACAGGGTCCGGGAGCAGGGAGGCCCGATTTCATTTCCTAGTTTAAAACGAAGGTATTGTCCAATTTACCTTGTACCTAGTTCTAGATTCCGAGCTTCACGTACTTAGTCCGACAATTTTTCATTCTTGCGCTTGCAGGCCCAAACCGATGCAACTATGAGTCAGGAATTGAGACAAGTTGCAAATGGCTTCGATAATAAGGTGAAAGCTTATTCAGGTTATGATGTGAATGGATATCACTTTCACACAGCAAGCTACGAGCGAGCTCGGCCCTATCAAAAAACCACAAACAGCGGAGTCTGTACTCCGGGCACTGATGGCGTCGAGTATCATGGCATAATTGAAGAAATCTATGAACTTTCATTTTATGGTCCGAAACCTCTTCGTCTCGTCATGTTCAAATGTCACTGGTTCAATCCTCGACTAACGAAACAGAGCCCTAATATTGGTCAAGTCGAGATTCGACAAGATTCCGTCTATCAAGGAAAAGATGTCTTTATTGTGGCTCACCAGGCCGTGCAGGTTTATTATTTGCCATACGCATGCCAAGGTAACAAGGCTCTTAAGGGTTGGGCTATTGTGCACCAGGTATCGCCACATGGTAGACTAGTTGTCCCAAACGATGAAGATTACCACTTTAACCCAAGCACATATGATGGAGAGTTCTATCAAGAAGATGTGCTACAAGGGAGGTTGGTGATAGACTTAACCGAGGTGATCGGAATGGAAGTAGACAATGAAAGGGTTGATGACGAGGAAGAAGGAGATGAGGTGCAAAATGCCAAGGACATAGAAATGCTTGAGCGATTACATATAGACGATGACGATGAAGGCAACAATGAACCTTCCGACAATGATGTTTATTTGGACAATTTTGATAGTGATGATGAGACATATCATCCAGATAATCCCAATAATGATGATTACTTCTAATACATGTAATACTATGTTATTTTGTAATCGTGTTTTGTTCATTTATTTAGCATCTATTTCTAAAACATGTAATAATATGTTTTGTTTGTTTCTTTTTAATTGCAGGTGATTGAATAAAGATGGCGGGCAGTCGTAGGCCAAGGAACATGAACTCGAGGTACCAAAGGCCACGCGATGAAGATGCGGATGCAGAAGAGGGGTCATCGGACGGGAGGAGGCAGAGGGCCAGGAGCAGCGGCAGCAGGAGGGGCCGACCTCCTCTAGTCAGGCCGCGTGACGTGCCGGAGGAGGAGCGCCGTACCCCGGACTCCTCGGACGAGGAGCTGGTTCGGCAGTCGGACGACGAGGGAGACGAGGCATAGCAGGACCGTGAGGCTGGAGGCACAGCTGGTTCGGGCTCCTCTGCTGTGGCCAGCATCTACTTGCGAGGTCCCTCGAAACTCCCTGGGCCTTCGCTTCCTCCCCTACGCCCAGTGATCCGCCCCCAGGGGGACAGGTAAGTAACTTTAGATTTTATCACAGCTACTTCATATAACCTGTTGAAAATTGCCAGAGAAACTAATAATGTTTGTTAATAACTTGTGCAGGCACTGGTTGGTTGTGTCGCCTGGTGACTCACGCAACCCCAACCACATCTTAGGTCTTGTGTGCAAGCACTTTTACCCCGGCATTGTCATGCACAAGGGGAACACTGAGCCGGCCAAATCGTGGGACCACTACAAAGATGCCCCCGACGTAGATTATGGAGACAAGCAGGAGCGGGTGAGGAGAGAGTTTTGGGTAAGTCTCGCTCGCACAACTTTGATCAATACATCACATTCATTTGACTTTTTTTGACATAATGAATTGATACATTGTGTCTATGTGCAGACTTTTTTCAGATGTGAAGAGGGACAGGAGGACAAGGCGGAGAAGGTGATGGTGAAAAGTGCTAGAAAATGAATCACCGACATGCATTACGAGGAGCGCCTCACTTGCATCGTGGAATACTACGCCAAGCAACTTGGTGAGAAGATCACCAAGACACAGGCAAGACAGAGTACGCTGACCCGGGAGCAGTACCTTGAGGTAAATGAAGAAGAATAATATTGATTCATTTTGAGATTAAGTAGCTTTAATTTGGTCTTCTTTATGACATGTAGATGATTCCATGGTGGTGCGAGTCGTATCAGGAGTGCTGGGAGATGATCGTGGATAGGTGGTTCACGGAGGGTTACATCCAGGACCACGAGGCGGGGCGGGAGCGGCGTCTGGCAGCGACAGGCCCCACACACCATCAAGGCAGCCGCAGCCTCATGCTTACAAGCAAGCATGGGTACGTGAATTTTTAGTATTCTGACGGTCCATTCTGCATGTTTCTTCTAATCATCTTGTTGTCTTTCTCGTAGTCGGCGTCACACGGTGGCCAATCCATCTCCACGTTCATGGCATATGGTCTGGCCCGCAAGGGTAAGGCGACGTCCAATGTCACCTTCACCCCGGATGACCCGCCCGAGTCCTACAGCAACCCGAGCGTCCACACCCGTATCAGTTCGTACGCGTCGGAGGCAAGGTCGATCCATGGGCCAGACTGGGATCCGAGCACCGATGACATTGATGGGACGATGATCATGAGGATCGGACAAGGCAAGAAGCATGGGCGGTACTGGCTTGGCGATGGCATCCTCTCCCAGATCCGAGCACAAACCCCGAGCGGAGGTCCGGCCATTCGCCAACGGCCGTCCTCTTCACAGTAGCGGGTCGACGCACTCCAGGTTACTCCCGTTTAACTCTTCGTACATTGATCTTTACATAACTTAGTTACCTTTGAATTACTGAAACATTCGATTGAAATGTTATAGGCCGAGAACGAGAGGATGGCTCAGGAGCTGCGGGAGTTGGTGGCGAGGACCGAGCAGGCCGAGCGGGAAAGACAGGCCGAGCGGGAAAGGCAGGCCAAGCAGCTGGCGGACATTACGATGTTCCTGCAGAACTTTGGGCAAGTGAACGGTGTACCTGTGCCGCAGTTCGCTCCACCGCCGCCAGTTGTAGCTAGTCCTGTGAGTATGAAACCAAATTGCTTCGACTAGTGCTTTCATTAGATGACCACTCTAACACATGCAATCTCTTGTCCTTTATGCAGCCTCCGTCGGCGGGTTCAAATAACCCATCTCAGGCGCAAGCAGGCGACGGCGCTTTTCCTTCACCAGGCACTCAGTTTCCTCCGTACGTTTAGTTTGTATCTCTTTTTCACCGCTTGATGGACATGTGATGCACTGTGATCGACTATCGACTTGTTTCGATGGATATTGGACCTATTATGTTTGTGATGTCGTGTATGTGAGATATTGTGTGATCGACATGTGATATATATGTGGTATTGCCTTTGTCATGAGATGGATGTGATATATATGTGCTATATTGTGTTTGTGATGTCACATATGTGATATATATCTCTTATACGATGTGTTTCTGAATATAGAATCAAAAAAATTAGCCTCTTTGCCGAGTGCCAGGGCCAGGGCACTCGGCAAAGATTTTTTTAAAAAAAATCTTTGCCGAGCGCCTACCCTACGGTGCACTCGGCAAAGAAATTACAAAAAAAAATTAAAAATCTTTGCCGAGTGCCTCCCCGATAGGACACTCGGCAAAGAAATTATAAAAAAATTAAAAAATCTTTGCCGAGTGCCTCTCCGATAGGGCACTCGGCAAAGAAATTACGAAAAAAAATTAAAAAATCTTTGCCGAGTGCCTCTCCGATAGGGCACTCGGCAAAGAAATTACGAAAAAAAAATAAAAAATCTTTACCGAGTGCCTCTCCGACAGGGCACTCGGCAAAGAAATCACGAAAAAAAATTAAAAAAATCTTTGCCGAGCGCCTCCCCAACAGGGCGCTCGGCAAAGAAATTACGAAAAAAAATTAAAAAATCTTTGCCGAGTGTCTCCCTGGCAGGGCACTCGGCAAAGAAATTATAAAAAAATTAAAAAAATCTTTGCCGAGTGCCTCTAACATGACACTCGGCAAAGCATGCGCTGATGGAACCGGCGCCGTCACAGTCACTTTTCTTTGCCGAGAGCCGTGTTTGCACTCGGCAAAGTCTTTGCCGAGTGCCCGATAAAAGGCACTCGGCAAAGAATTCTTTGCCGACGCATTTTTTACCGGGGGCTCTTTGCCAAGTGCTACACTCGACAAAGGTTTTGCCGAGGGCATAATATCCTTTGCCGAGTGTATTAGGCACTCGGCAAAGCGCCTGAATCTGGTAGTGAGTGACGATTTGCCGGTGAACCTCGTGTCTTCAAACATGGGCTTCTGATGCTGCCCTACTTGCTGGCGCAAAGTCTGCTAGAACTCGTTGGTCCTTGCTTTCTCGCACGACCTGCAGGACACAGGTTTTTGACAGCGTGTCGATCTCTCTCAGACAAAAATCACGCACTCTCTGCTCCGGGTGCGTTGTATCTGTCCGTCTCACTCTCAGTCGCGCGCACACGCGTTGCATACCTTCGTTTGGTGAGCCTCCGGAGCTACGGAGCACCAGTAGCTCGTAATACGCACGAAGAAAATGTGAAGCTAGCTAGGTTGTGCATGAAGCCTGGCGCCATGTCCATGTCCATTGACATGCAGAATTACATGTCCAAGATATTTTTGGGCAAGGCCGTAGGATATCACGACAGAAATGTTGGATTTAACTTGGGTCAGGGCCCGTTTTAATTAAATTAAATATCCTCATATTAAATCCGAAAGTGCAATATAGTTTTTAGACATGTATGAGATTTTGACAATATGTTGACTCAACTTAAATAGCCGAACTATGTGTGCTGCTATTGAGAAGTTGAGAGAGACTAAGGTATGCCATACGCACCACTGCCGGTAATGTCACCCATCCGACGCTCTGACTTTGGCCTCCGCTTGTGTATAAGCACATAGAGTCCTGTCAAAAGCGTCACTCGAGATATAGAAACATTTGCACAGTCTCTTCTCTGTGTGCGGCTTCCGAATTTTCCCCTTACAGGACATGTGTTCACATAAAGTTGGAAGAGCATGCCTCCGGAACCACGCCCACATCTGCGACTCCTACTCAGGTGTGCTGGGCAATCGGGTTTTTGGGGAGTACATGACGCGACTGCTCCTGTTCTATTTCTTCGACATCTTTTCTTCCCAGCAATTGCACCTGTTCTAGTTCTACAGCATCTTCTTCCCGGCGACTAGTAGCAGTGCACATTGTCTTTCTGGTGGCCATTCGCGAAACTGCACTGTGAATATCTACATGCATCGTCTATGGCCCACTAGTTCAAGCAACGCACTATATTATCTAGTGCAAACGACATCGCTGGTGCCTCTGGCACTGGTCCCACCTCAGGGTATAGTACTGTACTTAATTACTAAATTTGTTAATTTTATTACTATTTTTGTTTTGATCAGTATGATGCTTTGCATATTTGCTATTATTACGAGGAGTAGCTGAATCACACATGCACATACATCTCGCCATGAATGCTTTGCTACTAATTTTTCTACATTAAATTAAAAATGAAAATGCCTAAATAACTAACAACCAAAAAAACTGATTTTAGGTGCTTTTCGGTCAGTGGTTTTGCTGCTGCGCTTAAGCTAAATACATTTGATGGTTCAAACTCTAAGCACACAGTGTGTAAAGATGGTCCTGTTGTTGATGACTATGAGCGTTTACCACATTGTGGAAGCTCCAGGTGGTCATTTATGAAGGGATGAGTGAATCGTGGTGGCATCCCCCAATGTTTTGCCCCCCCCCCAAGTGCACTCTTGGGTAGCATGTTAATCTCTAATTTTTAGTTAATTATTCCAATTAGTGATTTCATTGCTTGCTCTTTGAAAGGACTTGATGGCTAGAGGGGGTGAATAGCCTAATAAAACTTTCTACAAAAATCACTCAAACAATTTAATTAGTAACATAAAAGGTGAGATGTGAGTTTTGCCTAGCCTAAAGGGGTGATGTAAGCCACCTATCAAATTGACAATTTTAGTTTGGTTCACATAACCGCCACAAGACAAACCGCAAGCTAGCAAAGCTACAAAGCTACTACAACTAGAACTACACAAGGTAGCAACTAAACAAGAGCAACACCAAGCTAAACAAGAAGATAACAAAATAAGTGCAAGAGGGGATTTGGAATGTTATACCGAGAGGCGATGATTGAGCCAACCAAAATAAACACCAAGATAGCCAATGAAGTAACCAATCACCGGAATGAAATCCAATTGATCAGGCACAATTGAGACACAAGATTTATCCCGAGGTTCACGTACTTGTCGGCACGCTAGTCCCCGTTGTGCCCTCCTACACCACGTGGTTCGGTGACTAATCGGTATCACACACCGAGCCTCTCAAAAGGCGCCACAAGAACCTACCAAATGGTGAGAAGTTCTGATACGAGCAATCCACTAGAGTTGGAATTCAGCGCTCCGCCAGAGAACCACAACAACCCCTCACAAGAAGCTCACCGGAGCCGGCCACGAACAATCACCAACATGTGTCGGACCTCCACCGCTGCTCCAAGCCATCTAGATGGCGACAACCACTAAGAGTAACAAGAATACTCACAGCAAAACAATCCCCCAAGTGCCTCTAGATGCAAAGCAATAATCAATGCACTTGAATCACTCAATCTCACTCAAGAATTGCAATTGAATGCAAGGAGATGAGTTGGGATGTGTGTGAGAGAGTTGGCTCAGCTCAAGAGAGTCACAAGTATGTCAAAATACCAAAAGACAGGCTCCCATGGCCGGCCAACACATATATATAGAGATACCCCTTCGAATAGAGCCGTTGGACAAATTACGGGGGCACCGGACGCTCCGACGCCCATGCATCGGACGCACCCAGCAGCGGCCGATGCTCCTGTAGCCGCCGCATGTCCCTGCTCGTTCAAAGTTCAACGGTCGATCCAGTAGCTACCAGACGCGTCCGACGCCTGCACTCAACGCTCAACGTCCGATGCGGTCTAGTAAGGGTCCAGAGCCAATTTTGACGCACCGGACGCATCCGACGGCACGTCATCGGACGCTCCAGCGTCTGGTGCATGCAGAGCTTCGCGAGGCTGCCGATGTCACCATTTCACCGTACGCATGAACAGTGCTCAACCAGCGTTCGGTGTGAACTTGTCGGTGCGTCCGATGCTCGGTTCCAAAGAGATTGCAGCGCGGCGCAGTCACCGGACGCGCGACCAGCGTCCGATGCTCCAAGCAGTGCGTCTGGTGCAGCGTCTGACGCTCACGACTTTGCTGATTTCAAGATTTTAAGTTCATTTCTTGATTGCCCTATCCATGTATGAGCTAGTCCAAGTATGTAGATCATTCAAGCATACATTTTATCTCATTTTCAAGTTAAGCATATAGGGCGAAGATGATGCGCTCTATCCAAATGCATATGATCAAAGAATGACACCTAGAGGCACATGTAGGACTCAATTGCAAAGAGAATTCCTCTCTTCACAATACGACTATGTATCCTATATCATCCACACCCTCTATGGTGTCTTAGATGCAAAACGAAAAAAGTCCTATCATATACCTTTGCCTTGAGCATCCACTTGTTGCACCTTGTTCCAACTCCATCACTTGAGCTTGATCATTTTATTCACCTTTGCTTGATCCAAGCTCCATATACCAACCACCATCGTGCTATTACATACATGCTAGATCACGGTGGTTATCACTGGGTATTGTCACTAATTACCAACACCAAATATATGAGTTTCACTCTTCCTCAGTACTAAACTTTAGTGGTATCTATATAATCTTGGATTAATGTTCTTATTATCTTCTCCATCTCTTTTGTTCTTGTTCTTATTGTGATTTTTATTGTCTACTGGTTGGTCCCTATGGTACACCCCTAATTAGCTAGCAATAAATGTAATTAATACTTCATTTGTTTGTTATCCCTTCATATTTATCTCCAACGACATCCATGTTTTTTAGGATTTTTTCTTCCTTTTATCTTGTCATCTCATCTCCTTTGTTTCCCGTTATTATCATCATCCATTTTTCAGCTTAAAAATTACATTGATCGGATGGAGGTTACTAACCTAGTGGTAATTAAGTTTTGTTCTCTTTTTCTTTGTAATATCCAATGTTCCTTTGTTTAGTTTTTAGCTTTCATTTATATCGTAAAATAAATTTTTATTTTGTTGTGCTCTATATTCTTGTCATGTATATATTTCATCTTATACGATCGTTGTCGGCTTGAACAATCTCCCTGTTTAAATCCTAGCTCTGCCCTAGGGAGAGAAGGATTGAGGGAGGGAGCAAGGGTGGATGGTCAAGGGAGAGACTATGCAAGAACATAGACGAGAGAGATACTCAATTAGCATGCCATGTGAGCTCCATGTGTACATGTGGAAGGGTATGGACCTGTGACTGCGATGACAAATATAACTTTAAAAAGTACTATGTACCAAGAAATATATTTTCGGAGTTGATAGACTTCAATAACACCTCACACAAGTTTTATAGGCTATTAGTGTATTTTACCCTAAATTTTAATAATGGTCAAATGTTATTAAAAAGTAACTCAAGACAATGGAAACTACCGGAGACCAAGGTCTATCTGAAGCCCTACGAGCTACGACTAAAATCACGAGGGAAAATGGAATCTTGTCCGTGCAGTGGACCACGTATTGTCCGTGCAAATGACGACGCCACCACCGTGCGCTGTTCATGCACTTCCGCATAAGGAAAAAGACTTGTGCAGCTGACTTTTCTAAGTCTGGTAGGACGTCGCTCATTGGCTCCCTACGTTGCCCTTTTTTCTAAAACATCCACCCAAAACTTCGTATTCTCCATTTCCATTTGCATCATTTGTAGGGGCTACTATTTGGCAGGATCCGGCTTCAATGGCTGAGCATTCCAAGAGTTCCCAATAAATCCTCTCAATTTACGATTTTTGGCAATAATAGAAAAAATCCAGCTCCAAGAGTTCCAATCCCACCTCCTAGTCTTTTGGCACTTGGAAAAATTTACTGAAAGCATGCATATATCCACGTGTTGAAGACGCGCGTATCGGTCTCCCAATTTAAGGTGGAATGATGTGGGAAAGAATAAAGAGTAGGAAAGGGTTCCTGATGCAAATATACAAGAGAGAAAAAAAATATAAAGTGTTTAGGATAATTTAGAAATGGTATAGGATTCTTAATGTAAAATAGTCTTCTATATTTTAGGATTGAACTATTGGAAACTGTTAGAGATGTTTTTATTTATTTCTCCCAAAACTTATTGGCGAGTTGGAAAATTCCATGGTTTTAGGAAGAAATTCTTGGAAACTCCTGGAGATGCTAGGTAAAATCTTGTCAAAGGTTTTAACCTTAAGAATAAAGCAAAACTCCACTACCTATTTATCTCAACATGCAAGTTGTCCAACTAGACAATGCACTGTCATATAAATTAAAATCTACTAAGCAAAACGAACATAATTTTGGGGGAGAAATGCTAGTGATGTCATAGATGAACATCACAACAAATATCCAGCTTTTGGGATATGAGCAGAATTTTGGGGGAGAAATGCTAGTGATGTCATAGATGAGCATTAACATGAACTCATCCTGAAAAATAACTCATACTTGCCTGTCGTGTTGTGCTGTCCAGGTGCTGTATCATTCTGTAGGGGGATTTCATGAACCGCAGGCAAATTCCCAGGTACCTTCAGTTCATCCTGGTGTCTCAACCTGCACACAGTAATGTTATTGTAAGGAGAAAAGACGTGGACTGGACAGTCGGAACTTAGCTACTGATGACGATTGAAATTGAAAAGAACAATTATAAGGCAGATGGAATAGCGCGAATGAACACCACAGATGATGCAAACCTGCAACAAACCAAGGATGAAGGCTATGGAAGCAAACCTGGGTGACCCCGTCGTCGTCCATCGGCTTCAGGGAAAGAACACAAGCAGGAAGTAGATTAAGAATAGATGAGCGCAAGGGAGAGACGCCAGTACCTGGAGGCTGGAGCTACTGGCACCGGAGGCCTTGCACGCACAGGCACCCGGGCTATGCCGATAGGGTTTGGCCGTGCCTGGGCTCCTGTGCTGGCGCGACACAGCAGCGGGCCGCTAGAGCCGGGGAAGAGGGATCCGCGGAGCGCACAACGGTGGGAGAGGCGGAGTGAGTCGCACGCGAATCCAAGGCGGCGAGGGCGGAGCTGCGGCATGGCGGCGCCGGCGGCGCCGCTGGGGTTTGGCCGGGCCGGGGCCGTAGTGGCGCCGGTGGCTTCATGGCTAGGAGCAGCGCCATCACGACGTCAGTGGGGAGGTGGGCATACGGCCCTCGGCAGCGCGGGCTCGCCGGGAGGGACGCCGGAGGCAGCGTGGGAGCGGCAGAGGCGCTGCGCTGCGGGAGGTTTCGCGAAGCGTCGGGACGGGATCAGGAAGGGAGGCTGCAATGTTCCGGAGGCTGAGGCTGTGGTGGTGAGCCTCTGCCCTATGGGCCCTCATCGCACAGGGGAGGGGTGATGCGGACACGATCGAAGGGCTGGGAGGCCGTCCGTACGGGCGTGAACAGGGTAACAGTATAACAGTAAGTTGGGTTAAAATTTAGCTTATACTGATGCTTATATTGAAATGTTGTGAGAGAAAAACACTGTTTAACGGTTGAAAAGTAGCACAAGCGAACAGGGTGTATCATCATCCTTTTTCAGCTTAAAAATAAGATTGACCGGATGGAGGTTAGTGACCAAGGGGTAATTAAGTTTTGTTCTCTTTTTCTTTGTAACATCCAATGTTCCTTTGTTCAGTTTTGAGCTTTCACATTTGTATAGGAAAATAAATTTTTATTTTGTTGTTATATATATTCTTGTCATGTATATAGTTCATCGTATATGATTGTTATCGACTTTGAACAAATCTCGTTTAAATCCTAGCTCTGCTCTTAAAACGAGTCGGAGCGGGTTGGAGCCCAGCCAAACGGCCCCATAGTTGGAGATGCCACCTTAAAAACGAGTTGAAACGGCCGCGCTCCCATAAGTTCCTCTCGATCGGCACCATACCACTACAAGATCTAAACTTATATCCACATACAGGCATACAATGCAGCTGCAGCAGCACGTACAGTGCCACAGACCAATGGATGAGCTGGTCATCCCTGCCTCCTCCAGCAGCTGTCCTTCCCCGGCCTCGTTCTCCACCGCCGGACACCACCAGGAGCACGAGTTCGTGCCCTGTGATGTCCTGGAGGGATGGCTGGGGGGCGACGGCTGGCTGGACGAGCCCCCAAATGGCGTCAAAGTCACATGGGGTGGCGAGGGCTCGGGCTCGCGCTCGCCGGGCAACGACAACGACCAACTGTCCGGCGAACCGCCGGCACCTGCGCTGAAGAGGCGTGGCCGGAAACCAGGGTCCCGTACAAACACCAACGGCCCCGCCCTCTGCCATGTGGAGGCGGAGCGGCAGCGGCGGGACAAGCTCAACCGCCTCTTCTGCGAGCTCCGGGCCGCCGTGCCCACTGTGTCCCGGATGGACAAGGCGTCCGTCCTCGCCGACGCCACCACCTACATCGCCGAGCTGCGCCAGCGCGTCGAGCAGCTCGAGGCCGAGGCCAAGAAGGCCGTGGCCGCTTCCGCAACGGTGGCGCCCTCTCACTCGCTCAGCAGCAGCAGCCTCGGAGAGAAGCTGGAGGTGCAGATGGTCGGGACAGAGGCGGCGATGCTGCGCCTGACGACGACCGCGGCGGCGCGCCACGCCCCCGCGCGCCTCATGCTCGCGCTCCGGTCGCTGGACCTGACCGTGCAGCACGCGTGCGTGTGCCTCGTCGGCGGCATGACCGTGCAGGACGCCGTCGTGGAAGTGCCCGTCGCGCTGCGGGACGACCGCGCCCTCCGCGCCGCGTTGCTCCACAGGCTCCAGCGGACCGGCTAGCTAGCTAGCCTCTCGTGGTCGGCAGGTTTGCGCTGATCCACTCTGATCCGTCGCCAAATAAAGCACTTGTGTGCGCGCTCACGTTTCATGGCCGGCTTGACTTGAAACACTCTGCATCAATCCAAGCTGGCTGCATGTCATCGTCATGCTTGTCTCCTCTTTCTTCTGATGTTGCTGTCATGTTTTTATATATGCACAAGCATAGTGCATTGTGCATGGTGCTTCTATTTTAGGCGGTGATGCACCGCCCAAAAATAATTGCTACCCCTACAATGTATGCTTGGTTCAAGGAGAGGGGTTAGATTGTGTGCTTATGCTATTGCCCATTGGATTGGTAGCTAGGAAAATTAGCTCATTAAGGATTTGTTCAAGACCCAAGGGTTTTGGATTTAGTTTCCATCTAAACTAAATCGAAGAACTTGCATTGTCGATAGAACGGGTACCTTCGATTGTGGCTTTAATCAGTTCATATGCTCCAAGTGAGGATGCTTCCAGCATTGTTCTTGTGTTCCTCTTCTGAATTTCGTGTTCCATGCAGGTGTTGTTTTGTTCACACGGCAGTCTATTTATATATATCCTGATCCAGGCATATTGTACACAAGGTCATTTTATAATTTATACAGTGATCTAGACTAGTATTATCGACCAGCGGCATTTGGTTGACAAACTTCTCTTTTTTTCAGGACATGCATGCTGGCAATATTGCTTAATTGTTTTCCAACACATCACTTTTGGAGTACTATTTGTAGTATTGTGTAACCATCTGCTGAGTGATAAGTTCAATAAAATAGAATACATATATATATATATATATCTCATAAACAGACAACTAATAATTAAGGAGAATATGAAATCATCAGTGACATTTACGGATACGTGTCATTCATCAGCATACATATAGTACCATACCGTCACTCCAAAACATCACTAATATAATGGTCTTAATATGTGACCGTTCGGTTAAACTGGTATATTGTTTGGTATTCCCTTCTGAAGTGAAAATAGTACAAATTCGTACCTTCAACTTCAAGGAATAAATTGTATTTGGATATTTTATATGAATAATAATTTACAAATAAAAGGAGAAAATGAATCGTTGAAAACTCTATTTAGCATATTTAATATTAATATTGGTAAAATTAACCATGGCAAACTTCTCCCACTTTGAATGGCTTCTACACTTTGTTCTGAAAGAAAAGGGTCTGTTTTGTTGCAATTTTTTCCCGTCCCTGGATAGCCAAATGGCAGTGCTGCTAGAATTATCTTCTACATAAAGGTTGGTTTGTCAAAATTGTGCTTTGGTTCTGCAGTTAGTTGCACCAAGGACTGTTATATATTTCATTCTATTTGTATGGTGAAATTCTCAAAAAAAAAAAACTTTCAATGGTTTCACACGGCATGTAGTACAATTTTAAGCTGATGTACACATATATATTGAAACTGTATCGGGATAATAATAAATGACTATTTGGCACACCTAAATATATATTGAGATAAATAGATTTGAGCAGCCACTCCTTTATTTATTTCTTAATTTTCTACTGTAAGTGTTCTTTACTATGTCTTTTTCATCATCAGTCATTTAATCCTTCATTGGGCAGCTATATATAGAACCTGCGCTGTAGGTAACTTGTGTCCATTTTGGGGCATGTTCAGAACACTATAGGATACTTAATTATTTGTTGTACAGAACACATGATAGCTACTATTATGCAACTTGCTATAGGATACTTAATTATTTGTTGTACGGAGCACATGATAGCTACTATTATGCAACTTGCATTTTAACAATTGGGGCTCAAACCAAACTTTAGGAAGACAAGTGGCTAGGAACACAATACTCACTTTACATTGCCCAACTTCTGGTTAGGAAAAGAAGTTCATCGATTCGTTGCTAGTGTTGTGAGTAGCACAAAGATGCAACTTAGCGTCTCGTTTCATACACAATTAGTAGGAAAGAAGTTGGTTGGTGGCATCACCTGATAGCACGGATAGCAAATGTAAGCTTAACGTGAGTGTGCAGATGTTTTTAGGTAGACTCTATGTCCTAATTGATTTTTTTCCAGTTAATTCTATGTTTAAAGAACTTCTCAACACAAATGGGGTACTCTCAGGAATCAAGATTGAGAGAATATGTAAAAGGAATGTACCATTAAAAATCAAAATCTTCATGTGGTATACGTGAACACAATACGAGCATCAATTTTTAGGCTAAAAAGAACTAAGCTTTTTTAGGCTTGAGCTGAGAAATGCATAGGTAAATAGGTAATACTAGCAAAGAATAGTATACAAAAAAATTGGAATATGGAAGTAAAAAATGTTGCTTTTCAATAATAATATGAAAACCATTTAACGTCTATATTTTTATTGTCACTTTGTTTAGTTCATTTGGAGGGTGGTGCATATACGATGTAGTCTAATAAATCATCGAATTAGTGATAACCACATGTTTGGGAGTTGGGTTTAATTATGTAGTAGGAAATAGACTAGAAAGATGATGTTAATGGGAGCTTTTGCTCTTTGTTAGCAAATGTGGCTTATTAGTAGAAATAAAGTAGCCATGGATAATTCACCTTCTAAATCATTCTTTTGATAATAGAACCTTTATCAATTTCAAAATCATTACATCTAAGTTGATACAATGACATTGAAACACTCTAGTCATCTGCATAACCAAAATACACACAACTTTACAAAAAAGATTTTAAAAAGCTTGTTCAGGCACACTAAGAACACTCAGCCCATGTGCCTGGGTAAACAACTCCTTGGCCACCTGCACCAACCATTGAGATATCTTTGCAACCAAATCCTATACCGTTGACTTCTATAGGATAGCCCATGTAAAAGCCAATGTATAACTAAGTAAATTAAATAACCTTTAAAGAGGACGAATTCTGTTTCGGTTAAAAAAAAGCATTCTAATTCATACATGCAAATGAGGGACAATTTCTGTCCTTGGCCGCTGCTATAGCGAAATGAAGAGGTCAAAGTACACACCAAGAAGAAAGTTAGCCCATGGAGAGACCATGGCGGTGATGCAATTTTTTTTTGTCAACAATGGATGGAGATTTAGCAATAGGGTCATATGTGCTCACTGCTCAATAATTTATCTCATGAAAATCTGTTACTATGTATACGATTTGCATTTTTTTGTTTGTGTGTTGTTTCCAGACTGCTATTGAAAAGTTTTAATAATTCAAGTTATGATGTTTCAAGATAAGCAAAGACCAGAAAGATTTTTTCCCATCAACAATAGCGGACCTAACGCTCGGATAGAGCAAGAGCGAAGAACTAGGCATCGTCTATGAAATTGTATGTTTTTAAGCTTCTCGCTGAACACAATGGCAAGGAATACCTCAGAGTACGTCGACGTCGGAGTTCGCCCTGGATCCCGCCATTGCCCATCACAATGGCTCTGCAAGTATATCCCTGTTAGTCTAGGTAAACAGAAGCGCTGCTCCAGTGCCAGGGTTGGAGACGGGCCACTCGACAAGCTAGCGAGAGGGTAGTAGGGTCACTTGCAGTGAATGAAGCACATGGATCGTACCCCACTGCACGGCTGCATGAACAGCAAATGATGCCCCAAGTTTCGTAATTGCATTGGTCCACAAGAAGCATGCAATGTGGGCTCCGGCGGTGGCCCACGCCACGCGTACACGAAAACCTCGTGCGACTCGAGTTGTCTGCTGAAGTACGTGAGTGGCCGTGGCTGACATCGGTAGGCTGTACTGTACAGGTTCATGCATCGGTGTGTGCGTGTATGTACATGCTTTTCCTCATTTTCCTCGTACAGAGGCTTAGCCGCAAGTTAGCAGCAGTGTGTTGTTCCAAATCGGTACCAAGGGCAGGGGCAGCGCAAGCTAACAAGCTTGTTGGTTTTCAGTCAAAAAAAGCACACACTACACGTAGCCATGGACAGCCTAAGGGCTTCTGTAATGGATAGTCCTTAGTTATTCCTAATCTCCTATATATTTAATGTGCCTTATGACCTGCTCCTTTACTTTGTCGTGTTAAATCCACAGATAATTAGATTCTTTTTCATGGAACCCACGTTTAAGGGAGAAAATTATGTTTTTTCTCACTTTCTCCGACCACCTTCGTTATTTTTTCGGTGTGGGTCATAAACTGAAGCAAAGTCCATTTCTAAACATTATGTGATTGTGGGCAAGATATCAGTTGATACCTAATTGATGTGAGTCTTGCTCTAGAGCTAGCCCGTCTCTGTATATTGGAGATGCCCTTACGTCTCCAACCTCCCAACGTAGGCAGCACGTTCCTCCTTTGCCATAATTTCAAAACCTAGCCCACAATTTTTGGCAACATGGGTAGGTTTTGAGTGCGTCTGGTAGATTTTGGCGCACTGTAGTGATCCTTATTTAAAAGTGTAATAGGGCCTTACCTTGGCTCCAACGCTAGTCTTAGCGAGTGCTTTAGACTAATTTTGTCGGACAAAGCGTTCACTGTTTCTGCAGGCGCCTCTGAAATGTTGTGAGGCCACTAGTGGACGTGATATGGCTGATTAATGGATACGTGGAGCACGGACAGTGCGCCACGATTGTATGTCAGGGAAGCCCTAAATAGCCACTTCTCTATCATGCTCCAATAATAATTTCTTACAAAAATCAGTGACCAAAGTTTCACCTCACATATTGTATATATCAATGTCGAACTGCTTATATATTTGTGACAAAGATAGTACCATGCAAGGTGTTCGTAGTAAGAGCTAAGAAATTCTTTCAAAACACTTTGACTAAAAAACAGAAATAAGTAAGAGTGTTGAGGAATTCTTTCAAAACTCTTTGACTAAAATTGTTTTTCTGAGAATAGTAGTGGTAGACTTCAAACAACCTACAACTTCTCTTGTTGTGATAGGATTACTAGTAAAATGGAGTAACCAAAACTCATAGGCCTTTGTAAGCCTTATAAGCATGAGACCATGCCGATTGCCGCTCTCGCATTAGAACCCAATAGGGCAAACCTTTTACTGCACCAATTAAGAGTGGGTCACCCAGCCACCCAGTGCCAGTTCTAAGGATTTTGGGGCCTCGAACCAAAGTAAAACTCAAGATCCCTTTATAAACATAATAAAAAATAATACTTAACGTGTTTATATAAAATTTTACCACGTTTAACATGTATCCAAAAGCAATATTCATATTAAATAATTACATATTAAATTACCTTAAAACTTTCTTCTAACATTCCTTGATACAAAGTCATTGATGATAGTATCAATACCAATCTCATCCAATAATCTCAATGCATAATGTTGCCAACTCATTTAGCCTCTTGTGAGACATTGTAGATCTCAAATGATTCTTTAACAATTTCAATTATTAGAAGGTTCTTTGAGCTGGGATGCCACATTCACATGCGCATAGTGAATAACATGCAATAAGTAATGGAAGTATTAGGATAGCAATCTACTTCCGTGACAAACTAAAAAATCTCCATAGCCGATGTCACTTCTATCGTTGGGTTCAATATCACTACCTTCTCTTAACCTAAGTAGAGTTGACCTTAGCTGGGGAGCTTTATATCTAAAATTGTTGTACGTGACACTTCTCTGCTGGCTCTCTCAATGGGTGTTGCACAAAAATTTCAAAGATAAACCTTCAATATGATCAACCAAAAAATTTCATCTTTTGGCAAAACTAGCAAATAATACATATATTTGTTGCACAGTTAAAAAAGTGACAACTTTGCTACAAGATTTAGTCATATCAAAGAGTGAGATTAAGACTATGGCAAGCACATTGTGTATGCAAAACTCTTAGATTTATATCAAGTAACCACCTTTGAACCCCTCTTGTGCTTTCCTTTCATACTTGATCCACTATCATAACCTTGTCCCCTAACATCATCCATATCAAGACCAAAAGGCTTGATGGAATCAACCAATAAACTAAAAAGCCTTGAACCAGATGTGTCATCTACCTTTAGGAAACCAAGAAAGTACTCCTCTATTTTAATTTTACCATAAGACATGTTAACAAACCAAACCAACAAACTCATTTTTCATGGTGACTAATATCTAGGGTGTAATCAAGGATAACAGAGAAATATGTGGCCTCTCTTTAACAATCTTGATGATAGAATTTGTCATTTAAGAAGCCATAAGATTTCGACCGTGCCCACCTCCATTAATAAAAAACAATTGTCTCTGAAAATGAACTCTGTGGTAGTGATACCTCCCAATATCATGAGATTTCGATCCTTGTTTTGGACTGAAATACTAGGATCGTGTTCCCCGTCTCAGACTATCATTCCGAAAAGGTATACCCCTCCACGTACTGAGAACTCAGGAAATGTTGATCCACATCCCACGTATCCGTTCTTCGTCCTTATCGTCCCAGGAACCTTGTGACATCGATAGAGGCGGACGGTGACATGGTAGCCTACACTTGGGGTGTTGGAGGCTGACACTCACAGGTGCGTGGTTGTGTAGTGGCGCAGGTCTGCGGCGGTGCCAAGATGGCACTCGCGAGCATGTAGCGTCAGGGCAGCGAGCAGCAGGCAGGCACATGGTGGTGTAATGGTGCAGGTCCGCGGTTGCACCATGAGATGACGTGTGGTCATGGGCACCACTGGCCGATGTGTTGCGGCGGCGACTGGCACGGTCCCAACCAAGGGTTGCCGGTGCTACGGCGGCAGCCATCACGGTCCGGTTGGGCAAGTGAGGCGTGGGCTAGGCGAGGTGCAGGCGAGTGGGTCAGACAAGGTCTATACCCGTCGAGGCATGTGGATGAGCGACGAAGTGCAGTCGGGGCGGGTACCACATGCCACTACGAGGAAGAGAAGCCATGGGCCCCACAAAACTCGGAAGAAATCACTGCTTCACTCTCATGCTAATTTGCTTGTGTCTTGGATCGTCGAGCAACGAGCCGAAATCGTTTCTCCCCAGAGAAATGATTTTCTCCTCTTCAGCTCTCTTTCCTCATTAACTCATTTGCTATATCAAACTTTTTTATTATATATGACCATAGGCGGAACCCGGGGGAAGCACAGTAGATTCATTTAAATACCTATACAAATATTTGTATTTATAGCACAAAAAATATTAATTTCACCTATTTTTTATTAAAATATGATGATTTTGGTTAGCAATAATGTAGATTTTTTGAAAATTGGTTGAAACATATAATTATGTATATTTTATGACACTAAAAAATACGATCACATTTGTCCGGCCATCTTAATCAAAATCGCTAGTTCCGCCTCTGTATATGACATCCTATTAAATGATATAAAAACTACCCATAGTTTACTGGTTTAGCCTAAGGCCATGTTTAGTTCCAAAATATTTCACGAAAAAACAGTAGATTCCCCGTCACATCGAATTTTTGGACTATGCATGGAGCATTAAATATAGATAAAAATAAAATTAATTACACAGTTTAGATGAAATGGACGAGACGAATCTTTTAAGCCTAATTAAGCCATGATTGGACACTAATTACCGAATAACAACGAAAAGTGCTACAGTAGCCTTTCGCAAAATATTTCAGGAACTAAATAAGCCCTAAGGGTTGAAGTGGTGTCTAACATACTGGCCTGCAAGATGTCCAACCACTCACAAATGGTTTCCCTCCTCACATGTTTTGGACGACCCACACATTATTGGTGAACGTGAAGTGACATGCCATGTCACATCAGCTCCAAGCCCTTTGTGTTTGTTCACGGATGTGGATGTTGGAGTGTTTTTAATTTCCCTATGATGTCGCATCTGGGTTGCACAAGAAATTGTTTGGTAGTAGAAATTGCCACCTACTGCTCCTACCTATCAGTAACAGATCGAGTGGTCTCAGGTTTGCTTCCATTTTAGGAGTAGTCACGAGACGGCATCCTCCGGGTGGCAGGTCAGAGAGGCGCTCGCTATAGGCCGATGAGTCCGGCATCAAAAGAATTGCAGGATAGCTGTAGGCCCAGAAGTTTTTGGACCAATGCAGAAGCAGAAGCAGAAGCAGAAGCAGCACAAGGATCACATGTGACTGGCAGTCTGACACTGTACGATGTAGAACTCCGAGCTCCGGCACATACGGATACAGCCGGCGCCGGCGATGGGCGCGGAGAAACAAAGAAAAAACATGTGCGTGCTGACTAGTCTAATTAAATTCAGTTTGCATCACCGTCAATATATCCTCACAGGCTCCGATCCGTACCTTATTATTGGCCAAAAAATAACACTGCCCCAAAATCATTGCACACTTGCACTACTACACGTACGGACGTACAACTCAATCGGTTCCAAACTAGAAGATGTTTTTGCTTTTTTAGATACGTAGCTTTTATCATGCACATAGATATACACTATGTCTATGTCTAGATACATACTGAAAGTAGTGCATTTAGAAAAGCCAAAACGTCTTATAATTTAGAACGAAGAAAGTACTATACTACATATAAGTCTTTGTACAGACGTTTCAAGGCGTATCTACGGTTTTGTCCTCGCAACGGAGTAAATCATTTGTAGTGTCATTACTGCTCTAAAGAAATAATAGTATATAAAAACTGTGGCTAAGAAAAACAGATGGTACAAAACCCTATTACTGCCGCCAATAAAATAAAACAAAACCAATTTCAGGGTTTGTTTAGAACATGTTTCCTGTGTTTTTCCTCTGAAAATGAAGCGATTCCTATGAAATTACTATGCAAAACCTATGAAATTCATGCATTCCAAACAAATCCTGATTAGTTCATTCACAGGTAGTAGCCTGTACATCACAAATTGAATTGGATTTGGGTTTATAATTGAATCAAACTTAATGTTCTTCCATGTACTTCATACCATTGACGATACTGTTGGTATGTGGTTCAAGTTGACCGTATGAATTACATTTAATTTGTATCATTACTAGGCTCATGGTTTAGCTAATTCTATGAGTTAATATATTTCTACCTGTTATTAAAAAATTAAGAAAAAAAATATTTAGAAACACTTTTTATCTAGGTCATATTGTCTTATAAGCTGTACTTTTTCAGCGAACGAACAGTGTTTTCCTCTCATAACAAATAAGCGAACAGTACTTTCAAGCATGGCTTAATTACAATGTACAATTTCAAAAAACAACAATTAGCAAGAATTAAAATTTTACACACTATGCTTCATACAAAAATGTAATTAATAATAAAAAAGCCAAACCTTAGCTCTAGATCGAGATCTACATGAAAGATCCATAAAATACCTAATATAGTCCACTAAAACCAAGCAAGATCCACTAAATCAAAGGTATAATCTTACTCCACTAACTAATTTACCCTAGAACCTTCAAAACTTTGGTCTAATTTGTTTCATAGGTAGCTCAAGCACCATAGAAGAGAGAGAAAAGGTAAAACTCTAATTACTCACTAACCAACCATTAAAACTTCAAAAAAGAGTTTGGAATAGTATTTTCTTACCTTCTACAACCTCTCCACCAAAGGATTTGAGACCAAAATCTCCCGCCCTTAGTAGAGCAATTTTTGGGAGGTGCCCAAGGCCTCTCAAGCCTTTTTTTCTGGAAGAGTGAGAGTGACCTGAGAAGGAAGAAGGAGGCTGCAGCCATTTATACGTGGAACATTTGTAGGGGCGACTAGTGATCGAGCCGCCGCTACAAATCAACCCATTTGTAGGGGTGGCTCGTATCACTAGCCGCCCCTACTGTCCGTTTTGTAGGGGCAGCTGGAATCGTGGGACCCAAGCACTCCTACTATAGAGGCATCTGGTGATGGAGCCACCGTTGCTACAAATCTTTTTTTTAGTAGTGTAAGTCGACGGCAAATGAGCCAGTTTAGTGGAGTAGTTTATTTTGGGAAAATGGATTAAATATTTTAGAAACCGTCGTAGTAGGGAAACCTAAATACGAGGTGAGGTTTTTTTCGAATGTCGGGTGAGGTTTTACCTTTTAACGAAACTTGGCTAAAAATCCCAAATTTCCTAGTATATGCCTCGACGAGCGCCTCACACTATGTAGGTCAGACTGATCGGCTGCAATTTTCTGCAGCTGCAGCGAGCGGGCGAATGCATGATGCATGGTTGGGAGCCGGGGGTGATGTTCTGGCCAGTGACGATTTGCCCGTGAAGCTCGTGTCTTCAAAGTTCAAACATGGGCTTCTGATGCTGCCAATGCTTGTTGTTGCTGGTGCAAAGTCTGCTAGAACAGTAGAACTCGTTGGTCCTTGCTTTCTCGCACGACCTGCAGGACAGGTTTTGGACAGCGTGTCATCTCTCTCAGACAAAAATCACTCTTCTGCTCCGCCGCCTCCGGGTGCGTTGTATCTGTCCGTCTCACTTTCACTCGCGCGCACACGCGTGGCATAGCTCCGTTTGGTGGGCGTCCGGAGCTACGGAAGTAGCTCGTAATACGCACGAAGAAAATGCGAAGCTAGCTAGGTTGTGCATGAAGCCTGGCGCCATGTCCATGTTCATTGACATGCAGAATTATATGTCCAAGATATTTTTGGGCAAGGCCGTAGGGTATCACGACAGAAATGTTGGGTTTAACTTGGGTCAGGGCTCACTTTTTCTTTGTAATATATATCCAATGTTCGTTTGTTTAGTTTTTACCTTTCATTTGTATCAGAAAATAAATTTTTATTTTTTTGTTATCTATATTCTTGTCATGTATATGTTTCATCGTATATGAGCGTTATCGGCTTTGAACAATATCCATGTTTAAGCCCTAGTTCTGCCCTTAAAAACGAGTCAGAGCGGGTAGGAGCTCGGCCAAACGGCCTCATACTGTTGGAGTTGGACACGCCACCTTAAAAACGAGCTCCCATAAGTTCCACTACCAGATCTAAACTTATATCCATACAGGCATACACCGCAGCTGCAGCAGCACAGTGCCACAGTCCAATGGATGAGCTGGTCTTCCCTGCCTCCTCCAGCAGCTGTCCTTCCCCGGCCTCGTTCTCCACTGCCTGCCACCACCAGGAGCACGAGGTCGTGCCCTGTGATGTCCTAGAGGGATGGCTGGGGGGCGACAACTGGCTGGACGAGCCCCCAAATGGCGTCAAAGTCACATGGGATGGCGAGGGCTCGCGCTCGCCGGGCAACGACCACAACCACCTGTCCGGCGAACCGGCAGCACCTGCGCTGTAGAGGCGTGGCCGGAAACCAGGGTCCCGTACAAACACCAACGGCCCCGCCCTCTGCCATGTGGAGGCGGAGCGGCAGCGGCGGGACAAGCTCAACCGCCTCTTCTGCGAGCTCCGGGCCGCCGTGCCCACTGTGTCCCGGATGGACAAGGCGTCCGTCCTCGCCGACGCCACCACCTACATCGCGTCATCGCCCAGCTGCGCCAGCGCGTCGAGCAGCTCGAGGCCGAGGCCAAGAAGGCCGTGGCCGCTTCCGCAACGGTGGCGCCCTCTCACTTGCTCAGCAGCAGCAGCCTCGGAGAGAAGCTGGAGGTGCGGATGGTCGGGACAGAGGCGGCGGCGCTGCGCCTGACGACGACCGCGGCGGCGCGCCACGCCCCCGCGCGCCTCATGCTCGCGCTCCGGTCGCTGGACCTGACTGTGCAGCACGCGTGCGTGTGCCTCGTCGGCGGCATGACCGTGCAGGACGCCGTCGTGGAAGTGCCCGCCGCGCTGCGGGACGACCGCGCCCTCCGCGCCGCGTTGCTCCACAGGCTGCAGCGGACCGGCTAGCTTGCCTCTCGTGGTCGGCAGGTTTGCGCTGATCCACTCTCATCCGTTGCCAAATAAAGCACTTGTGTGTGCTAGCTCACGTTTCATGGTCGGCTTGACTTGAAACACTCTGCATCAATCCAAGCTGGCTGTATGTCATCGTCATGCTGGTCTCTTCTTTCTTCTGATGTTGCTGTTATGTTTTTATATATGCACAAGCATAGTGCATAGTGCATGATGCTTCTATTTTAGGCGGTGATGCACCGCCCAAAAATAATTGCTACCCCTACAATGTATGTTTGTTTCAAGGAGAGGGGTTAGATTGTGTGCTTATGCTATTGCCCATTGGATTGGTAGCTAGGAAAATTAGCTCATTAAGGATTTGTTCAAGACCCAAGGGTTTGTTTAATCTGTCGTGTGTTAATAAACATATTTCTTGGAAAGTTTTGGATTTAGTTTCCATCTAAACTAAATCGAAGAACTTGCATTGCCGATATTGAACGGGTACCTTCGATTGTGGCTTTAATCAGTTCATATGCTCCAAGTGAGGATGCTTCCAGCATTTTTCTTGTGTTCCTCTTCTGAATTTCGTGTTCCATGCAGGTATTGTTTTGTTCACACGCAGTCTATTTATATATATCCTGATCTAGGCATATTGTACACAAGGTCATTTTATAATTTATACAGTGATCTAGAGTTCTAGACTAGTATTATCGACCAGCGGCATTTGGTTGACAAACTTCTCTTTTTTTCAGGACATGCATGCTGGCTATATTGCTTAATTGTTTTCCAACACATCACTTTTGGAGTACTATTTGTAGTATTGTGTAACCATATGCTGAGTAATAAGTTCAATAAAATAGAATACATACATACATACATATATATATATATATATATATATATATATATATATATATATATATATATATATATCATAAACAGACAACTAATAATTAAGGAGAATATGAAATCATCAGTGACATTTACGGATACGTGTCATTCATCAGCATACATATAGTGCCATACCGTCACTCCAAAACATCACTAATGGTCTTAATATGTGACCGTTCGGTTAAACTGGTATATTGTTTGGTATTCCCTTCTGAAGTGAAAATAGTACAAATTCGTACCTTCAACTTCAAGGAATAAATTGTATTTGGATATTTTATATGAATAATAATTTACAAATAAAAGGAGAAAATGAATCGTTGAAAACTCTATTTAGCATACTTAATATTAATATTGGTAAAATTAACCATGGCAAACTTCTCCCACTTTGAATGGCTTCTACACTTTGTTCTGAAAGAAAAGGGTCTGTTTTGTTGCAATTTTTTCTTGTCCCTGGGTAGCCAAATGGCAGTGCTGCTAGAATTATCTTCTACATAAAGATTGGTTTGTCAAAATTGTGCTTTGGTTCTGCAGTTAGTTGCACCAAGGACTGTTATATGTTTCATTCTATTTGTATGGTGAAATTCTCAAAAAAAAAACTTTCAATGGTTTCACATGGCATGTAGTACAATTTTAAGCTGATGTACACATATATATTGAAACTGTATCGGGATAATAATAATAAATGACTATTTGGCACACCTAAATATATATTGAGATAAATAAATTTGAGAAGCCACTCCTTTATTTATTTCTTAATTTTCTACTGTAAGTGTTCTTTACTATGTCTTTTTCATCATCAGTCATTTAATCCTTCATTGGGCAGCTATATATAGAACCTGCGCTGTAGGTAACTTGTGTCCATTTTGGGGCATGTTCAGAACACTATAGGATACTTAATTATTTGTTGTACAGAACACATGATAGCTACTATTATGCAACTTGCTATAGGATACTTAATTATTTGTTGTACGGAACACATGATAGCTACTATTATGCAACTTGCATTTTAACAATTGGGGCTCAAACCAAACTTTAGGAAGACAATTGGCTAGGAACACAATACTCACTTTACATTGCCCAACTTCTGGTTAGGAAAAGAAGTTCATCGGTTCGTTGCTAGTGTTGTGAGTAGCACAAAGATGCAACTTAGCGTCTCGTTTCATACACAATTAGTAGGAAAGAAGTTGGTTGGTGGCATCACCTGATAGCACGGATAGCAAATGTAAGCTTAACGTGTGTGCAGATGTTTTTAGGTAGACTCTATGTCCTAATTGATTTTTTTCCAGTTAATTCTATGTTTAAAGAACTTCTCAACACAAATGGGGTACTCTCAGGAATCAAGATTGAGAGAATATGTAAAAGGAATGTACCATTAAAAATCAAAATCATCATGTGGTATAGGTGAACACAATAGGAGCTTCAATTTTTAGGCTAAAAAGAACCAAGCTTTTTTAGGCTTGAGCGACAGGATCTGGACCTTGGACGGGTGGCAGACTCGCCCGGGCCCTCGCTCCTTTCAGGCGAAGGCGGAGGCGTCAGACGATGGGCACCTGACTCCGATGGCCCTCGGCCCCAAATCGGAGATGTGTTGTGCCAATTCCTCCTCCATGTTCGCTGGGACGCAGCACGCTCGAGTCCGCCTCCCGCCTGAAATTGAATCTGCCCCTAAAAACTTCCCCCTATCGGCCCCAAATCGAAGGCTCGACAATGACGATGGACCTTCATGTCGGCGTCGATGGGGGCCGCACCGGCGTGGAGGAGGCCTCTGGATCCATGTCGACCACGGGAGACGAGGTCGCCTATGCTGCCTTGAAAATCGACGCCGGCCGCAGCAACAGAGGTTCCAACGACAGCAGACAGGGTGGAGAAGATGATGTCGCGTTGAGTAGAGAAGAAAGGGGGAAAAAGAAACAGGCGGAAGATGAGATCACGTGGAGCAGAGAAAGGAGGAAAAGGAACTTGTACTGTTTTGACACAAATGGAAAGGACCGAAGGCAAGGACACGTAGCTGCTGTAAACGGAAGGTGCGCGCCGCTAACCGGTTGAGGGCCCGTGCGCCGTATAAGATTTGTGCTGTCTGAAGCCCTACGAGCTACGACTAAAATCACGAGGGAAAATGGAATCTTGTCCGTGCAGTGGACCACGTATTGTCCGTGCAAATGACGACACCACCGTGCGCTGTTCATGCACTTCCGCATAAAGAAAAAGACTTGTGCAGCGGACTTTTCTAAGTCTGGTAGGACGTCGCTCGTTGGCTCCCTACGTTGCCCTTTTATCTAAAACATCCACCCAAAACTTCGGATTCTCCATTTCCATTTGCATCATTTGTAGGGGCTACTATTTGGCAGGATCCGGCTTCAATGGCTGAGCATTCCAAGAGTTCCCAATAAATCCTCTCAATTTACGATTTTTGGCAATAATAGAAAAAATCCAGCTCCAAGAGTTCCAATCCCACCTCCTAGTCTTTTGGCACTTGGAAAAATTTACTAAAAGCATGCATATATTCATGCGTTGAAGACGCGCGTATCGGTCTCCCAATTGAAGGTGGAATGACGTGGGAAAGAATAAAGAGTAGGAAAGGGTTCCTGATGCAAATATACAAGGGAAAAAATATAAAGTGCTTAGGATAATTTAGAAATGGTATAGGATTTTTAATGTAAAATTGTCTTCTATATTTTAGGATTGAACTATTGGAACTGTTGGAGATGTTTTTATTTATTTCTCCCAAAACTTATTGGCGAGTTGGAAAACTCCATGGTTTTAGGAAGAAATTCTTGGAAACTCTTGGAGATGCTAGATAAAATCTTGCCAAGGTTTTAACCTTAAGAATAAAGCAAAACTCCACTACTTATTTATCTCAACATGCAAGTTGTGCAATTAGACAATGCACTGTCATATAAATTAAAATCTACTAAGCAAAACGAACATAATTTTGGGGGAGAAATGCTAGTGATGTCATAGATGAACATCACAACAAATATCCAGCTTTTGGGATATGAGCAGAATTTTGGGGGAGAAATGCTAGTGATGTCATAGATGAGCATTAACATGAACTCATCCTGAAAAATAACTCATACTTGCCTGTCGTGTTGTGCTGTCCAGGTGCTGTATCATTCTGTAGGGGGATTTCATGAACCGCAGGCAAATTCCCAGGTACCTTCAGTTCATCCTGGTGTCTCAACCTGCACACAGTAATGTTATTGTAAGGAGAAAAGACGTGGACTGGACAGTCGGAACTTAGCTGCTGATGACGATTGAAATTGAAAAGAACAATTATAAGGCAGATGGAATAGCGCGAATGAACACCACAGATGATGCAAACCTGCAACAAACCAAGGATGAAGGCTATGGAAGCAAACCTGGGTGACCCCGTCGTCGTCCATCGGCTTCAGGGAAAGAACACAAGCAGGAAGTAGATTGAGAATAGATGAGCGCAAGGGAGAGACGCCAGTACCTGGAGGCTGGAGCTACTGGCACCGGAGGCCTTGCACGCACAGGCACCCGGGCTATGCCGATAGGGTTTGGCCGCGCCTGGGCTCCTGTGCTGGCGCGACACAGCAGCGGGCCACCAGAGCCGGGGAAGAGGGATCCGCGGAGCGCACAACGGTGGGAGAGGCGGAGTGAGTCGCACGCGAATCCAAAGCGGCGAGGGCGGAGCTGCGGCATGGCGGCGCCGCTTGGGTTTGGCCGCGCCGGGGCCGTAGTGGCGCCGGTGGCTTCATGGCTAGGAGCAGTGCCATCACGACGTCAGTGGGGAGGTGGGCATACGGCCCTCGGCAGCACAGGCTCGCTGGGAGGGACGCCGGAGGCAGCGTGGGAGCGGTAGAGGCGCTGCGCTGCGGGAGGTTTCGCGAGCGTCGGGACGGGATCAGGAAGGGAGGCTGCAATGTTCCGGAGGCTGAGGCTGTGGTGGCGAGCCTCTGCCCTATGGGCCCTCATCGCACAAGGGAGGGGCGATGCGGACACGATCGAAGGGCTGGGAGGCCGTCCGTACGGGCGTGAACAGGGTAACAGTATAACAGTATGTTGGGTTGAAATTTAGCTTATACTGATGCTTATATTGAAATGTTGTGAGAGAAAAACATTATTTAACGGCTGAAAAGTACTGTTTAACGGCTGAAAAGTAGCACAAGCGAACATGGTGTATCATCATCCTTTTTCAGCTTAAAAATAAGATTGACCGGATGGAGGTTAGTGACCAAGGGGTAATTAAGTTTTGTTCTCTTTTTCTTTGTAACATCCAATGTTCCTTTGTTCAGTTTTGAGCTTTCACATTTGTATAGGAAAATAAATTTTTATTTTGTTGTTATATATATTCTTGTCATGTATATAGTTCATCGTATATGATTGTTATTGACTTGAACAAATCTCGTTTAAATCCTAGCTCTGCTCTCAAAACGAGTCGGAGCGGGTAGGAGCCCAGCCAAACGGCCCCATAGTTGGAGATGCCACCTTAAAAACGAGTTGAAACGGCCGCGCTCCCATAAGTTCCTCTCGATCGGCACCATACCACTACAAGATCTAAACTTATATCCACATACAGGCATACAATGCAGCTGCAGCAGCACGTACAGTGCCACAGTCCAATGGATGAGCTGGTCATCCCTGCCTCCTCCAGCAGCTGTCCTTCCCCGGCCTCGTTCTCCACCGCCGGACACCACCAGGAGCACGAGTTCGTGCCCTGTGATGTCCTGGAGGGATGGCTGGGGGGCGACGGCTGGCTGGACGAGCCCCCAAATGGCGTCAAAGTCACATGGGGTGGCGAGGGCTCGGGCTCGCGCTCGCCGGGCAACGACAACGACCACCTGTCCGGCGAACCGCCGGCACCTGCGCTGAAGAGGCGTGGCCGGAAACCAGGGTCCCGTACAAACACCAACGGCCCCGCCCTCTGCCATGTGGAGGCGGAGCGGCAGCGGCGGGACAAGCTCAACCGCCTCTTCTGCGAGCTCCGGGCCGCCGTGCCCACTGTGTCCCGGATGGACAAGGCGTCCGTCCTCGCCGACGCCACCACCTACATCGCCCAGCTGCGCCAGCGCGTCGAGCAGCTCGAGGCCGCTTCCGCAACGGTGGCGCCCTCTCACTCGCTCAGCAGCAGCAGCAGCCTCGGAGAGAAGCTGGAGGTGCGGATGGTCGGGACAGAGGCGGCGGCGCTGCGCCTGACGACGACCGCGGCGGCGCGCCACGCCCCCGCGCGCCTCATGCTCGCGCTCCGGTCGCTGGACCTGACCGTGCAGCACGCGTGCGTGTGCCTCGTCGGCGGCATGACCGTGCAGGACGCCGTCGTGGAAGTGCCCGCCGCGCTGCGGGACGACCGCGCCCTCCGCGCCGCGTTGCTCCACAGGCTCCAGCGGACCGGCTAGCTAGCTAGCCTCTCGTGGTCGGCAGGTTTGCGCTGATCCACTCTGATCCGTCGCCAAATAAAGCACTTGTGTGCGCGCTCACGTTTCATGGCCGGCTTGACTTGAAACACTCTGCATCAATCCAAGCTGGCTGCAATGTCATCGTCATGCTTAATCTCTTCTTTCTTCTGATGTTGCTCTCATGTTTTTATGCACATGCATAGTGCATAGTGCATGGTGCTTATATTTTAGGCGGTGATGCACCGCCCAAAAAAAAATTGCTACCCCAACAATTTATGCTTGTTTCAAGGAGAAGGGTTAATTAGATTGTGTGCTAATGCTATTGCGCATTGGATTTGTTGGAAAGTTAGCTCATTTAAGGATTTGTTCAAGATCCAAGGGTTTGTTTTTTTATTTTTATTATTATTATTATTTTTGCAACGAAGGGTTTGTTTAATTTGTCCTTTGTTAATAAACGTATTTCTTGGAAAGTTTTGGATTTAGTTTCCATCTAAACTAAATCGAATAACTTGCCGATAGAATATGTACGGTACCTTCGACTGTGGCTTTAATCACAGTTTATATGCTCCTAGTGAGGATGTGTTCAGCATTGTTCTTGTGTTCCTCTTCTGAATTTCGTGTTCCATGCAGGTGTTGTTTTGTTCACACGGCAGTCTATTTATTTATATATATTCCTGATCCAGGCATATTGTACACAAGGTCATTTTATAATTTATACAGTGATATAGACTAGTATTATCGACCTGCGCGCATTTGGTTAACAAACTTCTCTTCTTTTCAGGACATGCTGCTAGTTGCTATATTTCTTAATTGTTTTCCAACACATCTCTTTTGGAGTATTGTGTAACCTTCTGCTGAGTAATAAGTTCAATAATAAAATAGAATACATATATACCGTATCTCATAAACAGACAACTAATAATTAAGGAGAATATGAATCATCATCAGTGACATTTACGGATATGTGTCATTCATCAGCATACATATATACTCCCTCCATCCCAAATTATAAGACGTTTGACTTTTTTGACACCAAGTTTGACCACTCGTCTTATTCAAAAATTTGTGCAAAATATCAATTCTTTTATCGTGGCTCGGTATATTAATAAAATTTCCTCAAGAATGACTTAAATTTGACTATGTTTGCACAAATTTTTTGAATAAGACGAATGGTCAAACTTAGGATCAAAAAAGTCAAACGTCTTATAATTTGGGATGGAGGGAGTATAGTACTATACCGTCACTCCAAAACATCACTAATGGTCTTAATATGTGATCGTTCGTTAAACTAGTATATATTGTTTGGTATTCCCTTCTAAAGTGAAAATAGTACAAATTCATACCTTGAATGAATAAATTGTATTTGGGAATTTTATATGAATAATTTACAAAGGAGAAAATGAATCGTTGAAACCTATTTAGCATACTTAATATTAGTAAAATTAACCATAGCAAACTTCTCCCACTTTGAATGGCTTCTACACTTTCTTCTGAAAGAAAAGGATCAGTTTTGTTGCAATTTTTTCTTATCCCTGGATACCCAAATGGCAGTGCTGCTAGAATTATCTTCTACATAAAGATTCGTTCGTCAAAATTGTGCTTTGTTTATGCAGTTAGTTGCACCAAGGACTGGAATATATTTCATTCTATTTGGATGGTGAAATTCTCAATATTGTATGACGGATGGAAACACAAAAAAATCCCTTCAATGGTTTCACACGGCACAAGTACAATTTTAAGCTTATGTACACATATATTGAAACTGTATCGGGATGATAATAAATTACTATTTGGCACACCTAAATATATATTGAGATAAATAAATTTGAGCAGCCACTCGTTTATTTATTTCTTAATTTTCTAATGTAAGTGTTGTTTACTCTGTCTTTTCCATCATCAGTCATTTAATCCTTCATTGGGCAGCTATATATAGCGCCTGCGCTGTAGGTAACTTGTGTCCATTTTGGGGCATGTTCAGAACACTATAGGATACTTAATTATTTGTTGTACAGAACACATGATAGCTACTATTTTGCAACTTGCATTTTAACAATTGGGGCTCAAACCAAACTTTAGGGAGACAAGTGGCTAGGAACACAATACTCACTTTACATTGCCTAACTTCTGGTTAGGAAAAGAAGTTCATCGGTTCGTTGCTAGTGTTGTGAGTAGCACACAGATGCAACTTAGCGTCTCGTTTCATACACAATTAGTAGGAAAGAAGTTGGTTGGTTGGCATCACCTGATAGCACGGATAGCAAATGTAAGCTTAACGTGAGTGTGGATATGTTTTTAGGTAGACTCTATGTCCTAATTGATTTTTTTCCAGTTAATTGTATGTTTCAAGAACTTCTCAACACAAGGTACTCTCAGGAATCAGGATTGAGAGAATATGTAAAAGGAATGTACCATTAAAAATCAAAATCATCATGTGGTATAGGTGAACACAATATGAGCATCAATTTTTAGGCTAAAAAAACTAAGCTTTTTTAGGCATGAGCTGAGAAATGCATAGGTAAATAGGTAATACTAGCAAAGGATAATATACAAAAAAAATTGGAATAATGGAAGTAAAAAATGTTGCTTTTCAATAATGATATGAAAACCATTTAGCAAAGGATAATATACAAAAAATTGGAATAATGGAAGTAAAAAATGTTGCTTTTCAATAATGATATGAAAACCATTTAACATCTATAGGTAAATAGGTAAACAGAAGCTCTGCTCCAGTGCCCGGGTTGGAGACGGGCCAATCGACAAGCTAGCGAGAGGGTAGTAGGGTCACTTGCAGTGAATGAAGCACATGGATCGTACCCCACTGCTCGGCTGCACCGGGTCCCCATGAACAGCAAATGACGCCCAAAGTTTCGTAATTGCATTGGTCCACAAAGAAGCATGCAATGTGGGCTCCGGCGGTGGCCCACGCCACGCGTACACGAAAACCTCGTGTGACTCAAGTTGTCTGCTGAAGTACGTGAGTGGCCGTGGCTGACATCGGTAGGCTGTACTGTACAGGTTCAGGCTTCGGTGTGTGCATGTATGTGCATGTCTTTCCTCATTTTCCTCGTACAGAGGCTTAGCCGCAAGTTAGCAGCGGTGTGTTGTTCCAAATCGGTACCAAGGGCAAGACAGGAGCAGCGCAAGCTAACAAGCTAGTTGGTTTTCAATCAAAAAAAAGCACACACACTACACGTAGGCATGGACAGCCTAAGGGCTTCTGTAAGGGATATTCCTTAGTTATTCCTAATCTCCTATATATTTAATGTGCCTTATGACCGGCTCCTTTACTTTGTCGTGTTAAATCCACAGATAATTAGATTCTTTTTCATGGAACCCACGTTTAAGGGAGAAAATTATGTTTTTTCTCACTTTCTCCGACCACCTTCGTTATTTTTTTCGGTGTGGGTCATAAACTGGAGCAACATCCATTTCTAAACATTATGTGATTGTGGGCAAGATATCAGTTGATACCTAATTGATGTGAGTCTTACTCTAGAACTAGCCCCGTCTCTGTATATTGGAGATGCCCTTACGTCTCCAACCTCCCAACGTAGGCAGCGTGTTCCTCCGTTGCCATAATTTCAAAACCTAGCCCACAGTTTTTGGCAACATGGGTAGGTTTTGAGTGCGTCTGGTAGATTTTGGCGCACTGTAGTGGTCCTTATTTAAAAGTGTAATAGGGCCTTACCTGGGCTCCAACGCTAGTCTTAGCGAGTGCTTTAGACTAATTTTGTCGGACAAAGCGTTCACTGCTTCTGCAGGCGCCTCTGAAATGTTGTGAGGCCACTAGTGGACGTGATATGGTTGATTAATGGATACGTGGAGCACGGACAGCACGATTGTATGTCAGGGAAGCCCTAAATAGGCACTTCTCTATCAATGCTCCAATAATAATTTCTTACAAAAATCAGTGACCAAAGTTTCACCTCACATATTGTATATATCAATGTCGAACTGCTTATATATTTGTGACAAAGATAGTACCATGCAAGGTGTTCGTAGTAAGAGCTAAGGAATTCTTTCAAAACACTTTGACTAAAAAATAGAAATAAGTAAGAGTGTTGAGGAATTCTTTCAAAACTCTTTGACTAAAATTGTTTTTCTGAGAATAGTAGTGGTAGACTTCAAACAACCTACAACTTCTCTTGTTGTGATAGGATTACTAGTAAAATGGAGTAACCAAAACTCATAGGCCTTTGTAAGCCTTATAAGCATGAGACCATGCCGATTGCCGCTCTCGCATTAGAACCCAATAGGGCAAACCTTTTACTGCACCAATTAAGAGTGGGTCACCCGGCCACCCTGTGCCAGTTCTAAGGATTTTGGGGCCTCAAACCAAAGTAAAACTCAAGATCCCTTTATAAACATGATAAAAAATAATACTCGACGTGTTTATATAAAATTTTACCACGTTTAACATGTATCCAAAAGCAATATTCATATTAAATAATTACATATTAAATTACCTTAAAACTTTCTTCTAACATTCCTTGATGCAAAGTCATTGATGACAATTAGTTTTTGATTTTATCTACATTTAGTACTCCATGCATGTATCGCAAGTTTGATGTAACAGGGAATCTTCTTTTTGCATAGTGCATTTTTCAAGCAACTAAACACAACCATAAAAACTATCCATAGTTTACTGGTTTAGCCTAAGGGTTGGAGTGTTATCTAACCTACTGGCCCTACAAGATGTCCAACCACTCACAAATGGTTTCCCTCGTCACCTGTTTTGGACGACGAGCCGAAATCGTTTCTCTCCTGAGAAATGATTTTCTCCTCTTCAGCTCTCTTTCCTCATTGACTCATTTGCTATATCAAACTTTTTTATTATATATGACCAGAGGCGGAACCCGGGGGAAGCACAGTAGATTCATTTAAATACATATATAAATATTTGTATTTATAGCACAAAAAATATTAATTTCACCTATTTTTTATTAAAATATGATGATTTTGGTTAGAAATAGTGTAGATTTTTTTTTGAAAATTGGTTGAAACATATAATTATGTATATTTTATGACACTAAAAAATACGATCACATTTGTCCGGCCCCTTTAATCAAAATCGCTAGTTCTGCCTCTGTATATGACATCCTATTAAATGATATAAAAACTACCCATAGTTTACTGGTTTAGCCTGAGAGTTGGGGTATTGTCTAACCTACTGGCCCTACAAGACGTCCAACTACTCACAAATGGTTTCCCTCGTCACCTGTTTTGGACGACCCTTGCATTATTGGTGAACGTGAAGTGACATGCCATGTCACATCAGCTCCGAGCCCTTTGTGTTTGTTCACGGATGTGGATGTTGGAGTGTTTTTTTAATTTACCTATAATGTCGCATCTGGGTTGCACAAGAAATTGTTTGTAGTAGAAATTGCCCTCTACTACTCCTACCTATCAGTAAGAGATCGAGTGGTCTGACACGAAATGGCCGGTTTGCTTCCATTTTAGGAGTAGTCACGAGACGGCATCCTCCGGGTGGCGGGTCAGAGAGGCGCACGCTATAGGGCGATGAGTCCGGCATCAAAAGAATTGCAGGATAGCTGTAGGCCCAGGCCTTGTTCAGATCCAGATTCGGGTGCCCCCGAATCGCTACAGTAAGCTACAGTGCGCATTAAATGCGCACTGTAGCAATTTGTTTGTATTTGGTAAAAATTGTCTAAATTTTGACTAATTAGGCTCAAAATGTTCGTCTCGCAAAGTACAATAAAACTGTGCAATTAGTTTTAAATTTCATCTACATTTAGTACTCCATGCATGTACCGGTATTTTGATGTGATGGGAATCTTCGTTTTGCATAGTGAATTTTGGGGTTGGATTTGGGAACTAAACAAGGGCCCAGAAGTTTTTGGACCAGCTGATGCAGAAGCAGAAGCAGCACAAGGATCACATGTGACTGGCAGTCTGACACTGTACGATGTAGACCTCCGAGCTCCGGCACATACGGATACAGCCGGCGCCGGCGATGGGCGCGGCCGAGAAACAAAGAAAAAACATGTGCGTGCTGACTAGTCTAATTAAATTCGGTTTGCATCACCGTCAATATATCCTCACTGGTCCGATCAGTAACTTATTATTTGCCCAAAAAAAACACTGCCCCAAAATCATTGCACACTTGCACTACAACACGTATGTACGTACAACTCAATTCGTTCTAAATTAGAAGATGTTTTTGCTTTTTTAAATACGTAGCTTTTATCATGCACGTAGATATAAACTATGTCTATGTTTAGATACATACTAAAAGTAGTGTATTTAGAAAAGTCAAAACGTTTTATAATTTAGAATGAAGGGAGTACTATACTACATATAAGTCTTTGTACAGACGTTTCAAGGTGTATCTACGGTTTTGTCCTCGCAACCGAGTAAATCATTTGTAGTGTCATTACTGCTCTAAAGAAATAATAGTATATATAAACTGTGGCTAAGAAAAACAGATGGTACAAAACCCTATTACTGCCGCCAATAAAATAAAACAAAACCAATTTCAGGGCTTATTTAGGACATGTTTCCTGTGTTTTTCCTCTGAAAATGAAGCGATTCCTATGAAATTACTGTGCAAAACCTATGAAATTCATGCGTTCCAAACAAATCCTAATTAGTTCATTCACAGGTAGTAGCCTGTACATCACAAATTGATTTGGATTTGGGTTCATAATTGAATCAAACTTAATGTTCTTCCATGTGCTTCGTACCATTGATGATACTGTTGGTATGTGGTTCTAGTTGACCGTATGAATTACATTTAATTTGCATCATTGCTAGGCTCATGGTTTAGCTAATTCTATGAGTTAATATATTTCTACCCGTTATTAAAAAAATTAAGAAAAAAATATTTAGAAACACTTTTTATCTAGGCCATATTCGCTTGTCTTATAAGCCGTACTTTTTCAGCGAACGAACAGTGTTTTCCTCTCATAACAAATCAGCGAACAGTACTTTCAAGCATGGCTTAATTACAATGTACAATTTCAAAAACAACAATTAGCAAGAATTAAAATTTTACACACTATCCTTCATACAAAAATGTAATTAATAATAAAAAAAGCCAAACCTTAGCTCTAGATCTAGATCTACATGAAAGATCCATAAAATACCTAATATAGTCCACTAAAACCAAGCAAGATCCACTAAATCAATGGTATAATCTTACTCCACTAACTAATTTACCCTAGAACCTTCAAAACTTTGGTCTAATTTGTTTCATAGGTAGCTCAAGCACCATAGAAGAGAGAGAAAAGGTAAAACTCTAATTACTCACTAACCAACCATAAAAACTTCAAAAAAAAGTTTGGAATAGTATTTTCTTACCTTCTACAACCTCTCCACCAAAGGATTTGAGACCAAAATCTCCCGCCCTTAGTAGAACAATTTTTGGAGGTGCCCAAGGCATCTCAAGCCTTTTTTTCTGGAAGAGTGAGAGTGACCTGAGAAGAAAGGAGGCTGTAGCCATTTATACGTGGAGCATTTGTAGGGGCGCCGTTACAAATCAACACATTTGTAGGGGTGGCTCGTATCACTAGCCGCCCCTACTGTCCGTTTTGTAGGGGCAGCTGGAATCGTGGGACCCGAGCACTCCTACTATAGAGGCGGTTGGTGATGGAGCCACCGTTGCTACAAATCTTTTTTTTAGTAGTGTAAGTCGACGGCAAATGAGCCAGTTTAGTGGAGTAGTTTATTTTGGGAAAATGGATTAAATATTTTAGAAACCGTCGTAGTAGGGAAACCTAAATACGAGGTGAGGATTTTTTCGAATGTCGGGTGAGGTTTTAGCTTTTAACGAAACTTGGCTAAAAATCCCAAATTTCCTAGTATATGCCTCGACGAGCGCCTCACGCTATGTAGGTCAGACTGATCGGCTGCAATTTTCTGCAGCTGCAGCGAGCGGGCGAATGCATGATGCATGGTTGGGAGCCGGGGGTGATGTTCTGGCCAGTGACGATTTGCCCGTGAACCTCGTGTCTTCAAAGTTCAAACATGGGCTTCTGATGCTGACATGCTTGCTTGCTGGTGCAAAGTCTGCTAGAACTCGTTGGTCCTTGCTTTCTCGCACGACCTGCAGGACAGGTTTTGGACAGCGTGTCATCTCTCTCAGACAAAAATCACTCTTCTGCTCCGCCGCCTCCGGGTGCGTTGTATCTGTCCGTCTCACTTTCACTCGCGCGCACACGCGTGGCATAGCTCCGTTTGGTGGGCGTCCGGAGCTACGGAAGTAGCTCGTAATACGCACGAAGAAAATGCGAAGCTAGCTAGGTTGTGCATGAAGCCTGGCGCCATGTCCATGTTCATTGACATGCAGAATTATATGTCCAAGATATTTTTGGGCAAGGCCGTAGGGTATCACGACAGAAATGTTGGGTTTAACTTGGGTCAGGGCTCACTTTTTCTTTGTAATATATATCCAATGTTCGTTTGTTTAGTTTTTACCTTTCATTTGTATCAGAAAATAATTTTTTATTTTTTTGTTATCTATATTCTTGTCATGTATATGTTTCATCGTATATGAGCGTTATCGGCTTTGAACAATATCCATGTTTAAGCCCTAGTTCTGCCCTTAAAAACGAGTCAGAGCGGGTAGGAGCTCGGCCAAACGGCCTCATACAGTTGGAGTTGGACACGCCACCTTAAAAACGAGCTCCCATAAGTTCCACTACCAGATCTAAACTTATATCCATACCAAGGTTCAATTTATCGGTAGCAAAAAAATACCGGAGGTCACCGATAAACGGGTTTATCAGATTTATCAGAAAATTTCTCGATCAAAAATAAAATAAAATAATACCTAATTTCACTAGAAAATTATATAAGTTGTCTGTAAAGCATTCAACATCAAGAACTAATACATAATAGTATTGATATAATAGAGTATCATATTTTTATGTAGGTGGACTAGTGAAAATTGGAATCTCAGCGATAAATAAATTTTATCGGACCTCAGCGATAAACGGGATTATCGGGTTTATCGAAATTTTATCATCGATAAAATTTTCCCTGATCCATACAGGCATACACCGCAGCTGCAGCAGCACAGTCCAATGGATGAGCTGGTCTTCCCTGCCTCCTCCAGCAGCTGTCCTTCCCCGGCCTCGTTCTCCACTGCCGGCCACCACCAGGAGCACGAGGTCGTGCCCTGTGATGTCCTGGAGGGATGGCTGGGGGGCGACGGCTGGCTGGACGAGCCCCCAAATGGCGTCAAAGTCACATGGGGTGGCGAGGGCTCGGGCTCGCGCTCGCCGGGCAACGACAACGACCACCTGTCCGGCGAACCGCCGGCACCTGCGCTGAAGAGGCGTGGCCGGAAACCAGGGTCCCGTACAAACACCAACGGCCCCGCCCTCTGCCATGTGGAGGCGGAGCGGCAGCGGCGGGACAAGCTCAACCGCCTCTTCTGCGAGCTCCGGGCCGCCGTGCCCACTGTGTCCCGGATGGACAAGGCGTCCGTCCTCGCCGACGCCACCACCTACATCGCCCAGCTGCGCCAGCGCGTCGAGCAGCTCGAGGCCGAGGCCAAGAAGGCCGTGGCCGCTTCCGCAACGGTGGCGCCCTCTCACTCGCTCAGCAGCAGCAGCCTCGGAGAGAAGCTGGAGGTGCGGTTGGTCGGGACAGAGGCGGCGGCGCTGCGCCTGACGACGACCGCGGCGGCGCGCCACGCCCCCGCGCGCCTCATGCTCGCGCTCCGGTCGCTGGACCTGACCGTGCACCACGCGTGCGTGTGCCTCGTCGGCGGCATGACCGTGCAGGACGCCGTCGTGGAAGTGCCCGCCGCGCTGCGGGACGACCGCGCCCTCCGCGCCGCGTCGCTCCACAGGCTGCAGCGGACCGGCTAGCTAGCCTCTTGTGGTCGACAGGTTTGCGCTGATCCACTCTCATCCGTTGCCAAATAAAGCACTTGTGTGTGCTAGCTCACGTTTCATGGCCGGCTTGACTTGAAACACTCTGCATCAATCCAAGCTGGCTGCATGTCATCGTCTTCCTTGTCTCTTCTTTCTTCTGATGTTGCTGTCATGTTTTTATATATGCACAAGCATAGTGCATAGTGCATGATGCTTCTATTTTAGGCGGTAATGCACCGCCCAAAAATAATTGCTACCCCTACAATGTATGCTTGTTTCAAGGAGAGGGGTTAGATTGTGTGCTTATGCTATTGCCCATTGGATTGGTAGCTAGGAAAATTAGCTCATTAAGGATTTGTTCAAGACCCAAGGGTTTGTTTAATCTGTCGTGTGTTAATAAACGTATTTCTTGGAAAGTTTTGGATTTAGTTTCCATCTAAACTAAATCGAAGAACTTGCATTGCCGATTGAACGGGTACCTTCGATTGTGGCTTTAATCAGTTCATATGCTCCAAGTGAGGATGCTTCCAGCATTGTTCTTGTGTTCCTGTTCTGAATTTCGTGTTCCATGCAGGTGTTGTTTTGTTCACACGGCAGTCTATTTATATATATCCTGATCCAGGCATATTGTACACAAGGTCATTTTATAATTTATACAGTGATCTAGACTAGTATTATCGACCAGCGGCATTTGGTTGACAAACTTCTCTTTTTTTCAGGACATGCATGCTGGCTACATTGCTTAATTGTTTTCCAACACATCACTTTTGGAGTACTATTTGTAGTATTGTGTAACCATCTGCTGAGTGATAAGTTCAATAAAATAGAATACATATATATATCTCATAAACAGACAACTAATAATTAAGGAGAATATGAAATCATCAGTGACATTTACGGATACGTGTCATTCATCAGCATACATATAGTACCATACCGTCACTCCAAAACATCACTAATATAATGGTCTTAATATGTGACCGTTCGGTTAAACTGGTATATTGTTTGGTATTTCCTTCTGAAGTGAAAATAGTACAAATTCGTACCTTCAACTTCAAGGAATAAATTGTATTTGGATATTTTATATGAATAATAATTTACAAATAAAAGGAGAAAATGAATCGTTGAAAACTCTATTTAGCATACTTAATATTAATATTGGTAAAATTAACCATGGCAAACTTCTCCCACTTTGAATGGCTTCTACACTTTGTTCTGAAAGAAAAGGGTCTGTTTTGTTGCAATTTTTTCTTGTCCCTGGATAGCCAAATGGCAGTGCTGCTAGAATTGTCTTCTACATAAAGGTTGGTTTGTCAAAATTGTGCTTTGGTTCTGCAGTTAGTTGCACCAAGGACTGTTATATATTTCATTCTATTTGTATGGTGAAATTCTCAAAAAAAACTTTCAATGGTTTCACACGGCATGTAGTACAATTTTAAGCTGATGTACACATATATATTGAAACTGTATCGGGATAATAATAAATGACTATTTGGCACACCTAAATATATATTGAGATAAATAGATTTGAGCAGCCACTCCTTTATTTATTACTTAATTTTCTACTGTAAGTGTTCTTTACTATGTCTTTTTCATCATCAGTCATTTAATCCTTCATTGGGCAGCTATATATAGAACCTGCGCTGTAGGTAACTTGTGTCCATTTTGGGGCATGTTCCGAACACTATAGGATACTTAATTATTTGTTGTACAGAACACATGATAGCTACTATTATGCAACTTGCTATAGGATACTTAATTATTTGTTGTACGGAACACATGATAGCTACTATTATGCAACTTGCATTTTAACAATTGGGGCTCAAACCAAACTTTAGGAAGACAAGTGGCTAGGAACACAATACTCACTTTACATTGCCCAACTTCTGGTTAGGAAAAGAAGTTCATCGATTCGTTGCTAGTGTTGTGAGTAGCACAAAGATGCAACTTAGTGTCTCGTTTCATACACAATTAGTAGGAAAGAAGTTGGTTGGTGGCATCACCTGATAGCACGGATAGCAAATGTAAGCTTAACGTGAGTGTGCAGATGTTTTTAAGTAGACTCTATGTCCTAATTGATTTTTTTCCAGTTAATTCTATGTTTAAAGAACTTCTCAACACAAATGGGGTACTCTCAGGAATCAAGATTGAGAGAATATGTAAAAGGAATGTACCATTAAAAATCAAAATCATCATGTGGTATACGTGAACACAATACGAGCATCAATTTTTAGGCTAAAAAGAACTAAGCTTTTTTAGGCTTGAGCTGAGAAATGCATAGGTAAATAGGTAATACTAGCGTATACAAAAAAATTGGAATATGGAAGTAAAAAAATGTTGCTTTTCAATAATAATATGAAAACCATTTAACATCTATATTTTTATTGTCACTTTGTTTAGTTCATTTGGAGGGTGGTGCATATACGATGTAGTCTAATAAATCATCGAATTAGTGATAACCACATGTTTGGGAGTTGGGTTTAATTATGTAGTAGGAAATAGACTAGAAAGATGATGTTAATGGGAGCTTTTGCTCTTTGTTAGCAAATGTGGCTTATTAGTAGAAATAAAGTAGCCATGGATAATTACCTTCTAAATCATTCTTTTGATAATAGAACCTTTATCAATTTCAAAATCATTACATCTAAGTTGATACAATGACATTGAAACACTCTAGTCATCTGCATAACCAAAATACACACAACTTTACAAAAAAGATTTTAAAAAGCTTGTTCAGGCACACTAAGAACACTCAGCCCATGTGCCTGGGTAAACAACTCCTTGGCCACCTGCACCAACCATTGAGATATCTTTGCAACCAAATCCTATACCGTTGACTTCTATAGGATAGCCCATGTAAAAGCCAATGTATAACTAAGTAAATTAAATAACCTTTAAAGAGGACGAATTCTGTTTCGGTTAAAAAAAAGCATTCTAATTCATACATGCAAATGAGGGACAATTTCTGTCCTTGGCCGCTGCTATAGCGAAATGAAGAGGTCAAAGTACACACCAAGAAGAAAGTTAGCCCATGGAGAGACCATGGCGGTGATGCAATTTTTTTTCGTCAACAATGGATGGAGATTTAGCAATAGGGTCATATGTGCTCACTGCTCAATAATTTATCTCATGAAAATCTGTTACTGTGTATACGATTTGCATTTTTTTGTTTGTGTTGTTTCCAGACTGCTATTGAAAAGTTTTAATAATTCAAGTTATGATGTTTCAAGATAAACAAAGACCAGAAAGATTTTTCCCATCAACAATAGCGGACCTAACGCTCGTATAGAGCAAGAGCGAAGAACTAGGCATCGTCTATGAAATTGTATGTTTTTAAGCTTCTCGCTGAACACAATGGCAAGGAATACCTCAGAGTACACCGACGTCGGAGTTTGCCCTGGATCCCGCCATTGCCCATCACAATGGCTCTGCAAGTATATCCCTGTTAGTCTAGGTAAACAGAAGCGCTGCTCCAGTGCCAGGGTTGGAGACAGGCCACTCGACAAGCTAGCGAGAGGGTAGTAGGGTCACTTGCAGTGAATGAAGCACATGGATCGTACCCCACTGCACGGCTGCATGAACAGCAAATGATGCCCCAAGTTTCGTAATTGCATTGGTCCACAAGAAGCATGCAATGTGGGCTCCGGCGGTGGCCCACGCCACGCGTACACGAAAACCTCGTGCGACTCGAGTTGTCTGCTGAAGTACGTGAGTGGCCGTGGCTGACATCGGTAGGCTGTACTGTACAGGTTCATGCATCGGTGTGTGCGTGTATGTGCATGCTTTTCCTCATTTTCCTCGTACAGAGGCTTAGCCGCAAGTTAGCAGCAGTGTGTTGTCCCAAATCGGTACCAAGGGCAGGAGCAGCGCAAGCTAACAAGCTTGTTGGTTTTCAGTCAAAAAAAAAAGCACACACTACACGTAGCCATGGACAGCCTAAGGGCTTCTGTAATGGATAGTCCTTAGTTATTCCTAATCTCCTATATATTTAATGTGCCTTATGACCGGCTCCTTTACTTTGTCGTGTTAAATCCATAGATAATTAGATTCTTTTTCATGGAACCCACGTTTAAGGGAGAAAATTATGTTTTTTCTCACTTTCTCCGACCACCTTCGTTATTTTTTTCGGTGTGGGTCATAAACTGAAGCAAAGTCCATTTCTAAACATTATGTGATTGTGGGCAAGATATCAGTTGATACCTAATTGATGTGAGTCTTGCTCTAGAGCTAGCCCGTCTCTGTATATTGGAGATGCCCTTACGTCTCCAACCTCCCAACGTAGGCAGCGCGTTCCTCCTTTGCTATAATTTCAAAACCTAGCCCACAGTTTTTGGCAACATGGGTAGGTTTTGAGTGCGTCTGGTAGATTTTGGCGCACTGTAGTGATCCTTATTTAAAAGTGTAATAGGGCCTTACCTTGGCTCCAACGCTAGTCTTAGCGAGTGCTTCAGACTAATTTTGTCGGACAAAGCGTTCACTGCTTCTGCAGGCGTCTCTGAAATGTTGTGAGGCCACTAGTGGACGTGATATGGTTGATTAATGGATACGTGGAGCACGAACAGTGCGCCACGATTGTATGTCAGGGAAGCCCTAAATAGCCACTTCTCTATCATGCTCCAATAATAATTTCTTACAAAAATCAGTGACCAAAGTTTCACCTCACATATTGTATATATCAATGTCGAACTGCTTATATATTTGTGACAAAGATAGTACCATGCAAGGTGTTCGTAGTAAGAGCTAAGAAATTCTTTCAAAACACTTTGACTAAAAAACAGAAATAAGTAAGAGTGTTGAGGAATTCTTTCAAAACTCTTTGACTAAAATTGTTTTTCTGAGAATAGTAGTGGTAGACTTCAAACAACCTACAACTTCTCTTGTTGTGATAGGATTACTAGTAAAATGGAGTAACCAAAACTCATAGGCCTTTGTAAGCCTTATAAGCATGAGACCATGCCGTTTGCCGCTCTCGCATTAGAACCCAATAGGGCAAACCTTTTACTGCACCAATTAAGAGTGGGTCACCCAGCCACCCAGTGCCAATTCTAAGGATTTTGGGGCCTCGAACCAAAGTAAAACTCAAGATCCCTTTATAAACATGATAAAAAATAATACTTAACGTGTTTATATAAAATTTTACCACGTTTAACATGTATCCAAAAGCAATATTCATATTAAATAATTACATATTAAATTACCTTAAAACTTTCTTCTAACATTCCTTGATGCAAAGTCATTGATGATAGTATCAATACCAATCTCATCCAATAATTTCTTCTCAATGCATAATGTTGCCAACTCATTTAGCCTCTTGTGAGACATTGTAGATCTCAAATGATTCTTTAACAATTTCAACTATTAGAAGGTTCTTTGAGCTGGGATGCCACATTCACATGCGCATAGTGAATAACATGCAATAAGTAATGGAAGTATTAGGATAGCAATCTACTTCCGTGACAAACTAAAAAATCTCCATAGCCGATGTCACTTCTATCGTTGGGTTCAATATCATTAACTTCTCTTAACCTAAGTAGAGTTGACCTTAATTAGCTGGGGAGCTTTATATCTAAAATTGTTGTACGTGACACTTCTCTGCTGGCTCTCTCAATGGGTGTTGCACAAAAATTTCAAAGATAAACCTTCAATATGATCAACCAAAAAAATTTCATCTTTTGGCAAAACTAGCAAATAATACATATATTTGTTGCACAGTTAAAAAAGTGACAACTTTGCTACAAGATTTAGTCATATCAAAGAGTGAGATTAAGACTATGGCAAGCACATTGTGTATGCAAAACTCTTAGATTTATATCAAGTAACCACCTTTGAACCCCTCTTGTGCTTTCCTTTCATACTTGATCCACTATCATAACCTTGTCCCCTAACATCATCCATATCAAGACCAAAAGGCTTGATGGAATCAACCAATAAACTAAAAAGCCTTGAACCAGATGTGTCATCTACCTTTAGGAAACCAAGAAAGTACTCCTCTATTTTAATTTTACCATAAGACATGTTAACAAACCAAACCAACAAACTCATTTTTCATGGTGACTAATATCTAGGGTGTAATCAAGGATAACAGAGAAATATGTGGCCTCTCTTTAACAATCTTGATGATAGAATTTGTCATTTAAGAAGCCATAAGATTTCGATCGTGCCCACCTCCATTAATAAAAAACAATTGTCTCTGAAAATGAACTCTGTGGTAGTGATACCTCCCAATATCATGAGATTTCGATCCTTGTTTTGGACTGAAATACTAGGATCGTGTTCCCCATCTCAGACTATCATTCCGAAAAGGTATACCCCTCCACGTACTGAGAACTCAGGAAATGTTGATCCACATCCCACGTATCCGTTCTTCGTCCTTATCGTCCCAGGAACCTTGTGACATCGATAGAGGTGGACGGTGACATGGTAGCCTACACTTGGGGTGTTGGAGGCTGACACTCACAGGTGCGTGGTTGTGTAGTGGCGCAGGTCTGCGGCGGTGCCAAGATGGCACTCGCAAGCATGTAGCGTCAGGGCAGCGAGCAGCAGGCAGGCACATGGTGGTGTAATGGTGCAGGTCCGCGGTTGCACCATGAGATGACGTGTGGTCATGGGCACCACTGGCCGATGTGTTGCGGCGGCGACTGGCACGGTCCCAACCAGGGGTTGCCGGTGCTACGGCGGCAGCCATCACGGTCCGGTTGGGCAAGTGAGGCGTGGGCTAGGCGAGGTGCAGGCGAGTGGGTTAGACAAGGTCTATACTCGTCGAGGCACGTGGATGAGCGACGAAGTGCAGTCAGGGCGGGTACCACATGCCACTACAAGGAAGAGAAGCCATGGGCCCCACAAAACTCGGAAGAAATCACTGCTTCACTCTCATGCTAATTTGCTTGTGTCTTGGATCGTCGAGCAACGAGCCGAAATCGTTTCTCCCCAGAGAAATGATTTTCTCCTCTTCAGCTCTCTTTCCTCATTAACTCATTTGCTATATCAAACTTTTTTATTATATATGACCATAGGCGGAACCCGGGGGAAGCACAGTAGATTCATTTAAATACCTATACAAATATTTGTATTTATAGCACAAAAAATATTAATTTCACCTATTTTTTATTAAAATATGATGATTTTGGTTAGCAATAGTGTAGATTTTTTTGAAAATTGGTTGAAACATATAATTATGTATATTTTATGACACTAAAAAATACGATCACATTTGTCCGGCCATCTTAATCAAAATCGCTAGTTCCGCCTCTGTATATGACATCCTATTAAATGATATAAAAACTACCCATAGTTTACTGGTTTAGCCTAAGGCCATGTTTAGTTCCAAAATATTTCACGAAAAAAGAGTAGATTCCCTGTCACATTGAATTTTTGGACGTATGTATGGAGCATTAAATATAGATAAAAAAATAAAATTAATTACACAGTTTAGACGAAATGGACGAGACGAATCTTTTAAGCCTAATTAAGCCATGATTGGACACTAATTACCAAATAACAACGAAAAGTGCTACAGTAGCCTTTCGCAAAATATTTCAGTAACTAATCAAGCCCTAAGGGTTGGAGTGGTGTCTAACCTACTGGCCCTGCAAGATGTCCGACCACTCACAAATGGTTTCCCTCGTCACATGTTTTGGACGACCCATACATTATTGGTGAACGTGAAGTGACATGCCATGTCACATCAGCTCCAAGCCCTTTGTGTTTGTTCACGGATGTGGATGTTGGAGTGTTTTTAATTTCCCTATGATGTCGCATCTGGGTTGCACAAGAAATTGTTTGGTAGTAGAAATTGCCACCTACTGCTCCTACCTATCAGTAACAGATCAAGTGGTCTCAGGTTCGCTTCCATTTTAGGAGTAGTCACGAGACGGCATCCTCCGGGTGGCGGGTCAGAGAGGCGCTCGCTATAGGCCGATGAGTCCGGCATCAAAAGAATTGCAGGATAGCTGTAGGCCCAGAAGTTTTTGGACCAATGCAGAAGCAGAAGCAGAAGCAGAAGCAGCACAAGGATCACATGTGACTGGCAGCCTGACACTGTACGATGTAGACCTCCGAGCTCCGGCACATACGGATACAGCCGGCGCCGGCGATGGGCGCGGCCGAGAAACAAAGAAAAAACATGTGCGTGCTGACTAGTCTAATTAAATTCGGTTTGCATCACCGTCAATATATCCTCACAGGCTCCGATCCGTACCTTATTATTTGCCAAAAAAAACACTGCCCCAAAATCATTGCACACTTGCACTACTACACGTACGGACGTACAACTCAATCCGTTACAAATTAGAAGATGTTTTTGCTTTTTTAAATACGTAGTTTTTATCATGCACGTAGATATACACTATGGCTGTATTTAGATCCGAAAATTTTGGGGGAAAAATTTTTATAGCACTTTCGTTGTTATTTGGCAAAATTTGTCCAACCATAAATTAACTAGGCTCAAAAGATTTGTCTCGATATTTACAGACAAACTATGCAATGCTTCATGCATGCGTCCCAAGATTCGATGAGATGGGTGGAAGAGGAAATATTTTAGGAATTGAACGGGCCTATGTCTACGTTTAGATACATAATAAAAGTAGTGTATTTAGAAAAGTCAAAACGTCTTATAATTTAGAACGAATGGAGTATTATACTACATATAAGTCTTTGTACAGACGTTTCAAGGCGTATCTACGGTTTTGTCCTCGCAATGGAGTAAATCATTTGTAGTGTCATTACTGCTCTAAAGAAATAATAGTATATATAAATTGTGGCTAAGAAAAACAGATGGTACAAAACCCTATTACTGCCGCCAATAAAATAAAACAAAACCAATTTCAGGGCTTGTTTAGAACATGTTCCCTGCGTTTTTCCTTTGAAAATGAACCGATTCCTATGAAATTACTGGGCAAAACCTATGAAATTCCTGCGTTCCAAACAAATCCTGATTAGTTCATTCACAGGTAGTAGCCTGTACATCACAAATTGATTTGGATTTGGGTTCATAATTGAATCAAACTTAATGTTCTTCCATGTGCTTCGTACCATTGACGGTACTGTTGGTATGTGGTTCTAGTTGACCGTATGAATTACATTTAATTTGTATCATAGCTAGGCTCATGGTTTAGCTAATTCTATGAGTTAATATATTTCTACCCGTTATTAAAAAAATTAAGAAAAAAATATTTAGAAACACCTTTTATCTAGGCCATATTCGCTTGTCTTATAAGCCGTACTTTTTCAACGAACGAACAGTGTTTTTCTCTTATAACAAATCAGCGAACAATACTTTCAAACATGGCTTATCAGCCAGGCAAACAGGGCCCTGTTATCAATTTTCATCGTCTCAAAAATTTTAGAGGCAGACTCTTAGGGCCCAAGCCCAAGAACCGCCCCTTTGCACCCACCTCTCCCCAGTATGCCACCACACTCTTCTCTACTTACCTCCTTTTGCCCTTGATGGGAGCCACTCACTTTTCTCTCTCGCATTGATTTTGATCTACGCCCTACAACCAAGCAGCTCTACAACCAAGAGGGTTGTTGAGCTGATTGTATGAATTATTACATGTCTACCCAACATTAAAAAAAGATATTAAGAAACATATTCTTCTAGAGAGTCAGTTCTCAATTTTCTTCATTTCTAAAAATTTCATAGGTAAATTCCTATGGCCCAAGCCCATCAAATCAAACTCTTCCCAATACGCCACCACATTCTTCTCTTCTCGCCTCTCTTTGCGCCCGATCGCATCCACTCTCTTTTTTGCTTCTCTCGTCTTGATTTCCTATGCCCTACGACCAAGGAGCTCTGCCACTAGGGCCACACCAGGTCAGTCCGTCACCGGCAAGGGGAACCCGCCCGTGGATGCAGCAGACACGGATCAAATCCGGCGAATGACGCTCTCACTCATAGTTAAATCATGACAATATTCTCTGCTCACAACCATTTTTAAGAATGGTGACAAGAATACCTACGGTTGCAACCAAAAAAGAATCAATATTAAAACAACGTAACACTCTCGTGGCAATATGGAGAAGTACTCACAACCATTTTGTAAACGGTGGTCGTAACACCTTTCTCCTACAATATGCACGATTAACACACAACAAAATATTCTAGTGGCAATAATGCCCACGTGTTGCCACCATTTATAATATTGGTTGTAATAGCACCTGCTATTGCAACTAATTTTGTGTTGTTGCAAACAAAAACAAAAACAGTAACATTATGGTTAAAAAGCTTGTATGTGTGGACGGACGGGGAAGAAAGTGATGGACACAAAGAATTTTTCACTATTTAATATTAGACATAGAGATATACATACGTAGATCTAAATATAGGTATAGATATAAGTTTTAAAAGATCCATCAGCCCATCGCTAGTTGAGTACTTTCTCTATCCACAAAACAATGCAATTATCAGTTTTGGAGGAGTCAAAGAATCTAAACTGTTACTAAAATTATGTTAAAAAGTACTAGCATTTATGATACAAAATAAGTATCACTAGCAAACATGCCCTGTGTTGTAACACGATCCAATACGTAGGGAGTTGTAACACTGGTCATGAGTTCGAGTCAAAAAATAAATTAATTAGTGGTAAAATCTTTGTTTCTAAAGGAGTCAAAGATTAAAATGGCTGTGATCTCTTATTTAGTGTTTGTTTTTACTGTTATTATATTTATTAGAACATGAAAAAACTAGGTGTAGAAAACAATGAAAAAAATAAAAAAAATCAAGCTAGTGTAAAAACATCCACGAGAAAAAATCTGAGCATTCTCGAAGCCAATTAAGTAGAAAATAGTCATGACAAAAATTAAAATATACTCTAGAAAAGAAAAAATCAGAAAATATTCAGAGCCAAGCGAAAAGCGTCCAAATGAACGTAAAGCAATACGTACTCAGAGCAAGTAAAAACAGACAAACTGGAAAAAAAGTGACAAATGAACAGAAAAAAAACGAGACAAAGAAATTCTAACCTTCTTTCCTCTTTATTAGATTTCTATTTTTATATTTTTACATTTAGATTAAGACTCTTATTCCGATTACTCAGAGTTAGAGAGATCTAATTAGATTAAGATTCCTAGTTGTCCATATTATTATATTTTTCTATTTGGATTAAGATTCCTATTCACCCGAGATCAGAGAGACATTGGATTAGGATTTCTAGTTATATAAAGAGAAGGACTATAGATAGTTTTCCACATTCACAAAGTTTGTTAAGGGATGACCGAACAAAAAAATAGGTGGAAAGAAATTTTACCTCTTATTATTAGGTATAGATTAGATTAATCATGAAATAGATTTTTGCAGTAAATTTTATTGGGAACATAAATATTAATAGTATTTATTATAAACTTTGTTAAATATTAACTAGTTTGACGCATACAAATACTATAGTTGTATATTCTTTCATGGACGGAGCAGTAGTTATGCTGGGTTTCTTCGGCGCACCTGCGCAAGGGAAGGTACATTGCTACACGTCAGCGGTCTCATAGAGTGTCTTATGCAGCGCCGCATAGGATTTTTGATGATGTAAAAGAGAGATAAAGGAGAGAGAAAATCAAGCCGTTGTCTCGTGAAACAACGAGATCATATCCATTATTTTCGCTGGATGAGACGACTCCCGCTCCATCGTATGCTGAAGTTGTCGTTTCGGTGGATCCGCCGGGGCGCCGCGGATGGAGCGGGAGTCTTGCTTGGCGCGCGTGCGTTCGGACCAGTCCTGACGCACGCGTGCAGGAACGAGTAGCAGTGCGCGGGCGCGTAATGATGAGGAGCACGAGGATTCCTACGTGCGGGTCTGGTTCTCCTTTCTCTTGTCTAGTTTTTTTTTGTCCATTAACATTTCTCATGTCTAGATTTTAGACTGATGGACCCATTTAGATTCTACAGTTTTTTTTATTTCTCTTTCGGATAGCGGGTATGTGAGAGATGAAAAGGGCGGAGGATGGTTTGAAATTGTAACACTCCGGTGTTACGCAAGCATTTGCATGGCAATCATATGCATGGCATTTTATATCATCATAATAATACATGTTAATATTATAATTTGAGTTAAATAAAAGCCTGGAAACAGTATATGTGATGTAATATATTAATCTCACTACACCAAAATTTTGCAACTACAAATTTTATATCACTTAGAACCATAGTTCAAATTTTGGAGCAACTAGATGACTCAAAATTTTGTCAAAAACTTGTTCAAAAAAAATATTAATTAAAAATATTCAAAAATACTCCCTATTTTAGCTTTTATTCTGCAATTCAAAATCTATTGAGAATTTTTAGTTGGCCCCTTAATCAAAGTTGTAGAGAATTAAATTCTAAGCAACTTTTATTTTTGGGTCAATTCCAGAAAATGTCTTCTTCTTGTTCAAAATGGGGTTTGAAGTTTGTGTTTGCATTTGATTTGAAATGAAAACTTTGAAAAAAAATCAAATCCGGCTTAACAGGCAGCCGCCTCGGATTCGGCCCGCTGGCCGAATCGGCCCGCGCCACTCCCGCGCGCGCCCGCATCCGCCTCCGCCGCGGCCCGGCCCAGCCAGCCTCCTCTCTCTTCTTCCCGCTCGCGCGCGCGCACGCTGGCGCCCCGGCAGCAAACGCCCGCCGCGTGGCCGCCGTGGACCCCGCGCCCGCGCTCCGCTTCAAAAATGCCCGGGCACCTGGACTCCCTCCCATTTGCGCCTCGCTTGCTCCCCTTCTTCCTCCCTCCGGTGAAAACCGCAGCGGAACACCGCTCGCCACCGAGCTCCGCCACCTTCACCGCCCTGTTCCGGCACCGGTGGACCATCTCCGTCCAATTGGCCGTGCACAAGGCTCCGCCCCATCCTCCCCTCCTCCGAACGGGTGTCGCCATCTCCTCGTTTGCCCCGGTAGGGCTCAATTTTCCCTCGCCTCGCCGCGCCACCGCGACGGTGCCGCCGAGCCCGTGCTCCGCCACCGCCTCGCTCGCCCTCTCTCTGCCCTCCCGCGTCTCCCTCTCGCGTTCGCCACTCCCTTGCGAACGTATCGCGCGCATTAGCTGGTCTCGGTTTGGCTGGAGCCAGCCGTTGGCCCTCGGCCACCGCCGCGACGTCGAGGCCACGGACGCCGGCGAGCTCGCTCTGCCCTCCTTTCTCCCCCTTCGGTGGACTGGGCTGCGCCTGTGGGCCGCGCCCCGAGCGGGCCGGCTCGGCCGTTCCCCCACGCGCGCAAGCCGGGCCAAGAACGGCCATGGGCCGCTTGACTTCCCGGGCCGGCCCAGTGCCGTTATGAAAAATTCATTTCTATTTTCTTTTATTATTCTTGATGAAAATGCTTTGGAAAATGTTTTAGTAGTCATTTCAGCTCCAAAAATTGTGAAATAAATTTCTCTAGATTCATTGGAACCAGATCTATGATATAAAATTATTGCATGTCAAATTTGAGATACTTTTCTGTAGAGTTTTTAATTAACTATTGAAATGGCTGTTTTCTTGATAAATGCTTAATAAATCCTAGAAAAATCAGAAAAATATGATTCCAAGTTTGTTAATCTTTTTGTGCCATATACTTGCTAGGAAAATTTTATATCATATCTGTTCTATAGAAAAATGTGTAGGTGTAGTTCAAATGCTTTCTATCACTAATATTGGTTATTTTTTTAATTAAATAAATTTGAATAGAACATGCAAGTAATAATTTTTCTATAGTGTTTGTTTACTGTGTAGAAAGTAGGAAAATTTCTAAATCTGTTGTTTGATACTTTTCATAATGTAAAGTATTTTAAATATTCATTTTAGGCCTTAGCTTATTATTTTTGTATCGACAGTTCTAGTAATCCAAATGCAATAAAAATCTTGTGTCAGGCTAGTTTTGATATTAGTAATCCACTGTAATTTTCTAAGATTTTTCTGTGCTACTAAACTATGTGTTATTGTTCAATCATAGGGCTAATTAGGGTTTACATTCACTCTTTAATGCAAGAATAGTTAGTAAACTATACTTTGGTGTATCTTTGAAGCATCTTGAGTGTCAAAGTGCCTTTGCATGGTAGAGAATAGTGGTAGTAGTTTTTGAGTACATGTTCTTGGATGACGTAGACTGCCTTGTAGAAGAGTCGTAAGTTCCACGTAATCTAAATAACGTAACATGCTCATTTACATCGCATGCATTCATTATCATCCTCTCATGTCATCCCTGCAATGCACCTAGGCATGAGCACTTATACTCCTGCATCATACAGGATCGTAGGAAGTGACCCCGGTAGCAGTTCCCAAGGACCCAGAAGAGCAGTCCGAGGTGCCAGAGCAGGAGTTGACCGAAGCCGAAGAGGAGGTCGGTGAAGATCTTCCGGAGTGCCCCGACCACCGTCCGAGCTCCTTTGAGCGAGGCAAGCCCTGGAGCATTTCTCCCCCGGTTTGCAAATAATTTATTATTAACCTTACTTAATTTGATGCATTACGTTTAGGAGTTGTTTGCAAACGTTGCTGCATTATACCTTGTTTCACCTTGCTTTACGCGATCCTTGTTACCCTGGTGTCCGCGGTCAAAATTGCTTAGTTTGCTTAGACCGGTAGAAGTCGGGTGATTGCCTGTCATCTGCGAGCTATAGGGGATTACCTGGATTTATGTGAAGAATGTCATATGAGAATAACTAAGTGTCGAAATGAATCTGAGACCGGACGGAAGCTTGCAGGGTTTTGGACTGTAGTGTCTTCCGTCTGTGTCGATTAAGGACCGTCCGTTGTCGGGCCTCGAGTCATGTTGAACGCATGCCTCACATTTAGCTGGCCGAATAAAGTACCTTTCGACCGCGAAGCCGGGAGATTATTCGGGCCGAGTGAATTGCCCGCAACACACTGTACCGGAGCAGTAGTGGCAGGAAACGGGGGCGCGATGATAAGGCCAAAGAGCAGTCGGGCGGCCCCCGGGTACATGTGGTTCCTGGCAAGCTCGCGACTTTACCTGAATGGTTGACTCGGTGACCAATACCTCACTTTAGCAGGTGAGTGAGGTTTGTGTGAGGAATAAATTACCAGCTAGTCAATAATCGATTCGAATCGCCATCGTTCACTGGATAGTGAACACTTGACTTGAGTTACTTCATCGTAGTAATATTGATGAAACACTTGGATAGTTATGTGGAAAATGACATGGTAACTATTGTTAATGATCAATGGTAATCCTTACTCGCTTAATTACATGGTTACTCTAGCATAAGTGCAAACATAGTTGACAGGGTAATAAAGATTAAAATACTGCATGCTTTTGTAACAGAACTGCTAAGTTAAAATGCCTTTCTTGCAAATGAGTCAGCTACCCCACCAAAAAACCTAGCATGATCCTTGGTGTCCATTTTATTTTGGTTCTCTCGGGTAAGTCTAGTTGAGTACCTTCTCGTACTCAGGGCTTTGTTCCCACTTGTTGCAGATGGACAGATGTACTATGGTTATTGTATCAACTGTCTCTACCCTGCGATGGGCGAAGCTTAGGACCATAGACAATGGTCATTCACTACTTCTCGTCTGATGCTTTTGCTGGAGATGATCACAAGCTGGCACTTTATTTCAAATGTTGTGTGTGTGCGTGATTTGAACTACTGCTTCCGCTACTTTTATTCGAACCTGGTTTGTAATAACTATGTTTAAACTCCGATGTATTTTGTGCCGCAAACTACAAATTTTGCAACTACAAATTTTATATCACTTAGAACCATAGTTCAAATTTTGGAGCAACTAGATGACTCAAAATTTTGTCAAAAACTTGTTCAAAAAAAATATTAATTAAAAATATTCAAAAATACTCCCTATTTTAGATTTTATTCTGCAATTCAAAATCTATTGAGAATTTTTAGTTGGCCCCTTAATCAAAGTTGTAGAGAATTAAATTCTAAGCAACTTTATTTTTGGGTCAATTCCAGAAAATGTCTTCTTCTTGTTCAAAATGGGGTTTGAAGTTTGTGTTTGCATTTGATTTGAAATGAAAAATTTGAAAAAAAAATCAAATCCGGCTTAGCAGGCCGCCGCCTCAGATTCGGCCCGCTGGCCGAATCGGCCCGCACCACTCCCGCGCGCGCCCGCGTCCGCCTCCGCCGCGGCCCGGCCCAGCCAGCCTCCTCTCTCTTCTTCCCGCTCGCGCGCGCGCACGCTGGCGCCCCGGCAGCAAACGCCCGCCGCGTGGCAGCCGCTTGCCGGCGACGCCACCGCGTGGCCGCCGTGGACCCCGCGCCCGCGCTCCGCTTCAAAAATGCCTGGGCACCTGGTCTCCCTCCCATTTGCGCCTCGCTTGCTCCCCTTCTTCCTCCCTCCGGTGAAAACCGCAGCGGAACGCCGCTCGCCACCGAGCTCCGCCACCTTCACCGCCCTGTTCCGGCACCGGTGGACCATCTCCGTCCAATTGGCCGTGCACAAGGCTCGTCCCCATCCTCCCCTCCTCCGAACGGGTGTCGCCATCTCCTCGTTTGCCCCGGTAGGGCTCAATTTTCCCTCGCCTCGCCGCGCCACCGCGACGGTGCCGCCGAGCCCGTGCTCCGCCACCGCCTCGCTCGCCCTCTCTCTGCCCTCCCGTGTCTCCCTCTCACGTTCGCCACTCCCTTGCGAACGTCTCGCGCGCATTAGCTGGTCTGGGTTTGGCCGGAGCCGGCCGTTGGCCCTCGGCCACCGCCGCGACGTCGAGGCCACGGACGCCGGCGAGCTCGCTCTGCCCTCCTTTCTCCCCCTTCGGTGGACTGGGCTGCGCCTGTGGGCCGCGCCCCGAGCGGGCCGGCTCGGCCGTTCCCCCGCGCGCGCAAGCCGGGCCAAGAACGGCCATGGGCCGCTTGACTTCCCGGGCCGGCCCAGTGCCGTTATGAAAAATTCATTTCTATTTTCTTTTATTATTCTTGATGAAAATGCTTTGGAAAATGTTTTAGTAGTCATTTCAGCTCCAAAAATTGTGAAATAAATTTCTCTAGATTCATTGGAACCAGATCTATGATATAAAATTATTGCATGTCAAATTTGAGATACTTTTCTGTAGAGTTTTTAATTAACTATTTAAATGGCTGTTTTCTTGATAAATGCTTAATAAATCCTAGAAAAATCAGAAAAATATGATTCCAAGTTTGTTAATCTTTTTGTGCCATATACTTGCTAGGAGCAGTAGTGGCAGGAAATGGGGGAGCGATGATAAGGCCATGGAGCAGTCGGGCAGCCCCCGGGTACATGTGGTTCCTGGCAAGCTCGCGACTTTACCTGAATGGTTGACTCGGTGACCAATACCTCACTTTAGCGGGTGAGTGAGGTTTGTAAGGAATAAATTACCAACTGGTCAATAATCGATTCGAATCGCCATCGTTCACTGGATAGTGAACACTTGACTTGAGTTACTTCATCGTAGTAATATTGATGAAACACTTGGATAGTTATGTGGAAAATGACATGGTAACTATTGTTAATGATCAATGGTAATCCTTACTCGCTTAATTACATGGTTACTCTAGCATAAGTGCAAACATAGTTGACAGGGTAATAAAGATTAAAATACTGCATGCTTTTGTAAAAGAACTGCTAAGTTAAAATGCCTTTCTTGCAAATGAGTCAGCTACCCCACCAAAAAGCCTAGCATGATCCTTGGTGTCCATTTTATTTTGGTTCTGTCGGGTAAGTCTAGCTGAGTACCTTCTCGTACTCAGGGCTTTGTTCTCACTTGTTACAGATGGACAGATGTACTATGGTTACTGTATCAACTGTCTCTACCCTGCGATGGGCGAAGCTTAGGACCATGGATAATGGTCATTCACTACTTCTCGTCTGATGCTTTTGCTGGAGATGATCACAAGCTGGCACTTTATTCCAAATATTGTGTGTGTGCGTAATTTGAACTACTGCTTCCGCTACTTTTATTCGAACCTGGTTTGTAATAACTATGTTTAAACTCTGATGTATTTTGTGCCGCGAACTTCTATGTAACTTATGACGGTGACCGCTAAACTTAGTACGATCTTGGCTGTTATGTGAATGGTTGAAATCCGTCGAGATTTCACGGACTACCGGGTTATACGGGCTTAAGTTTGTTAAATTGTCCTTCCGTTGGATGATTTTCTTACTTAATCTCGTATAATTGGGCGGTTCTGTTACAGCTGGCATCGGAGCATGGTTTAGCGTGATTACTGCTCATAAGTGTATTTAAAACAAAATTTTGTTTAAAAAGTGTGATTTTCAAACTAAAAGTGTGCCAGTGGTCATATCCTGTATGCCCAGTGAAGGACTCTAGGTGGCTATTTAAGTACTAACTTGGGGTTCTTGCACCATATTTCTCTTTCGTTGCTCATACGGCGTGCTATTGTATGAGTGCCACTTAATTAAGTGGTAATGTATGGATCAGTTACCTCTACGCTTCGGTAAGTGTAAGCTGTGAGAGCATGATCGGATACACCGCCGATCTAGGGAGAGTGCTTATATGATGCTAGAATAATTACATGTTCTACACATGTTTTTATGAAAGTATCGCATGTGTGGGTGTTCCATCCGTTGAGGCGATGCCGTCACTAGGACGATGTGTTTGGGTAGTTACCACCGTTGTACACGCATCTGGAGATTCGTGTAGAGCGTGTAGGTAGATTTACTGCTTTCATGCATTCATAGGGAATGGGCTGAAATGAATTTTCTGCAGGTACATAACAGCGTTATCGTGTAGATCGAATTAGTCACGTATATGAGAGATCGTTTGTATGCCACCGAATTCATCGTTAGATGTCCCTATTTTCTAAGTTTGTGAGAACGTAAGACTCGTGCATGCATCATGTTGCATGTGCATTTCATTCATGACATGCATTCCTCCCCTTATAAAAGGATTATCCCATTTTGATAAAAGTGACATCAACTTAAAATATGTTCTCACCGGGTAATTAAAACTTGTGCTACAGATGGCCCGCACGAAGCAGACTGCCCGTAAGTCCACCTGCGGAAGAGGACCCCGTCGTCAGATGGCCCCGCGGGAGCACCGCAACACGGACACTTTTCTAAGCGAGTTTGGCATGCCCACCTTGCTTTGGAGAGTGCTCCATGATGTGGGGTACCCAGAGGGTCAAGAGCCGGTGTACTCTTGGAGCGAGAGCCAGCTAGCTGAGGATGGACTTGCAGTCGTGGAAATCACCGTCCCTGCTCTTGGTGATGCGTCAGAATGGGATGGTTGGCATTTGGAGTTTGAAGGACGCACTCCTGCTGAGGGTGCAGAGGGCGCGGCCTTTCGCGTCATCCGAGACATCATGAGCAGGTTCCCCAATGAGTTGGTAGCAGCTTTGGCTGGTACTTTCCCGAGAGATGATCCTCGCGATGCCATTTGGGTACAGCCGCAGGGAAGTGCCCTGGTTAGAGGCCCCAGTGAAGGACGGGCTAGCGACAACCACACCATGAGTGCCATGTATGCAGCCATCAGAGCATACCAGGGTCTTGAGAATACCTATTGGACCTTGACTGGCCTACGTGGTGATGATCGGCTTGAAGCAAGGAAGCAGAAGAAGAAGCAAGCACGTGCTATAGCTAGCTTGCAGGAGCAGTTGGCCGACATGAGCTTGCAGCGGGACCGGGCTCTCGAGAGAGGTGAGAGTTCCATGCAGCAGGTGCAGACGTTGACTCAGGCCAATAGAAATGCAGACCGCATGATGGAACAGCTAGTACAAGAAAGGAATGAAGCCTGGAATGAGAGGGACCTTCTGAGGCAGAGGGTCGAGGAGCTAGAAGAGTACAATGCTAACTTGCATGAAGAGTTTCATGCCCTCTACAACGGGATGGGCCCGTATGCTCCTCTGGACGCCGCCCAGATGGACGTCGACGACGACGCTGCTGCTGAAGGTAGCGGTGGTGATGCCTCCGACCTCGACGACGGCCCCGAAGAGTAGGATAGTGTCCTGCGTTAGTAGTTAGGCTTTGTCGCGATGGCCTTCTTTTGGTTTCCATGTATCGCGTTGTATCCTGTTCGATCTTGAGACTGACGATCTTTTGGATCTTGGTTGTGTATGCGATGCCCGAACGCATAAAAGTCCAGTGTATGTATGCTGGCAACGTGGTTGTGTTGGAACGCGAGGTTGCATTCGAAGTAACTTAATTAGTGATGTTATTTTAATTGGAATGCGATTATTATGCCTCTGTTTTATTGTATGACTTGTTCTCTCCAATGAATTCAGTATGGCATGATTGTTCATTCGAATACAATTACTACAACTTCGCTCAATTATTGCTTGTTGCTGAAATATGCAGATGGCAAACACTCGCCGTGCCACGTATGAGGCCGCTGAAACTGGTGGCAACGGTGCAGGAGCTGGTGGGGGTGGTGCAAACAACATCAACCATCAGGAGCCACAGCTAGAGCCACAATTGCCCCCTCCTCCACCACTCACTGCAGAGGTGTTCTTCGCGCAGTTCCTTGGAAGTCAGCGCAATGCCGAGCAATCACAGAGGAATATGGAAGATTTTCTACGTACCATCGCTGAAAATGTTCATAGAGGTAATAATCAAGGTGGTGGCCATGGGGTGAACCAGTACAGCAATTTCAAGGATTTCATGGATACTAGGCCACCTATTTTTAAGGAAGCAGCAGAGCCACTCGATGCTGAAGAATGGATCAACACTATGGAAGATAAGTTCCGTGTGTTGAGGCTGACAGAAGTTCTGAAAACAGAGTATGCTGCACATCAGCTACAGGGACCGGCAGGAATGTGGTGGAAGCATCACCGCACCACCCTTCCTCCCAATGCCCAGATTACTTGGAGAGATTTCACTGAAGCGTTTAGGGGAGTTTATATTCCCCTAGGGTTGGTTGAGATGAAGCTCGGAGAGTTCTTGGCCTTGAATCAGGGTACCAAGACTATGACACAGTATCTGCATGCCTTTAATAACTTGTGCCGTTATGCTCCAGACATGGTTGACACAGATGCAAAGAGGATTGCTAGTTTCAAGAGAGGGTTAAGTCCGAAGATGATGAAGCATGTGGGTACCAATACCCGCGTCAGATTCAACGACTTTATCAGTGATTGTTTGAAACAAGAAAAGAACAATAACGTCTACACCGCATCTAAGAATCGCAAGAGGGTGTTTGAGTCAGGGCCATCCCAGTCCAGAGTTGTCACTGCAAATCGTTCTTCTTATCGTCCGTCCGCACCTGGTGCAAGGTTCAGGCCGCCATAGCATAAAACTCAGAACTATAAGGGACCACAGAAGCCGTACAAGATGGTCGTGCCGCCGACAAAGATCACCGCAGCTGCAGAACAGAACAACTCCAAGGGAGCTATAGGTTCTGCTGATACAGTGAAGGGACCCTGCTACAATTGTGGTCAACCAGGCCACTTTTCAAAGTTCTGCCCTTATCCGCCTAAAAAGAAGCAACATACTTACAATGCTCGTGTGCACCACACCACCGTTGATGAGATTCCTGAGGAAGAGCCTGTAACTGCCGGTAAGTTTCTTGTTAACCATCACCCTGCAGTTGTTCTATTTGATTCTGGATCCTCGCATTCTTTTATGAGTCAAGCATTTGCACGGAAGCATGAACAACTATGCACAGAATTAGGTTATGGTTATCGCATAAGTTCAGCAGGAGCTGATGTGTTAACCAATAAGATGGTTAGAGGGGCAACCCTTGAGTTAGGTAGTCGGAAGTTTCGAGTGAACCTGGTAGTTATGCCTGGACTAGTTTTGGATGTAATAATAGGAATGAACTGGATGAAGAACTGGGGAGCAGTCATAGATACAAGCAGTCGGATGCTTACCCTTAAGGATCCCCAGGCAGAGGGTACTTTCCGGGTACCATTGCCTAAAAGAACAGACCTTGTGAGTGTGACCTGTGCCATGGAAGTTGTTCCAATCCACCAGATCTCGGTAGTGTGTGAGTTCCCGAATGTGTTTCCAGACGAGTTATCTGGCCTTCCTCCAGATAGAGATGTTGAGTTTGGAATCGAGTTGATCCCCGGGACAGCGCCTATTTCGAGGAGACCCTATCGGATGCCTCCGGATGAGTTAGCTGAGTTGAAGAAGCGACTGGAAGAATTATTAAAGAAAGGGTTTATCCACCCAAGTAAGTCTGAATGGGGATGTCCTGCCTTGTTCGTGAAGAAAAAGAAAGAGGGTACTCTAAGGATGTGTGTGGATTATCGACCTCTTAATGCTGTAACTATCAAGAATAAATATCCTTTGCCTCATATCAACGTTCTGTTTGATCAGTTGGCTAAGGCTAGAGTGTTCTCTAAGATAGACCTAAGGTCAGGGTATCATCAGATAAAGATTAGACCACAAGATGTTCCGAAAACCGCCTTTTCTACCAGATACGGGTTGTACGAGTATCTTGTTATGTCGTTTGGCTTAACAAATGCTCCTGCATATTTTATGTATCTGATGAATACGATTTTCATGCCAGAGTTGGACAAGTTTGTAGTTGTCTTCATTGATGACATTCTAGTATACTCTGAGAATGAGAAAGATCATGAAGAGCATCTGAGAATTGTCTTGACCAGACTGAGGGATCATAAGTTGTATGCTAAGTTCAGCAAATGCGAATTTTGGTTGAAGAAAGTTCCTTTCCTTGGTCATATTCTATCTGAGAATGGAGTTTCTGTAGATCCGAGCAAAGTGCAAGAGGTTATGGATTGGAAAACTCCAACCACAGTGTCAGAAGTCAGGAGTTTCCTAGGGTTAGCTGGTTACTATCGCCGCTTTATCCCAGACTTCTCGAAGATTGCCAAGCCGATGACAAGTCTGTTACAGAAAGATCACAAGTTTATGTGGACAGAGGAGTGTGAGACAGCTTTCCACACCTTGCGGAAACTGTTGACCACTGCTCCAGTTCTTGCACAGCCCGACATCGAGAAACCTTTTGATGTGTTCTGCGACGCATCAAAAACAGGATTAGGATGTGTTCTGGTGCAAGAAGGAAGAGTCATTGCTTATGCCTCCCGGCAGTTGAGAAAACATGAAATCAATTATCCGACATATGATCTTGAGCTTGCCGCTGTAGTGCATGCCTTAAAGATTTGGAGACACTATTTACTTGGTAATGTGTGCAATATTTTCACCGATCATAAGAGTCTCAAGTACATTTTCACCCAACCAGAATTGAACATGAGACAGCGAAGATGGTTAGAACTAATCAAAGATTACAACTTAAATGTACAGTATCACCCTGGGAAAGCCAATGTGGTAGCTGATGCTTTGAGTAGAAAGTCACATTGTCTGAATATGCAACCATTACTTGAAGATGGTTTTAATCTAATGCATCCTGCCGTGTTACATAGTATTCAGATCAGTTGCTCCTTGGAAAGTAAGATAATAGAAGGTCAGAAGACAGACAAAGGGATATTCCACATCAAAAAGAAAATTAAAGAAGAACCCTCGAAACACTTCAGAGTGGATGAGCAAGATGTGTTGTGGTTCGACAACCGTCTTGTTGTTCCAAAGGATAGAGAGCTTAAGAATAAAATTATGGATGAAGCTCATCTCTCTATGTTGTCCATTCATCCTGGCAGCAGTAAAATGTATCAAGAGCTAAGACCTCGTTATTGGTGGACAAAGATGAAGAAGGAAATTGCAGCTTATGTAGCCAGATGTGACACATGTTGTAGAGTGAAAGCGATTCACATGAAACCTGCCGGATTGCTACAACCTTTGTCAGTACCTAGTTGGAAGTGGGATGATATAAGTATGGATTTCATCACGGGTCTGCCCACTACTCAGAAAGGTCACGATTCGATTTGGGTAATTGTGGATCGTCTTACCAAGACAGCCCACTTTTTGCCTGTCAAGACAGAGTATAGACCACCTCAATATGCCGAGAAGTACATTGCGGAGATTGTGAGATTGCATGGCATACCAAAAACTATAGTGTCTGACAGAGGGTCACAGTTCACTGCTCACTTTTGGGAGCATTTGCACAAATGTTTGGGGACTAGTCTGATTCGTAGCACTGCCTATTATCCTCAAAAAGATGGTCAGACTGAAAGAGTTAATGCTGTTTTAGAAGATATGTTAAGAGCTTGTGTGTTGTCTTCCAGAGGTTCATAGGAGTCATGGTTACCATTAGCAGAGTTCGCGTACAATAATAGCTATCAAGAAAGTATCAAGATGGCACCTTTTGAGGCTCTGTATGGCCGAAAGTGTAGAACACCTTTAAACTGGATTGAGCCAGGGGAAAGAAGGTATTATGGTATTGACTTTGTGGAGGAAGCCGAAAAGAAAGTTCATATCATCCAGCAGAATATGAGAGCAGCTCAGTCACGTCAGAAAAGTTATGCAGATAAGAGAAGGAGACCGCTTGTCTTCGAAGTTGGTGACTATGTTTATCTAAAGGTCACGCCAATGAAAAATAAAAGGTTTGGTATACGCAGAAAGCTCGCCGCCAGATTTATAAGACCTTACAAAATCTTGGAAAGGAAGGGTCCAGTGGCTTACAAATTGGAATTACCAGAATCAATGGGTGCTATATTCCCAGTTTTTCACGTATCACATCTCAAGAAGTGTTTGCGCGTTCCAGAGGAAAGAATTGAACCTCGAGGCATAAAACTTAAGTCAGATCTGGTGTATCGTGAGCAACCAATTCGAGTCTTGGATTCCAAGGAGAGAGCTACTCGAAACAGTGTGGTGAAAACGTATAAGATACAATGGAGTCATCATGATGAAGGGGATGCACCTTGGGAAACGGGTGAATACCTACAAAAAGCATATAAAGTTTTTTTTATAATAAATGGTTCGTAACCCAAATCTCGGGACGAGATTTTTATAAGGGGGGAGGGCTGTAACACTCTGGTGTTATGCAAGCATTTGCATGGCAATCATATGCATGACATTTTATATCATCATAATCATACATGTTAATATTATAATTTGAGTTAAATAAAAGCCTGGAAACAATATATGTGATGTAATATATTAATCTCACTACACCAAAATTTTGCAACTACAAATTTTATATCACTTAGAACCATAGTTCAAATTTTGGAGCAACTAGATGACTCAAAATTTTGTCAAAAACTTGTTCAAAAAAAATATTAATTAAAAATATTCAAAAATACTCCTTATTTTAGCTTTTATTCTGCAATTCAAAATCTATTGAGAATTTTTAGTTGGCCCCTTAATCAAAGTTGTAGAGAATTAAATTCTAAGCAACTTTTATTTTTGGGTCAATTCTAGAAAATGTCTTCTTCTTGTTCAAAATGAGGTTTGAAGTTTGTGTTTGCATTTGATTTGAAATGAAAAATTTGAAAAAAAAATCAAATCCGGCTTAGCAGGCCGCCGCCTCGGATTCGGCCCGCTGGCCGAATCGGCCCGCGCCACTCCTGCGCGCGCCCGTGTCCGCCTCCGCCGCGGCCCGGCCCAGGCAGCCTCCTCTCTCTTCTTCCCGCTCGCGCGCGCGCACGCTGGCGCCCCGGCAGCAAACGCCCGCCGCGTGGCAGCCGCATGCCGGCGACGCCACCGCGTGGCCACCGTGGACCCCGCGCCCGCGCTCCGCTTCAAAAACGCCCGGGCACCAGGTCTCCCTCCCATTTGCGCCTCGCTTGCTCCCCTTCTTCCTCCCTCCGGTGAAAACCGCAGCGGAACGCCGCTCGCCACCGAGCTCCGCCACCTTCACTGCCCTGTTCCGGCACCGGTAGACCATCTCCGTCCAATTGGCCGTGCACAAGGCTCGTCCCCGTCCTCCCCTCCTCCGAACGGGTGTCGCCATCTCCTCGTTTGCCCCGGTAGGGCTCAATTTTCCCTCGCCTAGCCGTGCCACCGCGACGGTGCCGCCGAGCCCGTGCTCCGCCACTGCCTCGCTCGCCCTCTCTCTGCCCTCCCGCGTCTCCCTCTCGCGTTCGCCACTCCCTTGCGAACGTCTCGCGCGCATTAGCTGGTCTCGGTTTGGCCGGAGCCGGCCGTTGGCCCTCGGCCACCGCCGCGACGTCGAGGCCACGGACGCCGGCGAGCTCGCTCTGCCCTCCTTTCTCCCCCTTCGGTGGACTGGGCTGCGCCTGTGGGCCGCGCCCCGAGCGGGCCGGCTCGGCCGTTCCCCCGCGCGCGCAAGCCGGGCCAAGAACGGCCATGGGCCGCTTGACTTCCCGGGCCGGCCCAGTGCCGTTATGAAAAATTCATTTCTATTTTCTTTTATTATTCTTGATGAAAATGCTTTGGAAAATGTTTTAGTAGTCATTTCAGCTCCAAAAATTGTGAAATAAATTTCTCTAGATTCACTGGAACCAGATCTATGATATAAAATTATTGCATGTCAAATTTGAGATACTTTTCTGTAGAGTTTTTAATTAACTATTGAAATGGTTGTTTTCTTGATAAATGCTTAATAAATCCTAGAAAAATCAGAAAAATATGATTCCAAGTTTGTTAATCTTTTTGTGCCATATACTTGCTAGGAGCAGTAGTGGCAGGAAACGGGGGCGCGATGATCAGGCCAAGGAGCAGTCGGGCGGCCCCCGGGTACATGTGGTTCCTGGCAAGCTCGCGACTTTACCTGAATGGTTGACTCGGTGACCAATACCTCACTTTAGCGGGTGAGTGAGGTTTGTGAGGAATAAATTACCAGCTGGTCAATAATTGATTCGAATCGCCATCGTTCACTGGATAGTGAACACTTGACTTGAGTTACTTCATCGTAGTAATATTGATGAAACACTTGGATAGTTATGTGGAAAATGACATGGTAACTATTGTTAATGATCAATGGTAATCCTTACTCGCTTAATTACATGGTTACTCTAGCATAAGTGCAAACATAGTTGACAGGGTAATAAAGATTAAAATACTGCATGCTTTTGTAAAAGAACTGCTAAGTTAAAATGCCTTTCTTGCAAATGAGTCAGCTACCCCACCAAAAAGCCTAGCATGATCCTTGGTGTCCATTTTATTTTGGTTCTATCGGGTAAGTCTAGCTGAGTACTTTCTCGTACTCAGGGCTTTGTTCCCACTTGTTGCAGATGGACAGATGTACTATAGTTACTGTATCAACTGTCTCTACCCTGCGATGGTCAAAGCTTAGGACCATGGGCAATGATCATTCACTACTTCTCGTCTGATGCTTTTGCTGGAGATGATCACAAGCTGGCACTTTATTTCAAATGTTGTGTGTGTGCGTGATTTGAACTACTGCTTCCGGTATTTTTATTCGAACCTGGTTTGTAATAACTATGTTTAAGCTCCGATGTATTTTGTGCCGCGAACTTCTATGTAACTTATGACGGTGACCGCTAAACTTAGTACGATCTTGGCTGTTATGTGAATGGTTGAAATCCGTCGAGATTTCACGGACTACCGGGTTATACGGGCTTAAGTTTGTTAAATTGTCCTTCCGTTGGATGATTTTCTTACTTAATCTCGTATAATTGGGCGGTTCTATTACAGAAATCCATACAAATGTTGAAGTAGTATTTTCAAACTTCGTAATATCTTATGTTCATAATATTTTATATGGGACTAATGATACGACCGATATAAAAAATAAAAAATAGTTTATAAAAAACATGCAAGGTTATCAGCAAAAAAATAGAAAAAAGGAGTATATCTTATTTATCGAGATATAAATGTATTTGCAAATAGGTAATATAAAGCACATGTGGCTTCCATTTTTCATTGCTAAATAGTTGTCATTAATACCCGAAAAAAACAAGACAAGATAAATAGATTAAAAGTGCATGATGTTATGTTAAACTTTATATTTGTGTATATGTCACACCCAGTTTTAAGAACAAAACCAGATATACACTATATGTGAAATAAAGGAGTCAAATCTCACATATAGCCACAGATAAGTGTAATACCAAGAGACAAATGCTTAATATACATAACTCAATAGTATAAAATATACCTTAGAGAGCAACACAGCGAAAAGACAACTTCAAACACCGGGTGTAGACTTCACTCTAGGAACAAACTAACTGGTTGACCACAAATCTAAACTTCTCCTGAGGTGTGGGGAAAAATAGCAAGAGTGAGTCCATGTTGAACTCCGCAAGCATAGCAACAAGGTAGTATAGATCCCATAAACTCATGATCAATGTAACATAATCAATATAAAGCATAATTGATAAGTAAATGAGCATCTTAACAAAACAAGAATCATCATCTTTAATGTAGATGTCTCCAAGGCCGCTCGTGTCCTTGAGCAAGGCTAGTATACCAGTTTAATAAACTCTGCACAGAGGTGTACACTTTTACTGTGAGTCGTGATTACCCATATGCCCGGGGTAGCCAATCCCCAAAACACTCCCAAAGTGAGCAGGCAGGTTTCACTATGAAGCCTTTCAAAAGTTCGTCTAACAAGTTAGGGCCGCTAGGTTTCAGAAGTCAGTCTGTGTGATACGACCAACAAGTTAGGGCCGCTAGGTTTCAGAAGTCAGTCTGTGTGATACAACCAGTCCCAGGGATCCATAGTCTGCTTTTCCCCATTTGCGCCACAAGGGTAACCTCTAACGAGCTAGAAAAGGTCCTCATACTTGACTAAAGCCAGAGCCATATAGCCCTCACAGTTGTATTGTAAATCCCAGAGGTTCACGTACAGACAAGATCTTATGTTGCTAAAAAGTCATTTCTCAACCATCATAGCTCTTACATTAATTAAGTCACAAGATCATGGTCACAGAAAGAAAACCCAAGTTATACTTGCCTTAAATCAAGATCCTTTCTCTGATCCAAATCTTCAATTAATAGCTTCTTGAATCTCCACGTAAATCTCACCGACTGGACTTGATCAATAAATCACCACACACGCATCGAGCAATCATACACAAAGCAAACAATGAATAATAATTAGAACAGTACACCAAACAAGTGAAACAACAAGTAAAAAGGTTTTAAAGATGTTCTACACGTTCGTACGAACACACAAACGTAGAAAGCACGCTAATCGGAGCTACGGTTAAAAAGAAACGACTATAGTAAGATTTACTTCATAGAGAAGGAGAGAGCCTTAAAACAGCATGTTCAGAGTTGTTGCTACGATCGAAAGAACGCAAGAAACGCTAATAATGGAACTATCGTTAAAAACGACTATCGAGAGTTTTTATATTATCTAAGAAACACTATAAGCTTGATTTAAGCTAACTAAAAAAACTATGTGATTAGTATTAATTCATATTAGTCATAAAATATTTAATTTCAAAAGTCAAGTTAAAGCTAATCATATTTTATTATATAAATATTATCACATAATTTATTATGCTAGTTAAACTTTATCTTTGCAAAATGAATAAGTACGTGAGAACAAGTTGTATATGATGTGTGTTTAAGCTAAGAAATTTAATAATTGAATGTCGCATTCATATTAGCAATTAATAATTATATTAATATTTGTACATGAAACAAAACAGTAGAAAACCTATATTGATTTTATTCATAAAACGGTAAGCATATTAACCAATTTAATATTCAACTATATCGACACTAGCACGCAGACTAAAACGGAATTTAGAGGTGTATACAACGAAGGATTAGAGGTGGATACAAGAAAGTATAAGTGCAGATAGATTTTCCCATTGGCAAATGCTTCTGCTGCAGTGCATGAGGGAAAATTTACTTGCTGATGTATACGCACGCATGACCTTGGTTTGCTTTTAGAACTACAGGTTAATAACGAGCTTGCTTGCTTGTGTACAGTACAGCAGATAGCTCGTGGTACGTGTGCTACAACAGAAATGCATACAAAGCAAGGGACGGAGGACATGCAGACTAGCAAACCTGGATGTGTTGGTTCTGGTTGGTCAGTGGCAGCGAGAGGTGTCTCTGCGAGACTTCGGGTGGTATCATCTTGCTTCAGCATGACCCAAGCCTGGCCATGGACTGAAAACTACGATCGTGGAGGACAAGGTGTTGAAGGAGATGACAGCCGAAGGTAGACAAGATGACAACGTCCGTTAGCTGGTACTTCGGCTTTGCACACTCCGACGGAGGATAGCAGCTGTTAAGAGGAGATCGGCTGACGATTCTCCATGCGAACCTTGTGATGGCAGTGGTGTTGGCCGGAGACTCGAGGTGCCCGGAAAAGCTGAACGGAGGAGTCGTTGGAGTTGATCTACGGCGAGAAGAAGAAAGAAAATTCTATAATTTACTACACAAGGAATTTCCCAAACTAGGGGCTCCCCTTACAGTAGTTTTGGTGTGCTTTGCCCAAGGGATAGGTATATATATATATATAGGGAGAAAAACTCTCCACCTCCATGTCAACTAGCGATGTGGTGCTAATTGACATTGCACCATCCACCTCCGCTAATAGGCCTAAGTAATCATTTAAGCATATTAGTAAATAAATGTATGGGTCTTTGAGATTTATTGCACACGGGCTTTGGTAGAAAATGAAATATTTATTATTTTCGGAATTAATTAATTTCGTGGATAAAATAATTCTAGAAAAGTCCAGAATTATTATTTAAGCCGCGAAAAATACTGCGAAAGCTCCGAAAATTCGGGAAAAATTCTTAGAGACATTATGGAACATGAGGAACCCAAATAAAGTATTTGGAACACCTGAAAAAATATTTTGGAGCATCTAAAAATTAAATTATGCTCATAGATAAGTAGAAACAAGCTACATAAAAAGCCGGAAAAATTCCTAGGAAGTTTGTAGAGGTTGATTGACGGATGAGAAACAAGGAATTTGATTGTATAAAAATAATATATGTATATCGGAGAAGGAAAGTCGACCTAAACGCATTTTGAAAGAACAACTTGAATTCATTTTGATCTTTGGTCAAAACCAAGCAATACAAAAACACAAATGCATCAGCATGTATGCACATCAATGTTGCTAAACCTTCTGATAGATTTTAATTTAATGAAAAATATTATTTTCCTATGTTTTTGTGAGCACAAAAATACATAATTAAATCATTTTAACTCTATTTTCAAAGAAGCAAATTTTAGGGTGTTACAGTATATAAAAAATATGAATACTACAAAATTTTAAATCGATTCTAGAATTTATAAAATTTGAATTATCACATTATAAACTCTCTACTGCTAGATTTAAAACTTTACACTATGAATTTATAAATTTTGAACTATTACATTATAAAACTTTATACTGTTAGGTACAAAACTTTGAAATATCACATTATAAATTTAGTACTACTAGATTCAAAAATTTACACTCATAATTTATAAACTTTGAACTTTGACATTACAAACTTTGTATCGCTAGATTCAAAAACTTTGAACTATCACATTATAAACTTTGTACCGCTAGATTCAAAACTTTACACTCAAAATTTATAAACTTTAAAATATCACATTATAAACTTTATACTGTTGTGTTCAAAACTTTAAACTGACACATTATAAATTTTGTATTGTTAAGTTCAAAACTTTACACTCTGAATTTATAAACTTTGAACTATGACATGATAAATTTTATGCTGCTAGGTTCAAAACTTTAAACTATCATATTGTAAACTTTGTACTGTTAGGTTCAAAAATTTAAACTATCATATCATAAGCTTTGTACAACTAGTTTTAAAACTCTACACTTAAAATTTATTAACTTTGAACTATCACATGACAAATTTTGTATTGTATAGTTCAAAACTTTACATTTAGAAAGATATTATAACTTTGAATGAACACATTATAAACTTTGTAGGGCTACGTTCAAAAATTTACACTGAGAATTTCAAACTTTGAAGTACCATATTACAAACTTTGTAACGCTAAATTCAAAACTTTGAACTATCACATTATAAACATTGTACTGTTAGGTTCAAACTTTACACTCAGAATTTATAAAACTTTAAACTATTAAATTACAAACTTTGTACTGCTAGTTTTAAAACTTTAAACTATCACATTATAAATTTTGTACTGCTAGGTTGAAAACTTTGAACTATCACATTACAAAATTCGTAGTAGTAGATTCAATACTTTGATCTATCACATTATAATATTTGTAATGCTAGGTTTGAAACTTTAATCTATCACTTTATAAACTTTGCATTGCTAGGTTCAATACTTTACACTTAAAATTTATAAACTATGAATCATCACATTATAAACTTTGTACTGCTAGGTTAAAGATCTTTAAACTATCATATTATATACTTTGTACTTCTAGGTTAAAAACTTTGTCATCAATTACACATAATTCGAGTTTCAAGCAGCTTGAGCCATAACCAACACTAACTGAAAATATGACAGACATGCTACAATAAAATATAGCTTTTCCTCAATATGATGAGGATGAATCTAGCGAAACAGAAACAATTAATCATATAGAAAGTCAACGTTCCATATAAAAAATTTAAATGTTTCTATATCCAAGTAAAATGTTTCTTAGCTACAAGCTAAAAGTTTTTTAGAAGGAAACATTTCACTCCTACTTATAATTATAAATAGTATACAACAATTTTTAGTATTACAAAGTTTTTTACCTTTAGATGCATAGTTTTTAGCAATGTCCTTATTAAGTTTACCATGTACTAGTAGAAAGTTTTTAACTAAAATTATTATCCAGTGCAAAAGATTATACAACTAGTGGACAAAATTTGGCATGTCATTTTCTTTTATTGGTTACTAGGGACCAGTTTTAAAATGAAAGATCAGCGCAAAAATCTTGTGTGAGTTCTAAAAAGGGGTTCTCAGTTTTTAGAACTATATGATGACTATAAATTTATGTAGTAACCTATCCCTCATACGTAATATGCAGGTCTATACATAAAATAGTTTATGTAGCAACCTATCGCTCATATGTAACATGTAGGTCTATATACAAAAATATATTGATTTAATATATAAATACTTGTATGAGGAGAGAGGGGAAAGAAAAGGGCGCGCGGGCCGGGGAAAAAGACAAGCGGGCCGGCGGGCTGACTGGGCTAGCAGGCCGAAGGTGAGTTAGGGAGTGGGGAAAATGAAGTTTTCCTTTCTTTTTTTTAAATTCTTTTCCAGTCATTTCCAAAAGTATTTGAAATCATTTTAATTTTAGACAAAGCTACGCACTGCAATAAATCCAATGCACCAACATGTATGCATAAACAAGTTGCTAAACCTTATGATTAATTTTTAATTTAATGAAAATTTTAATTTTCCTATGTTTTCATGAGCACAAAAATACGAAATTAAATCAATTTAGCTATATTTCCAAAGAAGCAAATTTTAGGGTGTTACAATTCTACCCCTTAAGATGAATCTCGTTCTCGAGATTCGGATTGTGGTGATCAAAGAGATGTAGATGCTAAGCATTTGGATCTTTTCCACTTTCTCAAGTAGTTTGATTCTCTAATTTACCATTCCACGTTGCTTTGCCTATCGTTACAACCTTACTCCAAATAACTTACTCATCTATTTCCAAAACTTTGACAGGGTACTTGGTATAGGAAAGATTCTTCTCTACACTTAACTCCTCATAGATGGTCCAACGAATTAATAATCCTGACCAAAGAATACCAGTCACTTGATGGTAACTCCTCATCTCTAGGATCAGCAAATACTTCTAAGTGAAGCATTTCATCATAAGAAACCTTCATCTTGCAACTTTCTTTAACTTGGCTACCCCTTAAGAAGAAATCAACTAGGGGACACCAAAGTGTAGGTTGCACCTTCTTCTAGATAAAGTAACTAGCATAAAGGCTTTCTGACATCCCAAAGAAACTCAGGTGCAAGGGTATGATCAAATAACCTGAAACTTCTCACGAGCAGGAAAACAACAGTGCACTAAAATGGCTATAACTCTGATTCTATAAATCCAATGAGGTTGTAGTTTACACCGTTAGAAAGGTTATCAAATTCCCTACAGCTCTCTTATAGAACAGGTTTCCAAATTCGGCAGCTAAGTTGGCCGAAAATAGGGCACAACACAAACTGTTCCAGGTTGCTGACAGCATAGTTGCTTCTTCTTGTGATTTTCATAATTCCAAAATCATGACATCTATCTGGGTGATTCTTGTGGTAATAGAGAGTTATTGAGGTCTACTGTTGTCCAGCATTTTTTTCCATAATTCATGGTTTGTTGAAAACTGAGATATAAACTGATAAAGACAGGTTGCTCTGAAAGACAGACTGGCAGTAACAACAGAAAACCACGCGGGAGGAGCAGCGGGCAGTAGGACACCAGCCAGGGTAGTGGGCAATTGGCTGCAACAGTGCTTCAACAATGCCTTCAAGAAGGGGATTGACATCCACAGACGCCACCAATGTTGAAAAGCACCTGAGTAGGACTCTCGTCCTCAGCCTGCCGTAGACGAAGAAGCTTCGGCGACGCCTCCAGGAGGGTATATGACGCGCACTGCGCCACCGCCGTCGGCCCAGAACAAACGGGTAGGGTTTTCACCCAGATTCTTGCTGCGGCAACCAGCCACTCATGGCGACTGAAGCAGCGACGACGATTGGTCGAAGCCGCGGCTCAGGCGCCAAAGCTGCAGACACCACCGCACCACCCACACTGCCAGCCCCGCCAGCCCCGCCACAGCCACCGAGGAGGCCCAAGCCGGCCGCGCCGCGCCTACCCCGCACGGGAGAGCCGGCCAAAGGCCGCCACGGCCCCGGACCAGGGCCCATCCCCAGCAGAACTTGGAGAAGGCGCATCGGTCGCCGGCGTCCCCCCCCCCCCGTCCAGCCAATGGCCTAGGCCGCCAGGAGGGCAGCCATGCCCCAGCCACGGGCACCAGACCATCGCTCGCCTCAGTAGAGAGGGGGGCGTGGCCGCAACCCAGAGCACGCCGTCCGCCGCCACGAGGGGAGGGGTGAGGGTGGTGCAGCGCCGCCGCCGGCCTGGACGGCCACCACCCACGCCCGCCACCGGGGGGTGAGCAGGTGGCAAGGGACGCTGGATCCAGGCCACAGGGGGCCGGATCCAGCCGGCCATCGCTGACCCCGCCGCCGGAGATGCACCGCGCCGCCAGAGGAGCCGCCGGGGAAGGACCACGAGCTAAGCCCCCCAACCAGGCCGTCGGGGTGAGAGGGCGGCAGATCCACCCACCGGGGGCCAAATCCGGTCGTCTGCTGCCGAACGCCGCCGCCGGAACGCCGGGGATGTGAGGTGGAGGGGGGAAGAGGAAAAGGGGGTGGAGGGAGGTGGAGATGCGGACGGGGCTCCCGTTTTTGGGACCGCCGTCGCTGGCCGCCGCCGCCGCGGGCAGAAGGACGGCGACGGCGGCCGGGGGGCGCTGGCGAGGGGGGCCGGCGACGCAGGCGTGGTCGCCCCCGAGTCGCCCGTGAGGGGGCGCTCGGGGGAAGGGAAGAGCGTTCCTTCAATTCCTTTTCCTGCGTTAAAATTCTTAACGGAGACGGTCGACAGAAGGAGCCTGTCTCTATTAATGGATTAACATAGGTGGTCTTATTTAAGGCACCCGCCTCCGTTAACTGCTTTCCATATCCAAAAAAATCATTTTCCGCCATTTTATTTGAATTCTATTTTCACAATTTAAACATAGACAAACAGTTTTATATGCTGAGAACCAAGACAATACGCATGCAGAAAACACACACACATATATCATATTCGTGTCTCATTATCGTCGTAGCATGGATAAGTTACATTTTATATAGATATGTAGGAGTTCAAATATTTCAGAGTCCGCTACATTCTAATCAAGATCAGCAATCTTGTAATCCCCTAAGTGCATCTTATCCTAGTTTCTGATCTTCTTGTACTTCTCCTCCCACGCGAGCTCGCTCTCGTGGTTGAAGTACGCTGCATTTTGATGCACACATTTGTGCAGGACGAAGCCAACATATATATGTACTCTACAGTTCTCGTTATGCACTACTCGTCGATTCGTCTCTTTTCCCACCACTTTGTGAATTCACTAGCACCCTGTAGCTAACGATGTATTCTTGGACTCTCTGAGGTACTTGCAACAGTAGAATTCGCATAGGAGTGTCCCTGCGGGTTGTCCGGCGCACTGCACGATATAATACATAATCAATTAAAATATATAAAGAGCATGCATTGTTATTTAACTCGTACCACATATCACTTATACATACCGGGAAGTTGCGCTTGACGGTTATATTATAGCCATACTTTTTCTTGTTCTGTCCACTTCTTAAGTCGACAGCTTCAGGATCCTCGGCGTACGTCCTGTATGAGCTGTACGAAAACAATGGGAGTCAACGACAAATTCAGTACAACTGTTTGTGTAAAATAATAAGTATTGTCACTAACAACTTCAATACGCTCTTATAGTCCTTGTGCGACTATTTTAGGTAATCCAAAAAGTTGGCCAATAATGCTCGGGGCACACTACTTCAAAATTAATTTTAGGAGAAAACTAAATTTGTTTTTAGAGGAGGTCATATACATCACCACGCCTGTAAATGCTCTTAGTATTTTCAGAGGCGGATGCCTATAAGCAGGCCACCTCTAAAATTTAAATGAATGCCCAGCGCATCTCAAACCAGCCCAGGCTAATGCGGATTTGCAGAGGCAAGCACCTAAACACTACTACAGAACAGGCCTTTGGTCACTTGGGCAAAATGAGCAATAGCTCCCGAAAAATTAACGCCCGGGGCTAAAAAGACCTTTAGTCCCGGTTGGTAACACCAACCGGGACTAAAAGTCTCCAGCCCAACGACTATGGCGTCAGGCATCTGCAGGGGGACTTTTAGTCCCGGTTGGTGTTACCAACCGGGACTAAAGATGGACCTTTAGTCCCGGTTAGTAACACCAACCAGGACTAAAGGTTTTATCCCGGTCTGTGACACCAGCCGGGACTAAAGATGGGACTTTAGCCCCGGTTGGTGTTAGGGACCGAGATTAAATCCTCCCCATATTTAAATCCTTCTTCCTCCCCTGGCCGAGCTGCCCGAGCTCACTTTCTTCTTTGTTCTTCATGTTCTTCATGTGTTCTTGCTTGATTTGTGCTCACATCTCCGGATATTGATTCATTTCATCACTTCTACGCCGTCATTTACTTGTTTAGAGGTTACTAACTTCATCTTCTTAAGTTTTAGCAACAGCTTATCTCATTTTGTGGTGTTATACATGTGGTTTTTTATTTTTTGATTTCTACACAATTTTAAACTCCAATCACTTCATCGTTTAAATGATAGGCCACATTTGCACCTACGGATCTATTAGCATCTATTAGTAGGAGAAAGGTTGCTAGTAGTTACTAAGAGTTAGCAGCATCTAAAACCAAAAGATCTAAATAGGGCTACTCCAATGATAAGATTTGCAAAATCATTCTGAAGCCCTGATACAAAAGTTGTCACGCCACCTTTGGCCCCCATCATTTGCTCCTCTACGTCCCCTTGTACTTCTCGGCCCGATATTTTCGTTCCTTATTGTGATGCTGTTCCTCGACCCCGTTGTCTTGTCCTCGGCTGACACGTTCAGGATGCCGTTCACATCAATGTCGAAGATGACATGGATGTCAGGCTCACCACTCGGCGCCAGGGTGATGCCAGCGAGCACAAACTTGCCGAGAAGATTGTTGTCCTTGGCCCTCTTGTTTTCGCCCTCATACACATAGACGATCACCTCGTCCTGATTGTCATAGTAGGTCGTGAACACTTCCTCCTTTCTGGTGGGAAAGGCGGTGTTCCTCGGGACCAGCACTGTCATGTTACCAATGTCGGTCTCAACTCCGAGAGCGAGTGGTGTTACGTCCAGCAGCAGCAGGTCCGGCGCCTTCTTACCATTAGACTCACTACTGATATTGGCAGCGCCAATGGCGGCTCCAAAGGCAACGGCTTCCTCGGGATTGATCGTCCGCCGGAGCTCCTTCCCATCGAAGAAGTCCCGAAGCATGTTCTGCACCTTTGGAAGGCGAGTGGTGGTTTATCATTATAATTAGTTTTTAAAAAAATAATATTTGATAATACTTTAGTTTATAATTTGTGATCTGGTTAATTAGTTAATTATGACTAAGTATAAATAATATATTTGAAGGATTATTTAATTATAACTAAGTGTAATATTTTATCCGTGATGGAGACATGTCTTTTGTCAGCTTTGAGTCACAGACTAAGTGTAATATTTGATAAAATTTACATTTCTCTTGTCAGCTTTGAGTTAGTGTTCCCTCCATCCTTCTTTGATATCATGACACACCTCCTAGTTCATCTGGTCAAGGAGATCAATATTCTTGGTCCTGTGTTCCTACATAATATGTTTTCCTTCGAGAGGTTTATGGGAGTCCTGAAGAAATATGTTCACCAACGTGCAAGGCCAGAAGGAAGCATCGCAGAGGGCTATGGGACAGAGGAGGTCATTGAATTCTGTGTTGAATTCATTCCTAAACTTGATCCAATTGGTGTTCCTAAATCACGACACGAGGGGAGACTGAGCGGAAAGGGAACGATAGGAAAGAAAACATACATCGGTACGGGGGACGATTATTTCAATAAAGTACACTACACAGTTCTTCAAAACTCATCTGTGGTGGAGCCGTATGTCAAGAAACACAAGGACTTTCTACGATGTTTATATTACAGTATGTGTATGTGACAATTGTAACATAAGATGTTTATATTAGTTTTTCTTATTTTATATCATTTCAAATATTGACATGGCATGTGGGATGGAAAGATTTCATATTTAAGTTTGCTATTATAAGGGATGGAAAGATTTTATGTTTCCAAATTTATTATGAAAGCAATTAGACAAAAGGAAATAGAACTATTATTTTTTAACAAATTAATACCTAATATTTTATGTACTATGCAATTAACAAAATTAATCTAATTATTGTAAGCATAAATAAATAAGAATAAGAATAAATATTTCAAAAATAATCCGATGTAATGTTGAATATCACGTGTAGCATTATTTTAGAGATTAATGATGACAAATAAACAAAATTTACGTTTAAATAATGCACAAACAAATTTCCTGTCAAAAACACCTACTTTAAGATATTTAAATTAAGTAATATATTTTTGCATTAACAAAATACTAATTATTTTTAATATTTAAGTTTGCTATTATAAGGGATGGAAAGATTTTAAGTTCCCAAATTTATCATGGAAGCAATTAGATAAAAAGAAATAAAACTGTAATTTTTTAACAAATTAATACCTAATGTTTTATTTACTATGCAATTAACAAAATTAAACTAATTATTGTAAGCATAAATAAATAAGAAACTGCAATATGAACGTTGTTGGCCCAGAAACATCTTTAGTCCCGGGCCACAACACAAACCGGGACTAAAGGTCACCTTTAGTCCTGGTTGGTGATACGCACCGGGACTAAAGGCACCAACCGGGACTAAAGGGTCTTTAGTCCCGGTTGGTAAGAGGCACAGGGACTAAAGGTTCCCGCGGGTATTTAAGCCAACAGGTCGTCTTCCTCCTCCAGATCGACATTGCCCTAGCCCGCCGCCGCTCCCTGCCGTCGTCTGCCCTCGTCCCAGAGCCCAGGAGCGCCGCCGCCGCTGCATCCTTCTTCTCCGGTGCAGACCCGCGCGCGCCGTCATCCAGAGGAGCGCCGCCGACGCCACCCCTCGTCCCCGAGCGTCCGCTCGTCCCCGAGCCGTCCTCGAGCTCGTCCCCGAGCCGTCCTCGCGCCGCCGCTGCGTCCTTCTTCTCCGGCATCCCCACGCGCGCCGTCCAGTGGAGCGCCGCCGCCGGCCATCCCTCCCTCATCCCCGAGCCACCGAGGAGCGCCGCCGCCGCTCATCCCCGAGCCGTCGTCGCGCCGCCGTCCTTCTTCTCCGGCTGCGTCCTTCTTCTCTGGCTGCCCCGCGCGCGCACCGTCCTCGAGCTTCTTCGCCGGCCAGCGAGGCCCGCGCGCCGGCCGTCGCGCCCTCTCCTTCTCCGGTCCAGCAGAGTCACCGCCGCCTCCTTCTCCGGTCCAGGCACCAGCAGAGAGCGCCGCCGCCGCCTCCTAGCCAGCAGCGAGCGCCGCTGCCAGCCGCCGCCTCCTCCTCGCCAGCATCGAGAGCTGCTAAGTTGTAAACACTTTATCCTTGACGGAGACATGTAAATTTTTTATATCATAGATCTATAGATATGTATAATATATAAATAGTGTTATGTAATTTATTTATATGTAATGATCTAAATTATAAATTATAGGTGCGCGTCTACATAAACAAGCAGCGAGCAATATGCATTCGAAAATAATAATAATACAATTGTAAACCAGAAAGGGAAAACCAAAAGAAAAGAAAAGGAAAAAGAAAAGAAAAAAGAAAAAACTCTTTAGTCCCGGTTGGTAACACCAACCGGGACTAAAAGGGGCGGCCAGGTGGCGCACCCTAGCACACCGAACCGGGACTAAAGGTGGGACATTTAGTCCCGAAACCTTAGTCTCGGCTCTGCAGCCGGGACTAAAGGCCCTTGAGCACCGGGACTACAGCCCAGTTCTGTAGTAGTGAAACAACCCACCTATGAAAAAGAAAGATCCAGTATTTCCAAAAGTTAGGCTAACCCAATACTTTATCTGCACATAAAAAGCCCTCTAAAAGACCTAACCCTCGGCCTATCTCATTTCTCCCCTCACCAATAGTCACCTCCTCTTCTCTTCTCTTGATGTGTCGCCTCCTCTTCTCTCCTCTAGATGTGCTCCCTATGTCCCTCGGTCTTCTCTTTATGGTCGTCGACCCCCTTCCACTCCAACCTAGCTGTTGCTCCTCACCCACCCCAACACGGTCGCTGCTCTAGAGGCAGTGCATAGCCTAGGCTCTCCTTTGATGGCAGCACGTGACCCTAGGCACTAGTCCAGTGGCGATGCGTAGCCTAGGCGCTCCTTCGGTGATTCCCACGACCGGATCCATCAAGGAGCGTGCGGGATACGAAACACCAACCGGATTTGTTGAGGAGGATGTTGACCACGACAGACTCTAATGGATCCAAGTGATTTCTGATACTCCTCTTTTTACCTTGACATCCCGATCCACAGCACGATCTACTCCCTCTCCCTCTCCCTTCTATATAGATATGGTGGAGGGGCTAGTCCGGTGGCGTACAATGGTGGCGTGAGGCATGGACGACGTGGTGGGAGCTACTGTCTTTCAGCAGGCTCGGTGGGCTAGCGGCGGGTCTTTTTTTATTTGGTTTCCAAAAGCTGGTAAATGCCCCCACCTCTACTATTCCCATTAATAGAGATGATTTCATAGAGGCTGGTGAGTCGCCCACCTATAGAAAGCAGAATTGCTCATCTTTGTAAACTCTTATGAGATGTCTTAAAGCTGTGGACATTACCAATGGGAGATACTACAATTGAACTAATTTCATTTACATTTGTGTTACTGCTGAACCAACCAAACATCACGTTAATGCAGTAGTGTGGGTACCCCGTACTAAGGGCGTCTGCAATGGCAATTTACAAATAGCTAGCTAGATGAGGCATAGAAATAATAAAAAATGAATACTATAGTAGAGAGTTATATGAGATGTGAGAGAGGTGTTTCTGAGAGATCGTGTTATAGACTAGCTATTTGGGAGTCACTAGCTATTTCATCTTTCTCCTTGATAGCCAATGGAAATCTTCCTAGACTAGCTATTTGGGAACCATTGGGGACACCATAAGGATAGTGGCCCAAGCATGGCACTTGCTATCAAGCCGCACCCATCCAAACACAACTACAACTAGCCCATTTGGACATCTATGGCTCGACGTCTTTCTCCACCTCGTGGGCAGCCCGTCAACCACACTGCCAGTGCCAAGTCCTTGAGTTGGACCCTAGCCCCTACCTCATAACTCCAGCGAGGTCCTAGAGAGCTAGTAACGACTCCTGGGACCAGCCACCTGCCCCATCGAACGGTAAGGCCCGTCTTAGTTTCATTCTAGAGTTTTATAGGCATTTAATTCTAAGACTCATAGAGAGTTGGTAATCGTGCTAAGAGAATTTCATCCCCATAAAACTCATTTCTTCTATCTCTTCATTAAAATATTACCATGTCATCAAAAAAGCATATGTGGAAAGCTATTAAATGCAAATGAAATTCTTACGAAACTCCCACTGAGACTGACCTAATAAATGTACCACTAGACTACACCTCGACAAGCGCGGGGCAACGTGGACGCGCGGGCCCCTCACGGCCTCACCAAGCACGGGACCCGTCTCCTACGGCCCTACCAAAGCATGTGGTACTCTAGAGTCTAGACTAGTACTGTTATAGTGGTGCCCAGTATTGGTTACGTACGCCTGGTCCAAACTCTGTCCCAGTTTGACTGACGTTTTAGCTTTTCACCGGTGCAGCAAAGATTCCTTGAGTGTGGACGTACATGTGTCTAGGTGCATTCAATCAACTGTGAGTGTAGATGATCTGCTCCACTCCCAGAACAACATTCCTGTTAGATATTTAGGCAATTTCCATGTTATTTTAATCGAAAAAATAACAGCATGAATATGATGACATATAAGAAAAATAACATCAAAATTGTGACATCATATATTCTCATGTAGATGATAAAAACATGGTTCAAAGCATGTAAACATGGCATATGAAAGGTACCAGCAAGATCATATAACATGTGAAAAACAACAACATGATCGAAAGCATATAACCATGGCATATCAAAGAGAACACATAGAACTATAGAAACAAGAGATGAGTTGCGAATATACCCAGAGGAGGGTTCCATGCCGAAGGCATCGGAGGCTCCACTCGCACTAACACCTCCAGTCATGGTGTGCGGATTAGTGTGTTGCTCGAAGTAGTGGATCATAGGCGATGCAGGAAGAGGTTCGCAGTGTCGATTCCCGTGAACGTGAGATCACCAGGAAGAAGACGAAGAAGACGTGCGAGCAGTCGCGTAGTCGCTCCTCAAAAACCTAATTGCCCGCACACCCCGAGCAGGGTTCTTAGGCGAGCATCGGTTCCAGAGGCACCTGCTCTCCCGTGGTTCCATGCGCGCGGAGTCACAGGATGGAGATTGATATTGAGCAACAAAAGATGAGTTTCTGGTTTGTCTCTGGTTGGGAAGAGAGAAGAACATGAGATAGGAATTAGGACTCTTTTTATTCTTTGTGGGGAGGAGAGCCAGCCGAAAACTCAAGAGATGTGGGAGCGAAAGGACGGTAACTGACAGGATTAATACCAACTCATATCCTCCATAATGCAAGAGACTTGAAACTCCCGCAATCATGAGACGTGAGTGGCAAAACCAAGCCACGCCACGCCACGCCACGCCCACGCCCACAGCCCGGCCCGGCCGCCGCCGCCGGCGGTGGCGCGCACGTGCGTGTGTGGCACACCTTTGTTCTTTTCTCAACTTCTCAATTTAAATGGCTAATTTTTAACCATATAAGTCGGGTCAAAGCTTAGTCAAATTTCCCGTATAAAACCATATACCGCCTAATGTTACGCACCATAGAGTTTATTGATTTATTAGGTATATCATGGGCCAGGCCCACAATAAATCCAACAATCCCCACCAAACTCTAGGGTTAGTAACAATGTAGTTTTAGAACCACACTTCTTTGATATACTAGTGTTTCAATGAAGACTGTTAAGTTGAGTCACAACTGAACAGTGGACTATGCATTGAATTGACAGTTTTATGTGAGGTGAGATACACTAAAGTACTTTGCTGGTACTAGGCTGCAAAAGGCATCCCCTCTATTTGAAGCGTATAAGTCATACTTCAGTGTCTTTCATGAGTATTTAGAGATTACCCAAATCTCATAGACTGTGACTAGCAATCTGACTCATATAGGTATGTTCCTCAAAAGATGTTCTGTAGGACAACGTCTCTTTTTATCAAGACACTTGGAACACATTAAGGTAAACAACCAACCTAGCTACCTTACTGAATGAAAGATGTGCATCAAAAATGAGCCTTTAAAAGGGATCTTTTCTCACAATCTACTACTAGCTTGTTTCACCATCCTACTTCACAGGATCTTCGATCACATAGGATAGGTTATCATTATAGTAGATTTCAAGTGGGTCTCATACCCATCTCTCTCGATGCACTCTCTATCACATTTCATGACAGGCCCTTTGTAAACTGATCTATCAGATTATTGGACGTGTGAACATAGTCTAACGCAATAACTCTAGAGTTTCTCAATTTTCTGATAGATTTTAATCATCTCTTAACATGCCTCGTGGACTTCATGTTATCCTTAGAACTGTTAACCTTGGTAATCATAGTCTGGTTATTGCAGTTCATAGAAATAGCCGGTATCAGTTTTTCAACAGCTGGTAAATCCATAAGGAGATCACGCAGCCACTCGGCCTCAGACCCAGCAGTGTCTAACGCTGTGAGTTCTACTTCCATTGTAGACTTCGTTAAGACAGTCTACTCGCAAGACTTCCAAGAAACAGCGCCAGCTCCGAGCAGAAACACATATCCGCTTGTGGCATAAAGCTCATCGGCATCAGAAATCTAGTTGGCATCACTATAGCCTTCTAGCACTTTTGGGTTTCTGGTATAATGTATACCATAGCTCATAGTGCCTTTTAGATAGCGCATTACTCTCTCAAGAGCTTACCAGTGGTCATCTTTCGAGTATGACACAAACTGACTCAACTTGCACACGGCATAAGAGATGTCAGGCCTTGTTGCACTAGCAAGATACATGAGTGAACCAATGATCTGGGAATACCTCAATTGATCCCTTGCTATTCTCTGATTTTTCCTCAATAGCACGCCAGGGTCATAAGGTGTAGGAGCAGGCTGACAGTCACTAAACCTAAAGCGACTCGGTACCTTTTCCACATAGTGAGATTGTAACAAAGTTACTCTACCATCACCTTCTCTTAAAAGCTTGATATTAAGAATAACATCAGCTTCTCCCAAATCTTTCATCTCAAAATTATTCGATAAAAATTTCTTCACCTCCTCAATCACTTTAAGGCTTGATCCAAAGATCAACATGTCATCAACATACAGGCACAAAATAACTCCTTCACCCCCACCATACCGATGATACACACATGTGTCAGCTTCATTCACAACAAAGCCAGCAGATGTTAAAGTTTTATCAAACTTCTCGTGCCATTGCTTAGAAGCTTGTTTTAGGCCATACAACGACTTTAATAGCTTACACACCTTACCCTTTTGACCATTTGCTATAAACCTATTCGACTGATCCATATAGATCTCCTCTTCCAACTCTCCATTTAGGAAAGTTGTCTTAACATCCATTTGATGAATGGTAAGACCATAGGAGGCTGCCAGAGAAAGCAACACTCGAATTGTAGTCAATCGGGCAACTAGTGAATAAGCATCAAAGAAGTCTTCACCCTCTTTTTGAGTATAACCATTGGCCACAAGCCTTACCTTGTACCTCTCAATAGTACCATCAGGCCTAAGCTTTTTCTTGACACCCATTTGGACCCTATAGGTTTGCACCCATAAGGACGATTAACAATTTCTCAAGTTCCATTAGACATGATAGAATCCATCTACTGCTTCCTTTCACAAGTCAGCATCAGGAGAGGAATATTCATGTTCAATGGTCATTGGTGTGTCATCCACAAGGTACAATATAGTCATCACCAAAAGATTTAGCAATCCTCTGCCTCTTGCTTTTTTTGGTGACTATAATGTCATCCTCCTCTGAATTTTGCGTATGGGGCTCTAGTCGTGCTAGGTGTAACTTTCATGGGAAATTCATTCTCAAAAAATATAGCATCTTTAGACTTCATTATTGTACATACATGCATGTTAGGTACCTCAAAATTTATAATTAAGAACCTATATCCAACGCTGTGAATAGCATAACCAAGGAATACAGAGCCAACAGTTTAGGCCTAAGTTTGCGCTTCTTGTTGATTGGCACATTCACTTTAGCCAAACAACCCCAAGTGCGCATATATGAGAGATTTAATCTTTTATTTTCTCATTCCTCAAATGGTATGATTTCTTTATTCTTTGTAGGAACTCTATTTAGGACATACACGCAGTCAAAATTGCCTCACCACACCATTCCTTAGATAGTCCCGCAGTGTCTAACATGGCATTCACCAATTCAGTTAGAGTACGATTCTTTCTTTTGATAATTCCATTAGATTGTGGTAAGTATGGCGGTGTCCTCTCATAAATAATACTATGTTCCACGCAGAATTTAGAAAATTCACTAGAGAAATATTCTCCACCTTGATCAGACCTTAACCGTTTAATTTTCCTCTCAAGTTGATTTTCTACTTTAGCTTTATAGGCCTTAAAATAAGTCAACGCTTCGTCTTTTGTTTTAAGTAGATACACGTAGCAAAATCTAGTGCAATCATTTATAAAAGTCATGAAGTATCATTTACCACCTTTAGTCAATTTGCCATTCATTTCGCATAAATCAGAATGAACGAGTTCTATCGGTGCCAAATTCCTCGCCTCAGCAGCCTTGTGAGGCTTGCGCGGTTGTTTGGATTGTACACACACATGGCACTTAGAACCTTTTACCACGTTAAATTTCAAGATTAAATTCATATTCGCTAACCGCATGAGACAGCCAAAATTAACATGACATAAGCGTGAATGCCATAAATCCGACTCATTCGAAACATCAACGGTGTTCACAACCTTATTACACACATCAAGCAAAGATAAGTGGAACAGACCTCCGCAATCATAACCTTTACCAACAGAAGTACCATGTCTCGATACGACACATTTATTAAACTCAAGCACAATCTTGTAGCCATCACGACACATCATGGATCCGCTAACAAGATTCTTCTTGATGGAGGAGACATGCTGCACATGTTTCAATAGCATCGTCTTTCCCGAAGTAAACTTCAGAATGACCGTGACAACACCAAGAACACGCGCATGCGAGCCGTTCTCCATCAGCAAGGCTCTAGTCCCACCGGCCTGGTAGGAAGCAAATAAAGAAACATCAGCACATACATGAATATTAGCGCCGCTATCCATCCACCACTCAGGTGAATGATAAACTGAAAGAACAAAAGATAAAGGATTACCATACCCAAATGTTCCTCCTCCAGTCTCGCTTATCACCATGTTAGCTGCTTTCTTTTCTTGCTTAAATTTGCAGTCTGGGCACGCACTTGCCCAATGATCATCTTTACCACAAACAAAGCAACCTCCACCTTTCTTGTTGTTTTTCTTCTTGAACTCTGTTGTCTGCTTAGGCTTGTTGTTCTGATTGTTCTCTTGCTGGTTTTTCTTCTTCTTGTTATTACGGAATGCAAATGAGTTTTCCTTCTGCACCATATTTGCAGCAGAGGTCTCAACCCCTTTTCCACGATCGTCCTTTGCTCTCACCCTCTCCTCAACATCAAGAGTACCAATAAGCTCAGACACACTAAACTCTTGTCTCTTGTGCTATAGAGAGATAGCAAAATCTCTCCAAGAAGGTAGTAGCTTAGCGATTATACCGCCGGCCACAAACTTGTCGGGCAACAGACATGGAAAAAGTTCTAGTTCCTTAGCTAGAGCCTGAATCTCATGAGCCTGTTCAATCATAGAATGGTTCTCAACCATTTTGTAGTCATATAGCTGCTCCATGAGGTACAGCTCGCTACCAGCATCAGAAACTCTAAACTTTGCCTCAAGAGCATCCCATAATTCTTTGCCTGATGTACAAGATATGTAGTTTTTCTCAAACTTGCTATGAAGAGCACTAATCACAGCGTCTCGAAACAAGTTATCGGTCGCCCGGAACTTTGACTCCTACTCAGGAGTAAGGTTCTCAGGCTTCTCCTATGTAGACAGCAATTCATAGCAGTTAACCACAACTCCATTGTGGCACGCCATATCATGAAATTTTTTTCCATCAAAAGTGTTTGGCTTCAGAGCAGCAGTAAAACCACTGAGAGAAAATTGCATAATATTAGGTTTTTGGATTGTTAGATATTTAGGCAATTTCCATGTCATTTTAATCCGAAAAAATAATAGTATGAATATGATGAAATATAAGAAAAATAACATCAAAATTGTGACATTATATATTCTCATGTAGATGACAAAAACATGGTTTAAAGCATGTAAACATGGCATATGAAAGGTACCAGCAAGATCATATAACATATGAAAAACAACAACATGATCGAAAGCATATAACCATGGCATATCAAAGAGAACACATAGAACTATAGAAACAAGAGATGAGTTGCGAATATACCCAGAGGGTCCCATGCTGAAGGCATCAGAGGTTCCACTTGCACTAGCACCTCTAGTCATGGTGTGCAGATTAGTACGTTGCTTGAAGTAGTGAATCACATGCGATGCAGGAAGAGGTTCGCAGTGTCAATTCCCGTGAACGTGAGATCACCAGGAAGAAGACGAAGAAGACGTGCGAGTAGTCACATAGTCACTCCCCAAAAAACTAATTGCTCGCACACCCCGAGCAGGGTTCTCAGGCGAGCAGCAATTCCAGAGGCACCTGCTCTCCTGTGGTTCCATGCGCGCGGAGTCATAGGATGGAGATCGACATCGAGCAGCAGAAGATGAGTTTACGGTTTGTCTCTAGTTGGGAAGAGAGAAGAACACGAGATAGGAACTAGGATTCTTTTTATTCTCTGCGGGGAGGAGAGTCAACCGGAAACTCAGGAGATGCGGGAGCGAAAGGACGGTAATTGATAGGATTAATACCAACTCATATCCTCCATAATGCAACAGACTTAAGACTCCCGCAATCATGAGACATGAGTGGCAAAACCAAGTCACGCCACGCCCGCCCGCCTGCCACACCCACGGCCCGGCCGGTGGCCGTGCGTGCGCGTGTGGCACACCTTTGTTGTTTTCTCAACTTCTCAATTTAGATGGCTAATTTTCAACCATATAAGTCAGGTCAATGCTTAGTCAAATTTCCCGTATGGTATAAAACTATATACCGCCTAATGTTATGCACCATAGAGTTTATTGATTTATTAGGTATATCATGGGCCAGGCCCACAATAAATCCAACAATTCGCATTCTGATGTACTCTTTCTTTTCCATCCTCATATATTTGGACACGTAATCCTAAGTAGTTTATAGCTACTTATATTGCTATAATGATAGAGGCCCAAATAGACTATACATATGGGCCAAGTGACAATAAAAAAGCACAAGATGATGTCTAACTGTCCACGTCCCTTTGTATTTGCCCTGACTTCTTGTCTCTACCCGTCACACCACCCGCCTCAGTGCCTCAACTCATGTCTCCCTCTGTACCACCGCTTTGTTCGCCTCTTCTCTGCCCAGATCGGATTAACTGCCATCTCGAATCGAACTCGCTACCACCAAATCGGCCTTTTCCTTCCTAAATGGGATTCAAACTTCTTTCTCCGCCCGCATTCCTCTTCCCGACCAAATCCGGTGAACCCTCGTGCACGGCATGGAGATAGGTGGACGACCAGGGCAATGGCCTTGTGGGCGGCACGGATGGCTTCGGCCAATGGCGAACCCAGGCCAAATCCTGGCGGCCAAATCCTAGCGGCCAAAATCCAAAAGTTACAGCCTACAGTATAGTCTATAGGACCATATATATACACGTATGTCATGGAAAACAAATATTCTCAAGCAAATTTTGCAAATCTAGATAAATTCTTGAACTATATAATTAATAGTATGATACAATAGCTATGACATATCAATGAACATTGAAAAATAAATACCTATTGTCTAGTGATGATTTGTTGTGTTTGCCTTTTCCACCTCCATGTCCTCAATAACAACTCCTAGTTTGGACAAGATGTAAGAGTTAATAAGAACAGGGTTACAGGGATAGCCAGAAAATTAATCTCATTTGTATCCTAAATGGCTGAATGTAACGTACCAGAAGTACTAGGTACATTAGGTAACTTCATCTTCTGGGTCTTCAATTCTTGAAAATGATGTAAGATTTCATCATTTTTAATGGTTGCAAATATTTCTCGCTCAACATAACATATCATCCTATGATTCAACCAATCATCCCCCATTTTATTCTGAGACTCAGTCTTCACAACCTTCATAGCTGAGAAAATCCTTTCTACTATTGCTGTTGCAACTGGTAGAGTCAAGGCCAACACAATAAGGCGATAAACTAATGCAAAGGTTGTGTGCCTATCAGTTTGAACCATCTTTGTAGCAAGAATACCAAGGTCAATACAAGATGTGAATGAAGGATCAGCTCTGACATCACTGATAAAATTGTCAAGTTGGCCTAGAAGCTGATCACGGTCATATTGGGAGAAATCAACATCATAAATCTCAGCAAGTTCAATTAGTTTCTCACGATCATAATTTGCAAAGGAATTCTTTGGATCTAGACAAGCAATGCATCTCAATAAGCGGGTAGACCTTTCAGCAAATCGATCATTTAATTCAACAATAACTTGATAATGCACCACATTAAAGATCTCATTTTTGAACTAATGGTAGTAGGTTACCTGCTACCCTCCACGACCCCTTGAACGGCCTCGAACAATTACTGTATCCTCCATATTTGGGATAATGATGTGATGGATCTCACAGAACTCGTTTACCTCCTCAAATAGCTCATCCCAGCCATGTTGCCTTACATCATTGATTTTCTCCAATGTGATCCCAATCAACGCAACAGCCCGAACAATATTATGATCTTTTCTTTGCAAGCATTGTGATAAATCATTTGTTATGCCCAATAATCTGATCATAAGATGCATTGTAAACACAAACTCAAAATTTTCCATTTGTAACAACAAGCCTGAAGCTGTTGATCTCTTATCTCCAACACCATCTTCAACAATATTTTCTAATACCTCTAATACCTCTAAGATTGAGTTCCACATATGGAAAAGACGACATAAGGTTTTGTGATGTGAACCCCATCTTGTATCCCCTACCCTTGCAAGGCTAGTTTCTTGATTTTCCCTCTTCCACTAAAAATTTGACCGTTTTCCAATTGATTTACAATTCTATCATGGTTGCTTTGGGCCAACTAATCTCTTCTCTTACAAGAAACATTGACAGTATTGATGTTGATGGTAATTAACTATCATTTTAAACCGTCAACATAAGAGGAATAAATGATAAAAGGATCACCACAGTAGGTTTAGAGGTTTAAACTAACAAATTCCATGAGTTTTGGTGATTCTGTGTTTTTCAGGGGCTAAGCTGCATAATACAGAATTGATCCTCCTTCCAAAGGAAGAAACCGATGCAGTCGGCCTAATCTTCACGTCACGGATGCAGAAAGAGATTCTAGAAGACCTAAACCGACTCCACGAGGCGACACGAGCCAACCCGCTGCCAAGTGGGGCCGACCGGCCCTAGGGCTAGGCCGACCGGCCCTCCCCTACGCCGCCTCGGCTCCTTCTCTTGCAAGCTACCTATACCGCCTCTAAGGATGCATCTAAACCTCACGTCAAGGTTGGTTTGATCCAAGGGATGCGGTTCCACGCCCTGGGCTATATAAACAGCCCCCAGGATCCCCTCTCAATGAATCAGTTGAAGAATTAGATCATCTCTTCCTCATTTGTGAAGGCAAGGCCAGAAGTTAGGGTTTCCAGAGAGAAAGAGAGTTAGAGTTCTAGTTCAAGTTTAGAGTTTAGTCTAGATTGATTCAAGTAGAGGCAAGCAACTGCTTGGGATCAGGATCATTCATCAGAGACTTGGTAATTTCGTTGTAATCATCATTCGACTTTATGCTACTTCAATATATTTCTATATTTTAACTTCATTCTGTTCTTGAGATTGTTCTTGTTCTACATCTTGATATGAATATGATTAGTAGAGAGTTTATGAATGTGTTCGTAGAAAGCTTGATCCAATTCTGGATAGGATTGAGTGGCTGGCATATTGTAGGCGTGGTGCTTAGATTATGCTTGTCTGCGAATGCACTCTATGCTCTGAGTCATGTGGTAGATCGTGGGTGTGACATTCCTGTTGAGTCCTTTGTAGTCCACTCCTCGAGTATAGAACTTAGTAGAACGCGGTTACAGGGAAGAGATCATTACTCTGTTCTTGACTTTTCTCTCAGTAATGTTCCTTATTCATAGATGACATGTTGATTCTATCATAGATGATTGTGTATAGCTAGATTGATTAATAGACTGATTGAATAAGAAATACTTATGATTTACATATGTAAATTAATCTCCATGACTACTTGACTTGAATAATGTTAACTCCCTCTTATCTCTGGAATACCCATGATTATCATTTACCATTTATCTTATTTGTCTTACCCCTTTCATGACAAGTGATTAGTTGTTTTGATATTTATTATTGAGTAAGTGCAAATGATTATCTCTACAGCCATTGCATTTATTTATATAATCCCGTTTCGATTTTTCTTTCCTTGGTAAAATTATAAATAACGATACTTAGAAAAACCTGGGTGAAATGCTACAATGGGTGTATTTATCTGTGCGCTTGCGGATATATACTATAGAGTTAAATGCACTGTAGGTCCATTAACTTTTGGTGGTGTGTCATACAGGTCCATCAACTTTCAAACTGCATTTTTGGATCCATTAACTTTTTATGGTGTGTCATCCAGGTCCATCAACTTTCAAACTGTATTTTTAGGTCCATTAACTTTTGATGGTGTGTCATCCAGGTCCATCAACTTTCAAATTACATGTTTGGGTCCCTAAACTTTTTAACTAGTTCACCGTAGGTCCATACCATGCATGCACGACGGCTTCGGATCTTCACGTGCACGTGATGGTGCTGCCCTATCCTCTTTTAGTCACGTACTCACGTTTCTCCTTCTTTTTTCTTTTTCTTTTTTCCACTTTCTCTCCTATGGACTAAGCAAAATAGGAGCGAACACCAAAAATGAACAGGGCATCTAAAACTGATTTAGGTTCTAGACTTCTAGTGTTTTGGATTATTGGAGGATTTTATTTGTGCAATGCTGAATTATATTATTTCCATTGCATTTTTTTATAGCATTGGACTATTGGTTTGATGAATTGAAATGTTATATAATTCTCTTGCATATTTGTTGAATCATGAAGAGGAGTGGTGATATTGTTTCCCTTTTTCAGAATTATGCATCAAAGAAATAGTGACATACTACTCTTCAACTATTAGGGGTACATAATATAGTTAAATTTATATACTTGTACGCCGCCTATACGAGTCAAACAAAATTTTAGTAATGGACCACCATAGCTACGAATCCTAGCTACGCCACTGTCGGCGGCGACTACCCGCTGTCGGCCACCATCATGACACGAAAGATGCCCCGGCACGCACGCACGCACGGAGACGAGCCGCGCCATTTACCGACTCCTGCGACGCCACGACACGCATCGATGGCCGCGGCCGGCCGGGCCACGAGTAACAGCTGAGCCGGTACAGCGCACCGTCGTTGCTGCCACTGCGCGAATTCAACCAACCAATTGCACCAGGAAGCCCCGTTGGGCGGGGCATCTGTCGGACACACGACGAGGAGGGGACCGGAACCGGATGGCACCGGAGGAGCCGTGGAGCCCGCGCGCCGCCCGCCAGATGCAGCAACCCCACGCGTACGTGCCTTCCGCGCGCGGCATGGGGGGGAGGCGGCTGCGTTGGCAGGCAAGCACGCCGCTACCCCCAGCGAGTTCCCGCGGCAGCTCTCGCGCGATCGCCTTCGCCGATCGGAACGCGTGCCGACAACCAGTTCGATCGATCGGCGCGGAGCTCCTCTCTACAGATGACGACAGACCTAATCCCCGGGCGATGTTGCCGTGTTGCACTTGCACGGAAAAGTCATGCATCGCGCTGCTCCTGCCTGGTACGCTCGCTGCCTGCACTGACACGCAGAGGAGCAACGTGGGTCTAGTTATTTAGCTCGGAAAAAAAAACGCGAGCAGGCACACGTTCGGGACGGAAGCTGGACAGCAAGTCGGTGGGAGCAAGCACAGCGTCGCCATCACGTGCACGTGAAGATCCGAAGCCGACGTGCATGCATGTATGGACCTACGGTGAACTAGTTAAAAAGTTTAGGGACCCAAACATGCAATTTGAAAGTTGATGGACCTGGATGACACACCACCAAAAGTTAATGGACCTAAAAATACAGTTTGAAAGTTGATGGACCTGGATGACACACCATAAAAAGTTAATGGACCCAAAAATACAGTTTGAAAGTTGATGGACCTGGATGACACACCACCAAAAGTTAATGGACCTACGGTGCATTTAACTCTATACTATAATATCTTTATTTAGTTAAATGACATAAGTATAATACAACCACACTCTTGGTGTCATGTTGGGGATGACAACCTAACACGAGTGACGTTAAGAAGTATCAACAATTGACAATTAATGAGGTGATGTTAAAGAAATCATATAATGAACCACAACACTGAGCAACTGTGACAACAACTAATTGCAATTGATGTGCAAAGAAATGTATATAAAAAGCATATGGATTCTCATCCAATATCTGTCTTTGCAGCCCATAAAATTCTCCTCTCATATTAGATGTCCAGTCATATCCTTGCCCACGAACTCTAGACATAGACAAACCATGACGAGCAAACATACCATCTAAAGCTGCCTTTAGAGATGATGAACTTGTATCAGCAACCATCTTCATACCAAGCAACCTCTTAATAACTTTCCCTCGTGCATTGACAAACCTAGAGTCACATATTGCAACAAAAATCAGCATACAATGATACAAGTATACACAAGAAATTGGCAATGAACTGTAAAAAAAAGAAATCAGCAATAAGAAAAAATACATACCTTAATATGACAGCCATTTGTTCCTTGATAGATGCATCCCGTGCCTCATCAACCAAAACAGCAAAATACTTATCCCCAATTTCAGCAATAATTACTTTGGAAGTCTCTTCTGCACAAGCTTTGCACAAGTCCTTTTGCACTTTATTAGAAGTCATTGTGTGGTTCTTACCAGCAGAATCCAGTAACCTTGCTGCTTTTGCATCTTTTTCCATATACCAATCTAGCATTTCTAAAAAATTCCCCTTGTTGCTTGACTTAGATGACTCATCATGTCCACGAAAAGCATGTGCTTGCAAAAGAAGAAATCTTACAACTCCCAATATAATGATTAAACGACCTCTATATTCTTCTTCAAGAATCTGACTTCCCCTAGAAAATACATGTGATACACTTTGCCGCTGATTTTTGTAACATTCATAATCCTTTCTTGCCTTCTTGTAAGCAATGGAATTACCATGAGCATCAAATAATTGTGGTCCATCTTTTCAATTAGTAAACCCATTTGTTGTGAAGGATTCAACACCAAATTTATTGACTCTCAATGGTTTAAATAGATAACAATAGAAGCAAAAAGCAGCATCCTTAGAAACACTATATTCCAACCAAGGACGATTTGTGAACCACTTATCATGAAAACTCCTATTGCGACCACATATTTTTCTTTTGGGATATGCATGACCTTTTGGTTGGCATGGACCTACCATGACATACTCCCTTTTTGCATCATCCCTAATGTTTGGATGCATTTCCTCAATGGGTTTCCTAAGCTGGATCTGCAACAATATCTTTAGGACCAAGCACATTATTAGAATCGCCCTCCACAAAATTAGCATTTTCATTGCTAGTTTCTTCTGCAGGCAAACTAGTTTGGTCTAGTTCTACAGTTGGTTGGCTCAAATCTACATCTACTGCACTAGCTCTGGTCCTTACTATTACTGACTCTTATTCTGCACCTTGAGATGGCGCTGGAGGAGGTTGGATGCTTCCTTGTTCTTGGATCTAGCAGTGGAGGAGATGGAGGATGGATGGTTTGCTATCCTTGTTCAGCAACTGGAGAGAAATATGATGCAAGAATCCTCGTCATCTTCATCTAATTGGAATCAAAAGTTCAAATTAACAGTTGAAATCAAGAGAAGAGAAGAACTGAACTACTGAAGAATTGAACTTTGAAGGAATACCATACCTTCACTAATTCACTTCACGGCTTCACAACTCAACTGCCTCTGCCTTCACTCCTTCTTCAGGGACGCCGCAGTCCCCTGGATAGCCGGACAGGGGGGCTCTGCCGCGCCGCTCCGATCTCCGGTAGGCGGCAGCTGAAGGGGCAGACCTCAGCCAGCCGAGGGGCGAGGTCACGAGGGACGAGCCTCGGCCGGTCGCCGCGCCGGCAAGCGTTGGCCATGCCACCGCGAAGTGGAGCAGGAGGCGCCGAGGCGGGAGGCTGGACTGGGCGGCAGGCAGCACGCAGCGGAGTCGCGCGACGCGCATGACGGCGTACCAAGCGACCCTGCCGAGTGACTCCTCACTCCCTCCTGTGATCTGCCCTAGTCTCCTCCTTAGTGGGCTTCTTTGTTGGGCCAAAATCTGAAGAGTTGCTTCTTAAATTTCTGGGCAACAACTAGGGCCTTGGCCCTACTGGCCCAGTCCTGTGCCCGCCCCTAGCTTCAGCGGTGACCTCGTGGGCCGCATAAATAGCCCGGGCGGCCTCGTGAGCCACGTGGACAGCTGAGGCGGCAACCTCGCTGGCTACATGTACAGTCGACGCGACAGTCTCGCAGGCCAGTGCCGGATGAGGAGGGCCGGCAAGAACGATAACAGCGTTGGTTGCAGGAACCAAGGGAGAGGAACAAAAAGTAATGTTTTTTTATTCCCTATGGGCGAGAACAGCAACAGAAATAACCTTGGTTGCAAGGAGCGTATTGGTATCTTTTGCTATAGTTCCATGATGGTTCAAGCAGTTTGCAGGTAATATTTTAGTGCATATGGACCACTTTTGGAGCATATTCAGCCAGTTCGCTGGTCTGAAATTGGGCTGAAATTGGCTGGTTTTGTGAGAGAGAAATACTGTAGTGGTTGGTTGATGAATAGTATTTGCTGAGAGGGATCAGCCGGCTGGTCTGGATGGACCAGACCAGCGAACACGCCCATTGTGGTTGTTCTAATAAGAGACATCATTTTTTAACCAATGGGCATGAGAGTGTGTGCCTATTTCATTGATAGAGAAGAGTTAAAAAAAACAAACAACCCATTTAAATGTGTAGAAAAATGAAACAAAAAGGTGATTGCTCTGAGGATTGCTAAGTTTTTTTTTGCTCCCGCGTGCTGGAGCCGATTTGTGCAAAAAGAGATAGCAGGCTTGTTTCTCGCTTCGTGAAAACTCTTGCATTTCGTTCCTTCCAAAATTTCCCATATGATGAGAAGGGTAATAATGCTCCTTATCACCAAATTATGGTGTTACATTCCACACAAACATACCAAACTTGCACTATTTTTTGTCCATCAACGCATTTCAATTTGAAAAGGTAAGGCTAAACATTAAAACTTTGACCATCATCAATTAGTCAAATTGTACATACATAGATTTAGTATATAAAAAGGCAAATCGATAGATCAGCCAATGCAATTCTGAGATTATATACGTTGATCTTGTAGCAGTTTCCAATATATTGCAAAAGAACTTAAATGTCAAAAATCTAGTTTTACAGATTTTTTTGGCCAGAAAATTAGGGTTTTTTACGTTGCTGGAGGGAGTGAGTACTAATAAGCTGTGGCGGTACTTTGTATATCTCTCCAAATTTAGATGGAGAAAAAATTCTTACCGGGTACGCGTGGCTTGGTTAGTCCACCATTGAGATTTATGCATGTCTTTCAAAGCTACTAGCCATTTTTAGCCATATATTAATTAAAAGGACTTTCCAAGCAACCAGAAGTCCAGGACTGCCATTTTTAGCCATAGATTTATAAGTATGCCTGTTCAGGGGAGTGTCGCCATTCTCTACAGTACACAGCATACGTAAGTATCATTCTCCTGTTGTCTGCCATGGATGAGCATGCCCGACCCACCTCCTTCAGCAGGCCACCCTCCCCATCCTCTTTCTCTGCGGCCGACGCCGTCGACCTGGTGCTCGAGTTCCCCTACAGAAAGGTTCCGGAGCGATGGCTGATGGACAACGACGACAACAGAGAGGACCAGCTCCAGGAACATGGAGCCGCGTGGGGCGCCGCCGTGGCCCGTGGGCTCCACTGACCTGTCCGGGAACCCATCAGCAGCTGCGGCGGCGACGACGAAGCGGCGGGGCCGGAAGTCTGCTGGACCCAGCACCGGCCCTGCCATCAGCCACGTGGAAGCCGAGCGGCACCGGCGGGACAAGCTCCACCGCCGTGCCTACCGTGACCCGGATGGACAAGGCGTTCCTCCTCGCCGACGCCACGGCCTACGTCACCGAGCTGCGCGCCCGCGTGGACCAGCTCCAGGTGGAGGCCACGCGGGCCGCGATGCGGAGGGCGAACCCCTTCGTGGTGGACGACCACGTTGCCGCGGCGTCGTCGCCCGGCTCGTCGGCCGCAGGGCAGGAGGCGGCGGCGCTGCGCCTGACGAGCGCAGCGCGCCACGCCCCCGCGCGCCTCATGGACGCGCTCCACGGGCTGGACCTGCTGGTGCAGCACGCCTGCGCGTGCCACGTGGGCGGGGTCACCGTGCAGGCAGGACGCCGTCGTCGACGTGCCAGCTGAGCTGCGGGATGAGGGCTGCCTCCGCGCGGTGCTGCTCCACAGGCTGCAGCAGAGCAGCTAGCTAGCTAGTACTAGCTCGTCGATGGCCTGTTCCTGTTGGAATTACTATCTTCTGATATTACTGATAGCACCAAATCGAACTGCAGCCTCCAGAGGTCATCGTGCATATTTGATGTTTTTTTAAAAATAGTTGCAACTATTCTGGGTAATTATTAGGACTTAGGAGTAGGTGATGTTGTGTTGCCGAGTTTTGATATTCAGTTCAAATTTGAACTTAATATCAATACTACTTTCGGACAGCGTATGCATGCCACCATGGATCTGAACGCATCTTTTAAGCATTATCTAGGGAGTTGCTATGTTTCAAATGCCTGAATTTTTAAATAATAATTTTAAACAACCAACTAGTATAATTAAAAGAACAATTGACAAAAGATAATTTATTTTTTCTATAGTCAAATAATTTCAAAAATACATGTTGTCTGAACAATAAAAAATCAGGCACCTAAAATATAGAAAAATATTTTATTTATTTGTTGGCGTTGATATATATGCTAGCTATATAGTATATCTGTGCTATTCATGTGTGTTGCGGCCGCGGAGCTCTGGTGAAACCCTAGCGCGCCGCGGCGGGGCGGTGAACAACGGCGGGGGCGAGGGGCGACGGAGAGGAGGGGCGCCCGAGGGGAGGGGCGACGGGAGCCGGAGAGGAGGAGGGGCATCGGAGAGAGAGCCAGTGGCGCGAGGGAGAAGGCGGCCGTGGGGCTTGTCTACCGCACGGCCGGTCATCTTTTTTTCTATGGCGCTTCCTTTGCGTTCGTAAAAAAGAAAAAAAACATTATTTACCCGTGTTCATACTTGAATTTGATTGGGTATTTCGATGGCAATGCTCGTTGAGGAAACTGTTATTAGTTCCTTGGCACATGGAGAGCATGTCTCAACATCTCATGGTCCCTGAAACACAAATTTTTAACAGCTAATTTCATGTAACATATTTACAAATTACCACAAAACTACAATGAGATTAATGAACTCGTATCATTTTCAAATATCTAAACTCGCATAGTAAGTAATTTGCAAACGATGTTCGGAATATGGTTGGCTAGATGCATTCTAAAACGATACTTATTTGTGGATTCATAGAGTATATATCACCGTGACTTGGCACATTGCCACATTGTGTCTTCGCTATGGAGAGTGTTAAGACTTAGAACATGAATGGACAAATACTACGACACAAATATTCTTTTGCGTGCGATCAATTTTGAGGACAGTGTTTGAAAATCATTGCTACGCGATTGTAAGAACAAGGATTTACAAGGATGATTTCAAAATTGCCCCTGACAAAATATCAATTTTACTTTACTTGAGTAGCGAGCTACTGCACGATTGGGCATCGCAAATCTCATTTTTTAAGCGAATTCCACACGTTGCATTCTCAAATAATTGAACCCACGATCTCTTGCCTCGTAGGAGTCTCTCTACTACCACGTCACACCACATACTTACCTGTGAGTTGTGACCAAGTATAGAAGGATATCCTATTAACTTAACTTTTATAAATCGTGTGTTCAATATTTTGGTCTCTAAATAATCTCAAAGAAAAAAAAATAAACTACAAGGTTTTATATCTCATCAATTACTATAATTTTGGTTTAGGGCGATCAGCCAAAATTTGAAAATTCCAATTAATTTCAAATTCTTAAAAGTTAGAACTTATATTTAGGCCCTTAAACGGTCACGAATAAAAAGTAGTCGAAGTAGTCGACTACGAAGGTTTTGATCTTGTTAATCTCTACAATTATGACATAGTTTGTCTTCATCTGATTTCATTTTAAAAAAGTTTTGAATTTATTTGCTTAGCATCTATTGTCAGGCGCCCTCTCCCTTAAAAATAAATTCGATTTGTTTGGCAAGATTGCCTAGTTGGCAAAGTTTTCGTTGGACGTGGAGGGGAGGAGAGCACTAGCAAGATCTCATTCGCTCGTCTCTTCGTTGTCTCTCGCATGTCTTCTGCTCCTGGACCTAACAACTAGCGATTGCCTAAAGCACTACGCTATCCCAAATCGTAGCCCTCAAATGGAACCCTTTCTCCGTGCAGATTGCGAGTTCCTTGGTGCCCAATCGAGTTCCTTAACAACCAAATTGAATATCCATTCCAGATCTTCCTCACTTGGACTTAGCTACAACTTGCTTCTTGCCTCGAATCAACTTGTCTCCTGTGGAGTGAACTCTTGGCAACTAAAATAAGCTTCACTGGACTCAAATCGATTGTTTCCGCTTATTGCATCAAGGGCCTTCTTGTCCCATTTGTGCTCATCCCATGGATGAAATCACGATTTGTGGGAAGAAGAGACGAAGAGGAGAGCAAGGGAACAAAACATGCGAAGTAAACATCTTGCCTTACAGAGTGAGGCGAGGCAAGATTGACTAGGCAAGGTGAGGTTGGCAAAGGTTCCAAGCATGCACTTAACTGCTCATAGAAATCCATCCATTTTCATGGATGATTGGCATAAGAAACCATCCCTGAAAGCAGACACCATAGCGCAGGACATGTCCACAATAGACGTTGTTAGAGGCTGTTTGAATTAAGGCTTCAGATATCTACCTAGGCCAGAGACAACTCCAGACATTCAATTTTGGGACACATGAGACCAAGATATATTTGACTAGTAGGCAATGCCTAGAAGGCCTACATCAGTGGACGGAGCTTGGCCATGAATGGAGAGGGCACCAATATGATGTAAAATGCAAGAAGAGGATGGCATTTTTAATATTTTATTAGCAACCAAAGTAGTAGCTAAGATCTTTATTAAGAATTGATCTAGGGAGGCATGGCTCACTATGGCCCTCACTAGGGTCTGCCAGTGCCTCCATCCAAACATCTCCACAATGCTTGCTTCTGATCAAGATAGCTGCCTCTGCCTAGCAGTCTCTAACCAAACAGTCCTCCCTAGATGCAGCACCACATAGTAGGACTTGTTTGGAAAGAAAGAACTTCACAGTAATCATGAAAGAATTTTAGAAAAATAATTTAATTTCATAGGAAAAAGGCAAGAACACACACAAAAAATCGGTGTTCCAAGCAGGGCCACTAGCTAACTAGCCACAGAAACAGGACTTGTGGGCAGGGGGCACCTGATTGTGAGACTACTTCACACTCGGAGAGTCAGAGAGGCCACCACTGCACAATGACAACCTGTCTTAGGGCTTCTCCAGTGGGAAAGAAAAAGCGACTCATCGCCCGACGTGAAAGCCAGATGAATCGACTCAACAATTGGAGCAACCGAATCATGGGGAAGAGAGAAAAGTCGACTTATGATTCAAAGTCGACTCCTCCGGAATAAAGAATGATTTTGGCCTCTCGTTGCCTGCCAGTCGCACGGCGGAGGTGGAGCAAATCGAGCGGTGGTAGAGCGAGTAGGGCGGCAACAGTGGCAGTGGAGCAAGTCAGGCGACAACGGTGGCAGTGGAGCGAGTCAAGCGGTGGTAGAGGGAATCAAGCGGCAACAACGGTGCGGCGATACCCGTCAACCCCGGCACCGAGGAATCTCACCTTGCGCAGCAACGGGCGTCGCCGTCTCGGCCTGGCGACGTCGATGCAGGCACGCACCTCCGCAGGTGAGATACACAGGCGCGCATTGGCGCCTCCGCCTTGACCAGGCACATGGGACCGAGGTTGAAGAAAGTTGTGTGTGGTTTGCATCTGATTTTTTTTATTTTTTTTGGAGGCCCACGATACCTGTTGGGCAAGGAGTTGACTCCTATGTTTAGTTGATGTGGCTGTCTCTCCTGGATGAATCGACGAACCACTGCTGCTGCAGCACTGCATTACAGTATGGACGACTTGCACCATGGATTTTTTTTTAAAAAAAAGAAAAATTTGCACTACGGACGCCGCAGGTCTTGTTCTTGGAAAGTCGAAAGGGATATCAGTTGGCCCTACCAAAGCGGCGAACAGCGAAGTGAGGCCGGATGAGGCCGTCCGGACGAAGGGACCCGACTCGCCCACGCCTGTACTGTACGGTCTGCATGCGTTGTTGTTCGTTGGTTCGTTCGCGCCTTGGAAAATATCCGCCACCCCTTCTCTCTCGTGCCTCTCTACCTCTGCTTTCTCTCCCTCCCCCTCTCTCGGTGCGGTGCGGGCGAGCGTCCCGACGTGGCGGCACAGCGGCCTTGGCGTGGCCTCAGCATGAGCGGGCCACGAAGCAGAGGCCCAAGCGGCCCTCGACACGATGGCGCAACGGCGCCGATGGCCCCAGTCATGGGCGGACCGCGAACCAGCACGACAGGCCCCGCACGAGTGGCTCCCCGGCGGATTTAGCTCCCTCTCCCAATCGTGCAGGCGTTGCCTCCTTGTCACGTCATGCAGCCGCCGCCGCCCCGCAGCCTACAAGCGTGTCGCGGGCCGCTGCCTACGAGCACTGTCGGGCCGCTGACTTTGGTGAACTCCACACGCCAACGAACCTCCGTTCTCCCAAGCAGAAGGAGGTACTGCACAAGCACATGTTGTAAGCATATGTTTTCAAGTGTTTAAGATGTTTTATAGGTATGTTGCAAGTGTTTCATATGGATATGGTAAAAGTAGATCGGGATGTTGCACATGTTGCATATGCAGCCAGTGTTTCGAATGAATGTTGCAAGCGTTTGTTCAAAATGTTTCATTTATTTTAGACGTATGTTACAAGCATTTTGATCTAGATGTTGCATATGTTTCACACATATGTTGCAAGCATCTGTTCCAATCTTATTATATTGCAAGTTGCAAGTGTTTTATCTGGATATTACATATGTTGTAGTGGCTAGACACGTATGTTGCAATTGTATGTCCTAAAAGTTATTTCAGACGTATGTTGTAAGTTTTTATCTGGATGTTTACATATTACAGTGGCTATACACATATGTTGCAAGCTTATGCTCCAAATATTTCACCTGTTTCAGACGTATTTTGTAGCAAATACTTCATGTTGTAAGTGTTTTCATTAACAAGCGATGGAAATGAGTGTAGGGACGGACAGTCCCCACATGCATGCGCAACAAGGCGCGCAGCAAGATGCGAGTAGCATGCGCAAGCAGCAGGCGCACGCACGCACGCAACAGGCACAAAGCGTGCAGCAGGATGCGAGCAACAGCACGTGAGCAGCATGCGAAGCAGTGTCAAGCAGGCATGCATAGCAGCAGGCAGGCACGGTGTCCGAAGGGGTGTTAGCGTCCGGACGTTCGGGCGCTAGCCACGCGGTTTTCTTATTTATTGTATTATTAGATTTTTTTAGCAGCATATAGTATTACTAGATTAGATATATCTCGGCCTGGAAATGTACGGGCTGCTGGCCAGCTCGTACGTTCATTTGCTACAGCTTTTCGGCCCACGCTGAGCGGCGGGACATTCGCACCGTGGGTTTTTCGTGGGCTGTATAACGTAAACCAGCCCTGGCACGATCGAACAGATGCGTGGGCCGGCGGACTGCAGATTTCCCTTCCCTTTCTCCCTAGTCACGGGTACATCTCTGGTTCGTGTCCAAGTCCAATTGTACCAAAGCCAAAATTTGTCTACGATCAGACCATGGTTAAATTTTGGTCGAGTACAGGATATTTTGAGCCAAACCATACGGTCAAATTTGCATTGCCTGTGACTTTGCTACCTATATATATATACAAAAACTCACACAAGCATCATACTAAATAAATACAATTAATACTATAGAGTTTGGATATACATGCTCTCTAGGCTAAATCAAAATAAACATCAGTCTTCTTGTAGCGGCGAAGTTCGTCCAAACTCCGATCCAATCCACGTACATCCTTGGCTGTAGACGAAACTATCACAATAAGTCCAAATATATGTGTACAATACAAGCCATGGTCTGCAATAAATAAGTTAGTGAAAAAAATGGGAATCTATCTAGTGATCTATTAGTTTAGCTGTGTTATGCGTCCTTAGCGTGCAAGTATAACAGTAAACCACGCTCTCATCTTCAACCCCGCTCCACATAATATCTCACCTCCCAACTTGTCTTATATCACCCTCATTTCTTTCTAAGCAACGAGACAGCCGCACACGTGTATTATGCAGTTGTTAGTGCTAACACAAGTGTCGTTTGATCCTACCTACTATGACCATGTTAGTGCAGACTATATGAAGTGCGTTCATACTAAATATGGTCAAGTAAGATGTGGTTACATGACACGTCAAAATCACTTGAATTTCTACATAATTTGGGTCATAAAGCATAGACTAATTATACTCCCTCCATCCAAAAAATGTAATTATAGCATAGTAGTAATTTAAAGTATATTGAGTTTGGCTGATTATAAATAAAAAATATATGTATCATTATATTTTTCACGAGATATATTTTTATCTATACCTAATAATAAATTGTGAAAAAATCTGCATATTTTTTAGTTTCCACCATAGATTTCTGTCTGTCAGGTGGTCTGGGCTTTCTCGCGGCCCAATTTAGCTAGTCCAATAGCCCACTCTAGCATGTGGTCCGAATAATTCCCGGTAGAAAAAAAAAGTGCCACCGGTGAGATTCAAACCCTGTGCACTAGGATTGATAAATTGATAAACAAGCTACCACCACCACACTACAACATGTCATGTGCTACAATAATACCTTTATATTTATTAGGTAAAACTTCTGCCATATAAATTTCCTTTCGTTTGATTTTTCGTTGGCCTTCCATCCGATTTCTTTTTTGTTGCATCCGTTATCCTCATAGGTGGTTTTTTGATTGATTTTTTCAGAATAATTATTATGAATCTTTGAACCCTAATTTTTCTTTACGATTTTTTCTACTACCAAGTTGTTAACATAATTTTGATTAGAAAACATTCAAACCTAGATTAACATGGCATTAATATGCTGCCGCATCAAGGAGGTGAGCCTGGACGCCATCCATAGTAGCTCTACATCTATATCAACAACATTGTCTCGCTGAAAAGACGAGTCTGGATGTCATCGTGCCCAGATCTGCATCTACACCAATGATACACACCTAATGCACGTAATGTGGTCATCACAAAATAAATTAGAGCTTTTAAAGTTTATAGAAAGGGTAAAACATAAATACATATATAAAATTCTACCATCGTTTGCTATTAACATTTGATAACTTTTTTTTCCTCCCGTTGCAACGCACGGGCATCTTTGCTAGTACTATACTTATTTGTTTCATAAACATTAATATTTTTACCTATATATTTGGCCAACCAACACATTAATGGGTGGACAGAGATAAATATATACGACGACAACATCTACTAGCGAGTAAAAAACATAATTTTATAAAAAAATAAAATTGGTTATATATTTTTTGAAGCAAAAACATATTTTCTATGATTTTTCTAGGATCAAACTAGATTTTAGAGTTTAAATGCATAACTTTCTAAAACTATTAAATAAATAATGTTTTTTAAAACAACCATAGTCTGATTTACCCCTAACTATGGACCTAGTACGACTAAACCCCTCGTGTTTGGCGTAACATCATGTAAGACGGAGGATGTGACGCCACACAGGCTAACCGTTATTCAAACCGTTGAGTATGAATTAAAAAGATAACGGTTTAAAAATTATTAAGAGGGAGCGAACGTAAATTTTATAGGTAAAGGAGGAAAATCATACTTTGATATGAGAAATAATATTTTTTTGAGCAACTTTGATATGATAAATAAATAGTTGAGGGCAAAAAGATTTTTTCCCTGGCAAAATTTACGTTAACAGTTACTAGTTTGGGCTTCCTGTGCCGATTGTGAAGAAGATAGGCTAATAGCACCTGCGGATGGGCTGCAAAACTCACCTGAGGCTGGAAACCCAAGAAGGCCCCCACCGCGGCGGCCGTCGCCCATCGCCCATTCGCTATAGATGCCCAACGGGCCGTGCCGTGCCGGCCCGCGTCGTGCCGCCTCGGGCCACCGTGCCTGACGGGCCGTGCCTGGCCTCCGGCCCAAGGCACGGCCCGTGGGCCATCGGGCCGGCCCGAGAGCACGGCGTGTCCTGCGTGCCGCGGGCGGCCCAAGAGCAGCGCGTGGGGAAGGGAAGAGCGGCGCGACGGATGGGGAGGGGAAGGGAAGAGCAGCTCTGTCTGGGAGAGTGGGAGTGAGAGGAAGTTAGGGTTTGAAGTGATGAAGATATTATATATATATATATATATATATGGATTGCAGTAGGGTGTGCCAAATATTCACATGGTTATTAATTTAACGGGCCGCCTCTTGGACCGGGCCGTGCCACGTGCCTAGGTGGCGGCCCAGGCATGGCCTGGTCCCTCGGGCCAGGCCGGTCCGGGTCCGGTGGTCACCGGGCCATGTCGTGCTTAGGTCGGGCCAAAACGCCGGGCCGCGGGCCGAGCCACCGGGCGTCGGGCTGCATGCCCAAGTATACCATTCGCCCTTCCTACAAAACGACACACGCGCACATCCACTGTCCCCGGTTCAGTCTCGCCTCCTTCCTTCCTCCCTCTCCTTCCCCCAATCGCACGCCACTCCCGCAGAAATCCCCCCACCCAAATTCCCGTCTCCCCCCGATCGCCGCTCTTCTCGCTGCTCGTAAACCCTAGACCAGCCGTACCTCCGCCGGTGTTCGCCCGTGCGCTGTCGTGCCCGCGCTGCCCCCGTCGGCGGCCCGCGGCGCCGCGAGCCAAAACCCTAGCCGCCGCCTCCAGATCCCGATTCCGCAGGGAAGCGGGAGAGGGAGGGAGGGCCGCCCCGCCGCAGATGGAGCCCGCGGGGGCGCGCAAGGAGTGGCGCGCCGTCCCCGACTCCTCGCTCCGCTCCAATGGCGCCGAGGTAAGGCCCGCGTCGCCGCTCCCCCGACAGCACAAAACCCTCACTCGTCCCACCACCACCGTCCGTACCCACTACCATCCCAACTCACTCCCTGCTGTTGCTTCGTGTTCAGGACGCCGCGGAGCACGGGAAGCTGGGGCAGTCGGAGGACCGAGCTATCTACGAGGTGCGTGCGTCCCTTGCCTGCTTGCTCGCGCGACGCGCAAAATGCAGCTTTTTTTTTCTCTCTTCAGCACCAGCATCTCTTGCGGCGGGTTGGTTTCCGCCTGCGGACACGTTGGGGATGATCGCTTTCGGCGCTGTGGGTGCAGGAAGGGGCGGGCGGACTGGAGGACTTCTGCGCCATCACCATTGATGGGAGCGGAGGGCTCAGCGAGGACATCCTGCAGCAGCGCCTGCAGAGCCTCGCGCGGCAGCGGGAGGAGCTGCAGCAGGTCGAGATCGAGCTGCGTGCGCAGGCCATCGCACACCCGCAGATCATCGAGGCGCAACAAAGCTTTCAGGCGGCTGCCAAGAAGCATGCCGCAGCTGTGGCAAAGATCAAAGTTGTTCCTTTTGCTTTGAGCTCAGTGTTTCTCTACTACCAGTACCTAGCTCAAATAAGAGTGTGCTTCACTTACCAGTAGTTGGAGATGACTTGGCTAGTAGTACTGTTGGTTTCCCATATTTTGACTTTTCTGAAGGGGCTGGATGGCCAAGCACCTTTCACTGGTTGAATTGTAGTTTTGCCATCGAAACGGCTGAACCCATGTCATGCTGGTGGAGACTGTAGCTCTGTTGGCATCCTTGTCCTTTGTAACATGTATGCTGATGGACATATAATTTGATTAGCGGTTAATCCTCAGCACACTTAAATGATGCATTGTGCTCAGTTCTTTTTTGTCTGTATAATGATAAGACACAGGGTAGCTTCTGTGAAACCTCTCTACTATTGTTGTTCTGATTTCATGTTCTTGCTGCTTACATTGCTTAGTTCAGTTACATCCAATTACCCTGGGATTGTCTGGTCCTTATTTGAAAATAATTTTGATTTTTGGATTGAACAGGAGCAAATGCATGAGCGGGAGCAGTACATTCTTGAACTAGAAATGAAACTCAATGACAAAGATAGAGAACTAAATGCTCTGAAGATCGATCATCAAACGGTTAGTGTTCTTCATTTTATGTTTTGCAATCTTCACGGTAAGAGAAAATGAGAAATGTCTGTCTCTTTTTTTTTTTGTCAGGTGTGGGCAAATCAAGATCTTATTAGAGAACAGACCAAAGAGCTGGCAACTGTCAGGTACTATACGCAACTTCTGCAATTAATTGGTATGGTACCAGATTTCAGTACTAGGAATAGTTTTTCATGGAGTCAAATCTTTAAAATTCTGTTTGACATTCAAGTTTCTGGGCACATATGTGCTGTCGACTTGTTAAGTTGCTCTGACGGGCTCATGGAATTGTGCATAATGAGGAAACTGTTGATTTACTTACTCGTAGCGATTCACTATCAGCAGCTCATTTGTCATGGCTGGGCCTATTGTGCTCCATTCAGCAGTGTGCCCATTAGTGTTAGGGTTAATTAGAGGTCTCTTGCTTAGGGGTCAAGTAAACCTCTCTATACAAGGAGAGATGGGAGGAGATATATCCATCTAGTCAAGCAAGAAGAAATAGATCTATTATTCCAGTCCACTTCTCCTATCCCTGCCCTTGTGGTCCGGCTGCTGCTAATTGGCTGGCTGATGTCAGGCTGCTTGGGTTAGGGCCATCTAGACCAACATCCATAACATTGTTGCCATTAAAATGTATGCTTAGTGTTTCTAATTTCCTGCAGAAGAGAACGTGACAACTCTGAAGCTGAAAGAACCCAACATCTTAAACAAATTCATGAGCTCCAAGAACTTCTGCGTGAAAAAGAAAGCCAGTTCATTGCATTAGAGGAACAGGTATTCTTTGCTAGTCATTTCTGTTCCATTTTTTATATAGTATATGTCATGTCTATGCTTATACTGTCACTACATTATCATTTTTCCTCAAACTGGACATTCTATCTCTGATAAGTGTACTGTCCTGGTTTGCATGATCTCTCTGGCAGTAATTTGTATACCTTTCAATTTTCAAATCACTGGCATGCTAGAAGCCTGAAATGGATGCACCGTTCAGTAATATCCTGATAATATGTACCGAGTTACAGATAATATGCAGTGTTTCCAGGCCCATTCTGATTGCACATCTCTAAACTATGTTGTTATATTTGCTCTCTTGCCATGAGTGAATATCAAGCTGTGGATGAGTGTTAGCCTGTGTTCTATGTGTGTGTGTGTGTTGTAACCTTGTGTTCTCAATATAATGGTTTACAGATCTCCTGCATATTCGAGAAAAAAAGGATCTTAGGCTGTGGCCTATGGCACTGTTTGTTTTAGTTTTCTGTACTGATCCCTGAGTATTGAAAATGTCATTTGCTCTGTTTCAAAGGCATTGCCTGGACGAACCCAGCTCGCCATGGGGATCTAGTTACTCCTTGTTGCCTAGGAGATAAGGCGTACACAGCTTGCCTTGTCGTCTTTGAAACCATGGCCATTTGGTTATAGGAGAGTTTCTTCTTGATTACTCAGCGTTGTTGGATGATTTCTTTCTTGAACTAATGACGATTGAAGTGCTGTTAGCATTCTAAATTCAGCTGCTTATGGATAGCCACATTATTGTTTCCAGCATAGGGCTGCTCAAGACAACATTCTTTACAAAGATGAGCAGTTGAGGGAAGCCCATGCTTGGGTTTCTCAAGTTCGAGAAATGGATGCTTTGCAGTCTCAATCCCTACAAGTTGAGTTACGTGAGCGCATGGAGCAATTTAATCAATATTGGATTAGCTTCCAGCAGCAGGTAAGTTTTAGCTTTCCAGTATTCATGTATACTTTGGTTTCCTTTATTACACTAGTTTTTGTTATATCCCCTTCTTTTAGACTAGAATTTCACTTCCTTGTGTTTTTCCACAGTATGCCGAAATGCAGCGGAGCCTTCTCCATACAATACAACAACTCCAGCAAGAATTAGCTGAGGCAAGGGAACGGTCTGGTGCACAAAAAGATGGTCCGCAAGTTTCTCGGGAGGGGTCAGCTGAATCATCACATGTTCAAAGCATAGCAAACAGCGTGGCTTCAAATGGTAGTGCAACTGCAGATGGGAACCAGCAATTGTTGAAAAATAATGGAAGTTTGGATGCCTCTGTTAAGGTACTAAGTTACTTCAGTAAGCAATTTATATATCTGTCTATGGGAGGGGAAAATTGAATACTGTCACTGTTGTTTGGGTGACTTAATCGTTGTTCGCAGCAATCATGATGTCTTCTTTTTTTGTTTTATTATTGCAGTTCCTCCATGGCTATTTCAGTACCTTCTGTCTTTACTTTTGCTTAACCTGTTTTCTAAACCTCTTGTTTTCAATTACTAGTATTGCAGCAACTTATGCATTTTATGACAATAACATACCATTTGTTAGAACGTACTTATGAGATGTGTAACTATTTTTTTTTCAGGGAAATAATGCCTCAGCTGTACCTGTTCCATCTCTACTGGGAATAGGTGGTCCGGCTGCGCATATTGCTGCGATGCATTCTTTTATGATTCATCCTCAAGGCATTCCTCAACCTTTAGCATCGCCCAACTCTGGCGTTCCTCAGTTTGGCAGTTTTCAGTCGCAGTCTACGATTCAACCAAACTCACATTGGCCAAATCAGCAGGTAAATTACTCTCTTGAAGTACTTCGCACATTGTAACATGCAGTGCCCATTCTAAGTTTGGAATTAATCTGTTCTTGTTTAGGAAGTACAAAATGTCTCACAACCGCAACATGAAGCAAACTATCAGACATCCCAATCAGACCAGAATGCATTACAACAAGGCTCTATTAATACTGATGATCTGTCCTCAAAGCCAAGTCAGGGTATCCATCCAGACCATCTTAATGCTCATGGGAAACAACAGCAGAGCCCTTCAAGTGCACCTACTGAATCAACTCATGAACTTACAGTTAGTCCATTTTATATTTGTTTTTTCTGTAACTTGGAATCGATTCATGAACTCATGGTTACTCCCCGTTACTTTTTTGTTAAAAAAAACACAGGTTGGTGAAACGAATGTAGCTGAACTTGTAGCTTATGATGAGCAGCAAAAAGCCTTAAAAGAACAGGATTCATCGTCAAATATGAACAGCCATATTGGAAGAGTTGAGCATCAAGAGCAGAATACTGAATCAAAGGTTTCTATGGTACTGTGTTTCTTATACAGCTTCTCATTTATGTGAGTGTCTCACATTTAGTTCGCTCTTTTTAAAACCAGGATGAAAGAGCTGCATCTGACAAGCAGCCTGAGCCTGTATCTAGACAGCATAAACCTTCGAACTTTCCTCCGTCAACTACCCAGATTCACTTGAAAAACTGTGCAGCAGAGAATCCTAATGTTGTAAATCAGGTTGATACAATGAAATCAGTTGCCAGTGGTTTTGGTTCACAATTACCTCGTGTACCAAAGGAACCTGCTCTCCTAGATGAGAGATCTCTATTGGCTTGCATTGTACGTGCAGTTCCTGCTGGACCTGAGGGTGGAATCAGGATTAGTTCAACTGTGAGTTATTTCTCATCCACATTAAGATGCTATGGTAGAGAATAAGTTCTGATTCATGTGCAATTTTTCTCTCAGTTGCCAAATAGGCTTGGGAAAATGTTGGCTCCTCTTCACTGGCATGACTATAAGAAGCAATATGGGAAGCTTGATGATTTTGTGGCTAGTCATCCAGAGGTTTACTTGAACTTAGCAATTTAGTCAATCTGTAGATACTAGATCGCTTGTGTTGCTGACAAGCTAACTGCCTTGCAGCTGTTTGTGATTGAGGGAGACTTTATTCACCTTCGTGAAGGAGCACAACAGATCATTTCTGCTACTACAGCTGCTGCAAAAATAGCTGCTGCTACAGCATCTTCTGCACCTTACTCATCCTTGCTGCCTTCAGTTGCCGTTACTCCTGTGGCACAGAGCACTCGGCAAAAAAGGGGGCCTGCAGTTGATTCCAGATCATCAAATGCAATTCCCTCTGGAAATGGCTTCACTGATCAACTTAACATCATTCAGGGGGTTAGTGACGTAACAATTTCAGGCAAAGTAAGAAACACCCAAGATAATGGCTTCTTAGATGAAGTTCGAACTGGGCAGCCATCTATGCTCACAGCTGCTGCCAATGGTGCAAGACACGACAAAGGTGCAAATAATATCAGACATGGTTATGGAGGAAAGCAACAGGGGAGGTATGTTTCCATTCCTCGTGATGTCAAAGCTGACACATGTTTTTAGGATGCTGATGCAGTGCAAATCTTTTATATTCCAGGTCAGCTGGGACAGCATACCTTTCCAGAAGATGAAGTAGCTTTCACTGGGTACATGAACCATATTCTTTTGATGGCCTTTTATACCCTGCATGATGTTTGCACTTTGAGTTTCCAAATTTACCTGCTTCCTTTTTTTTTTTTGACTGGTTTGATGACCTCAGCTTATCAAAGACTTTGAATTAGCTTATGGTAGTATCACATTACAGTATTCTGTAGTTGTGTTTTGGAATACTCCCTCTGTCGGCCTGTCCTGAAATATAAGGCATGCATTATTCATCAAACTATGTTATCTTTGACCAACAATTGTCTAATCATGACAAAGTTTATACTACTAAAGTGGTTACAATGGATTTGTATTTAGAAATACTTTCTAATGATCAAAATTTTATTGACGTAAATTACATATACAAGAGATTAGTGGTCAAAGTGTGATCTTGAAGATTGCCAAGTCAAATTGCGCCTTATCATTTGGGATGGTGTATTTGGTTCTACACTATTTTTTAAAAATCATTGCAATTTTGCTAGGCCAGTCTGTCTTACTTGCCTTGCTATATCATATTATAAAATGTCTTGCCAGAAGGCAAAAATTAGTTTCCATATTTGCAACATCCACTGGTCTTACTTGCCTTGCCTAATCATATTATTATCATGTTTGTCATGAGGCTTGTGTTTGTGTAATACTCCCTTTGGCTTTTGTAGATACATAGGATTCACTATGTATCTAGACCAGTGCATATCTAGATGCATAGCAAAGGCTATGTATCTAGAAACTAGAAAAACCAAAAATGACTTACAATTTGGAATGGTGGGAGTAGCTGATAAATACTGTCTGCATTTTTGCAATATCGACCGGTCTTGCATTTACATTAAAGATACTGCTGCTACAATAGATGTATACTACCACTCACCTCTGCATCAAGCTGAATTACATCACTGTTTTGCTTGTAGATGCAATTGGTTTTTGAGGGCGGTGATGCGGTTGGAAACCATACAAGTGGCAATGTTTTGGCTTCGAAATGGTCGATGCTGAAGATGACCTGGATTAAAATTATTCTAGATTTATTTTCTTTTGCACCATTGCTCTTCACAGCGCCTGTATGGGGGCCTTGTTTCGGCAAAGCTGTACTGATATCCCTAGCCCAGGAATCAGAAGCCTGCTGAAGTTTTGCGACTATGTAATGTGCTTGTATTGTGGTGCACTTGGAATGATGTGAATGTTATAGCGGATGTCCTTCAGAGTGATGTCTCTGAAATTTTACTGACATGTTGAGCTCGCGAGCTGTGGTATGGTCAGCCCAAAGTTGGGTATCAGCATTGACGTTTTCACACATGGCTGAGAATAACCAAAACAGGCTGTATGGTTGAGCTGGACATATGCCCGCCCTAAGCGCCGCCTTTGGGCCGTACTATTATTTGCAGGTGATATTGGCCTTTGATCGCATGAGTTCGAGCTGTCTGCCGTGAACAGTCGCTACAGTAATAAGATTATGACAAGCATCAACAGGTACCAGTTGGTATTTCGAGCAGGATCACACGGTTAGTGTAACAACAGGAGCCTACTCTAAGAAGTCGTTAGGAGACGTGTGTGGTTAAACTTTCTCAATTTTAACTAGGTTTGTAGAAAAAATATGCAATATTTATATATTTGAATAAGTTTATTATGAAAGTATGACCTCTTCCTACCAAGGACCTCGCCTGCCAAGTGTTATGAATAACACTACTGTAAAATTGATATAAATTTAAATTATATATATATATATATATATATATATATATATATATATATATATATATATATATATATATATATATAGTGGGCACGAATTTCCATGTCAGGTTACCATGAATTTTCCTATCGGGTTACCATTGTCGGGTTACCACGACAGGGCTAGAAATCCAAACCTTATGCCACTGAATTTTTCTGTCGGTGTCCTTGAATTTTTCTGTCCGACGCTGAACCAACAAGGAAATTGCTGCACCGACAGAAAAATTCGACAAACCAACTGAAAATTCTATTTTACTATCGCTCTATTTCTGGCGGTGTTTTCCTGTCGGTATACCGACAAAAAAATAATTTTCTAATTTTTCTGTCGGTTATTTGCATTTCTCTATCGGTTCCTCACTGACAGGGAAATTCGAGTTTCCAGTAGTGGGGGGTGATGGTTGGATGTCGAGGCTTCCAAGATTTTTTTTTGCAAAGTTTTAATTTAGAACAACCGTCAAGTCAGGTGACTGTTTAAAGGGTTTGAACTGAATACATATTCAAAATACACATAGTTGTGTTGCAAAGAAAAATATGAATATAGATGAAAAACATATAGACTAGTAAGTTTATCACAACTGGACAGTACCTATAGAGTGTATCTATTATGCCGATTGTGTTAGACACTAGATAAAGAGAATACATATATAAATAATATGAGTAAATTTTATTAGTCAAAGATATATATTAATTAAACAACAATATCGCATGCTACCTTATGCCTCCTAATTAATTTGCCGAGTGCCAGGTCACGGGGCACTCGGCGAAGAATTTTAAAAAATATTTGCCGAGCGTCAAACGGTGGGGCGCTCGGCAAAGGCTAACGGCAGGTGGCCGCCGTCACGCCGGTCACCTTTGCCGACGGCCAAAATTTGCCGAGTTCCCGGCCCTCGGTAAAGGAAAATTTTGCCGACGGTCCACCTTTGCCGAGTGCCCGGCACTCGGCAAAGGCTGCTTTGCCGAGGGCATTTCTTTGCCGAGTGTCTCTGGGTCTGGCACTAGGCAAATATTTTCTTTACCGAGTGCCCGAGCAAATGCGCTCGGCAAAGCAGCTGTGTCCTGTAGTGTAAGATTATTTTATCCCGCGTAATAAGAGCACGGATTGCTGGACTAATGGATGGTAACCAATATACACCGCATATGCTACATACACATACACTTACACATGCTAACCACCTTGCCATTTCACTATGGAGTTCGGAACCCGCTGTTGTGCCACCATCTGGCACTGCACACCAGTCTCACCATGACTGCTACTGAGAAGCCAAGACCAAACCCCAACCCAACGAACAAATGCAGCATGATGTCGTCAAACCAGCCACCCTTAGATTTGGATAATGCTGCTGGACTTGATGGTGCTGGAGCCTTCGAAGATGAACCTGTCAGGGTGCATTGAGTAGGAAGGGGGCAACCATAAAGCCCTTCATTCCCTTGGAAAGAGCTACTTGGAAACGTGGAGAATTGGGGACCTGAAGGTATCCTGCCACTAAGGGTGTTGTACGACAGGTTTAGCCACTCGAGAGACGTCAAGGACGCTGCCAGTTCCTCTGGTATTAACCCTGACAGCCTATTCCATGAGAGGTCGAGCGACTCAAGGCGAACGAGGTTGCCAAGCTCATGTGGGATCTCCCCTGTGAAGGCATTGCCTGACATGTTGAGCACATGTAGCGCACCCAGGTTTCCGATGGTGATGGGGATGGACCCGTGGAACCTGTTGCCAGAAAGGTCAATCAGCACAAAGTCGGACTGGATTTCAGACACATCAATGTACAGCTCTTTCATTTCAATCCTAACCACCAGCAGGTATGGACGGAACCACTCTTCACTCTCTGGACTTGTAGCATAAATCCCACCACCACCGCTTCCTGCTGCTTCTGGACCTGGACGGGTCATGAGCTTTGAGCTCTGAAACAAATCCGCAGGCAAGGTACCACTGAACCTGTTGCTTGCAATATCGATGATCTGCAGGTCCTGGAAATACTCCATCTCCATGGTCGAGTTCTCTTGGAGACTTGACAACAATGAGCCATAGAATTGGTTTGATCTCAAGACCAGGACGCGAAGGTGAGGTAGCTCTCCTATCCAAGATGGAAAAGAATCTGAAATGAGATTGTCACCTACATCCAGGAAGATTATTTGTTGGCAGCTGGAGAGCGACCTTGGCAGATGCCCTGTGATCTGATTTCTGCTCAAATCGATCAAGTGCAAAGAACACCCCTCCTCAACATCATCAGGCCATGCTCCGGTAAGGTGATTTCCGCTCAACCTTAGGACCTCCAAGCTTTTGCAGTTCAGAAGATAAGACGGAAGTGGACCGCTGAAGTTGTTGTTAGAGAAATCGATGACCCCAAGACTATCACTAGGTCGGCACTCTGAGAAAGGCACCGGGCCAGCTATCTCGTTGTTAGCCAGATTGATGAAATAGGCTTCCCCAAACTGCTGGCTGAAACTGCTAGCAGGAATAGAGGAGAACCTGTTGTGCGAGTAATCCTGGTCGATGCCACCGGGTACTAGAGGTACCGCCCCACCAAGCATGTTGTAGCTTAAATCGATATACATGACCGTGGTGTTGGCCGGGGGTTGTTCAACTGCTGTAAATTTGTTGTGCGACAGGTTAAGTATGCGATTTACCTTGCTCCATATCCAGCTAGGAATATCCCCACTAATTTGATTCCATGAGAGGTCTATTCCACTTAGTCGACAGGCGTTTGGCTTTGACCAGTCAGTTTTTAAAGGGTAATAGCAAGTACCTAACGAAGAACTGGTGGTGCTACTGTTTTCTGCATTTGATATTGATGCAACCCAATCCCAAGCAACAGAGTCCAAATTATTATTTGATGCTGACACCCATGTGATGTTCCTTAGCCTGAGATAGGATAGCAGCTCCAATGTACCTGTGAAGTAGTTATGGTCAAGGTTCAGGCTTTCAAGAGCTGCAAGCCGAGCCAAGGATTTTGGAACTGGACCCGACAGGTGGTTGCCACTTAAGACGACTTCAGCCAGCGTCGACGATGGATTCGAGAATTCTCCAAGAGCGCCCGAGAATTGATTCTCGCTGAGATCTATCACCTGCAGTTCTGGATATGTGAACAACGACAGAGGGATTGTTCCTGACAGGGAATTGAAGCTCAGATACAAGGACTTGAGATTGGTGAGGTTCACTCGGTCACCAAGATGAATCGACCCTGTAATGTAATGTGTGTACAAGGATTCAGAAAACACAGTTTATCAAGAGTAATAATATAAAACTGGATGGAAAATATTGCATACAGTACAGAAAACATGCCTGTTAGATTGTTATTGGAGAGGTGCACAGATTCCAGCCGTGTTAAGTTTGCCAGGGCCTTAATTTCACCGGACAAACTGCAGTTATCACAGGCGATTATCCTTAATGATGCCAGATTGCTGACTGTAGAAGGCAGACCCCCGGAGAGGGCATTATCGCTGAGGTCCAGTTCTGTCAAGGATGTGAGGTTGCCAATGGAGTGGGGTATGCATCCAGAGATGTTAGCGCTCCAAAGATCCAGAACCCTGAGGTTTCTGAGGTGAAGAATGTCAAGAGGGAATGCGCGCAGGTTGCTGCTGCCAAGCCTTAGAACTCGTAGCGAGTGCAAGTGCGAAAAGAAACCAGGGGGGTAAATGATGGGATTGTAACTTAGATCAACTACGGTTAGCAAAGCTAGACCTGACAAGGAGTCGTCGTCGTTCTCGATGGGACCGAACAGGTCGCAGCTGGGCATCGCAAGGATCTCAAGCCGAGGAGTGGACTTGGCGAGAGCTCCGAAGCACTCTGCCGCACTGCAGCTCGAGACTTTGACCCTGTCGAGATGGAGCTCGCCTAGTTTGCTGAGGTTCGCAACGATGGTCTGGAAACTCGGTTCGTGGATCCTCAGTCCATCGTTGAAGGAGAGATCGAGTGAGACCAAGTCGACGAGCTCCGCTACGTGGATCGGGACGTCGCCGGCGAGGCCGCGGCCAGACAGGCTGAGGGCGGTGACTCTCCCAGAGGCGGCAGCAGTCCTCGCCGGCTCGCCACGATGGCAGCAGCGTCATGGACGGGTCGTTGCTAGACAGGGAGAAGGACCGCTTCACTTGGAGGAGCACCGCGGCCTGATGCGGGAGGCACTGGAGCTGGAGCCCGGCATGGCGCGTGCTGCTGTTCTTCGAGGCCGCCATGGAGGACTGGAGTTGGACTAGCAGTGGCAGCAGCTGGAACATCACTTGCAGCAATGGATGAGCAGCCATGCGAGTGGTGGAAGCTTGATGCATCTGTGGTTTGTGCACGGAAGCGGAGGACGTGGCGATTATATAAAAGAGCAAGACCTCTTCTAGTTCTATGATCACGTGGGCACGCCGGGCCGGGCCGGGCCAGGTCGCCGGGGAAGACACGGCGGAGCAGGCCAGCAGGGCGGGCGGGGCGGAGGAGATACGGCTGGACGGGGAAATGTGGAAAAGAAGCGGGGCAGGGGCGGCCGCGCTTGAGACTAGACCGTGATCTCTGACCGGTGCAGTGCGGTAGCCTAGCCGTGGTGACCGAGCCAGGATATGTAAAATCATGTTCGTGTTTGTGTTTCATTCTCGTACAGTGGTTGACCATGCGCCAGCAACTCAATAAAGTGTCGAGAACCCGCAGGTTTCCACGCGTGGAAGACTGGAAACGTGAGGCCACGTGTCTGGCTCGTTTCATGGACTTGCCTGAGAATTCCTATTCGACGTCATCGCGCATGTATCAGGTTGCCAGCGACGATGTGAGACTATTGTCCAGGTTTTTTTTTATATATAAACCGTATCTGTATTACTTAGATAAGGCGGAGCTACGTTGGCACTCATGGGTGCAGCCGCACCCAGAGAAAAAACGGAAATTAGTTAGTAGCACTAAATCTCCACCGTGTTTGCACCCCCCAAACCCAAACTCACGCACCCAGAGGACCAACCGATGAACCCAACAACACTACAACCGTAGCAATGTAGCATCCAGCTCACTGCGCCATGGAAAGGAAATCATCACTTCCTATTCGCTCATACGTGCGGCGCCTATGGCTTCTTGGTTATATATGGCATTCTTTTTTTTTTGGCAACAAACGAATTTTATTTCAACAGCACGAAGCTGTTAGCACCATTACAGAGTCCAGGAGTGCATGTTGCAGTGCATCTCTCAACGTCCACTGGTTTACATGTGCTGAGTGTGAATAAGTACATGAGAAATTTGGAGGAGTATCCTGCATTAGCTGGAGTGTGTGTCTTGCCAGTGGCCCTGCTAATGGGTGAAAACCCACTCCGTACCCAACCCATCCCATAACAAATTAACTCTCTTCTTCCACCCAACCCATCCCATATTTTTATAGTTTCAACCCAACCCATTCCAACCCATAAACTAATTAAACACACAGGTTTGCTATAAAAATCTATGGCTTTGCATAAAAATGTATATATATATGCTTAATAAGACATATGGGCCCCACATCAAAGCCGGACCCTAGAAATAAAAGCTCGCGTTCACATTATAAAATTTTGTCGAAATTAACTAAAATTTGTTGCAGATGATTTAATGTAACAAGCGGCTACTTTATGCCAATTGGCACTGCCAGATCAATATGTGGGCCCCACATCAAAGTCGGACCCTATAAATAAAAGCTCACGTTCACATTATAAAATTTTGTCGAAATTAACTAGAATTTGTTGCTGATAATTTAATGTAACAAGCAGCCACTTTATGCCAGTTGGCACTGCCAGATCAATATGTGGGCCCCACCTCGAAGCCGGACCCTAGAAATAAAAGCTCGCGTTCACATTATAAAATTTTGTCGAAATTAACTAAAATTTGTTGCAGACGATTTAATGTAACAAGCGGCTACTTTATGCCAATTGGCACTGCCAGATCAATATGTGGGCCCCACATCAAAGTCGGACCCTATAAATAAAAGCTCGCGTTCACATTATAAAATTTTGTCGAAATTGACTAGAATTTGTTGCTGATAATTTAATGTAACAAGCAGCTACTTTATGCCAGTTGGCACTGCCAGATCAATATGTGGGCCCCACCTCGAAGCCGGACCCTAGAAATAAAAGCTCGCGTTCACATTATAAAATTTTGTCGAAATTAACTAAAATTTGTTGCAGATGATTTAATGTAACAAGCGGCTACTTTATGCCAATTGGCACTGCCAGATCAATATGTGGGCCCCACATCAAAGTCGGACCCTAGAAATAAAAGCTCGCGTTCACATTATAAAATTTTGTCGAAATTGACTAGAATTTGTTGCTGATAATTTAATGTAACAAGCAGCTACTTTATGCCAGTTGGCACTGCCAGATCAATATGTGGGCCCCACCTCGAAGCCGGACCCTAGAAATAAAAGCTCGCGTTCACATTATAAAATTTTGTCGAAATTGACTAAAATTTGTTGCAGATAATTTAATATAACAAGCAGCTACTTTATGCCAGTTGGCACTGCCAGATGAATATGTGGGCCCCACCTCGAAGCCGGACCCTAGAAATAAAAGCTCGCGTTCACATTATAAAATTTTGTCGAAATTGACTAAAATTTGTTGCAGATGATTTAATGTAACAAGCAGCTATTTCATGTCAGTTGGCATTGCCAGATGAATATGTGGGCCCCACCTCAAAGCCGGACCCTAGAAATAAAGCTCGTGTTCACATTATAAAATTTTGTCGAAATTGACCAAAATAAATTAAGCTGGATTCAAAATGTCATGAGGCTAATCCGTGCCAATTAGCATAGCAAAATATGCATGTGGGCCCTACATCAAAAGCTAAACAAATTACAAATCAATATATATGTATACTATGATATATTAAAAATTCAACATCAACCCATGGGTTCAACCCATTCAAACCCACAAAAAAAGAACCCAATCCCGATCCATCCAACCCAGTTTTCTATTAAAACCAACCCGACCCAACCTACTAAATAAATCAACCCATTCCTACCCATCCAGAATGCACCCATTTAAAAACCCAACCCATTAAACCCATTTAACCCAACCCATTAGCAGGTCTACTTGCCAGCGTGTCCGCAGTTTGATTTTGACTCCTTCGTATCTTGAAGGTGCTTGTACTTCTGTGTTGGGTGTAGCTGATGAACACCTGAGTCAGGTGTTTGATTCTCCATTCCGGCGGGTTGGAGTGATCTGCGGAGTTGAAGAAATTCACCAAGTCCTGACTGTCCGTCAGGAAATTAGTGTGTTGTAGTTGCAGCCGATCTGATACGGCTGCAGCCAGGGCCATGGCTGCTGCTTCGGCCATAATGACTGATGTAGAATCGCAAATGGCTGCCTTGATGTAAATATTCTGTGGTGGATGCACCTGTGTATTTATTATAAAAATTCCCAGACCAGCTCTCTTCAAAGACAGAGGCGCTATCTGATCAGGTAGAGTGGATGCGTCAGTGTAGCATCGGGAGCCTGGTAACAGTGCTGGGAGAGTGATAGTGATCCCGCCCGTGGAGATGTCCATATTCGTTGCCTGATTTTGAAGTAGTGTCGATGGTGTAGTTCCTACATTGTCAGACAACATACCCGTTTGGTTGAGGTTGAAGGCAGCATGTGGATCGTTGAGCATTTGCTGCTCATTTCTGTACTCGTGGCTCCTGTTGGTGTTCATTGCTGCAGTACTTGCAGTTGCCTGGCGCCTGTTGTTGTTTGTTGCCGTGGTACCTGCATGTGTAATGGTTATACCTTGCCTTGACGTTGTCAGGTTGTCGACCTGCTGCATTTGTAGTGTGTGTGCTGTGTTGGAGGCGTAGTTGTCTTGCGGATCCTGGTATGTGTGCGACCCTTGATTGTCCTGTCTTGGTTGTATGTTGTGTTGGTCTGCGTCACCTGCAACAATTACAGAAGTTGCAACGGAGATGTTTGCGGCCACTGCATTGTGGACCTGCCATGTAGTCCAATTTTTTCTGGCAAATCTTTTGTCATTCCTAGCTTTCCAAATATACCATAAAGTTGTTAGGGTTTTTTGAAGTAAGGTATCAGTTATGGACTGAGATATAAAAGCAGATATGGTTGAGTGTACCCCATCATCTTCCATGGGTAGTGTATCGGTGCGAAGAGGGGGATCAGCAGAGAACCATACCGCACGTGCGAAATCGCAATGGAAGAATAAATGGGCATCATTCTCAATGGTTCCACAAGTGCTGCAGTACTTACTGATGTGGGTTGAGTATCTTCCAGCTCTTTCTCCCGTTGCAAGAGCTCTTCTAATGAGTCGCCAGACAAATGTTTTGATGATGGGCGGTAGGTTTTTTAGTTTCCACATTCTCTGCAGGATGTGATTTGCCTGTGGAGTGATGCTTCGTGAGCCTTGCAAAGGAAGAGTAACCTGCATCTGCAAACTTAGATGATTGTAAACATTTTTTGTGGTGCATTCCCCTTTTTTCGCAGGCACCCACCTCAGGATGTCTTCTTCTTGACTCTGTACAGTTCGTACCTGCGAGATAATCTGCACAGCCTGATTATCAAAAATGTTAGAGAGGCAATCTATGTTCCAAGTATGAGTGTTATCGATCCAGAGGTCCGCCACTTTGCCAGGCAAAGGATTCTGGGAAACCGGAAGGAGAAGATGATCATGAATGGATTGCCAAATACTACACCAAGGAGCTGACCAAATTGAACTGTTCCCTGCATGAATCTGGTAGATAGAATTTTGAATCAACTCCTTCTTGACCTGCATGATTGAAGACCAGAAAATGGATCGAGGTCCATTGGTATTAGCTGTCCAGAAAGCAGTGTTATGGAAATATTTGGCCTTGAGGATGCTAGTGAGGAAACTATTTTTGTTGTTAGCAATGTTCCAAGCTGCCTGAGTGATGAGGCTCTTATTGACAGTGTAAAGGTCTCTAATACCTAGACCCCCATTCTACTTTGTTTGGCAAATATCTTCCCAAGAACGAAAAGCAATAGGATTCGTGGGGTTGTCATCCTGGACCCCAGTCCACCAAAACTTTCGAATGATAGAGTTAATATTTTCAACAAAAGCTTTGGAAAAAAAAGATAGTGGACATGTAATAAACAGGAATAGACGCAAGAACATACTTAATGTGAGTGAGACGACTAGCATGGTTGAGCTTGTTGGCCTTGACAGTCGTTAGCTTGGCTCTGAACTTGTTAATGATAAACTCATAGGCCTTGTTCTTGTCTCTATGATTGAAGATTATTGGGTGACCAAGGTGCATAGATCTAGGTTGAAGGTTGGGAACAGGAAAGATCGCCCTGATCTGATTTTTGGTTTGGCTATCAACTCTCGTGCTGAAATGAATAGCTGATTTTTTGAAATTTGGAACCTGGCCTGAGAGCTAGGAAAACTCTTGAAAAATTTGGCTGATGGTCCTAGCTTCATCAACAGAGGCATGGCCACAGAGAATTAGATCATCAGCGAAAAGAAGAGAGTGGATGGGAGGACAACCGGGACCCAGAGTGATACCAGAAAGGTGGTTCTGCTGGAGCGCAGCTTGAAGCCGATGGGATAGCTCATTGATGGCTATGACAAAGAGGTAAGGAGATAGAGGGCATACCACGCTGTGAACGAAGGGATTCAGTGGGTTCTCCATTGACAAGGATAGAGAAGATAGGCGTGGAAATGAATGCATGGACGAGACAGATGAATTTATCATGATACCCTTGACGACGAAGAGCAGCTGCAATGAACTCCCATTCCAGGCGATCAAAGGCCTTAGCCAGATCCAGCTTGAGTAAAAAAAGCCTGTTGATCCCAAGTTTTGACTTTTGAGACTAAAGGAGTGAATAATTTCCTGCGTGATAATGATTTAGCAGATACATGTCTATCTTTAATGAAAGCCGCCTGAGCTAGATCAATAGAATTGGGAAGGTGATGTTTAATCCTTTCAGCTAAAGATTTGGCAACAATTTTGTAGATAACATTGCAAAGGCTAATAGGTCTAAAATCCTGGGGAACAGTTGGTTTAATTTTTTTAGGAATGAGAGTAATGTAGGTTTGATTTATCTCTTCATTGAGCTGAGCAGTATTGTAGAAGACTGTTACCAGTATTGCATGTATTGCATTGGGTCTTATGGGCTGATTATATAGGGTACATAGGACTAACACCTCACGTGGGTACACAATGTGGTACTATTCCTATTTACTCTAACATCCCCGCGCAGTCACAGCGGGAGCGCTGCAGACGGTGAGACTGGAGAAGAAGCTGACAAAGCTAACATCCCTCTGTAGTCATAACAGTCGATACGTCGCGCATGCTGTGGCTGGAGAAGAAGCCGATGACTCCTTATGCAAGGCGGTAGCCTTTATGCAGATGTCGAAGTAGCCGAGTGTGAGGGCGCAGTAGCCGTGGTCGAAGAAGCCGTGCTGAAGATGGTCGAGGTCGACGTAGTTGTGGTCGGGTTGCCAAGTCGATGGAGCTGCAGGGGCACAAGGGGTGCCATGGTGATGACGGAGACGCATTGAGGCAATCGTCGTGGGAGGAGGCGATGCTGAAGTCGACGCAGTCAGGGCCGTCGTGGACGTAGAATAAAGGCGACGACGCAATCGAGGCAGACGGGGTGGGAACGGGATGGTCGATGCCGAAGTCGATGCAATCAAGCCGCCTGAGCGCCGAGGCGAGGCTGGATTTGCCAGATCCAACAACGCGTCGGGGACGAAAGCACGCGACGGTGTTGCCAATACCAGGCGTACAAGGGAGAGGGCCCCAACCGTGAGGTTGTGTTGGACGAAGAAGAAGCAATGCGGGAAAGGACGCATCGGCGAGTAGGACTCAGCGACGATGCGATGCGGTGGCCGGACCAGCGAGCAGGGCTCACGACGGTGCGAGTAGGGGAAGCTCGATGACGAAGACCCAATCAGCAAGACGAAGACCGCGCAACGGGGATTGCGCAGCACAGTTGTCGATGCACAGGTGACGGCGATATAGATGCAACGGTGAAGCGGACACACGGGTGGCGGTGCTGCGGCCCGATGAGGCGACACAGCTGCAGCCCTGTTGCTCGGAGAAGATGCACGTAGTCCGGCGATGGTGTTGATGATGAGCCAATGGGGCGTACAGCCGTGCGGGGACGGCAGATGCACAACCGATGGCATGCCGGGGCAGCCGATGGCCCATTCGATGTCGCCGGAGTAGTACGCGCGAGGTCGATGGGTGATGGGCAACTCAATCCCGATCAGTGATCGGACAAACCAAAAAGATACAGCAGCAGAAGATCGGATGTACCTAGCGAGATGGCATGACAGCGGCAGTGCGACCCGATCGGGTGACGCGCGGGGTCGAAGGCGCCGACGCGGATCGACATGGTGAAGATGGGCAGATCCACCCAATAGCAGCGACACGCCAGATTCGGCTGCCTCCATGGCAGCGCAAGGTCGGGGCGTGTGGCCGGGCCTGGCCGCCACCACGGCGGCACGGGACAGGGCAAGATCCATCTACCTCCATGCGACGAAGATCAGGAAGGTGTTGATGGCGACAGCTAGGGACGAGCCCGGGGACGAGGCGGCGGCGGCCCGGCGATGACGCAGGGGAGGCCCCGATCTGCTGCGCGACGACGACGATGGCAGCCGGATCAATTAGGATCGGGCGCCTAAATGGGGGCGCTGCCCCCGGCGGAGATCAACCTCTCCCCGGGGGCGCGCGGAGCAGAAGCGGTGGCGGCTAGGGTTAGGATCTAAACCTAGGCGAATGATACCATGAAGGAGAATATAATTGGTGGAATATTGAATGTATTGCATTGGGTTTCATGGGCTAATTATATAGGGTACATAGGACTAACACCTCATGTGGGTACACAATGTGGTACTATTCCTATTTACTCTAACAGATATTGGTTAGTGGTATTAGCTGTTTGTCTAGCAAAAAAAATACTTTTGAAGTAGGCAATGAGGGTTTTGGCTAGCTGCTGAGGGGTTGTGGAATCAGTGTATATGGCATTCTTGGTTATCTGTTTAGACAAGTATTATAGGACTGAGGACCCACTTGGATTTTAATTTGTTTTTTTTTTGTGTTTATGATAGTAAGCAATTAAAATTTGATTCCCTTGTCCGAGTAGGACCAGGTTAAGAGCAACATGACCAAGGAAAACTTGTTTGAATTACCATTATAAAACTTAAAAATCTGAGTTTGATTTTGTCCACGTTTAGATGCATGTAGTGTGAGTGGATATGACAAGCATGTGTGATTAGTCCAAGCACTGGCGGAGCCACAGCTTGGCGACCTAGGCGGCCGCCCGGGCTCGTTAGCTAAGCGCAAAAGAATTTTTCTTTGTATCGTAGAGAAACACTATATTTTTCTAGGTAAATATTTTTACGTAATGAGAATTGTCCGGGCTACTAAGAATTTTTGGCTTCATCCACCACTATGTCCAACGATCCAATACTAATCCTGTTTTGTTTGGTAAATAGTCTCTCAAATGTTCGGTATAGTTAAGAAAATTTTAATGGCTATTACTATGGCATGTCACATATTTTTGTATGTAATATTTATAATTTTATATCCACATATTTATTTAACAAAAGGGTCTACGTCGGTACGTCTCATAATTTATACAGCATAAGTGGCGCACCCCTCTCATTTCTACACTGGCCGTCCCCCTTGGCCTACCCCCCCGTGCTTCCCTGCTCCTCCGTTTGCCGCCGCCGTTGTTCTCCCTGGCCTGCCGCGCTGTACGCCGTCGCATCCCCTGCTTCCGTGTCCGTCGCCCGTCTGCCCTCGTCTCCCACGCCAGGTGAATCCGCTCGCGCGAGTCGCGGCGGCCGCGGCCCTGCTCTTCTGTTCCCTGGGTGCGGCGGGCTTCGTCTACTGCGCTCTGCTGGTGTCCCCCGTTTCCCCTTCGCGTCGAACTGCGCCTTCTCCCGTGGTGGCCTTCCTCTGGGGCGTCGTCCTTGCCGCCGCCCGTCTCCGTCGCGTTCGTCCTCTTCCTGGCCTCCGTCGGATCTGCTTCTTCTGTGCTTCGCTGTCGTCTGCAGGTGTCGGCCTGGGGTACTCCGATCTGGTTGTCCCCTAGCTTCGGCCGTGCCTGGTATGCATACGAGTTCATCCTCCTCTTGCTTGTGCCTCCATGTCGGTTCACAAATACTTTGTTGTGCATGCCTGATACATATGCTCGTCTTAAGGATTTAGGGTCCCAACATATATTTGCCAAGACGTTTTTTTAAGGACACCTTCCCATTAACTGTTAGTTATACGGCCCTGCTTTTGTTTCACCCATCTTGTGACTTCCAAACTAATTGTCTGTAAATTCGCTTGCCTGCAGGAACTGCGCATTCTTTTCGCAATACACTGATACACTTCGTCCAAGTACCACAAGGTGCAGTCGAATTCTCACTAGTATTCTACCAGGTGCAAACATTCTTTAACACAGTGTGCATTCACAGGTTTTTGTTCGGCACCTGTAAGCGGACAAATTAGCCGAAATTTTAGAAATAGAATTTCCAAAGCAAACTTTCCCAATGGAGTATTGACCAAAAGGATTTGGACAGATCAACAGTCACCACACGGCACTAGCCCCTTCCCCATCTGGGTTCAGTGGATCTGGTAACTATTGCCACCAAGATTTGTCAGATGGTGGAATCACTGCTTCTCCCCGTGGTGCGCGGTGTGGCCGGCAAGGCTGCCGATGCGCTTGTCCGGAGCGTCACCCGCATGTGGGGCCTAGAAGCGGACTGTGACAAGCTAGAGCGCCGGCTGCTCGCCGTGCACTGCGTGCTGGCCGACGCCGAGGTGAAAGGCGAGACCAACCCTGCCGTCAGGAGGTGGATGAAAGAGCTCAAGGCAGTTGCGTACCAAGCCGACGACGTCCTCGACAGCTTCAAGTACGAGGGGCTGCGCCGCCAGGCCAAGGCCGGGGAGCCATTGGCACGCAAGGTACAGAGCTACTTCACCATCCAAAGCCCCCTCCTGTCCCGCTTCGCTATTAGCAGGACTCTGCATAGAGTTCTCAAGAAGATGGACGAGCTTGTCATGGAGATGAACACGTTTGGCCTGGTGGAAGGCGCAGAGGAGGTACTGCAGATTCCTTGTCGGCAGACGCACTCAGCGCTAGACGAGTCTGCGGAGATCTATGGCAGAGAAGGTGACAGGGAATCGGTGGTAAAGCTATTGCTCGACCAGCAAGATGAGCATGATGTGCAGGTCCTGCCAATTGTAGGCATGGGGGGTCTGGGTAAGACCACGCTAGCAAAGATGGTGTTCAATGACAGCAGAGTTCAGAGGCACTTTGAGCTGAAGATGTGGTACTGCGTGTCTGAAAACTTTCAAGCTGCTGCTATTATCAAATCCATCATTGAATTGGCTACAAATAAAAGATGTGATCTCCCTGACACCGTCGAGCTGCTGCGAGGGCGACTGCAGGAAGTCCTTGGCCGCAAGAGGTATCTGTTGATTCTTGATGATGTATGGAATGAAGAGCAGCAAAAGTGGGAGGAGGACTTGAAGCCACTACTATGTTCTTCTATTGGTGGATCGGGGAGCGTTATAGTTGTCACAAGTCGAAGTCAAGCAGTGGCGTCCATAATGGGCACCCTTCCACCCCATGAGCTTGCATGCCTGAGCAAAGATGGCTCATGGGAGCTATTCTCAAATAGGGCATTCAGTAAAGGAGTCCAGCAGGGAGCAGAGTTTGTTATGATCGGCAGACGTATAGTCAACAAGTGCAAGGGACTGCCTCTTGCTCTGAAAACAATGGGTGCCTTGATGAGTTCAAAACTGCAAGTCCTCGAATGGGAAGCCATTGCAGACAGCAATTTGGGTGATACTGTTAGGGGCAAAAATGAAATCCTATCCATACTTAAATTGAGCTACCAACACTTGTCACCTGAAATGAAGCAATGCTTTGCCTTCTGTGCAGTTTTCCCCAAGGACTATGAGATGGAGAAGGACATGTTGATCCAACTATGGATAGCAAACGGTTTTATTTGTGAAGAGGGGACCATGGATTTGGAACAGAAAGCAGAATCCATTTTCAATGATTTGGTTTGGAGATCTTTTCTTCAAGATGTTAAATTAGTGAAGCAAGCCCTTCATGGCTCGAAAAGAGAGTCAGATGGATGTAAGATGCATGACTTGATGCACGACCTAGCAAAGGCTGTAGCAAACGAATGTGCTACTGCAGAAGAGTTAATTCTGCATAAAGCATCTATAAAGGATGTCCGGCACTTGCAGATGTCTAACATTGATGAATTGAAACAAATCCACCGACTGTTCAAAGGCACAATATCTCTGGGCACCTTATTGACACTATCAACATCAGACAAGGATTTGACAGATTTAAAACCAATGGCATTAAGAGCACTGTGTTGGAACTCTGGCCATCCTTCTATTGTCCATAGCCACATTGTAATTGCAGTGCACTTAAGATATCTTGACCTTTCTGGGTCACACTCCATCGTTAGATTGCCAGATTCAGTTTGTACGATGTACAACTTACAGTCGCTCAGGCTTAATAACTGCTGCGAGCTACGTTATTTACCAGAAGGCATGGCAACTATGAGGAAGCTCAGTCATATTTATCTTTTAGGATGTCACAATTTGGAACGGATGCCTCCAAATCTTAGCCAGCTGCACAACCTACGGACACTGACAACATTTGTCGTGGACACAGACGATGGCTTTGGAATCGAAGAGCTCAAAGATCTAAGACACCTTGGCAACAGGTTGGAACTAAAAAATTTGGAAAAAGTAAAGACTGGGTCAAAGGCCAATATCCATGGGAAACACAACCTAAGTGAGCTCTTGCTATATTGGAACCTCGAAGAAAGTGTCATTCCTAGAGATGGCCAGCTCGGCAATGAGGAAGAAGTACTAGAATCTCTTGTACCTCATGGTGAACTCAAAATTTTGGAGGTACACGGGTATGTTGGCCTTGCATTCTCACAATGGATGCGAGACCCTTGTATATTCCAATACCTAAGAGAACTCCGCATTTCCAACTGCCCACGGTGTAAGGATCTACCAGCAGTATGGTTGTCACCCTCTCTTGAGCAGTTGTCTTTATCATGTATGGTCAGCCTGACCACATTGTGTAGGAACATTGATGTGGAAGTTGCAAGATACAATAGGACTGCTCAAATTTTCCCAAAGTTAAAGAAGATGACCTTGGATTATTTGCCAAACTTGGAGAGATGGACCGAAGATAGTGTAAGAGAGGCTAATACCTTCATGTTGTTTCCACAGCTTGAAGAGCTAAGAATCTATGATTGCTTTAAACTTGAAAGTCTTCCAGCGAGCCCGGTTCTCAAAAATCTAACTTGTATCAGTTACTCTATAAGAGCTTTTGTTTCTATGAACATGCCTTTATGCTCATGGCCATCTTTAGTCAGCTTAAATGTTGGGTTGCTGGCAAATGTAGTGATACCCACAGAGGACCAGGAGAGCCAAGGCCAAAGACCTTTGGATTCCCTGCGAAGTTTGGAGATAAAGGGTGACAATGGCTTCATATCAATATTCAATTTATCCAAATTGCGTCATAGGCCTTGTGACTGCTTTGCCTTTGTGGAAGAACTGTTCATTTCATCTTGCTATAATATTTTCCACTGGCCTGTGGAGGAATTACGATGCATGCCTCGCCTTCGATCTCTGCGTATTTGGCATTGTACCAACCTGGAGGGGAAGGGCTCATCAGCTGAAGAAATCCTTCCACTGCCCCATCTGGAAAGGTTATGGATAGCATCTTGTGGCAGGTTGCTGGAGATTCCAAAGTTGCCTGCCTCGCTTGAGGAAATGAAGATTTCCTACGGAATAAGTTTGGTGGCGCTTCCTTCAAACCTGGGAAACCTGGCCAAGCTGAGGATGCTTGGGATGTGGGGCTGCGACGGGCTGAGAGAGCTGCCTGATGGGATGGATGGCCTCACTTCTCTTGAGCGATTATCGATTAGTGGGTGTCCAGGCATAGAGAAATTTCCACAGGGCCTCCTTCGGCGGCTCTCAGCCCTCAAATACCTATGTATACACGGCTGCCCTGACCTTCAAAGACGCTGCAGAAATGGCGGGGACTATTTTGACTTGGTCTCTTCTATTCCAGATCAATTCATTCCAGCAACAGAGTCCAAGAAAAATAAGTTTGTAAAGAAGCTCCTCCCCATCTGCTGAGTCTCAGCTGTGGTACGTATGGTCCTGCTTTGCCCTGCATTGCATGTCTCCCACCATCTTGTTCCATCACCAATCTAGCAGAGTTCATCATCGTTTTATTCGTTCTTTTATACCTTCTATTAAGTAAGACAATTCAATGGAACTCAATTGGGCCTATCTTTTTTCTCCCGAACAATCAGTCTGGACCTAACTGAATATATATTCACTCCATACTTTTTTTTTGTTGTGCAGTGTGTCCAACTCTGAGATTTAAGTTCGGTTTCATGGAAAGTGGTGCTCCTTGTAGGATTTGCTGTGTAAAACTGTAAACTTTGCTTTTGGGTGGAAAACCTATGCCTTTTTAGCAGCATGACCGACAAGAGCACACTACTCTGTTCTAGGTTACATAAAGGGACCTTGACTTGCTGATCAAACGTAAACAACATGCAGAGGTAAGTTTGAACTCTGATTCTTCAAATACTTGTACTGAACATCATTGTTAAACTGGCAGCCATGCAAATGCGTTTCGTGGAGCACCTGTCAGCTGTTAATTGCCAATGTGATAAGGTTTCCAAGTAATAGTGTGATTTGTGAGTGCCCAAACTTATTGGCTGCCTTCCCTTGTGCAGCAGTGTGTGATGACTGTCCTCATAACAATGGACAAGAAGCGTCACTTTGACTGGAGAGCAAGACTTTTACCATATGTCGTCTTCTACCGTATAGTGTTTGTCTGGCTAGAATTTGGATCGTGAAAGAAAAGTCCATTCCAGTTCCAGGCTGACGACAACCCCCAGCAATGCACACCCTGTCTTCTTCCCTTGAGAATTTGAGACGGAAGCCAAGATGGGTTTTTTCATACGGATTAAGTAGCTACGTTCTCTTCTCTTGTACATGTAAAGTTTCAGTTCCAAGAGTACATACGAAATGTCATACTCCATCCTTTTTTTTTACGTATCGTATTAGTTTTGTCCTAAATCAAACATTAATATCTTTGACCATCGATCTTTTTCCTAAAAAAATTTATATAGATTCATGACATAAGATTTACGTTTTTAGTTTCACTATGAGAAATATTTTTCATATGTTGTGAACTTATAAAAACTTTTTATCTAGATATTTAAAGATAGTAATGTATGACTTAGGACAAAACTAACGTGACATGTAAAAAAGAACAAAGGGAGTATCTTCCAGATTTATTCATATGTTGTTTGCCCATGTAATTAGAGTCTTTAACCTTTGTTATTGGGTTGATATTCATCGCATGCTTGCTTTAATGCAATATTTAGAGCTAGGAATTTTAACGCTTTTTAGTCAATTTTTTGGTGTGCCGCTACAATTTTAACTTGCGATGCATGTTTTTTCAACGAATTTTTTCGGCTTTGCTTATGGATGTATAATTGACTACTTTTTATCGCATATAATTTCCTAGCAACCAATTTCTTTGTTTTGAACTATTAAATAGTGACCGACTAGAGCATAGGGCAGGGATCACCACAAGCAGGTGGGCCCAAAACAAGCTACATTACGAACCTAAGAAGATGGCAACGGGTACCCAAAATCCGATGGGTTTTTACCCTATTAGGGTAAGGGTATGGATCAATTTCTCTATCCGTGGGTTTGTTAGTGGGTAAAAAGGCAGACCCAGCGGGTTCATGGGCGTAGGTCAGGGGGTGTAGTACCCAAACCCGCAAACCTATGGGGTTTTTTAAACCCGGTCTATAACAGCAATTATATAGTTGTAATTCTCATAGAATAATTAGAAAACAAAAGGTAGACATGCAAGAAAAAACAAAGGAAATAAAGGACATCGAGTACTAGGTGTTTGCATGTGTAGCGCTCACGGGTCTCCAGGCGTAAGTAGTCCCACCTTGCCAAGTCATTCCGTACCGGGCATCTTAGTGAGCTATAAAATAGGCAAAGGTTGACACTGTGGTATGGACTGTGGAGCCTCATTACAGTGGGCACGGGCGATCCGATGGGTACCTGAGACCCGTGTGGGCATGGGTTTAGACACAAAATTGAACCCGTCATAGGTTGTGGGTTTTTTAGTAGGCATGTTTTATGTTCACGGGTATGAGTTTTGGTTTATCAAACCCAGCGGATTTGTATCTGTTGCCATCTTTAAACCCAGCAAATGACGAGGCCCAGTTTTGAATCTATGGGGAAAAAAATGTTCACCAGCGCTTAGCCGTTAGCTGTTGTGAGCTGCTCTGCTGCCGCCAGCCACCATCTACCACCGCGAGCTCGCTCATCCGCCGCCGGCAATCGGCATGCTGCCTAAATGTCCAGGTCGGCGTCGCCTGCAGCAATGCGAGTGAATGGGTCGTATCGCGCTCGCGCAGTTCCTGCCCCTCGTTCACTTTACACGGTGAATGGGTCGTATCGCGCTCGCGCTCGCGCTCACGCTCGCGCGTCCGTTCGTCAACTGATGCTAGCTTGCTTGACCCATGCATTGGGCAGGCCCACGCCGTCACCGTGCGCGCCCCTGCTGGTTTCCGACGCCCGCAGAGGCGCTCCCGGATGCGCTTGCTGCCCGGCTCAGGTCGCGCACTTCTTCTCTGCCTGCCTTGCTATGCCACGCTACGCACGTTGGGTGCTTGTAGAAATGACCCAAACACGCGCCAAGTTCCATCGTTCCAGCATTGTGTAGCCATTTTCTACTGCTGCCGCCATAGTTTTGGTTACCGTTTTGGCCAAAAATATCGGAGCCCAGTGATAGAAACGAAAATCGGGATTTTCGGTGATTTTCGGATTTTTCGGGTGCAAAAATTACTCAAACTGATTTTTGAAGAAATATCAAAATTTGGCTGAAATATCAAAATGAACAGTAACATGCGCGCCACGGAAGTTAGAAGAAACAGAGTACATATCTAAATTACTTGTCAATAGAACTGATTCAAACTAATAAAAGATAACAAAGTCACTGAATATACAAGCATATAAGCTTTTCTGATATGGGGTGTGTTTAGTTGAGAAAAATTGGGTGAAAAGTTACTGTAGCACTTTTCGTTGTTATTTGGTAAAATTTGTCCAACCATGGATTAATTAGACTCAAAAGATTCGTCTCGAACTTTACAGACAAACTATGCAATTAGTTATTTTTTTACCTACATTTAATACTCCATGCATGCGTTCAAAGATTTGATGTGATGGGTGTAAGAGAAAATATTTTGGGTTTGCATGGGAAGTAAACAGGGCCATGATATAGATCTCAAGACGAGATACTATCTGTACAGGGACCTGACCGACCAAACCATAGGACTTGAAATTTAATTTCAATAAAGAACACAATTGTCCTGTCCAAACTTATAGTACACAATAACTTAATACAATCAAGCAATTCAGTTGTGGAACATGCTTATGTAGCAATCACAAAGGACAAAAATATGCTAAGGCATCTTATCAGATAAAACAGCGCTAAAGAGAGAACTGCTAGCAAACAAACAAACGAAGTCTGACAAGATTATTCAAAGTTTCAAACAAGGAAAATATGCAAACTCCCATGCTTGTCCATCAATAACACCATTTACAATTATCGATCACGTTGAATCTGTGCCCAAGCCAATGCTCACAATTGAACCAACTCAACAGTGGAAAATTTAAGAAATACTATGCTAAACACTACTTGAATCTGCTAGAAAAGACAACTATAAATTTATACAACACACACCAGATTCCACGAAACAACAGAAGGCCCATTGGACTCCTACTTGACTTCCTACTGAACAGTCTGTGACTAAGCCCTCACCAGCTTTGTTCTTCAATGGACAAGATTCTACGCAGTAAATATTCAGCAGTGCCTTGACAAGAGAAGAGAAGCCACGCCCATAGCGATCTGGCCATCCTAGAAGAACCTGATGGCGAGGTCCCGGGGGCTGGGGCTGGGTACGCGGTTGCCGGGGGACGGGGCTGGGGCAGAGGAAGGTGCCAGGCGGTGGCGGCAGCTGTTGCTGAGACTCGAGGAGAGAGAAATAAAATTCCCACCGGCTAGGGTTTTAGATAGGACTTTATATACTCAGGAATGGATAAGTGGGCTATATGAACCTTGTTGGGCCAAAAACAAATTCAAAACGGGCCGAAATTTAGGGGCCGGTATAGCAGTTTATCGGGCCTGGCCGGTAGAAACGAATTTCGCCGAAATTCGTGAATTTCGGGCCGAAATTTTGAACTCGGGCTGCCGCCTGCCACAGCGGCTGTCATGCTCCTGGCACGCTGCTGCCATCTTCAGTGACAAGATCTGGCTGCTCCGCCGGCTCCAATCTCATGGCGCGGACAGCTGCTGCTCCACCGAGCGCAGAGAAGATTTTTAATGTGCCGATCTTCTCTGTTGGGCTTTGATGAATACAGGTCCGATCTTTCGGGAGCTAGCCGGTAAGTTCGATTTGTGAAGATCTCGACATTGGCGATCCGGCTTCAAATCAGACACGATTCGAACTCTGCAATCGTTACACCACTGCTCCGTTGGTTATCAACCAAGCACAACTTGATTGACCTCGCTAAGAAGTCTTTTCCTGCAAGCGAATCGAAAAGCACAAGCAAGAAGATAAACACATGCAATCTGAAATTGCAAATATGAATGACGCGAATATCAGTAGATGGTTCGAGAACTCGGTTCCAAAGGACTAATCGACACAGTGGAGAAGATCAAGAATAGGGGCCCTGGATCACTGTAAAAGTATTTGTCATCACAGTTAAAATGAACGATTCAGTTTCTCGATGGAAAACTAAACTCTAAACAAAACTCAATTGTCTAGCAGCGGCGGCGGCTGTGTTTATAGTCTAAGACTCGACCTAGGGTTGGGGACGGCCAGGGGTTGGACGCCCACAACTTGGGCTTAAGGCCCGACACGATACATGGCCAAGTTGGTTCAAATAGGTGACGCAACACCTTGTCGTGGTCACACAGAATGATCCAAAACGACGGCGTCGTCGTCCCCTTTCCAACGCATCCAAGAACGCCCCGTTTCGATGTTGTATGAGAAAGTTATGACCGAAACAGTGACGACGTGTCTGCTGAATCTGATGGTGATGTGACAGCTGAGTTGAGGATGAATTGCAACTTGGGAAAGACCATAACGTCGGTGTGTTCAGCGTGGCGATGTCCTCATCAGGCTTTTCTTGTCCCGCATGGTGGATTAATCCTACTGTAATCATCCCTAACCAGCATCCTTGAAATTTGTTTAGACATGTGTGGTGTATTGCGCATCGCTTTCATATTCTTTACTATTTCTTGCTAAATTAATCGCCACAGCCTGCACTTGCATTCCATGATAATACCGCCCTGCTTTGTTCTTTCCCAGCTATTTCTACATGCATGAATCCTGGTCCTTCACCACCCATACGCTGATACGCACTGCATTACTGCAAACAAGACTGAGAGCAAAAAGTAACTAGCATGGCTGACTTGCTGCTTTTCCCTGCGGTGACCAGGGTGAACGGCAAGGCCACCGAAAAGCTCGTTCAGAGCGTCACCCGCATGTGGGGCGTCGACACCGACCGTGGCAAGCTGGAGCAGTCGCTGCTGGCGGTGCAGTGCATGCTGCCTGACGCCGAGGTGAAGGGCGAGACCAGCCCTGTCGTCAGGAGGTGGATGAAGGAAATTAAGGCCGTCGCCTATCAGGCAGACGACGTCCTTGACGATTTACAGTATGAGGCTCTGCACCGTGAGGCCAATGAGGGTGAGCCCACGGCACGCAAGGTAACGAGGTACTTGACCCTCCACAGCCCTCTTCTGTTCCGCCTCACTGTGAGTAGGAATCTGAGAAAGGTCCTTAAGAAATTGAATGATCTTGTCCTGGAGATGCACACTTTAGGTCTGGTGGAGCGCCCGGTGGCGCAACACACTCTATGTCAGCAAACACAGGTAGTACTGGATGGGTCTGCTGAAATCTTTGGTAGAGATGATGACAAGGAGGTGGTAGTAAAGCTGTTGCTTGACCAGCAACATCAAGATCAGAAGAATGTGCAGGTGCTGCCCATTATAGGGATGGGAGGTGTGGGCAAGACCACGCTAGCCATGATGGTGTACAATGACCACAGGATTCATAAGCACTTTGGCTTGAAGATATGGCATTGTGTGTCTGAAAACTTTGAAGCCACCTCTGTTGTGAAATCCGTCATCGAATTGACTACAGGTGAAAGATGTGATCTGCCTGATGACAGCAAGTTCTGGGGAGCACGACTTCAAGGAGCCATTGGCCGGAAAAGGTTCCTACTCATCCTTGACAATGTGTGGAATGAAGAGCAGGACAAGTGGGAGGATGAACTTAAGCCACTACTGTGCACATCTATTGGAGGATCAGGAAGCATGATTGTTGTCACTAGTCGAAACCAACAAGTGGCTGCTATAATGGGCACCCTTCCAACACAGGAGCTAGCATGCTTGACTGAAGATGATTCATGGGAATTATTCTCAAAGAAAGCATTTAGTGAAGGAGTACAAGAGCAACCAGAATTGGTCACTATTGGCAGACGCATCGTCCACATGTGCAAGGGACTGCCTCTTGCTCTGAATACAATGGGTGGCTTGATGAGTTCAAAACAAGAAGTCCAGGATTGGGAGGCCATTGCTGAAAGCTATAATAGTGATACCAGTAGAGGCACAGACGAAGTATTGTCCATCCTAAAACTGAGCTACAGACACTTGCCAAAGGAAATGAAGCAATGTTTTGCATTCTGTGCTGTTTTTCCAAAGGACTATGAAATGGAGAAGGATAAGTTGATCCAACTATGGATGGCAAATGGTTATATTCGTGAAGGGGGGACGATGGATTTGGCACAGAAAAGCGAATTTGTTTTCAGTGAGTTGGTTTGGAGGTCCTTTCTTCAAGATGTGAAAGCGAAGATATTTTGTAATACACTTCATGAGATAATTATATGTAAAATGCATGATTTAATGCATGACCTGGCAAAAGATGTTTCAGATGAATGTGCATCTGCAGAAGAGTTGATTCAAGGAAAAACATCGATAAAAGATATATATCACATGCAAGTATCACGGCATGAGTTGAATGAAATCAATGGGTTACTGAAAGGCAGATCATCTCTCCATACTTTGTTAACTCAATCAGCGCACAATCATCTTAAGGAGTTAAAACTGAAGTCAATAAGAGCGTTATGTTGTGAAGGTCTTTCTGTTATCCATAGCCAGCTTATAAGTACGGCACATTTGCGGTATCTTGATCTTTCTGGGTCAAAGATTGTTAGCTTGCCAAATTCACTATGTATGTTGTACAACTTACAGTCGTTGTGGCTCAATGGATGCTCCAGGCTACGGTATCTACCAGATGGTATGACAACTATGAGGAAGATCAGCTATATTCATCTTTTGGAATGTGATAGTTTGGAAAGGATGCCACCAAAACTTGGTCTACTGCAGAAATTGCGCACACTGACAACATTTATTGTGGACACTGGAGATGACTTAGGAATTGAGGAGCTCAAAGACCTGCGACATCTTGGCAACAGGTTGGAACTGTTCAATTTAAGCAAAGTAAAGAGTGGGTCAAAAGTCAATTTCCATGAGAAGCAGAACCTAAGTGAATTGTTGTTGTATTGGGGCCGTGACCGAGATTATGATCCATTAGATAATGAGGAATTTAATAAAGATGAAGAAGTACTGGAATCTCTTGTTCCTCATGGTGAACTCGAAGTTTTGAAGCTACATGGGTATGGTGGCTTGGCTATGTCACAATGGATGAGAGACCCTAAAATGTTCCAGTGCCTTAGAGAACTCGTTATCACTGAGTGCCCAAGATGCAAGGATTTACCGATAGTATGGCTGTCATCTTCTCTTGAAGTTTTGAATTTATCCGAAATGATCAGCCTGACAACATTATGTGAGAACATCGATGTGGCAGAGGCAGGACGCAACACCTCTCAGCAAATTTTCCCAAAGTTGAGGAGGATACGGTTACAATATTTGCCTGAGTTGGAGAGATGGGCAGAGAACAGTGCAGGAAAGCCTAGTAGCTCAGTGATGTTTCCCGTGCTTGAAGAGCTAAGGATCTACCATTGCTATAAGCTTGTAAGTTTTCCTGAGAGCCCAGTTCTCACACTTCTATCTTGTCGAGGTGACTCTGCACGTGGTCTTGTTCCTGTGAGCATGCCCTTGGGCTCTTGGCCATCTCTTGTCCACTTGGGCATTGGATTGCTGGCTGAGATGGTGATGCCTCCAGAGGACCTTCAAAGCCAAAACCAAAGACCTCTAGACACCATGCGGAGTTTGAAAATCCTGGGTGAGGATGGTTTCGTATCAATATTTAACCTGTCCAAGTCTCAACTTGGGTTTCAAGACTGTTTTGCCTTTGTGGAAAAATTGGAGATTGGATCGTGCCCCAGTATTGTTCACTGGCCAGTGGAGGAGCTCCGATGCTTGCCTTGCCTTCGATCTCTGAATATTTGGTACTGTAAGAACCTGGAGGGAAAGGGCTCATCATCTGAAGAAATCCTTCCGCTACCCCAGCTGGAATGGTTATCGATACAGCATTGTGAGAGCTTGCTTGAGATTCCCAAGTTGCCCACATCCCTAGATGAAATGGGGATCCGCTGCCTCAACAGTTTGGTAGCTCTGCCTTCAAACCTTGGAAATCTGGCTAAGCTCAGGCATTTCTCCATTGAGGACTGTGGTGAGATGAAAGCACTACCTGATGGGATGGATGGTCTTACTTCCCTTGAGAGGTTGAGTATTGAAGAGTGTCCAGGGATAGAGAAATTTCCACAGGGTCTCCTCCAGCGGCTCCCAGCCCTCAAATTCCTGGAGATAAAAGCCTGCCCTGACCTGCAGAGACGTTGCAGACAAGGTGGGGAGTACTTCGGCTTGATTTCTTCTATTCCAAATAAAGACATTCCAGCAGTAGAGTCCAACATAAAGAAGTTTGTGAAGAAGCTCATCCCCTTCTGCTGACACTTGACTGAGGTGTGTGTGCTCCTGCATCACCACAATTCCATTACCCTGTAATTATTCATCCTTTCATGCTTTAGATATATATACAGTACAGTAGAACTCAATTTGCGTGTATCTAAATGCATATTCACTCTCTTATCTTTTATTGTATCAGTATGTCAGAGTGAGATTAAAGTTGGTTTGATGAGAGTTGGTCGCCACATTGCCCCCACTACAAGGTTCTTTAGTAGGATTGCTCCTTAAGCTTTATTTTGCATTGCAAGGCTCTATCTTTTTATCAGGAAAATCAAAATGAGCAAATGGTTATCATTCCGTTATGGGCTGCCGAAAATGGATTTTGACTTGCTGATAAACATCAACACAGTGCAATGCAAATCCATTCGAGGAGATAGTGCTTATCGTTTGTATGTCCTTGTGCAGCAATGTTGGATAGTTGATTGGTTGTGCATATAACAAGTGCCAGAGAAAGGAGAAGACTGAGGAGGAAAATCTCTCAAAGAGATTAATGTAACTGGGAGAAGAAAATGCCTGATCTTAGTATACAAAAATACATTGTCATTACAGTGTCATTGCTCTGTTTGTCAAGAGGAAGAAGTATCAAGTATGCAACGCACATCGGAATGGTGACATGACATAACATAGCTGGGAGAGGAGCACGTTCTGATCATCAGTGAAAGCATATAGTCTGCCAGCTACTAGTTGCTTAAGCAAGGCACCAGAAGATGAGCACTATACAGCATGAGCTGCATGACAGCCTCTATGATCATCCATGTAAGTACTGCAAGATACGAACTACTTCTACATTACTGCCTGTATTGTTGTCCTCAAGACTGATTGCTACTTTCTGATTATATTTTTTTATATTTGGTATCTGTAGGCTGGATCCATCCAGATGCCCTGAAACTGAATTATTTGGAAGCTAATGACAATGTGACACTTGGGAAGGGAGTTCAGAAAATAGTTATGGGGAATTTTGTCTTCAACACTCTGTATTTGATGGAATGCGGCAGAAGATGGGAAGAGTAGGTTCTACTTAACTCCTTATTGCATATATAATGTAGTTTTTAAAAAGTAATATATCATAGGGCCACCAAGGCTACACAAGAAGAAGAGACTAAAAGAAAAGACATTATGCTGCCATAGGGCAACGAGAAAGCAACACAATGCTTGTTAGCCCATTGAATTGGTCAATCATTTTATACTTGGTTGCATCGATACATCCGTTTTCACCGATAATTTACTATATTTATGTAGCCTTTCTTCAGTTAATGCCAGCAAGCCTTGGAATTGCCGGCAAATTTGGCATCTTTTGAGTAGTATTCATGTAGCCTTTGCCAGTCTCCAAACCTTTGATCCTCTCGTTTGTTGTAGCAAGCGTAGGTTCGGTTCTTGAAAATGGAGCGCGTGAGGAGAATTGCTGGGATGAGCAAGAAGGCTAAGGTTCCATCTGTGGTTCAGGAAGACAAAGATGAGAGCGTTGTTTTCTTCAGGGAGCTGTACAAGCGCGAGAAGTATAGAGATGTGAACCTCCTGGAACCAATGTACTCGGTCGAGTTTGATGCTATCCAAGGTAAGATGTTGGGCTATGGTGATCCTTTCTCTTATGCCTATGGGGATGAATGTTCATAAAAATTCTTTCCAACTGAGTCGGCATGATTTTGGGGAATAGTCCATATTTTCAATACTCAACTCTTTCCTCAAAGCTCGTGGATTTGGAGTTCATTTTATTTAGGAGCACACATATGGAGTTCTTGATTGGAGAATGGATGGGTGAAAGAGTTGGGGTTTAAATAGATTTTTTTTTGCAATTTTTTTGTTAATTAAAACCCTGTGCAACTTCTCCTAAACTGGATTCACTCACCTGGTGGCACATATTACTTTACTAGGTGGTCATGTGTGCAGAGTTCCCTCAGGAAAGAGAGATTTCCTTATACCAGTGGACGAGAAGCATGATTATGACTGGTAGGGTAGGATTAAACTCGAGTCTAGATTACTGTTGCATGACTGAATCATTTCTCAGGAGAACATTTCGTTCGTTTCAGGCTGATGACACCTCCTGCTGCACCACTGTTTCCTTCCCTTGATACTGAAGCCAACTCCTCTCGAATGGTAAAGGAGGTACCAATCCCTCCTCGTCCAGTTAAACCGCCAGCTTCAAGGGTATGTGCTACTCATTTCCAAAACAGTGTCTGAAGATTTCTTTTAACAACCTGTTGAATACCATCTAGTTGATATCTTTATCTATGACAGCTCCCAGGCAAGCCAGATGGAGCGACAACATCGGCACGACCAGCATCACATACAGCTAGCTCTTCATCGAAAACGACCTGCGTGAAAGGCGCTCCGGCTGTCTCCAAAGAGAAGAAGCAACCGCGCACTGCAGACCAGAGACCAAGCCACAAGGTTCCGACGTATGGGAAGCAGAAGGCAGCAGCTGTAGCTGTTCCAGGTACCCGAACCAGTGGTGCTGGTGCACCGAAGAAACACTCGGAGAGGTGCTACGCGAGCCAAGCCAGCGGCAAAAGCACAAGCACGGTCAAGGGAGTGGCAGACCAAGAAGTCCCTTTCAAGGCACCGAAGAATCTTATCACAACAGCCCGATCGATATTCCGGCGCCAGGCTCCACCGGCGGTGGGTGCTCAGAGCAAAGGTGCTCCACCGGCGGTGAGTGCTCAGAGCAAAGGTCCTGGGTCCGGCGTAGATGTCAAGAAGAAGAAGAATGGCAAGGCGACGAGGCAGTCATGTCCGCCGGCTGCGACAAGGGGCATGACGATGTCGGAGCTGCTGTTACAGGACATGAGGAATGAGCTGCCGCCGAGAGGGACGAACGTAGCTGGGAGTGGCGCCGGCGGTGAGCCTGCTTCCAGCACCGGTGGCCGTGCAGGCAGGGCACCACTGCTGAGGGGCACCGCTAAAGCAGATGGGAGAGCATGGATATAAGCTTGGAAGCCAAGCGAAAGAAAACATGGTCATCCTGTGTTTTGCTTGCAGTTTTCTAAAGCCATTTCCAGAGCTCTGTAATATGGTGCCCATGCATTTGCTGAACCTTGTAAAAACAGAATTGGACGAACCGATATGCCAAATCGTTCAGTTGCTGCTGCTGCACACTGTTTCTGCATTTTGTCATTCCTTCCCTATAGGCACCGTCTTGCCAAAAGCCCAAATGTTGCTGGCTAGTGGCCTACCGCTTCTGGGCTTCTGGAATTGTGGCTTGCAACTTAAACACGCTTCGAAGATTTTTTGGAGCTTTAGAGACAATGAGATGATAGAACCTCCTCTCTTTTTTGGCCAAAAGTATGTTTTTCTTTCTAATTTAAGAGCTACATATCACAGTACATGTTCACATGTTTAAACTTCCTGTGTTAGTATACATGCATGTACCATAGTACCAGCCATCTCTCTTTTTACTTCTTTTTAGATCTCACATCAAAATGAACCAACACGCCACAGTAATCGGTTTAGAACCTGAGCAAATGACCACTGCAATCGATTTACAAAAGACTGATGAGCAGGGCAAAAGGCCAACGCCAGTATAGACGCTGCAGCTAAGCAGCATCAGTGGTAGGGTTAGCTGCAGCATCAGTGGTTGGGTTGAGCGGCTTCCCTCGGCCCATGGTAAACCCTCTTGTGCCATCAGGCATGCGGGGGCCTGGGGGCGGCTTTGGAACAACTGGGTGCTCCGATGGGGGAGTGCCAACGGGATGGTGGGCATCTCGGCTGTTGTGGCCATAATACTGGCCACGGCCTCTGCCTCTGCCTCCACGTCCTCTCCCTCTCCCCTGCTGCCTCATTCCACCCTTGTCATGGGTGCCATCCTCAGCCTATGCAATTCATCGTCAGAATATCCATCGTTGATAGGATTAAACCAGTAATAGCAACAAAGAAACCAGAAGACCATGCAATACCTGATGATCAAAATGTGCTTCTGAGTTCTGGGCAGCAACATCTGTTCCATAGTCTTGCTGATGGTCAGTTGTGTCAGGGCCATCTTCATCTGCAGCATACTCCTCGTCTCCGCCTTTTCTTCCTTGGCCCAATCCATGTTTCTACAAAGAATGAAAATAACAAGATTGTGTAATTGTTTTCTTCACTGTTTGTACTAGCATCCCATTACCATACCCAACTTAGTAAAGAACACAGAATGGACAACAAAAAAAAAATACCAGGCAACCAAGCAGTGAACGAACTCTAATCCCATCTCTCCAGTTTCCCCCTCCACCGAATTCAGCAACCTATACACAACACAGGTCACAGGGTGAGGTCACAGGGTGTTCCTTCTATTAGTGAACCATAAGTGGGAAAGCACAACTGGATAGAAAAGTCAAGCTGACATACTGCTTTTTCAGCATCTTCAACAGTTGAATACTCCACAAAGGCATGAAGCTACAAATACAGCAAAACGAAATTATAAAAACAGTACAACTGATTATTGTTATATATCACAAAGCCAGGCTTGATGAACAACTATTAGCATTCACACAGTAGATAATATCATGGTACAGACCTTATTAGCAAAAATCATCTCAATCCTTGATGTTTTGTTAGCAGCTGCTGCAGTAACATCTTGTGGATAGCAGGTACGTATAGATTTCACACTGCAATGCAGATGACACCATGACTCATGGGATTACTATTGCATCTGGCTGGCAACTGTTTGTGTTAACAGACATGCATATGGCGTACCTCCCAACAGCTGAGAAAATCTTCATCAGAGTCTGATGCTTTTGATCCTCAGGTAAATTTTCAGCAACAACAATGCGAGACTGCACAAAGGACAAATTTCAGCAGCCTATAAATAGTGGACAGTTTGTTCAGCTAATTCGATGCTAACCTGAACTTCTTCAGCATTGAAGGGCTGTGAGCGTTTAACATGTTTCCCATCCTCTGAAACAACCTATAAATGATACAAATATGTATTTTAGTGAACATAAAAACATCAAAGCATCCCTTATGTTTGAGTGTGGGGACAATAGAAGGACATGACAAGATACTCTCTGCCATAGGATGGTATAAGATTACAGACTGCTGCTTTAACCCTACACTGAGGTTTTGGGACAGCCAGATCCTAGCTCTTACTAATGGCACCTTATTACTTGAGTACGCAGATACAAAAAATATAAATATGCAAACAAGCTAGTATAAAGAACAAAATGAGATGGTATTTGTCAAGAACAATGATATCGGAAAGTAGTGGTTAGCACAATATTAATTAAGATGTTTACCAGCTCGGATGACGTGCGCAATGCAGCAACCAACAAGGATCTGTCATAAACAATCTCCCGAATCTTCCTAAAAGATGCAACTACAGATATTGGCACTGTAAAACACAATGACATGTCAATACTACTAACCATAAAAATATAAGTCAAAACAGAACATCACATCAATATGTAATATGTCAAGGTGAGCCATACATCTTAACTTTCATGAAGGGTGTGCAATTCACAATAATATACAGCAAATGATGCAAGCATGCTAGAAACACTTGAGCATAACATTTTCCCATTTCTAAAAATGTATTGATAGCTATACCAAAAAATTTCCCCAGGATCATAAATTGTAGTAACACATGAAAACAATCATTTAAAAGAACAGAGGTGAGATGGCGGGAACCTATACCAGAAGCATAGCATAAAAAAATAGCTTATTTGTTTAGTTACATCATATAAACATTTCTATTGCATCAAAATCCAAATGATCTCCATCTAATAAAAGATACATATAGTAGCAGACAGGTGATCATGTAGTTTTAAAATTAATCATTGAACTCACCAAATCCATCTGGATCCTTAGTAATGAACTTCATCAGATGTTCAGTTGTAGCCAAATTGATATCGCTGAAGTAAAATTCAACCTGTGACGTTGCCAAATACATTTAATCCAATGAGAAGGATGTAATGCATATGGAAATCAAGCATCCAATGAATGAGAAACTATAAGGGAAATAGTAAAAGCTGAAAAAAAGTGAAGTTGGTACAGCGTACATGTTTCCAGTAATTGGAGGGAAGGGGAAAAAAAAGAAAATCAAGAAAAATATAAATAGAATAATAAATAAGCCACGCTTCAAATGATGCAGCGCAGGAAACTAACTTTCCATTTTCTGGAGTATTGTTCGGTTGAGATGGTTTGGACATGTCCAACGGAGGCCTCCTGAGGCGCCGGTGCGTAGTGGAGTTCTAAAGCGGGCCGATAATGTAAAGAGCGGTAGAGGTCGACCTAAACTAACTTGGGACGAGTCCGTTAAGAGAGATCTTAAGGAGTGGAATATCTCTAAGGATTTAGCTATGGATAGGAGCGCTTGGAGATTGGCAATCAACGTGCCGGAACCGTGACCTCTTTTGTCTCTCTTTATGTCCTTTTTTGTGTCTCCCTGTTTCTCGTCTCTTTTGGGTTTCATCTCTAGCCTACCCCAACTTGCTTGGGACAAAAGGCTATGTTGTTGTTGTTGTTGTTGTTTGTCCTAAAACGGAAAAGCGAGTAAACCGACACTTCCGCTTACCATGTGTGAACCAGTTGCAATCTAAATTAATTTCTAAAGACGACAAATTTGTAATTTGTCGTATACACTATACCCTAGTGGCAACTGATAAATCCAACTCAAGCCCACGTGTTAGCCAAACATTGGTATGCAAGCTTATAACTGCTCTATAATTTCCAGCCTTGCCTCCCCCTCCTGTCACTCAACCCTAATAAGCCACTTAAATGTGAATGCAGGCCCGTTCCCTTCCCGCCATAGCATGTATTTGCATTTAGTACGAACCATGCAGGTTATCATAGGCTAAGTAACTCAGCCAATAAAATATTTCCTAAGTTTGAGTTTTCCAAAAATAGATTTTGCCATATTGCGTTCCATTTTTCTCCCTCCAACGTTCAGAGATCGCTCATCAGTAATGAATACCATGCCACAGCACAATTGATGATCTTAACTTACTAGCAGGAACTAAGAAACCCAACATGAATCTAAGATGCTTCTAAGAGATACATGAAAACTGATGGATCATGGATGCAACACATCCGGTAGTGATCTAAGTGCAGAATACATCTGAAAACTCAAAATAAAATTTTCCCTGGACATGGTAGATTGCAATGAAGTAATAGAGCTGCAACGAAGCAATATACAGGAACGCATCAGTCTACTCCTCCATACGATTAGTTTACCGACAGAAGGATCTAGGTTCGCGCGACACTCCAGATTCACACCAACCATTGCTCGGAATCACCATAGAGAGATACAGCAACACGGCAGGTAGCGGAGTAATCGATCGCGGGCAAAGGAAAGGTACCTGCTTGACGAGCTTGCGGGCCTCGGGTTCGGGCAGCCGGTGCTGCGCCTGCCCGGCGCCAGCGGAGCCCTCCCTATCCTCCGCCGTCGCGGCGGCGCTCCCCTCATCCTCGACCTGGTGGTGCTGGTGCCGCGGCTGGTAGTGCTGGTTGGACTGGTGATGGTGGTAGTGGTGGTGGTGCGAGCCGCGGCGATGCGGGTTGTTGCCGTGGTTGTGATGCTGGGCGGCGGATCGGGGGGTGAACTCGGGCGCGGCGGCGTTGAGGCGAGCTGCCGGAGCGGAGGAGGTGGAGGATCCAGAGGCGGAGGACTCCGGGTTGTCTTCCTGCGCCATGGGGATCGGAGAGGGGAAGCCCAGGAGGCCGGAAGGGTTTCGTCTGATTTGCTCTCAGGCGGTCAGGCCCGGGGTGGAAGGGGAGAAGAAGAGAGGAGACGGCACACGGGCGGTTTCTATCTAATCCAATTTCCAAAAGGCGGCTTCTTAACCCTTGGGTTTAACTTAAACCATGGACTAGAGTCAGAACTTGAACACATACCATATATGCTGGGTGAAACCAGGGCTAAAGTATCCAGTGCTAAAGTTTAGGGTGTCACATGAGAGTGTTTAAATAGTAATAATAAAATATATTACAGAAGTCCTCAGTACTATGCAAGATGAATTTATCAAGACTAACTAATCCATCATTAGCACATGTTTACTGTAGCACCACATTGTCAAATCGTTGACTAATTAGGCTTAAAACATTCGTCTTACAAATTGGTCGCAATCTGTACAATTAGTTATTTTTTAGTCTATATTTAATACTTCATGCATATGTCAAATATCTGATGGGATAGGGACTAAACTCTAGGGGAAGAACTAAACAAGGCCAAGTCCATGTTACATCGGATGTTTGACACTAATTTGGAGTATTAAACATAGATTAATTACAAAACTAATTGCACGGATTGAGACTAATTTGCGAGACGAATCTATTAAATCTAATTAGTCCATGATTTGACAATGTGGTGCCACAATAAATAAAGAGTAAAGTACAGTGGCAGTCCCTAAACTTGCGCAGCTGTGTCGAGCTGGTCCCTAAAGTCGTAAAACGGGCGTTTAAGTGTCTAATCTCCGTTCGGGTGTCATTTTGGTCCAATCGGCGCAGGCGCGCGTGCACGTTATGCAATAACCCCCCTGTGAATAAGGGCCATTAGAAGGACCTGGGCGCCGCACCAAGCGGGACCGCGCGGCTGAGCACAGTGTGCGGGCGATGGTACCCCTCCCCCTGCGACTAGCGCGCAATGGCGCAGTGGCGCGCCCGCACGGGCAGGCCGACCACGGGCTGCACGAGCGACGCTGCCCACCTCCCCCACTGCCTACGCTCCCTAGCCTCCCCCGTCGGCACTCGGCAAGGCCGAGTACAGAAGTTCCGAGCACAGACGGCGGCGCTCCCTGCCTCGGCACCTCGGCGGGTCGCCACCTCCTTCGGCCTCCCAGTCCTGCCTTCCTGAGTGATGTTTCCCTCATTCATATCCACACCAACATGCCTCTGCAGCTCCGCTCCCATGCCATCAGTCCGTAAGCAGGGAGGAGCATGTCGTCCCATGCTCAGCAGGATCGGCGTTTATGCCATGCTGCCATCCTTCTGCCTCTGTGTGCTCCTTTTACTTCTAGAAAGGTGCGTCGTCCTTCAGCTTCTCTCCTGTGCTTCGTTTGTGACATGAAGTATCATGGTGCATTGGTGTTCTCTAGGTGCTTGTTGAATTGCCTGAGTGAAAAAAGATGTGCCCAGATTGGAGACTGAATTGAGTGTTCTCAAGATTGCAATCATTCACAGGCTGGAGTCCCATTCATCAATGATGGCAAGTAATTTCGTAAAATCTCATGAATTATAATTGCTCCATTTGCAGGAAATTGAAGCTTGCCTCATCAACCATGGGGATCTCTTTCCTGTCTTGTTGTCTCACCATCCTGCGCTCCTGCTACTCATCTACACCTAGATGAACTGGATGAGCAGTGTGAGTAGGATAAGGATGTGAGGTGAAAATACAGGCCGACCTATCTATGGAGTGCTAGAGATAATGTGCTTTGCTAGACAACTGCTTCCATCAATAGTATCTATGCATGATCTTTAAACTTGAACATTTAGAGAAATATTAGAACTGAGATCATTACATAGAAATCACCTTAACAAGTATTGTGCAATTCACCTTAACAAGTATTTTCTGAACCTAGCAAATATATCTTTGTTCATAAAGGTACTGAATATTATCCATAAGAAAATATATATCAACTATTCTTCATATGAGTAACCATCTTATTTTCGACAGGTCTCATTTGAGATGGTTGAAGAAAGACTGCGGTATGAAATATTCTTCAAATGAGTAACAGTCTTATTTTCGATAGGTCTCATTTCAGAGATAGTTGAAGAAAGACTGCGGTAACAAACACATGCATCATGATGCGGCGTGCCGTCGTGGAGAACATAGGGGAGATCGGAGGAGCAGCTGAGACTGTGTAAGGTCCAAATGGCTAGAGAGGGGGTGAATAGCCTATTTAAAAATCTACAAGCTTCACTAATCAACAATGGTTAGTATAAAAGATGACAATGCTAATTCTAGCACTAGCTCAACTATACTAAGCAAGCCACCTATACAATTCTAGTGAGCAAGACTATGATCTCTAATTCACACCAACAAAGCTAAGTCTCTAAACTAATTACTCCTAAGTGATAAGCTATTCTACTCAAGCTAAACAAGGTAAAGAACAATAAGTAAATGAGTGAGCTTGAATAGATATACCAACGTTGATGAGAAGAGATATGTCCAATGTACCAATCAATCAACGTGATCATATACACAAATGAAATCCTCGGCAAAAAGATGACACAAGACTTTTTACCGATGTTCACTTACTTCCCGGCAAGCTACTCCTCGTTATGGCGATGCACCCACTTGATGGATCACGAGCTAATCAACTATCAAGAGTTGAACCCTCAGCGGGTGCCGCACATCCACTCACAAGATGGGGATCCTCCAAGCCACGAGCTCAACTAGAGTAGCCAATTCGCGAACTCCCGCGGGGAAGGCTCAAGAACCCCTCACAATCACTTGGTGAGGCTCGAAACAATCTCCAATCACGAGTTCAACACCACCGCTGCTCCAAGCCGTCTAGGGTGTCGGGAAACACCCAAGAGTAACAAGCAATCCGCAGCAAACTCAAGAATCAAGTGCCACTAGATGCAACTCTCAATGCAATGCACTTGAATCTCACTCAATCTCTCTAGAGTATGCAACCAAGTAAGGAGATGAGTGGAGAGGAAGTTCTCTAGCTCAAAGTATGTCTCAAGTGTTCCAAGAGTCAGAGAGAACCTCCCAAGGCCGGCCAACCGAGTATTTATAAGCATCCCCAAAGAATAGAGCTGTTAGGCTCGAGATGCCGCTCTGCGCGCGCTGACCGGACGCGCAGGTCAGATCGACCGGACGCGGCGATCGCACAGTGCCCGCGCCCACGAAGCACCGACCGGACGCGCTGCAGAACTGACCGGACGCGTTACACCCGGCGTCCGGTTAGAGTCCAGTAAGGGTCCACTCGCGATAGGACGCGTCCGGTCCAACGTGACCGGACGCGCCACTGCGTCCGATCGACCACGCAAACTATAGACCCTCTGAGCGCCTGACCGGACGTGCCGGTCCCGCGAGTGATCAGATGCGTCGGTGCAAAACCCTAGCCCATGCGCCTCTGCAACAGCTGCTACTGACCGGACGTGTCCGGTTAAGCCGAGACCGCGCCCGGTTCAGCGTTCGGTCACCCCAGTGACCTCCGTTCGCCTCCGTTTCTATCCATGAAGACTTAGAGAAAAATCTCCGCCACCGGTGTAGTGGAAAATATGCATTTTATTTCCTCGAAAACGCCTGAATCCCGTGCTCGCAAGCTCGGTAGGAGGGAGAGAGGACCCCAAACCCCTCTCTACCGCTCAAACTCCACCGCCTTCGCAAATGTGCTAACACCACCAAGTGTACACCATCATGTGCATGTGTGTTAGCATTTTCACAATGATTTTTCAAGGCGTTACGTTAGCTCTCTACTAGATTCTAATGCATATGCTCAAGATGATGACCTAGTAGCACTGGATTCACGAGCTAACCGTGATTGCCCCTCTTGATAGTCGGCTATCAATCCTAAACCCGGTCAATCACTTCTCTACTCATCTTAGACCGGCAAAAGCAAACCCTATGATTATACTTTTTCCTTGATCCCTTTGTTCCATGTCCATCTCCCCATGCTTGATCACCATGATCATCATTTTATGTGCATCTCCACCATGATCGTCATTTCATATCCATGCACCATCATGCTCCTTGCTCCTTCATCACATGTATTGCTATGCCTAACTCAATTCACTTGACACAATGGCATTAGCAACTTGGTGTCATTAATTACCAAAACCAAACTTGGGCTTTCAAACTGGGAATTGGAATGAAGAGGATAGCGAGGCAATGGCGGTGGGGGGTTGCTCGCCGGCGTCTACGGCTGAACTGCTCGCAGCCCCACACTATTTATCCACAGGACGAAACACCATTGCCGGCGGCGCTGTCATTGCCGGCAGCGCGTCACTAAGCCCTCCGCCAGAGCTCGAGTGAAGATGATTTAGGAGAACTGGCACATACAGATTAATTTACATTGTATTGCCATGAAATTCATCATCTTTGTAGCTATTTGTGGCATTGTTCTCAATGCTTTTCCTGTACTAAAATGTAATGGCCATGGAAAATGAACTGAATGTAATGCTTACTGTTGTACTGAATGAACAGATTTCATGCTTACAGACAATGGCAATGCATATTGGGCTCAAACTGATTTTATTATCTAGAATGACATGTTAACTAGGCATTTATCTTACAAGCCATGACATAACTGCATCTTATTGGTTTTGATGCTTACAAAATTCAGACTTGCAAAAGATGAAAGCAACTGGCCACTTAGTAGACTAGTCCTATTTACACACAAAAGAACCATTCCTAGGACAGTGAACTAATTAGGCCATGTCTTGCTAATTGACTCCACCAGTGCCATCTTCTCCCTTATCTCCACCATCAATGGGCAACTTCTTGCTTGATCCAACTCTGGCCTTCCTTGGTGCAGTTGTGGATGTCTTTCTCTTCTTTGCTACGGCTGCCTTGCCAGCCTTGGTGCAAGTGGTCAGTGCAGTTGGCCTTTGCACAGGTTGGTTTGTCATGATGAACTCATTATATGGTAGTGGACCAAAAGCAGTAGAGACTCTTGATGTTTGAGTTTCCTAAAGCACAAAATTTTGGTTTACATTAGTTAAGTGGTTGCAACATGAGTTCTTTTTTGTTTACAAAAAAAGGTGTTGCCTTGTACCTGTGATAACATTTGGTCCAGCAAGGTGATTGTGCTGGCTTCTGTGTTTGTCACCTCTACTTCTTAGGTGAAGAACTATACAAAACAACACATGAGCTATAAAAATTGTAGTTACTGATCATGGTAAAACAAGACAAGACATGTTCTTTCAGTTTACCTAGTTTACTGGCTGGTCCAGCTAAGCTTCTTCAGTCTGTTGAACCTCTGGAATCAGGGAAGTAGCTTGTGCAGCAGCCTCCTCAGCCTCTCTTCGCAATTGTGCTTGTGTACTTGCAACAAGGTTTTTAGCCTCTACAGAAGTGAAGCCCATTTTCTTGAGTTTGCAACCTCCAGTGTTGTGGTTAGCCTCTGAGCAGTGGGAGCAATGTATTGTGACTCTATGCTTGGAGAATTTTGGTCCATTTTTCCCTTGTACCTTATGTCGTTGTTTCTTTCTAGACTTAGGTGGCCTACCTACTTTTTTCAGACACTGGAGGTGAAACAGATGGACCATTCACATTTTCCCACTCACTTTTGTCCCTACACGGCCATATACTAAATCCATAAGCTCTGTTAAATGTTTCAACAGGGTAGCAGTCTGGGAGCACAGTCTCTGGTTGGATCCTTTCATGCCTCAAACAAGCAATTGCATGGCAGCAAGGGATTCTAGTAAGCTGCCACCTTCTGCAGTCACAGGTCTTAGCAAATATGTCAACAATGTTGGTGTACTCTCTAATCTGTACTTGAAACACTCCATGACCAGAAGGCAAAGGAAAGCATAAGTTGGCAAATTTAGCATTCCTAGTAACTTTGGATCTAATCTTAGGATAGAAGTTTCCTACAAACCCTTCTGCTTCCTTTTGCTTGCTATAATGCCTTGTCATGAGCTGTGTTCTAATCCTCTCTAACATGCTGAGTATAGGTAGCTCTCTTGCTTCTAAGATATATTTGTTGAACACCTCACAATTTTTGTTAAGCAGTATGTCACACTTAGGGAACTCTGAGAAATAAGCTCTTACCCATGTCTTGGGTTCCATCTTCTCCAACCATTTGTGACCATCTGCACTCAAAGCTTTCATCCTTTCCATGTTTCTATTGAACTGTTGAATAGAAGATGACCTTGCACAAGCCCATAGTTGGTTCTTCAGAACTTCTCCTTTGAACTTTTCTTGAAAATTAGAGTAGAGGTGTCTCACACAGAACCTATGTTCTGATTTAGGGAACACCTTTTTGACAGCTGGAATAAGTCCCTACAGAGAAACAAGCATAAGTTAGTCCACAAATTTGCATACAGTAAAGACAAGAGGAACAAGCAAGTGGGTTACCTTCTGCTTATCTGTCATTATGGTCCAAGGGTATGTGTTATCTATCCCAAGCTCAGATTTCAATGTCTCCAAGAACCATTCCCAGGAAAGAAATGACTCCACCTCGACCACAGCCATTGCTATTGGGAAAATGCAATCATTTGGGTCCATTCCAACAGTTGTCAACAGTTGGCCTCCAAATTTTGTCTTGATATGACAACCATCAAGACAGATGATGGGTCTGCACCTAGCCAAAAACCCCCTTTTGCATGCATCAAAAGCCAAGAAGCAAGTACTAAACAGATTTCCTGCTAAGTTCAAATACAGTGAGCTCCCAGGGTTGCTCCTCCTAATCTCTTGTGCATAATCCCAAAGACAGCCATACTGCTTGATCTCATCACCATGGATGGCTTTCATGATCAGTCTTCTTGCTCTAGCTACCTTGCTCCTTGATGGTGTCAAATTCCAATCCTTTTGAATGACTCTTACCAAAACTAGTAATACTCATCTTCTCATTGGCTCTGAAAGAATCCATGTACTTGTCTGCTAGCCATCTAGAGGTGCATCTCCTCAAACCCCACTCTTTCTGGCAGTTATGCTTTCCATAATATGTCTTCACCACAAAAGATTTCACTCTGCTATCCCAAGATGCATACAAATTCCAGGTGCAACCATCTGCACAATGAGCCCTTACTCTTTTCTTATCATTCCTAGGAAGCTTGATTTCTACTCTGTTCCTAACAAAGTACTCTGTAATTGCTTGTCTGACACACTCAACTGAAGGGAAGACAAGGCCAACAAAGAAAGCTGGGTTGTTCGTGTCCTCTTCACTCCAAGAATTGAATCTCAATCTGTCTTCTCCTTTACCATCAGACTCAGGAAGATCCAGGCCATCATCCTCTATGTCTACATCATCATCTATTTCAGTAGGTACTCTGATCTCAATAGCCTTCAGCTGGCTGCCCTTGGCCTTCCTCTTCTTCCCTTTAACCTGTGGCACAGTCATTTCTACAGCATCCTCAAACAGATCTTCATCCCCATCACTAATCTCATAGTCACTGTCAATAAATTCTTGCTGTTCATACTCATCTACATCATCAGATGGTTTGCTTGATCCAGCTTGGTCTACTCTGCCTTTCTTCAGATCAGTATAGAACATCGGTAACTTCTCTGTTGGGTTCTTGTCAACATACACAACTTTATGTGGACTCAGTACCTTTGGTAGCTCATTAACAGGATTGGCAACTATGTCATCCCAGTCAACAATGTTCATAGTGTCCGATTCATCAGCATACACCACCAAATTTTTGACCTTATGCACTACACTGATCATTGCTCTAATATCACTATCTGATTTAATCACCTTGAGTCCTTCAGGAAAATCTATCCCTGGTAGCAACCAATAAAACTTGATGTTCGCCACACTCTCATAACCAAGTTCCTGTAAGAAATCCTTAAACCATACTGCAGACCATTCATCCGACTCAATACAGTCAAACCAGTGAACTTTCTCATCAACATAAGATCGCAGATTGCCGAATCCAACAAAGAAACCCCCATGATGTAACTCAATCATGAATGAATCACTATCTGTAGGACCTACATTAGTACCAAAAATCATCAGACTACACAAATCAATTGGGAAACCCTAACAAATCACACCAAATTGACAATCCACCAAACAAAACTCGATTCTATCGTCTAAACAAATCACTAATATGCAGATGGATATCCATAACCCTAGACGTTGGTTGCGATGGCGAACTCACCGTACTGCGACGGTGCATCCGCTTTCCCTCGCAATTGCAGCGGCATCCTTCCAAGAAGACGACACAGACACCTCCAGCGTTGCTGGCTTCGACCCACGCCCTGCTTCTGTGGCCTCCGACCACCAGCTGACGCCGTCGATCACCACCGCCTTGGAATCGCCTCCGCCGCCGAGAAGGAACGAAGCGACGGGGACGAGACAAGGGAGAAAGAAGATGGACGCATTAGCCGAGGGCTTTCGTGCAAAAGAGGCTCGTCCACTATTAGTTAAACAGACAGCAGAGACCACAGCTGTAACACCCCGGGTGTTGTAGTTGCTAATTAATCTGCCATGTCATCATACTGCATCGCAAAGCATCCATGTTTAGGTCAACCCTGTTAAGCATTAACTAAAATGAGTTTACATTTCTAGGTTGGATGTGCTTCTCAGTGGTGTGATCCGAACCGAAAACCCTAATTTTGAATGACACCGCAAATACTTAGTCCATGCCCTGCGTAATTTGAGGTGTGTGACTGTGTCACACACTAGTGTCAAGTGTAGGGTATGAACTCAAGTACAACATGTAAAATGAAGCTCCAAGTTTGAGTTTGCATTGGAATCCAAAAACTTGTCACGAGTTTTCCGATTCGAATTTAAATTCAAATTTGGGAAAATATTAAAAGATTTTTAAAAGCTAAATTGGTCAACCAACAGTGGCATTTGGTCAACCATGTCATGCTTGTCCAAATGATGCCCTTGGATGATGGTTTGATCGTTAAGTAATCACCAATTAAGGTAGCAACAAATTTCAATTGAAAATTCCTCTGAAAACCCTAAAATCCAAAACCTTGTTTTACCCCTTTTGAAATAATTTAAAATCTAAGCAAAATTTGGGAAAAAGTTTAAAACCAAGTTTGTAGAACTTTTCAAGGGCTACAACTTTGGTGTTTTGAGTTTTCAAAGTTTTAGTGTAAAATGTGGAGCAATTTTGAAAATAAGCAAATTTTAAATTTGACCCATTTTTATCCCTAAACTCAAATTTCAAAATGGAGGCAGAATTTGAAAATGTTTTGAATAGCAAAGTTGTAGGTCTTGGCTATATGTACAACTTTGGCGTTTGGAATTTTTGAAGTTTCAATACAAAATCCAAAGTAATTTCTAAATTACCAAATTTCCAAAAAGTGTCCCCTTTTGAATTTAAACTCAAATTTCAAAATCCAGTTCCAATTTGAAAAAGTGTTCAATACAAAACTTGTAGAGCTTGAAATTCTGAAGATTTCATATCTTGGGAAATTTTTAAGTTATTACATGAATTTGAGAGTAATTGGAGAAAATAGTTTGAATTTACAAAGTTGGGGGGAGCTACAGTAGCCGACCAATGACCGCCGGGGCACCGCTTAGCATGGGCGCCGGCGAGCTGCCGGGCTGCGTCCAGGACCTTCTCGTGCACGCCCAGAAGCACTAGCGTGACGACGCGCGCCTTCCAGTGACCGTCACCGTGGCCGTGCTTATATATATGACCGAGGTCACCGTGGCGTTTTCCTTTTTTCTCTGTTTCACCACTGCCGCCGCCGCTAGCTCCGCTGCTCGCCGCTGCCGCCGTTAAGCCGCCACCGGCCACGCAAATCACACCAGCAAGTTCGCCTCCCCCTCGCGCACCTCGTGGTCCAACTGGTTTAGCCGTTTTCTCGCCCGAACCGCCGCACCACCATCTCCCGTGCTCAACTCCGGCGACCGAGCTGCCCTCACGTGGCCAGCTACCTCCCGTGCCTTTTCGCTTCAACTGATCATGGCTTTGTGATCGTGGTATGCCCCTGGTGCTCCATGGCCATTCAATTTGATCGTTACTCCCTTGTCTTGCCGGGACGCCGGTCACCGTGACCGCCGGTCCGCCATGGCCATCGGGAGGGTTCTTCCGAGGTCGTAGCGTAGTCGTTAGGTGTGAAAATGGAGTCGCCGTGACGTGTTGATGCCGTCGAGCAGCTCGGTTGGGTGACCGACGCTGTGATCGCCAGCCGGCCACCGCGTGGGCATGGCCGAGCACGCGGGAGAGAGCGAGAGAGCGGAGGAAGGCGATGACAAGTGGGGTCAGCGTATCAGCGAGAGAGAAAGGGTGAGCGCGCGCGCGGAGCAGGCCGCGCGGATGGGCTGCATTGCTGGGCGGCGCAAGCGAGCGCGCGAGCGGGCGCGAATGTGCGAGCGGGCCGTTCGGCTGGGCCGAACCAGAGGAAAGGAGAAGTCGGCCCGAGTTGATTTTGTTTTCTTTTTAAAAAATGTGAATAGTGTGAGTATTTGTTTATTTCATTAAAAATTCTGTAGAGCTCCAAAAATAATGAGAAATTTTGTGTAAGCTTTTCAAGGTGTAACCTACATAGGAAAAATATTAAATGCTAAATTTGATTACTTTTTGTAGGATATTTAATTAGTTCAATTAAATATTAAATGCAACTTGCACGAATTTTAATAATTAAATTATTAATCCAAAATTCATGAAATTTATTTTGACACTGTTTTAGGTCATGTTTAATCCATAGAAAAAAGTTTAAGCTTGTTTAGATGAAGTATGATCTAATATTAATTATTCCCTAATTAATTAAATATTAAATAATTGTTAAATTGATCACTTTAAGTGTTGTGTGCCCTTTTGATTGAGTGATGTCCTTGGGTCACTAATTCTTGGTGATCTTTGGCACCTTAATTTCATGATTGAGCTCGTTATTAGCATGTTGGTAAGAAACACTGGTATCGCTTAAGTTATCGCTATTAGTTAGTAGGTTTTACTGTTTTGCGACTGTACCGCGAAGGAAGTTGTACTTAAGTCGTAAACCGTGGCATAGCATTATTAAGCATCATGTTTATCATCAAGCATCATGTTGAAGCATGTTCTATACTCATGTAGTTCCCGCTTTCGAAGAAGTTGAAGTTGGCGAGCAACTCTCCGGAGAAGAGTTGTCGTCGGTGGGTTCCGGACCAGAAGTCGGAGTCTTTGAGTCCGAGTCAGTCATCGCGTCAGAGCAAGGCAAGCCTCGGTGCATTTAAACCCTACCTTGAGATTTACAAATCTTTTATTATTTATACTATGGTTTACTGCATTAAGTACTTAAGAGTTGAGTGATAACCCAATTGCTGCATTGTCATCCTTGATTATTACGATATCAACCTTGATACCTGTTTTACTGAAAATACGTAGTATGCTTCGCTATGCTTATGAGTTAAGCTTTTAAATGAAATGTTTACATGGCCATGATGGCATACTTAATGAATATTGAAAGATGATAATGAACTTGAAAGATCAGGCGGGTGGTTTGGCCACTGCTAACATGCATTGGGAAAGGAGTCTCAATGTAGTGTTTCCGCCTTGTCAGTTAAGGACCGTCCGTTGTAGGCCTGCTTGTGTTTCAAGACTTTACAACTAGCCTCATGCCTTGGGTAAGCCCAAAATGTTGGTGATTCCATTTCGAGAACGTCTAACCTCGCACTGGGAGTGGAGAGATGGTGGGAGTAGCGTGTACCCTCGGGGCTAGAATCGGGCCAGGTTCGAGGAGTACTGTACTCTCGGGTGGCGATGGACACGTTCTGGTTTTGAGAGATCTAAATGAGGGTTGGCATATGCAAGATTTTGTTCTACATATGTCGTGAGGTTAGAGATCCCCAGCCGGGTATAATCGGTTCGAATCGTCGTTGCTCCTCGGTTATGGAGACTCGATCGCCTGACTTACATCGTAGTTAAGAATTGGAATTAAAAGAGAATGAGAAAGATTTTGATGATAATTACTTTGATCTAGATTAGGATCACCTAGAATTGGTTAATGAACCATCAATGGTAAAAGTAAAATATTAAAGGTAAGGACTTACTTTAGTAAGCTTTTCTGCAAAAGCAAATTTGATTCTGGAATACCCATACCTTGATTCCCTAAAGCTAGCATGCCCTTGGAGTTTTTTCCTTAGTCGGGTAAGTCTTGTTGAGTACTTTTGTACTCAGGGTTTGTTAAACCCCTTGTTGCAGGTGCGGTTCATGAACAAGTCTGCTTTGAGCCTTGTTGCATGACCATTGTGGCTGAAGAAAGTGACGACGAGTAGACTGTCTGGCCTCTGGGCAAGGCATTTCGTTTGTGTGATTGTAATAAAGTTACTACTGATACTTCTCTACTACTGGTTTGTAATAATGCTACACAAGGTTGAAGTTTGGAAACTATGGTTTGTAAACTTAAGTTATTATAAGACTTCCACTACTTTACTCTATTGGTATTTTGAATAAACTGTTGTAATATGGCAATACTCCTGTGATTGGATCCTGTTCGCAGGAAAGCAAGCCTTTTAAGTTATGAGGAACATAAGTATGGCTGTCAGAGGTCATTATGACAATAACAGGTACATGTGGGCCATCATAATTAGGAGGTTCTGTGACAGCTGGTACCAGAGCATAATTACTGGAGTTATTGTAGTATTACTTTGCAAAACTTCAAAATGATTTGGATCGAACAAACTTAATATTGATATTTTGGTCCAAATTGCTTTTGGCTTATCCCAATCTATTCTCTGTAGTTTCCTTAGATCATATTTGAAAGCTTCGTAGTGAAGTATCATGTTATAGTGCCTTATGTTACAAATGTTATTGCATGTGTTACTTAAACTTTTCTGTTAGTTCGTAAGTACGATGCATGCATCATGTTTAATTAACCTGTTTAAGCTACCTTCCCTTTTAAAGTGGTTTGGGTTAAGTAAGGTTCAATCCTGTTCATGCTAACCTTCAGATCCCTCCCATCTGTGCTCATCGTTCTAATTCTGTCTTGCTTTAGGATGGCACGTGTGAAGACGACTCCTCGCAAGAAAACTGGTCCGCAAGGAGTGCCACGTCATCAGTTGGCCACCAGAGGTGATGGAGCAAGCAGTAGTCGTAATCCGAACCCGGAGTCACAAGCAGAGGTCGCAAGGCTTACGTCAGAGATAGAGCGACTGAAGCGCAACATGCATTTTTAGAAGCAGTGCCAGAACGAGTCTTTGGAAAAGGAGACAGAAGCCAGGGCTCGTGTTCGAGAGTTGGAGCTTTATGCGACACACCTGGAGCAGTACAACATAATTCTGTATGAGGAAGTCCATAGGCTACATGATCTGATGAATCCCAATCATCAGCCCCAGGCGGTAGAAGATGATGTCGGTGCCGTGGTCGTTCCTGGTGGAGAGGGTAATGAGGAAGAGGATCCGAAAGAAAATGAACCCATGACAGAAAGTGGGGATGAGGCAAGTCATGTCACTGGTACAAGTGCTCCGGAGAATGAGGATAGAGTGATCGTGATCAGCGATGATGATGAGGAGTGAAGTGTTGAAATGGATGGTTATGTAATATAGTAGTCTTTCCTGTTTTCTAAGAACCTTAGCGGGTAGTTGCTTGCTTGTGAGCAAGTTTGTAAAAAAAATAATGTAAGATAAGTTTGATGTATGTACTAGTACTGTACTAACTGCGTTTTAATTCAATAAAGCAATGTAAATAAATATGGTTTGTGTACAACAGATGGACGATACTGGAACTTCTCAGGATGGAGACAATGCTCCAAATCCCCCACCATTCCTACCTACTTTGGCAGAAGCTATTGCAGCACTGGTTAATGCCACTACTCTGTTGGCTCATAATCAGAATGGAAATCAGGGTCATCGAGGCCGTAATAATGGAGGAGAAACCACTTATGTGGATTTCACCGATACCCGTCCACCGGTGTTTTCAAAGGCCGAAGAGCCGCTAGAGGCGGATGACTGACTCCGAACAATGGAGCAAAAGTTTGAGCTTATCTAGTGCACGGAATACCAGAAACCCGTGTTTGCAGCACAGCAGCTCAGGGGTGCCACAGGGGCGTGGTGGGCGAATCTGGTCGCCGCACAGCCTGCTGGCCATCGTATCACTTGGCAAGAGTTCACGATGCTTTCAGAGCACACTACATCCCAGATGGTGTCATGGCCATGTGAAAGCCCAAGTTTGGTTTTGGTAATTAATGACACCAAGTTGCTAATGCCATGTGTTAAGTGTTTTGAGTTAGGCATAAGCAACACATGTGATAAAGGTGTATGTGGCAAGGAGTGGTGGCCACAAGATCACAAAGAGATGGTGCATGGACATGAAATGACGATCATGGTGGAGATGCACATAATATGATGGACATGATGATCAAGTGGAGGAGAAGGATCTAAGAGCGCAAGGCAAAGGTATAACCATAGGGTTTTCCTTTTACCGGTCTAAGATGACTAGAGAAGTGATTGACCGGATTTAGGATACATAGCCGACTATCAAGAGGGGCAATCACGGTTAGCTCGGGAATCAAGTACCACTAGATCAATGTCTTGAGCATATGCATTAGGATCTAGTTGAGAGCTAACATAACGCCTTGAAAAATGTTTTGCGAAATGCTAACACACGTGCACATGGTGGTGTACACTTGGTGGTGTTAGCACATTTGCGAAGGCGGTGGAGTTTCAGCGGTAGAGAGGGGTTTGGGTTCCTCTCTCCCTCCCGCTGAGCTTGCGAGGCGGGATTCAGCGCTTTTTAGGGAAGTGAAACACCTATTTTCCACTACGCCGGAAGTCGGAAAAGAAACGGAGGCGAACGGAGGCCACCAGGGCGACCGGACGCTGCACCGGACGCGGTCTCGGTTTGACCGGACGCGTCCGGTCAGTTCTTTAGCTGTCTGGCACGTGGGTGCTAGGGTTTGCAACCGGCGCGTCTGGTCCCTCACGGAACTGGAGCGTCCGGTCAGGCACCCAGAGGGGCACAGTTGGTCGTAGAGCCGACCGGACGCGTGGCGCGTCCGGTCACGTGCGATCGGACGCGTCCGGTCACGGTGGGAGCTTACTGGACTCCGACCGGACGCCAGGTGCAGCGTGTCCGATCAAACGCTGGAGCGCGTCCGGTCACAACAATGGTAACTTCTGACGCACACTGTTCACGCTTGTCCTGTAGTGACCGGACGCGTCCAGTCACCCTGACCGGAGCGTCCGGTCAGCTCATTTTAAATAGAAGTTGGCCGGGGTTTGAGGGAATCTCTTGCAAATTTTGAGACCTAGAGACATCCTTTGAGCTAGAGAACAACCCCTCCACTCATCTCTTTGCTTGGTTGCTGTTGGGCATTCTTAACGTCACTACCAAAAGTAGACTTAGTTTTCTAATTCTGATAACGGCGCCAAAAATGCCAAACCTATCCCTCATGCCACTTAAGCCAAGTTGTCATCCCCAGCATGACATGAGAGACGTGGTATTGAAATATGCATTTGCTCATCAAGATAAATAATAAAAGGGATCTGCAAGCGCACAGATTAATACCGATGTAGCATTTTAACCGGGAAGTATTCCAGGTATCGTTATTTATATTTTTACCACTGGGAAGGGATTTCTAAGTATCATGGTTGATAATGGAATGAGAATATGGAACTGAGTACACATCATTGCATGTATAACCGAGAGTATTTATCAATCTCTTTATACAGGTATAAATGTCACATTAAGTAAAGGTAAAGTGATAATGGTGACAAAGATAATTAATCTGATCAGCTAGCCACATATAATAATGATAAGCACCTCAATAGATATTCTAGCAAGTCATTAGCATGGAATTAGGATGAACTACAAAGATATTCCCTAAGTTATTATTAACTATAAAGTCTAGCATATCATAGTTAGTGCAATTATACTTGGCAATCATGGTGAGAAAAGACTATATCCATGCATAGTGAATATTAGCAAGGAAGATGAAGAACATAGCAATCACTCCCCTGTAATAGTGTTGCTCTGCCTGCCCTATACACGAGAGGGGGACTATATAAGAATCAACGAAGCTGTCACTATCGCGAACTACCCCACAATCCGGCATATAGGGTGCAATCGCAGATAAATACGGTATAGACACCACGTCTACACAATAGTTATCATTCACCCACTGTACACATGGATAAACGCTATATAAATCCTAGGCATGTATATAATTCTAATCTAACTAAGCCAAGCATATAACTATGATAAACTAAGAACAATATAATTGCAAATATAATCAAGTAGAGCAAAGTCATAACCAATATATTGAAATAGAACAAAGTCATATCCATAATATTGAAGAACAATGATGAACAATTGAAGAACAAGAGAGGAATTACCAAGAATCCTCTTGACAGATCCGGGAACCAATCGAAGATTGACTCCTTCTAGTTCTAATCCTATGTAGCTATGCTAACTAGAGATCTAGTTGATGTGGTGGCTCTAGGGCTTGATCAGAGGCTCTCCTCCTGAATTAGGGTTTGAAGTATGAGACGAGGGCCTTCTCCTCCAGGGGCAGGGGCCTTGCTTATATAGCCCTTTCGGATGAATCTGGGCCGTTGGATCAAACCGACATTGATCGTGCGGTTTTCCTTGATCCTCTAGGTCGGTGGAGCATAATCCTCGAGGCGGAGCCTGATTGGCTGAGCCAGCAGGGCGGGCGCCCTAGGGACTAGGACGGGCGCCCTGTCCTCGGCTCTGTTACGCCTCCCGTTCGTTCTCGTGGCTTCTGGACTCTTCTAGATGTAAGATAATTACGTGTTCGGTTAATATCCCGTCATTAATCCGACATGTGGGCCTTTCTTCCGTATTTCCTGATAACCCCCTGCAGAAATAGATAAACAGCAAAACTCATGGAATTCTGTCAGATAAAACCCTAAGTCTAGGTGTTGGTTTCATTTGGATCCTTTTCTCTATTTATTTGATAGTTATAATTGATACTTAAGGACCGTCAACAAACTCCCCCAAGCTTACCTCTTGCTCGTCCCTGAGCAAGGAGAGACTCAGTAGTTGCTGAAATGCCTTTGAATTTTGACGGTACACATGCTTTCAAATAGAGTCTCATCTCTGAGTTAAAGTAAACTGTCAAGACTTAAAACTTTACTCATTATACCTTTCACCATGGGGCTTGCAACTGTTACCTTTGTCTTGAGCGGTTAAAAGATAGAACAGTCTAGTCAAGCGCCATGTCTCTTATTCTTGATTAGCTATAGCTCTTGGAGTTTTTTGCAGATTTTCAAATAAAACTCAGAGATTCCTTGTATGACTCTCTCAGGTCTCTCTTTTGTGGTATTTCTGGATCCTCACCAAGGCAGTAATGATGTCTGCCTTCTCTCAAAGCAAAGTATGTAGTATTTGTGGTATAAGGCAGAGTGACATTGCCTTCTCTCTCATCCTATTCTAATAAGGCTTTTGATATCTGGAGCTCATTGGTGGGAGATAAAGTATACATACTTACAAGACATTTATTGCATAGTCAAACCATGGATCCAGAGAAACAAGCCAATAAGTCAAATCAAGATGTGCATGTGTGGCGAATAAATGGTGTATGGTGGTAGTGATGATAACAATGATGAAAGTCTAATTCTACTTTTGCTCTTTTTGAGGGGATACGTACCTTTCTTGCTTTTAAAGCTCTTGAGGAGAATGAGGTGCTCTATATTTTTTTTTCTCTCTCAGGTGGGTATCTTGTACCCCTAATTCTACTGTCGGACACTTGTCCATTTTTACCTCTCTTCTCACACTTTTTTCTTTTTTTTTCATCGAGGTTCCGAGCACTTGCTCCTTTTTATTTCCTCGTATCTTTTTCTTTTCGAGGTTCCGGGCACTTGCCCCTTTTTATTTTCTCGTATAGAGCACTCATCTCCTTAGAACAATATAGCAAGTGGTAGTAACCAAAATAGCTTGAGCATTTATTTCACAGGGGATAACAAGAATGGGAAAATATTTTTGGCTATTCTCTCCCGGATTAGGAGTAGAATAATTTTATGTGGATCTGGAGATGAGAATGAGTGGATATATGTGGATGCGTACTTCCAGAGTAGAAGCAGCATGTATGAGTGATCGTGCAAGTGAATCTTGATTTTAACCGCATGACAAGCTCCTAAGGGTCTACACAGCTTGACTACACTCAATGCTCATAAGCAGTAAAAAGTAAAGGTATGGCTTAAAGTCTAGCAAGCATGTATGTATGGCTGTGGTAGGAACTTAAACTCTCATCATACAGGAACTCATCAGGTAGCATTTTAAGATTTTCAAAGATAAAATTCTCCAGAATTCTAGCATCTCTAGGAATAGATAAACAGCAGCTCAACCTTCCCATATCATATCCGTTAACAACTTAGACTTTAGATCAAGTTCTCTTCCCACAAGTTCAGGTTTAGAGCAAGCTTTAAATGATAACAGTTATGTCTAAACTTAGAGAGAGGACTTCAAATTTGAAAGTTAGGCAAAGCAACTATTCATCATATCCATGCTAGAGTTTTATTATTATTTAGATTCAGTTTAGCATAGCCACTTTATTTATTTATTAAAACACACTAAGCAAAAGATATAGGTATATATATATATAAGCACAAAATCTTTATTGGGGTTTTTTTTATAGTTATGTATATTTTTATTTTTATAGGGTAGAAGTATATATAAAGATAAAGATAGAAATACTTAGCAAGATAATGGAGGTGCTCTCCCCCAAGCTGGATCTTGACATAATCTCTTCTGATGTAGCTAGCAGATGGCGGAGGTGTATTTGAAAGTCGGCAGCACCCTGACAGCGATTAGAATGTCCTCCGTCTGCTAGTCTCCTTGAATTCTGTGAAGCTCAAATAGACAACAAAGCTTTGTGGAACTGATTAAGTGTTAGCATAAATATCTAGCCTTTATCATGCTGAGCCTCCTTGATTTTTTTATGTTGTTTTTTTTCTTTTATAAAGCAGAAGAAAATATTTATGTATTTATTATATATATATATATATATATATATATATTTTATGCCACCACAGTGAATGTACTTATGGGTTTTATGCCACTCGCATACTCACATGGGGCTTTAGGGTTTTTAACATTTTTATTTTATTTTTAAGATAGTATGAATATGATTAACTAAGCAAACTACTTAAGATAAAGTAAATAATTAAAAGGAAAGGATAACTACCAAGTTACCTCTTGGCAAGGCGTTCGGTGTTTTTAAGTCCTCCGAACGGGACTCTTATTCGTTCAGTCGTCTTGGGACTTGGTGGATGGCGTAGTCGGTGTTTTCGGCAGCGCCTCTTCTTCATGTACAACTGTCTTTTCTTTCCATACTTGTCTCGGTGCTTCGGTCTCCTTAGGACAGTGTTGGTTGAGTGGTATGTCTTCAGATCTTACCACTTCTCCTTCATAATCTGCCCATCCGTCCTTGATGACCTGTTGCTTCTGATTGTGGTTACGCCGCCTTCTTCTTGTCCTGACCTGCTTGGATTCTTCAAATACATAGTTAGGGTCAGTAAAGTAAAGACGTACCTTCTCAGAGGGGAAGTGCATGTGGACTTCTCCAGTTCCAATGTAAATGATTGCTTTGACAGTACTAAGGAATGGTCTTCCAAGGATGATGGGTGGATCATATTCATCTTCTCCCATGTCAATAACCTAAAAGTCTATATGGACAAAGTGATTGTCTATCTTGACAGGGACGTCAGTTACTGTACCTTCAACCTGTCGGAATGTCTGATCTGCCATCTGGAGCTGAATATATGTTGGGTTTAAGGGCATGGTTCCGAACAGAAGTTCATAGGTGACCTTGGCCATTATGTTGACGCCCGACCCAGTGTCGCAAAGTGTCTTGTAGAAGTGGGACCCATTAATGGAGCAATAAATGCTTGGCATACCTGGGTCGTCCTTCTTAGGCAAGAACGGTGACTTGAGTTGGTGATCTTGACCTTTGTGCACGGCAGTGACCATCTTAGCTGTCTCGGTCCATACTTGCTTCTTGCTCTTGTTCCTCCTGTTGGTCCTCTTCCTTGGTTCATATTGGGGTTGCTCTGGGATTTGTGCGGTCTTGTTCTTGAAGGAAAACGTTTCCTTCCTCCCCTTGATGTAGAAACTGATCTTAGCAGCACTAGCATAGATGACAGCTCCCGCGGTGTTCAGGAATGGTCTCCTCGGACACAGATGTTCTTCAATATTCCTCTCGGGAAACTCAGTGTCCTATCTGCAAGCTGCAAACACATGGTTGTTTCTAATAATGGTTGTGAAAAGAGTTTTTCATAGAGTACCCTGGGCATGATGTTGACGCTGGAGCCAAAGTCACAGAGTGCTTCTGGAAAGTCTCGCATGCCGATGGAGATCGGGATGACGGGGCGTCCTGGATCGCCTCTCTTGACCGGCAGACGGTCAGTACTTACTTCTACGATAGGGTTACTCCAGTAATCTCCTGCATCAAACATGCCTATAAGATTTGCAGATTCTAGTCCTTCCGGTTGTGATGGTATACCAGGGTTAGTAGCAGGAACAGCAGCAGCTATTTGATTCAACTGAGATTCAATCATTTTATTAAAGCTAATCTGGTTCTTGATGGCAGTAGAGAAATTATCCATTCTATTATTTATATTTTCTAGTATTTTATCATTAGATGCCAATTTCTTAGATAGGTTATCCATTAGCTTTCCTTGGTTGGATACTAACTCTCTCAAAGGTGGATAATTATTATTATTATTGAAAGAATTGTTACCTTGGTAATTACCTGAGTAGTTAGGCCTCTGTTGATTCCAACCTTGATTCTGCTGAGGACGGTTGTAGTTGTTGTTGTTGTTATTGTTGATGTAGTTCACGTCCTCCAGCAACTCAGGACAGTGATTGCCCGAGTGTCCAGTACCTCCACACTCCTCACAAGTCATGTGGGAGTCGTAGACGTGCATGACTTCTTTCTTTTCTCCAGCTCGATCATCGAGCTTCTTCATGAGTAGGTCTAGCTTGGCAGACAGCATGTCTACTTCCTTGAGCTGGTGCATACCTCCACCTTTCTTGCGTGTCTGAGTTCTTTCTTCATTCCAACCTTGGTTGGATGCCATCTTCTCCACAAGAGCTGTGGCTTGAGGTATGGTGAGTGATAGGAATGCTCCTCCAGCTGTAGCATCCATGGTTTCACGGGCACTGTTAATGAGCCCATGATAAAATGTCTATATTAGTATCCAGCTTTCCATTCCATGATGGGGACATTCTAGGATGTAGTCTTGGAAACGCTCCCATGCTTCTGGAACGGATTCATCATGTTGTTGCTGAAAACTTGTAATCTTCCCACGGAGAGCATTGGTCTTGCCCATGGGAAAGAATTTGGCCAGAAAGTTCGTGGAGCAGAGTGCCCACGTAGTGTTCTTCTCCTTTGTAGCGTAGAACCACTGCTTCGCTCTCCTCAACAGTGAGAATGGGAAAAGGCGAAGTAGTATGGCGTCTCTGGGGACTTCAGCCATGGTGAAAGTGCTGCAGATCTCCAGAAAGTGTTGAAGATGAGCACTAGCATCTTCATGTGGCTTCCCACAGAACTGGTTAGCTTGCACCATGTTGATGAGCCCAGGCTTGAGCTCGAAGTTGCGGTCGATCTCCCCAGCAGGTCCAGTGCGGATGTTGTCCGTAGTGGGAGCTGAGAACTCGCGGATCGACTTGTTCGCCATAGCTTCGAATTCAGTCGACAAATTCCGGATGAAACTTCGGTGGTCTTCGGATTTGGATGAAGCTTTGTGCTGAAGTGTTGACGATGTCTTCTTGAGCTTGGCTCTTGTTCTTCTGAATAAGGCTTCGGGATCGTCAACAAAGTTGTATGGAAGATGTCTTCTATTCATGCATCACCCTGCAATAAATAATCAAAATGGAAAATACAGGGGTAAAACTGTATAAGAGAATTGATAAGCTCGATCAGATTAGTGATGCAAATGATGACTCAAAGTTCCGTATTCATTCCTACTTAGTAATCAACCTTCCCCGGCAACGGCGCCAAAAATTTTTGTTGGGCATTCTTAACGTCACTACCAAAAGTAGACTTAGTTTTCTAATTCTGATAACGGCGTCAAAAATGCCAAACCTATCCCTCATGCCACTTAAGCCAAGTTGTCATCCCCAGCATGACATGAGAGACGCGGTATTGAAATATGCATTTGCTCATCAAGATAAATAATAAAAGGGATCTGCAAGCGCACAGATTAATACCGATGTAGCATTTTAACCGGGAAGTATTCCAGGTATCGTTATTTATATTTTTACCACTGGGAAGGGATTTCTAAGTATCATGGTTGATAATGGAATGAGAATATGGAACTGAGTACACATCATTGCATGTATAACCGAGAGTATTTATCAATCTCTTTATACAGGTATAAATGTCACATTAAGTAAAGGTAAAGTGATAATGGTGACAAAGATAATTAATCTGATCAGCTAGCCACATATAATAATGATAAGCACCTCAATAGATATTCTAGCAAGTCATTAGCATGGAATTAGGATGAACTACAAAGATATTCCCTAAGTTATTATTAACTATAAAGTCTAGCATATCATAGTTAGTGCAATTATACTTGGCAATCATGGTGAGAAAAGACTATATCCATGCATAGTGAATATTAGCAAGGAAGATGAAGAACATAGCAATCACTCCCCTGTAATAGTGTTGCTCTGCCTGCCCTATACACGAGAGGGGGACTATATAAGAATCAACGAAGCTGTCACTATCGCGAACTACCCCACAATCCGACATATAGGGTGCAATCGCAGATAAATACGGTATAGACACCACGTCTACACAATAGTTATCATTCACCCACTGTACACATGGATAAACGCTATATGATCCTAGGCATGTATATAATTCTAATCTAACTAAGCCAAGCATATAACTATGATAAACTAAGAACAATATAATTGCAAATATAATCAAGTAGAGCAAAGTCATAACCAATATATTGAAATAGAACAAAGTCATATTCATAATATTGAAGAACAATGATGAACAATTGAAGAACAAGAGAGGAATTACCAAGAATCCTCTTGACAGATCCGGGAACCAATCGAAGATTGACTCCTTCTAGTTCTAATCCTATGTAGCTATGCTAACTAGAGATCTAGTTGATGTGGTGGCTCTAGGGCTTGATCAGAGGCTCTCCTCCTGAATTAGGGTTTGAAGTATGAGACGAGGGCCTTCTCCTCCAGGGGCAGGGGCCTTGCTTATATAGCCCTTTCGGATGAATCTGGGCCGTTGGATCAAACCGACATTGATCGTGCGGTTTTCCTTGATCCTCTAGGTCGGTGGAGCATAATCCTCGAGGCGGAGCCTGATTGGCTGAGCCAGCAGGGCGGGCGCCCTAGGGACTAGGACGGGCGCCCTGTCCTCGGCTCTGTTACGCCTCCCGTTCGTTCTCGTGGCTTCTGGACTCTTCTAGATGTAAGATAATTACGTGTTCGGTTAATATCCCGTCATTAATCCGACATGTGGGCCTTTCTTCCGTATTTCCTGATAACCCCCTGCAGAAATAGATAAACAGCAAAACTCGTGGAATTCTGTCAGATAAAACCCTAAGTCTAGGTGTTGGTTTCATTTGGATCCTTTTCTCTATTTATTTGATAGTTATAATTGATACTTAAGGACCGTCAACAGTTGCACATCTTGTGTGAGATTGAGTGAGATTCAAGTGCATTGCTTGAGAGTTGCATTCTAGAGGCACTTGATCTTCGAGTTGCTGCAGATTTCTTGTTACTCTTCCGTGTTTCCCGACACGGTAGATGGCTTGGAGCAGCGGTGGTGATTGAGCTCGCAATTGGAGATTGTTGGAGCCCTCACCAAGTGTTGTAAGGGGTTCTTGATCCTTCCCCGCAGGAGTTCACAAATTGGATACTCTAGTGGAGCTCGTGGCTTGGAGGATCCCCATCTTGTGTGCGGTTGTACGGCGCCCGCCGAGGGCTCGACTCTTGATAGTCGATTAGCTCACGAACCGACAAGTGGGTGCATCGCCACAACGAGAAGTAGCTTGCCGGGAAGCAAGTGAACCTCGGTCAAAATCTTGTGTCATCTCTTTGCCGAGGATTTCTCTTGTGGTTGATCATTGTGATTGATTCTTTGAGTGCATTACTTCTCTACATCGTTGGTATAAGAATCAAGTCACTTGCTCTTTACTTTCTTGTACTTATCCTAGTGTAGTTTGCTTAGTGTAGCTTATATCACATAGGAGTAAGTAGCTTAGTGACTTAGTCTCGTTGGTGTGTATTAAAGATCATAGCCTTGCTTCACTAGAATTGTATAGGTGGCTTGCATAGTGTAGTTGAGCTAGTGCTAGAATTAGCTTAGCCATCTTTTATACTAATGTGTTTGTTTAGTGAAGCTTGTAGAATTTTAAATAGGATATTCACCCCCCTCTAGCCATTTGGACCTTACAAGTGGTATCGGAGCCGAGGCACCATTTATTTGAGGCTTAATAACCTACGGTGAAAAAGAAATGGCTCAATTAAGCTTGTACATCAACAACACCAAGAAGGCACCTCACTTTGATGGCACAAATTATGCATATTGGAAGGTTAAGATGACCGCACACCTCAAGTCAATCAATAGAGAAGTGTGGAAAGTCACCGAAACAAAATTTGAGGTTGCTAATCTGGAAGCACCTACACCGGTGGAAGAGAAGAAGCTCCAATGCAATGACATTGCCATTAGTGCTCTTCATGAGGCATTAGATGACAAGATATTTGAGCAAGTGAAGAACATAGAAGTTGCACATGATGCTTGGGCAAAGCTTGAAGAAACATTTGAAGGCACCGAAGGCACCAAGACCGCCAAAGCTTACATTCTCCAAGAAAAGTTCTCTAGCTTCAAGATGCAAGAAGATGAGAGTGTGCCGGAGATGTTTCATAGGTTGCAAGTCATTGTAAATGAGCTCAAGGCTCTTGGAGAAGAAGTGAAAGACAATCAATTCTCTATGAAGTTCTTGAGAAGTCTACCTAAGAGATTTGACACATTGATCACCGTGCTTGGGAGGACAACCTTGAAAGATTCAACACCTCAACAAGTATTCCAAGAAGTGATGACCGATGACTCATATAGAGAAGATGATGAGAAGGAGGAGTTGGTCAAGAAGAAGAAAAAGGAAAGTGAGAAGAAGGATGATGAGAAGAAGAAGAGTGTGGCATTCAAAGCCACCACGTCCAAGGGCAAATCCAAGATTGAATCATCAAGTGATGAAGACTCAAGCTCTTGTGATAGTGATGACATTGATGAGAAGATGGCTCTTTTTGTCAAGCAATTTGGTAAATTCATGAAGAAGAGCTTTCGTGCAAGGAGGAAGAACTCATCCAAGAAGAATGAACATACCATGAGATGTTTTAGATGCCATAGCAAGGACCATCTCATTGCAAAGTGTCCTTATGATAGTGATGATGAAGATGCTATCAAGAAGGAGAGGAAGAAGCAAAAGAAGAAGCAAGAGAAGAAGGAGAGTTCCCATAAGAAGAAGAATGATTCTCATGTTGCTACATGGGATAGTGATGACTCCTCAAGCGATGATGAGGATGACAACAAGAGCAAGAAGAAGGGACACGCTAGCATTGCCATCCAAGAGAATGTCTCCCTCTTCGACACTCCATCGTGCTTCATGGCTAAGGCCGCTAAGGTATCATCCAACGATGAGAGTGATCATGATAATGCTAGTGATAGTGATAGTGATGAAGATGAATTCACTAAAGATGAACTAATCACTGTACTAGAAGATTGCACTCAACATTTTAAAGAATCTAGAAAGGAGTGCAAGGGCTTGCTTAAGGAAAAGAAAAACCTTATGCAAGAACTTGATGAGCTTAGAGCATCTTATGAGAGTCTAAAGGTAGACCATAAGAAGCTTCAAAAGTCTCACACCAAGCTTGAAGAAGCTCATTCCTCTCTAGTTGAAAAATGTGAAAACATGCCAACTAATGTTGAGAAAGTTAAAACTTGCAACATAGGCATATCATGTGATATAATTGATGAATCTTTTCATAAGCCTATTGTTGTTGCTCCCACTAACCCTTCATGTAGCTCATCTACATCATCCTCGTCTAGTAGTGACAGTTTCACTTGTGACTCCACACTTATAGTTGAGAATGAGAAACGGAGGCGAACGGAGGCCACCAGGGCGACCGGACGCTGCACCGGACGCGGTCTCGGTTTGACCGGACGCGTTCGGTCAGTTCTTTAGCTGTCTGGCACGTGGGTGCTAGGCTTTGCAACCGGTGCGTCCGGTCCCTCACGGAACCGGAGTGTCCGGTTAGGCACCCAGAGGGGGCACAGTTGGTCGTAGAGCCGACCGGACGCGCGGCGCGTCCGGTCACGTGCGATCGGACGCGTCCGGTCGCGGTGGGAGCTTACTAGACTCCGACCGGACGCCAGGTGCAGCGTGTCCGGTCAAACGCTGGAGCGCATCCGGTCACAGCAATGGTAACTTCTGACGCGCACTGTTCACGCTTGTCCTGTAGTGACCGGACGCGTCCGGTCACCCTGACTGGAGCGTCCGGTCAGCTCGTTTTGAACTGTGTCGTCCGGTAACGGCTAGCTGCGTACCCCTTCGCTATAAATATAAGTTGGCCGGGGTTTGAGGGAATCTCTTGCACGTTTTGAGACCTAGAGACATCCTTTGAGCTAGAGAACAACCTCTCCACTCATCTCTTTGCTTGGTTGCACATCTTGAGTGAGATTCAAGTGCATTGCTTGAGAGTTGCATTCTAGAGGCACTTGATCTTTGAGTTGCTGCAGATTTCTTATTACTCTTCCGTGTTTCCCGATACGGTAGACGGCTTGGAGCAGCTGAGGTGATTGAGCTCGCAATTGGAGATTGTTGGAGCCCTCACCAAGTGTTGTAAGGGGTTCTTGATCCTTCCCCGCGGGAGTTCGCAAATTGGATACTCTAGTGGAGCTCGTGGCTTGGAGGATCCCTATCTTGTGTGCGGTTGTGCGGCGCCCGCCGAGGGCTCGACTCTTGATAGTCAATTAGCTCGTGAACCGACAAGTGGGTGCATCGCCACAACGAGAAGTAGCATGCCGGGAAGCAAGTGAACCTCGGTAAAAATCTTGTGTCATCTCTTTGCTGAGGATTTCTCTTGTGGTTGATCATTGTGATTGATTCTTCGAGTGCATTACTTCTCTACATCGTTGGTATAAGAATCAAGTAACTTGCTCTTTACTTTCTTGTACTTATCCTAGTGTAGTTTGCTTAGTGTAGCTTTTATCACATAGGAGTAAGTAGCTTAGTGACTTAGCCTCGTTGGTGTGTATTAAAGATCATAGCCTTGCTTCACTAGAATTGTATAGGTGGCTTGCATAGTGTAGTTGAGCTAGTGCTAGAATTAGCTTAGCCATCTTTTATACTAACGTATTTGTTTAGTGAAGCTTGTAGAATTTTAAATAGGCTATTCACCCCCCCCCTCTAGCCATTTGGACCTTACACCATGAAGTTAGAAGAGTTTCTCTCTCTAAAATAGGGAAACCAGACAATTCTTCAGTATGTGGGCAAATTCAATCATCTGTCCCAGTATGCAGCTGAGTATGTGAACACTGATGCAAAGAAGAAGAGTTGTTTCATGAGGGGTTTGAATACCAAGATCCAGGCAGCATTGGTCACATGCTATAATGCCACATATCATGAGGTAGGTAATGTCGCTATCGCTTCAAAAGAGAAGTCCCGCATTCACAAAGAGTCAAAGAAAAAGAAGCAGGTGTTGTCCAGCTCATCAGGCGGCATTAAGAAGCGCCAAAAGTTTATCTACCACCCTCAGAATCATTTCTGCATAACTTATCGTCCACCGCAATACCAAGCTCAGCCGTAGACGTTTATCCATCCTGCCGTAACCCAGCAATATCCACAACAGTCGAATGCCCCTAGTATTCGAAATCAGAGCCCAATAACCCATAACTTTCCTTGCTATAACTGTGGAAAGCCAGGCCACTTCTCCAAGGACTGCCCGTATCCAAGGCAGTACAATCCCAATTATCCAAGAGCTCCCGTACCGCAACAACAGCAGCCTCAGAGTAAGAATAACAATCTGAATGTCCAGAAGGGTAAGGGTGAAAAGAAGAAGACGGGACGTGTATTCTACACCTAAGCAAGTGCAATTCCAGAGGGAGAACCTGTTATGATGGGTATGTTCTCTGTTGCTAATCATCCAGCAGTACTGTTATTTGATTCTGGTGCATCGCATACATTCATAAATCGCACCTTTGTTACAAAGCATGACATTCCAATTATGGTAACACAAGAGGATTTCTTTATTCAGTCGCCCGGGTGACGACTGTGTACTAAGGAAATGGTACGTGATGTACCTATAGAGTTGGGTGGGCATATATTCCCTACCTCAATGATAATATTACAGAAATAGGATATAGATGTAATCCTGGGTATGAATTGGATGTACCAACGAGGAGCTATTATAGATGCACTGCACAGAACTATAAGGTTGAACTTGCCAGATAATAAATCTCATCTTCTTATCCAACTTCCTATTCCAAAGAGAACAGTTGAGAGGATATGTGCAACCTCAGTGAAGGAGATTTGTGATATACCGGTAGTCTGTGAATTTCCAGATGTGTTTCCAGATGATCTACCTGGTCTGCCACCGGACAGAGATGTAGAATTTGTAATTGAGTTAAAACCTGGTACTGTCCCAATATCCAGGAGAGCTTATAGAATGTCACCAAATGAATTGCCGAACTCAAGGATCAATTGCAAGAGTTACGTGACAAAGGTTTCATCAGACCCAGTTCATCACCGTGGGGATGTCCGGCTCTTTTTGTCAAAAAGAAGGATCAGACTTTAAGAATGTGTGTTGACTATCGTCCGTTGAATGAAGTAACCATTAAGAACAAGTACCCGTCGCCTCGCATTGATATACTTTTTGATCAACTTGCAGGGCAAAGGTATTTTCAAAGATCGATCTTCGATCAGGGTACCATCAAATCAAGATTCGACCAGAAGATATCCCAAAGACTGCATTCACTACTAGATATGGATTGTATGAGTGTTTAGTTATGTCTTTTGGCCTCACCAATGCACCGGCACATTTCATATATCTGAATGAACTCAGTTTTCATGCCAGAGCTTGACAAGTTTGTGGTTGTCTTTATTGATGATATTTTGGTATACTCCAAAAGTGAAGAAGAGCATGTTGAGCACCTCAGAGTTATTCTGACTCGTCTGAGAGATCATCAACTGTATGCCAAGTTCAGTAAATGTGAGTTTTGGTTAAGGGAAGTACAATTCTTAGGACATGTGTTGTCAGCCGAGGGAGTGGCAGTAGATCCTGGTAAGGTGAAAGATATCTTGAATTCGAAACCACCAATCTCAGTTCATGAAGTTCAAAGTTTTCTAGGAATGGCGGGTTATTACCGTCGATTTATCCCTGACTTTTCAAAGGTAGCCAAGCCAATCACGAAATTGTTGAAGAATCAAACCAAGTTCATCTGGTCTCCAGAATGTGAGAAGGCTTTTAGAATTCTAAAGAAGTCACTGACAACTGCTCCAGTTTTAGCACAGCCAGATATAGAAAAGCCATTTGATGTTTACTGTGATGCCTCTAGTATTGGCCTTGGTTGTGTATTAATGCAAGAAGGCAGAGTCATTGCTTATGCCTCGAGACAGTTGAAGCATCACGAAGAGCATTATCCAACTCATGATCTTGAATTAGCAGCTGTGGTTCATGCATTGAAAATATGGCGTCATTACTTGTTGGGTAATACTTGCCACATGTATACAGATCACAAAAGCTTGAAGTATATCTTTACTCAGTCAGAATTGAATATGAGGCAAAGAAGGTGGCTTGAGTTAATAAAAGATTATGATTTAGAAGTGCACTATCACCCTGGAAAAGCAAATGTTGTTGCTGCTGCACTTAGTAGAAAGAATCATTGCAATTGTATGACTGTGAAGCCAATGGATTATAGTTTGTGTTATGAATTGGAAAAGTTGAATATTGAAATAGTCCAACAAGGTCAGTTAACCAATGTCACTGTGGAATCAACAATCAAAGATCAGATTATATCTGCTCAGAGAAGTTATTCCGGTATAGCCCACATCAAAGAAAAAGTTAGAACATGTCAATAGACAGATTTCAGTATTGATAATACAGATGTGTTGTGGTTTAAGAACCGGTTAGTGGTTCCAAAGGTTCCAAAGTTACGTCAGCTCATTCTTGATGAAGCACATAACACAAGGTTTTCTATTCATCCAGGGAGTAATAAGATGTATCAGGATTTGAGACAGAGATTCTGGTGGACTAAAATGAAAATCGAAATTGCTAAGTATGTTGCCAGATGTGACACTTGTTGTAGAGTGAAGGTTGTACATTTGAAGTCGGCAGGAATGTTGCAACCATTGCCCATTCCATCTTGGAAATGGAAAGATATTAGTATGGATTTCATTACGGGATTACCCAAGACCTCAAGAGGGTTTGATTCAATCTGGGTCATTGTGGACCGACTGACAAAATCAGCTCATTTTATTCCAGTCAAGATAGAACATACTGCTATGACTTATGCTAAACTATATATTGCACGAATCATGAGACTTCATGGAGTACCGAAGACCATTGTATCTGATAGAGGTACGCAGTTTGTTAACAATTTTTGGAGGCACTTACATGAGTCTCTGGGTACTAAACTTTTGCACAGTACTGCTTATCATCCACAAACCAGCGGCCAGACTGAAAGGGTTAATCAGATTCTAGAAGATATGTTGAGATCGTGTGTGCTCAACTATTCAGATAAATGGTTACCTTTAGCAGAATTCTCCTATAATAATAGTTATCAGCAAAGTATCAAAATGGCACCGTTTGAAGCACTGTATGGTCGCAAGTGCAGAACTCCATTGAACTGGTCAGAACCGAGAGAAAGATGGTTTTTCGGTGTCGATATTGTAAAAGAAACTGAAGCAAAAGTCAGGCAGATCCAGAATAATTTGAAAGTGGCTCAGTCCCGACAAAAGAGTTATGCTGACAAAAGGCGTAGACCCTTGGTATTCAAAGTAGGAGATTATGTTTATTTGAAAGTATCACTCATGAAGGGAGTTAACCGATTTGGAGTCAAAGGCAAACTCGCACCGCGTTATATTGGCCCATTTCAAATCATTGAAAGATGTGGAAAAGTGGCATATAGACTAAAGTTGCCTGAACAACTGTCAGCCGTGCACAATGTATTTCATGTATCGCAATTGAAGAAGTGTCTTCAAGTGCCTGATCAAGTTGTTGATGTTGATGGAGTTGAACTTGAGCCTGATTTGACATATTCTGAATATCCTGTTCGAGTTTCGGATCAAAAGGATCGTGTTACCCGAAGTAGAACAATCAAATGGTACAAGATATAATGGGATCAACATTCAGAAGAAGAAGCCACGTGGGAATCTGAAGATTACCTGTTGGAGAATTTCCCCGAGTTCTTTGCTTCTATCTAGGTTGCAATTTCTTCTTTAAATTGTAACCTGTCCTTTTCAAATCTTTGTAAAGTAGAAAACCTCCTACCTGTTTTATAGACAAGTTCTGAACGTGTTTGCTTGACACGTTTCCTTTTCCATTACTTAACTCAAGGCTTTAAATCTCGGGACGAGATTTCTTTAAGGGGGATGGGCTGTAACACCCCGGGTGTTATAGTTGCTAATTAATCTGCCATGTCATCATATTGCATCGCAAAGCATCCATGTTTAGGTCAACCCTGTTATGCATTAACTAAAATGAGTTTACATTTCTAGGTTGGATGTGCTTCTCAGTGATGTGATCCGAACCGAAAACCCAAATTTTGAATGACACCGCAAATACTTAGTCCATGCCCTGCGTAATTTGAGGTGTGTGACTGTGTCACACACTAGTGTCAAGTGTAGGGTATGAACTCAAGTACAACATGTAAAATGAAGCTCCAAGTTTTAGTTTGCATTGGAATCCAAAAACTTGTCACGAGTTTTTCGATTCGAATTTAAATTCAAATTTGGGAAAATATTAAAAGATTTTCAAAAGCTAAATTGGTCAACCAAGAGTGGCATTTGGTCAACCATGTCATGCTTGTCCAAATGATGCCCTTGGATGATGGTTTGATCGTTAAGTAATCACCAATTAAGGTAGCAACAAATTTCAATTGAAAATTCCTCTGAAAACCCTAAAATCCAAAACCCTGTTTTACCCCTTTTGAAATAATTCAAAATCTATGCAAAATTTGGGACAAAGTTTAAAACTGAGTTTGTAGAACTTTTCAAGGGCTATAACTTTGGTGTTTTGAGTTTTCAAAGTTTTAGTGTAAAATGTGGAGCAATTTTGAAAATAAGAAAATTTTAAATTTGACCCCTTTTTATCCCTAAACTCAAATTTCAAAATGGAAGCAGAATATGAAAATGTTTTGAATAGCAAAGTTGTAGGTCTTGGCTAGATGTACAACTTTGGTGTTTGGAATTTTTGAAGTTTCAATACAAAATCCAAAGTAATTTCTAAATTACCAAATTTCCAAAAAGTGTCCCCTTTTGAATTTAAACTCAAATTTCAAAATCCAGTTCCAATTTGAAAAAGTGTTCAATACAAAACTTGTAGAGCTTGAAATTCTGAAGATTTCATATCTTGGGAATTTTTCAAGTTATTACATGAATTTGAGAGTAATTTGAGAAAATAGTTTGAATTTACAAAGTTGGGGGGAGCTACAGTAGCCGACCAATGACCGCCGGGCACCGCTCGGCATGGGCGCTGGCGAGCCGCCGGGTTGCGTCCAGGACCTTCTCGCGCGCGCCCAGAAGCGCCAGCGCGACGACGCGCACCTTCCAGGGACCGTCACCGTGGCCGTGCTTATATATATGACCGAGGTCACCGTGGCGTTTTCCTTTTTTCTCTGTTTCGCCACCGCCGCCGCTCGCTGCCGCCGTTAAGCCACTACCGGCCACGCAAATCGCACCAGCAAGTTCACCTCGCCCTCGCGCACCTCGTGGTCCAACTGGTTTAGCCGTTTTCTCGCCCGAACCGCCGCACCACCATCTCCCGTGCTCAACTCCGGCGACCGAGCCGCCCTCACGTGGCCAGATACCTCCCGTGCCTTTCCGCTTCAACCGATCACGGCTTTGTGATCGTGGTATGCCCCTGGTGCTCCCTGGCCATTCAATTTGATCGTTACTCCCTTGTCTTGTCGGGACGCCGGTCATTGTGACCGCCGGTCCACCATGGCCGTCGGGAGGGTTCTTCCGAGGTCGTAGCATAGTCGTTAGGTGTGAAAATGGAGTCGCCGTGACGTGTTGATGCCGTCGAGCAGCTCGGTTGGGTGACCGACACTGTGATCGCCGGCGGCCACCGCGCGGGCATGGCCGAGCACGCGGGAGAGAGCGAGAGAGCGGAGGAAGGCGATGACAAGTGGGGTCAGCGTGTCAGCGAGAGAGAAAGGGTGAGCGCGCGCGGAGCAGGCCGCGCGGATGGGCCGCGTTGCTGGGCTGCGCGGGCGAGCGCGCGAGCGGGCCGTTCGGCTGGGCCGAACCGGAGGAAAGGAGAAGTCGGCCCGAGTTGATTTTGTTTTCTTTTTCAAAAATGTGAATAGTGTGAGTATTTGTTTATTTCATTAAAAATTCTGTAGAGCTCCAAAAATAATGAGAAATTTTGTGTAAGCTTTTCAAGGTGTAAGCTACTTAGGAAAAATATTAAATGCTAAATTTGATTACTTTTTGCAGGATATTTAATTAGTTCAATTAAATATTAAATGCAACTTCCATGAATTTTAATAATTAAATTATTAATCCAAAATTCATGAAATTTATTTTGACACTGTTTTAGGTCATGTTTAATCCATAGAAAAAGTTTAAGCTTGTTTAGATGAAGTATGATCTAATATTAATTATGCCCTAATTAATTAAATATTAAATAATTGTTAAATTGATCACTTTAAGTGTTGTGTGCCCTTTTGATTGAGTGATGTCCTTGGGTCACTAATTCTTGGTGATCTTTGGCACCTTAATTTCATGATTGAGCTCGTTATTAGCATGTTGGTAAGAAACACTGGTATCGCTTAAGTTATCGCTATTAGTTAGTAGGTTTTACTGTTTTGCGACTATACCACGAAGGAAGTTGTACTTAAGTCGTAAACCGTGGCATAGCATTATTAAGCATCATGTTTATCATCAAGCATCATGTTGAAGCATGTTCTATACTCGTGTAGTTCCCGCTTTCGAAGAAGTTGAAGTTGGCGAGCAACTCTCCGGAGAAGAGTTGTCGTCGGTGGGTTCCGGACCAGAAGTCGGAGTCTTTGAGTCCGAGTCAGTCGTCGCGTCAGAGCAAGGCAAGCCTCGGTGCATTTAAACCCTACCTTGAGATTTACAAATCTTTATTATTTATACTATGGTTTACTGCATTAAGTATTTAAGAGTTGAGTGATAACCCAATTGCTGCATTGTCATCCTTGATTATTGCGATGTCAACCTTGATACCTGTTTTACTGAAAATGCGTAGTATGCTTCGCTATGCTTATGAGTTAAGCTTTTAAATGAAATGTTTACATGGCCATGACGGCATACTTAATGAATATTGAAAGATGAGAATGAACTTGAAAGATCGGGCGGGTGGTTTGGCCACTGCTAACATGCATTGGAAAAGGAGTCTCAATGTAGTGTTTTCGCCTTGTCAGTTAAGGACCGTCCGTTGTAGGCCTGCTTGTGTTTCAAGACTTTGCAACTAGCCTCATGCCTTGGGTAAGCCCAAAATGTTGGTGATTCCATTTTGAGAACGTCTAACCTCGCACTGGGAGTGAAGAGATGGCGGGAGTAGCGTGTACCCTCGGGGCTAGAATCGGGCTGGGTTCGAGGAGTACTGTACTCTCGGGTGGCGATGGACACGTTCTGGTTTTGGGAGATCTAAATGAAGGTTGGCATATGCAAGATTTGGTTCTACATATGTCATGAGGTTAGAGATCCCCAGCCGGGTATAATCGGTTCGAATCGTCGTTGCTCCTCGGTTATGGAGACTCGATCGCCTGACTTACATCATAGTTAAGAATTAGAATTGAAAGAGAATGAGAAAGATTTTGATGATAATTACTTTGATCTAGATTAGGATCACCTAGAATTGGTTAATGAACCATCAATGGTAAAAGTAAAATATTGAAGGTAAGGACTTACTTTAGTAAGCTTTTCTGCAAAAGCAAATTTGATTCTGGAATACCCATACCTTGATTCCCTAAAGCTAGCATGCCCTTGGAGTCTTTTCCTTAGTCGGGTAAGTCTTGTTGAGTACTTTTGTACTCAGGGTTTGTTAAACCCCTTGTTGCAGGTGCGGTTCATGAACAAGTCTGCTTTGAGCCTTGTTGCATGACCGTTGTGGCTGAAGAAAGTGACGACGAGTAGACTGTGTGGCCTCTGGGCAAGGCATTTCGTTTGTGTGATTGTAATAAAGTTACTACTGATACTTCTCTACTACTGGTTTGTAATAATGCTACATAAGGTTGAAGTTTGGAAACTATGGTTTATAAACTTAAGTTATTGTAAGACTTCCGCTACTTTACTCTGTTGGTATTTTGAATAAACTGTTGTAATATTGTAATACTCTTGTGATTGGATCCTGTTCGGAGGAAAGCAGGCCTTTTAAGTTATGAGAAACATAAGTACGGCTGTCAGAGGTCATTATGACAATGACAGGTACATGTGGGCCATCATAATTAGGAGGTTCTGTGACAACAGCGAAACCCAAACAGATATTAGGCACCTAAACGCTTGTTTTGCAAGTTTGGGGACTGGCTTGACACAGCTGTACAAGTTTAGGGACCGCCATTGTACTTTACTCATAAATAAACATGTGTCTCACAAATTAGTCTCCATCTGCGCAATTAGTTTTATAATTAGCTCATGTTTAGTTCTCCTAATTAGCATCCGAACATTCGATGTGACAAAAACAGTGGTAGCTGTTGGATTAAAACCATGTTTGATCCATGGCTAACTTTTAATAGTTAATAATAATTAGCCTCTAGTGTCAACCTTTACTCCCAACACGATACTTAAAAGATGAGAGGACAATGTAAGCATGCTTTGATGATATTGTGATGACAAGAAGTGATTGCAGTATGAGATATGGAGCATCGTTTAGAACTCAAAGCTCATGGCCAGAGAGGTTTTCGTCTCTCCTAACTATATAGGGAAAGCTACCAAGGGAGTTCGCTAGTGCTTTTGGTTAGATACAAAGAAGGTGGCAAAGATTGTGCGGTGAGAGTGCCCACTCTTTTAGGGTAAGCCCGTTATAGTTGTTAATACCATTTCTAGGAGCGCTTTATCCTTTTGTCAAAGTAAGTCTTTGTTATTTCTATAGGTTGTTCTAATATATATCTATATATCTTATAGAAACAAACTAACTAACGTCAACAAGCCACATCATCATTAACATGTATTTAGTTATCTACATCAGCTAGCTACATCATCCACTAACATTCTTGCAAGTCAATAATTAGGGGTTGTAAATTATCTGCAATCCTTCTAGTAACATGTGGGGTATCCTTTCTAGTTGTCAGTAAAACTACCATCCATTAGAGTCAACTAGATTGTAGCATCATGAGGTGGAAACAAAAGTAGTTTCATGATAGGCGTTCATTAGCGTTGGATTCATCTTAATAGGAAAGGTGTCCTCACATCGCTCTTTTTACCTCCTCTTCTTCCTCTAACAGTTCTTTCTTTTTTTAAATGTCCCAAAAGTTTTACTGTTGTTGTTTGGGTTCATCTAGAAAAAGATGTGCTTTCATTTTTTGTTTAGTTAGTCACTTTGTTCATTGGAATGAATTTCTTAGCAAATATGTTTTGTATGTTGGGAAGCGCAAAGGCATATAAAGTGTTGAGTGGCAAAAAAATAACTTTTTTATCAGTGGTTTGGATGAACAATTAAAGACCATAGATGAGTAGGGCTCATCGAAAAAATATATTTGACTCACATATGTTGTATCCGAAGTTTGGATTATGGTAATTCAAATAATCAAAGAATGAAGTGATAAGAAGAATATAGAAGGAACATAGAGAACCGTGGCTCTTCTTTCTTTCTCCTCTCCATTAAGATTTGGCCTCACCCATAGCCCCCTTTGAACACCCCACTCTCTCCCTTGCGCCTCCTACCATCCATTGGCCCTCCATACCCCTTTCTTAGTTGCTTGAGGGATCAACAAAAACACATGCAAAAAATGGAAACGAGGATGTATAGAGGGTCAACAAGCGATGCTAGATTGGTATTTCTCCTTTGTTTTCTCATTGTTCATCCAGGAGAAAACTTTATGTGAGTATCCCTAATCACATCTATTTTTCTGAATATTTTTCAAAACACGTTTGGAATTTTCTAGATTTTTTTCCATAATTTTCCCAATTTTCATAGAGCTAAAATCTAATTTCGAGAAGCTTCTAGAAATATTTTCACAAGATCTAAATATTTTATTTGAATTCATCGTACTCCAATCTATCACTTGGATTTCTTTTCGATTTTTTAAAAACTTGAAGACATTTTATGTGGTTTAATAACCCTATTAAGTATTTATTGGATTTTTTAAGTTAACAACAAAAGATAAAACCACTTCAAACTAGGACAGGAGAGTTGGTAAAATGTTAGTTTAGAGTTTGAAGAGAAAAATAATACTACGACAATATTCATAGAGAGCTAAAATAGATTTTTTTTCCCCCTGCAAATCCGCAACAAAGCAGCCCATGAACGATACGTGGTGGGCCGCGCGTGGTACACATTGCAAAATGACACTCAAATCAAAACACAAAACAAATGCTGAATGGTTTTCACGTGGTTACAGTTACAGAAGCAGCCTCGGAGTCGGAGGTTCCCTTTCTTATCAGTTTTCACCACATTATCTTCACTCATGATTACTTCTTCACTTACATGCCACGCAAAAATCTATTCGCAGATACACATTTCATTCCGGTGGACAACAAGTTACACAAAAACTGTCATATAGTCAGTGCACAGCACCGTATGCCGCCTTCACAAGTCTTGGGAAACTGTGTGACCGATCAATGACCGTACTCACGTTGTCAACCCATATAATCCCTGCGTCACAGATCACAAGGCCCCAAGGAAAAAACCTGCCGACAAGAGTTCAACAAATCACTCTCAGATGAGATCCTTGTGTACAAGATCATCATATATAATGCATGACACATTGCATTTTGTACCGGACACTTTATTCTATTCTAAACTTCTAACTGAATTATGAATTATCTCCATCATCATTGACAGTTTCAGGCACAAGAACCACACAGTACAGCAGACTCTCACCCAGGAACAGGTACACCAGTCAATGTGACCTGAACTTGATCCGCCAGGAAGGTTAGTGCCTTCAGTCCTTTGGTTAAAAGACTGATGTGTTGCCACAGCCTCTGCATCCCGAGCTTCAGGTCGTCAATCCTGCCAAATGCCACCCAGTAGCCTCTGGCGAAACAGCACCGCTATGTACAAAGAATCCGTCATGTTACAATTGCAAATCCATCCTACAGTGCGTACATCTTCGTCTTGTATTCGCTGTTAAGTATCTCCTCATCTGAGTCGACCGATCGGGACCAGGAGCCCCGGGACTGGCTCGCGGAGGCCTTCTTCCTGATCTTCCTGGTGTTCTTCTCCTCCAGCCTGTGCGCGATGATGCAGTAGCACATGGAGCCGAGGGTGGTCAGCATGATCACGGTGCCAATCGCCATGGTGCTCCAGGCCAGCCACCAGTCGTCCCGCCCCACCACCACGTAGGTCAGTGCGATGAAGGCCACCGAGATGAAGAGGCACGCCAGCCACATCAGCTTGTTCATCACGAACACCATCCTCTTCTTTGCTCTCTGCTCCACAACGATCAGCGAGGTCTGCACGACGACCACCGCGAGCGAGATGAAGAGGGCCAGGGCGTCGAAGACAAGGAAGATTATGAAGGCCGGGTTGCTCGCCACGTACGCCTGCCCCAGGGACATGCCGGGAGGTGCCTGACTCAGATCCTCCACGAAATTTCCGGGGACCGTGAATATGGCGGCAAAGGCAACTGTGGCGATAAGCACCGCGACGACGGTGTTGGAGTTGATGGCGTTGTTCAGCCCACCGATGTGGAGCTTTTCGAGCCTCTTCTTGATGTGATTGACTTGCATCTTGGTCTGACGTGTTTGCTTGATCTGGGACTGGACATCATGTCTAATATCGCTGACTGTTTGCTTCAGTTGCTTCGCTGAATTTGGAGGATGTACTTGCTGTTTTGCAGTTTCGCCACCAGCCTCTTTTAGGATGTTAACAAGTTCTTCATTGTTCATTTTCTCAGCAATGGCAAATGCAGTCTCTCCAGATCTGTTAACTGCATTGACATCAATCCCCTCGACTGATAATAGAGTCTGCACTATCTGTAAGGAATTACAGTCATAGATAAGCATTAGGAAAGTCAAAACTATAATAGGTAAAAGTAGAGTTCTTAAAAGTGTACTCCTATGTAGAGCTAGCAGAACCCTTGCAAAAACTGCTAAGATCCCCACTCTTTTGATTAAATTGTAAGGAAATATGCCCTTTTTTTCTTTTTTTAATTCTACGTGCTGGTACATGAATTTTTCTTGTTATTTGTTGTCTGAATGAGACATCTTAAGCAGAGTAATGCATTGTAAGGATGCAAATGATGGAGAAAATTATAAAACTAAAAGAAAGGTAAAACAATAAAAGGACATTTCAATATGTGATCACCTACAATGATATTCCCCTTCCGAGTAGCAACATGCAAAGGCCTGTTTCCCTTGTTGTCTTCAATATGGATGACTGAGACATCAGGCTTCAACAATTCAACCACGATTTCAGCATTCTGTCCTTTTGAAGCCATATGTAGTGCTGTTTGTCCCTTCTTGTCTGTTCTTAAACCAATCCCAGGATCTTTATTCAACAATGATCTTACAACTTCCACATGTCCCATTCTTGCTGCTGAATGTAAAACCGTTTTGCCATTGTTTCTCGCGATCCTGGCAAGGCTAGCATCAGTTTCCAGTAGGAGATTGACAATTTCAACATGACCCAGAATTGCAGCGGTGTCCAGAGCTGTAGCATTTAAAGAATTTGTTGTCATAGCAAGAGCAGGAAGAGCCTGCAGCATCTCCTTCAGAACTTCTGCAAAATAACCAAGCAAAGGGAGAAGGCTATTATTAGCCTTGAAAGCGCTGGAACGATTGCTAATTTGCAATTCACCGTACCCTAACATGGGTTTCATGGCAGAGAATAGAGTGGGATAAGATCAGCTAACCAATAGTCACATCATCAACATGCACAAAAGCAATACTAGCAACTCAGTATAGATCACATTATTATAAATTTCTATTGGAAAACAGACCCAGGGGGAAAAAACAAAGAAGGATTGATGTTTTTTTCTCAGCCAATATGGAAAACAAAGGTAGTGAAAGATGCTATGAGTTGTGACTGCCTACTGATGCTGTGGATCCAACAAAAACTGTTGAATAAATCATTCTCCAAATGAACGCGTGCATTTTGTTGAGTCAATCAGATCAGCACAATCACGTTCCTAATACTAGACAATCACATGTATAAAAAGGCCAATAGTCAACAGGGCAGCCTCAACAGGCCATATTCTAACCCCGTTCCATAAACCCCTAATCATCAATTCATTGACTATATATAAGGCAAAATAAAATAAAATAAAATAAAATAAAATAAAATAAAATAAAATAAAATAAAATAAAATAAAATAAAATAAAATAAGGCTGAACAGATTACAGAGCAGACAACAAGATTATATTATAATTTTTTCCTCGGCTCTGACGATAAGCAAAAATTTACCAAGATGGCCCTGCTTGGCGGCGATGTGGAACGCATCGAAGCTATTGCTGGCCTTGATGCCGGCCGTCTGCACATCAGAGACCTTGAGGATCTCGCGCACGACCTCGGCGTGCCCCTTCTCGGCGGCGACGTACAGCGGCGTCTCGCCGTCCTGGTTCTGCCTGGCCGCCATCTCGGCGACCAGCGCCCGGTCGAGCTCCGCGAGGATCCTCTGCGCGTGGGCCACGCTCCCGGACCTCGCCGCCAGGTGGAGCGGCGTGTCGCCGCGTTTCCCGGGGCTGTCCCTGCTCCGCCGCTCCAGGGACATGATCCCGCGGAAGCTCTTCTGCTTCTCCATCCCCCGGAAGCTCTTGAGCTTCTCCAGCGCGCCCAGCCGGATGCTGGACTGCCGCTCCATGGCCGAATCCGAAGGGCAACTAGATGGAACGCTTCAGATTGCGAGATGCCTCGTTCTTGACGAATCCAGGAACCTTTGCCTCACCACCAAACTTTCTGTGACGCCTCAACAAACTCCCGAAAATCGCAACTTGCGCCTGGTACTGCCCAAGAAAATCAACAGCATTAATGCCCGCTATTCCGCAGTGCTTGGCTGCGAACAAGGACTGAAATGGGCACGAGACAGCAAATATGAATGCAAAAAATCGAAAAGGAAAAAAAAAGAATAAAACGGGAATATTGCAGAGAGCAGAATCCGTTCCCCCTGAAGGCCTGAACCAAGAACAGGCCAGAAAGCTCGAGAATGCAAGAAACCAGAGAAAGGTTAGTCGAATGATTGTTCCAAGAATCCCCACCCAAAACCTCACCTTTTCTCGCACCAGCCAGGCGCCACCACAACGCCCTACCCGGTGAGCCACCCGGACCCGGTGAGGAACGAATGAGGGAACAAAAACAAGGTCCTGGTGCAGATATTGGTCGAAGCTCGCCTGCTAGGCGCTAGCTTGCTTTTCTTGGTTTGGCCCAACTCTCTTTCGTAGAGCTCACTTTCAGGTTTCGCCACTTCTGCTCGGCCGCCGCTGATGAGAGAAGCCTGTCGAACAACCCTGATCTCTCAAGTTGGTACGGTTTGGTCGCTGGGAATAAAATGCTGTGCAACATGGCAGGCTTCGATTGGCTGCAATTTTTCTTTCCCGTTGGTTTGTTGTTGTTCTCGGAGAAAAAAGCTTGGTTTGTGGTGGCTTTATCATCAGCTCAAGCAGTGAAAGAGCCAATAATGAAAAACAAAACAGCTATACAAAATCAAAACTATATGACAACACTTTTTTTATGTACTGTATCAGAGAACAGTAGAAAGTAGAAATTGTCGAGCTAAATTGACCGGTGTACTTGGTCCTTAAATAAGGAAATGTTTAAAACTAATGGAAGTTCATCTATCTCACTGTCTCACAATGTTGTAACAGTATGGTTTGGCCAACTCGCATTTCCTCTTGAAGATTAGGTGTTATATGGTAACTCTTTACAATTAGGCTGTAAAGCCTGTAACAGAGCTAGTTAAGCATAGCACACGACCAGCTCAGAGTGCAAGAGATGGTTTTAACCCGTGAGCAGTGACAGCTCCTGTTTACTACTACTAGTACAATTGGACTTGGTCAGCAAAACACTACTGTACCCAATATAATTATATGTATACCAGTAACAGAAGCATAAACAAAACTTAGTGGGCGCTAGTCGTCTCAACCCTTTAATCTCGGCTTTATTCTAAAGCTTTTTTTAGATAGATAACCCAACAAAGACGTTGCCGGCCAGCCATCACATTCACCGGTAAAAAAGGGTAAAGGCAGAGAAACAAACTCGCATTAGAAAACCAGAAATCACCATACCTTACACGTGATGCCAATCCAGTACAGTAGTTTTTTTTAAGGACAATACAGTAGTAGTATTGGTTAGCAGCATTTATATATCCTGGGCCCAGTTGTCACCGTGGTCCGTGGAACGGTACAGTAAATTTATGTCCTGGGTTTTCGGACCCCACGTGTGGGCTCCTGCAGCCGAAAGGCTCCAAGCCATGATCACTCGGGAAGGAGCTAGGAAGAAGAACGTGGACATGGTGGTGGTTTCATGGGCCGGGGAGAAGAGTACAAGAATGCATGTGGCTTCTGTCTCCTTTCCTTTGGCATCACCCAAAAACTATGGGCAGGTTTAGATCCAAAATTTTTGGCAAAATGACACTGTAGCACTTTTTGTTGTTATTTGGCAAATATTGTCCAATCATGATCTAATTAGACTTAAAAGATTTGTCTCGTCCATTTCGTCTAAACTGTGTAATTAGTTTTATTTTTTTATCTATATTTAATGCTTCATGCATATGTCTAAAGATTCGATGTGACAGGGAATATGAAAAATTTTGCAAAATGTTGCAAGTGCTCATGATTTGAGGTTGTATAAATAGTCATCTTTAGGGGTACAATGTAGAGTGTAGAGAGGAAAGAAAACAAAGATAAACACACCACTCAAGTACTGATAATCTTTTTTTTAATTCCTAGGACCGAGATAGAGAGGAACCCAAGCACCTAGATAAGATATTACTGCATGTATTTGTATATAAGAATAAGAGCAATAATCTTGGTATTAATGAGCAAGGAAGGGAATCTGCCTTTCTGTCCCGGATTGAAATTTATTGGTGGTGTGACAAATCACAAATATACCTCGAAGGATCATGTTAAATAAATACAGGCCGCATCATGTGTGGCGTTGTCCCCCTGTTCAGTTGAGAGCACCTAACCCGGCCTCTTTTGTGTAAGCAAAGTGACAGGGTCATGATGCGCAGAGATTAGATTAGATTAGATTAGATTAGATTAGATTAGCAGCAACAGCATGCACCTAAGGCCACTGCAATAAAATTCTTTAAGGACGCCTGGCTACTGCCCCATGAGCAGCATGAGTATAGACTATTGTAGCAGCATTCAGAGACGTGAGAGAGGCCGAAAGCAGTTAACCAGAGGCACACGTGGGGCCAGGGGCCCACCTCGTGGTGATCATGGATGGTAGTGACATGGTATCTAAGATTAAGATAACAGTGTTTATATGTCTTGGATAACCATGATATGGTCAGAGATCAGCATTAGCGGATGCAGGATGGGAATAAGAGCATCTCCAAGAGTTTGGCAATTTTCATTTGGCAAATCTTGTGTTTTGCCAAGTTGTAAAAAGATATGCCAAGTAAAAAAACAGTCTCTCTCCAAGAGTTTGGTATAATTCACTTGCCAAACCTAGATCTAACTTACATCAGGAACCCTGAGGGAGAAACAAAATTATGTTTATGCCCTTCCACCTCTTAAAAACTTACATCAGGAACCCTGAGAGAGAAACAAAATTATTTTTGTGCCCTTCCACCTCTCTCGTACATACGGATGCCAAGTCCGCTCCGCGCGCGCATATTTGCGCGTGCGAGGCCGGTGGATGGCAAGTTGCCAAGAATGCCAACCTCATTTGCCAAGCTGTTGGAACCCAAATTTTCTCATTTTGCCAAAATTGAAAGGATGCCAATCTCATTTGGCAAACTCTTGGAGATGCTCTAAAAAAATGGAGATGTTGATTTGCATGAAGATTTAATGGTGATTTAATATTTTGCTACAGTAATTTAGTGGTAAATCAAGCCATTAGGGGGGCTGGAGCCCCCAGCCCCCCTTAGATCCGCCACTGGAGATCAGTGCTTGAGGTACCTACTGAAGGAACATTGGTCGATCTTTCAAGAGAAAACAAACACCAACTGTGGGGACAATAGGTTTTAGGCCTTTTTTCATTATGCAGTGAATCAAATAAGGTGTTGAATAAATCCCCTTGTGTAATTGAAAGCCTAAGGCATGCATGCAAAGATTACTTGCATGTAGACATGATCCGGGCAGTCCACGGGCTAAAACCCAAAGCCCGGAAAAAGAAGGCTGGCAGGCGATAGCTACCTGTTGGAGTTGGGCAGAGCTGCAGAGATAATCAATCAAACCCCACAAATTTTGGATTGGTCTGTGGCTTTGATAAATTTAATTATTTGTTTTTTTATTGATGTAAAAATGACACAAGCGCGCTAGTAGGACCTGAATTTCCTACCTATATTGGGGTTATATTGGACCGGGGTTAAGCAGCAAGCATCTATGGAGCCGTTCGGCTGTGCTGATAAGTCGGTTGAAAAATACCGTTGACTGATTTGTTGTGAGAGAAAAATATTGTTTCAGCTAAAAAAACAAGCTAAAAAGACGGATTATAAGCCGAATGAACAGGACCTATGTCAGACTTTGGCCCAGCCCGGCCTGGCCCGAGCCCGACCAATGCTGGTGGATAGAGAAGCATGGGCCATAGAAGCTTGCACTTGCCGTTTGCAGCTGGCCTGCATCGTTACGTACGTCGCTATCGTCAGAAACAAGGCCATGAACCGAAACGACAAACGAGCGAGCCGGCCAACCTTGACCTCCGCGGCTTTGGTCAATTCAGCATGAATCTCACGTGCCCGGCCGCGGCCGGCGCCCGTTCCCCCTCCCTGTGTAGGAGTAGCAGCGGTATACGCTACGCACGGATTTGCTTTCTTTATCCTTACTTTCCTGTTTCGTTTCGCTGAAATTTAATTTATACCATTGTTTATGCTGATTTTTCGTGAGAAAAAAAATACTATTTTTTCGCTGAAATATTGTTGAAGTGATGCTACGGAACAGGTCACGTGTTCGAGACGTTGGGTTGGGTAGCTACTGGTAGCTGTTTCGGTTGGAAAGTCATCGACGCCGAGATCTGGGTAGGGTTAGGGTAGCTATTCTCTAGCTAGCTATCCGGATGCTGAGCTTGCCTTTGGACTCTGGTTGGAGTGTACAGTACGTACACTCGACTGCTTGTCGCTGCATGTACGTCCTACCAGCAGCGCCTGCACATGCTCACATGCATCTACGGGCGCCTGGTTCACTTTACAAGAGATTACTTCTAATAAGAAGATCCTAGCACTGCTCCCATTGACACTGTGATGAGTACGTGAAGCTAGCGCGCGACGGCCTAACAAGTACGTCAACGGACTCGTCGTCATCAGACAATCAGTCAACTCGTGACGGGCAGCCGATCGAGAATCAAACTCAGGCCTTAATTAAAACTAGCCAAAGGAGAATCTGCCTTGGACCACCGAGAAAACACACAGGTGTGGCTTAACTAATGCTTAGCTAGTTAGTTACGTGCATGCATGAGAGACAGAGAGAGAGAGCATGGGATGGGCGGCGTTGGTCTGATGAGAATAATGAGATGAGATGCATGCATCGGACGTACTGTACTACGTCGCCGTCATCAGAAACAAGCAATCAATCAATCAAACAAATATAGGAGTAGCAAGTAAACATGCACACGAGGATCGTCAATCAATCTAGCCGACCAAATTAACCAAACCTTTTTTTTGCGAACGTGCGGTGCACGTATTTCATTAAGCAGAAAGGAGTTTTGTTACGGCCAAAACAACGGTAATCCAAGGTTACCGAAGTTTCCACCAGAGACCTAACCGTGATTACATAGAACAATGTTGCGACCTGGAACCGTAAGCACGTTCCGTGGCTAGACCAACGCCATCAGCGACGTCAAACGTCTGTATCCCGCCAAACTCCAGGAGTCGACCTCGTCTTGGATCAAAGAGCAGAGCTGCATCGGGGTTGTGGCCTCTCCATTGAACGTTCTAGCGTTTCGCTCTTTCCAAATCAGCCACCCTATGAGGAAGAACAAGGAGTCGAACCCGCGGCGGATGCTCTTCGGTAGCAGCTTTCTATTGTGTAGCCAGCAAGCAATTGCCTGATGTTCGTGCCTGACCAGCACATGCTGTAGATGCAACTTCCTGACCCAGAACTCCCAAACCTCGCGTGTATAGCAGCAACCGAGCAGAAGGTGGTCCATGGTCTCGACTTCCTGGTCACAGAGGACGCAGGAATTCGTCTGCTGCAGGCCATGCTGAAAGCGCCTGTCAGCAGTCCAGCACCGGCCATGCATCACAAGCCAGTAGAAGAATTTGACCCTCGGCGGAGCCGGCGTCTTCCAAATTTGCTTCGCGCCAAGTGGCGCCGAGGAGCCGAAGAACATGGCGCCATAGGCCGACGCCGCCGAGTAGCGTTGATCAGGTGTAAGCCTCCAGGTGAAAGTGTCGGGCTGCGACGACAGTTGGACCCCGTCAATGAGGTCACACAAATTCCCAATCTCCAGCAACGCGCGCATAGTAGGCGCCCCTGTGAAGTGGCGAACCCATTCATTGTTTCTCAGGGCATCCGTGACTGTCGCCTTCCTCTTCCTTGCTCCAACCGAGGCAAACACCGTAGGTGCAATTCGCATGGGACACGACCCCATCAACCAGTTATCAGTCCAGAAAAAGTGGACTTGCCGTCTCCCAGGCGGAAAGTTGTGGCAGCCTGGAACACCGCGACGACCGCACGTTCAGACGACCTGAGCGCCAGTCGTCCCTCAGCACGCGCCTGAACCTCCCAGCGAACCCTGAGGGCGATGCCAGCTCGCCTCAGGTCCGACACGCCAAGTCCGCCGAGATCCGTTGGGCGACAAACGGCTTCCCACGCGACCCTGCACTTGCCAGCCGCCGCTGCCTCGGAGCCGCACCAGATGAAACCCCGCCGAAGCTTGTCAATTGTTTGAATTGCCCACGGCGACAGCCCCAGCGCTATAGCCATGTGGACAGGGATGGCAGACAAAGTCGCCTTGACCAGTGCCGTGCGCCCGGCAGCGTTCAATAGGTCGCCTTTCCACTTTGGAATGCGGCCGGTGATCCTGTCGATGATTGGCTGCTCATCACATTTCCTGAGCTGGCGCACAGATAGTGGCACACCGAGGTAGCGACAGGGGAATCCCTCGATCTTGCAGGAGAGAATGTCCCTGATGAGTGCGACGTCGTCCTCTGAGCAGTGCATTGGAATGGCAACGCTTTTGTCCAAATTCGAGAAGAGGCCTGAAGCAAGGCCGAAGATGGACAGTGCCGCTTTGACAGTCTCCAAATCAGAGGGCGTCGGCACTAGGAAAAGCACAAGGTCATCAGCATACAGGCTAACCCTTGATCCCACGTCCACACAGAGAGGCGTCAGGAGTAGCTGCTGCTCGACCCAGTGGAGAGTGTGGTTGAGAACCTCCATGGCAATCACAAACAACATTGGCGACAGTGGGTCACCTTGCCGCAAGCCCCGAGCATGGCAAATTCTGCGACCAGGATGTCCATTGAGCAAGATCTTGGTGCTTGCCGTGGATAGGACGATGGACACCCAATTCCTCCATCGTCGTCCGAAACCCATATGTGCCATCACCTCGATCAGGAAGCTCCAAGACACCGTATCGAAAGCCTTTGCAATATCTATTTTGAGCAGAATGGTGGGCGATCTCCGCTTGTGCAATTCACGGCAAGCAACCTGCACGAACCTGAAGTTGTCATGTATTCTTCTCCCCTTGATGAAAGCGCTCTGATTGCGCCGGACGAGCCCATCTAGAACCCTTGCGAGCCGCCTAGCCAGGCACTTGGTTATTAGCTTGCCAAAGCTATGGATGAGGCTAATTGGCCGGTAATCCTTGATTGCCGTCGGGTGGTCTTGCTTCTTGAGCAGCAGCATGTAGGCGTCATTTAGGTGACTGAAGCTTCTGGAGTCCTGCGACCAGAAGGCATGAAAGGCGTTCATGATGTCCGTTTTTATGATTTCCCAGGACAGCTTGTGAAATAGGCCGGTGAATCCATCAGTGCCGGGCGCCTTGTCATTTGGAAGCTCCATGACCATCTCACGGACTTCCTGCTCGGTGAAGAACAGCTCGAGTACAGAGAGGTCGGACACCGGGATGCCAATAGTGTGCAGGTCGAAACGACGCGACCTCTCGAAGTGGCACCCTAGGATGGCACTGAAGTGTTCGTAGAGCGCATCGGCCATCGCCGTGTCACTGACTAGCTCGAGTCCATTGACCCTCAGACTCTCGATCCCGCTACACCGGCTGCGGTGGCATGCTTGCAGATGATAGAACCTGGTATTCGCATCTCCTTCCGCCAGGAAGGTCAGCCTCGAACGTTGCCTGGCAATCGTCCGGGAGAGGGAGGCTAGGCCGAGAACCCGCAGCTTAAGCGATTTACGCAGCGCAAGTTCCCATTCGAGCAGCGGGCGCACGTCCTGTGCCTGGTCGAACCTCAAGATCACTTCCCTTGCCATCGCAAGCTGTAGTCTCACGCTGCCCACCTTGGTGTTGCTCCAACTCTGTAGTGCCTTCGCCACCTTTCGCAACTTCACGCCGATCACCCTGAACGGGTCGGCATTGGACACAGGAGGCGCCCAAGCAGCCGCGACCACGTCCAGAAAGCCAGGCAACTTAGTCCAGAAGGACTCAAATCGAAACCGTCGCTTAGCACCAGGAAGGGCGAGGAGCTGAAGTAGCAGCGGACAATGGTCCGAACAGTCCGAGGATAGGGGCCTGAGGACGTGGTTTGGGAAAGACACAAACCAGTCACAGGACGCGAACATGCATGTGGTCAAGCAGCTCTAGTGTCGGCCTATCCCTCTCGTTCGACCAGGTGTACCTCCTGCCCACAAGGTCGAGCTCCTCAAGCCGCGCCCGGTTAAGGAACGACCGAAAGCGACGCATGCAACGTCGGTCAAGGCGATCGTTGTTCTTGTCTTGTGCCCTGTAAATCATGTTGAAGTCGCCACACAAGAACCACGGGCCCTGATGACCGTTCCTGAAGGTGAGCAGCTCATCAAGGAACTGGACCTTGTCATGGTCAAGTTGTGGACCGTAAACGATAGTGATCCACCATGGAACTGACGACGGGCCTGCCTCCGCGCTCCGCGGTTTTTCGTCGACAACAACAATTCTGGACCCCCTTCATCAGCCCTTGCCCTGCCTTGGAGTTAGTACGTTGGAGGCTTCAACTGCACCAACTGCCATCAGCCGGGGATGACGAAACCGCGCGGCCTGCGTTCGGCGCCGGCTGCCTGTGGTGGTTCACTGTTGACCGCCCGCTAGTGGCGTTGCTATGGGTCTATTTAGATGACGATTTTTTTTGGTAAATTTATGTAGCATTTTTCGTTGTTATTTGACAAAATTTATTTAATTATGGACTAACTAGGCTCAAAAGATTCGTCTCGACATTTACAGACAAACTGTGCAATTAGTTATTTTTTTACCTACATTTAATGCTCCATGCATGCATTCAAAGATTCGATGTGACGGGTACTGCACAAACTTTTTTTTCTTTTTTTGCCAACTAAACAAACCTCATATATATATATATATATATATATATATATATATATATATATATATATATATATATATATATATTGAGAGCATAGGGCTTCCAATAATTATTGAAAGCCCTAGCCCAAACTTCCTGATGTGGTTGAACCTAACCAGCTACCCAAACCACCAGCTATACACCTGCGGCCCCACTCTTCGACGTGGCAGCATCAATCCTGCCCATAGAAACCCCACCCTTAATAATAAGTAAATATCGTGTCTCTCCGTTCATTTGAATCACCGCGTTCTCTCTCCTCCTTCCTCTCTCTCTCCTTCACTCCCAGATCCAGGCGGCCACCCTCCCCGCCAGGAATTTTTTTTTATTTTTAGCCCAAATTTGAAACAAAATTTAAATTTAACCCGTGTTTCAAAAAAATTTTAAATCTAACCCGTTTGGCCCCGCCACCATGCATGGCGGGGCAAATGCACTGAACCCCGCCATGCATGTGGCGGGGTACACATCCCACGTGGCAGGGGTGGCAGCGCGCCTCGCCAGCGTGGCAGGGGTGTACCCCGCCATGATGCATGGCGGGGTAGCCCTAACCCGCCATGATGCATGGCGGGGTACAACCCCGGCCATTTAAAAGCCCGGGCACTTCTTGTTTTTGGCCATTCATCCATTCCATTTCCTGCAGCGTCCCTCTCCGCCCCAGGACCGAGCTCCCCTCCCCTCAGCGGCCTTCTCCGGCGTCCCTCCCTCCTCCCCGTCAGGTATCGGCCCATCGTCGGTCCTTGTTCCGGCCACTCCTTCTCTGCGTGCATCGTTGCAGTATGTTTGGTTAATGTAGTTAGTAAAGTGTTTTGTGTTGAAATCGTTTCGTGTTATTAGATGGAGGACTCGTATCGTGAGTCGATTTGGAGGAAAAAGGGTCGTCCTAGAGAGATGTACCCCGACGTGTCTTGCAAGGATGCGCCCGTTCATCCCGAGGAACCTATACCTAACTGTGACTGTGGTCATCCGGCACACGTGGGCCAGTCGAGACATCCGGATACTGCGGCTCGTTGCTTCTACACATGTTATAGTTGTAGCGTAAGTAATTGTGCCCTTTGTTGTTCTTATTGGTTTCTGATGTTGTATTCGCGATGAGATAATTGAAACTTTTGTATAGCCCTACTTCCGGTGCTTTTTCTTCTAATGGATCGACGGCCCGGACAAGTTTGATCCAAGGATTCTCCTTTTCTACCCCGGCATTGATCATTGCAAGCGTGAGGTGTTTACTCGCTGGGTTCCGCCCCCTCCAAACCCTCCTCCTATGACGGACGAAGAGAAGGCCGTAGCATCGGCACGGCGGCTCGAGGATCCTCCAAAGTGCCTTTGCGGAGAGCAAGCCGTGATAAACCCACGCAATGAACAAGAGTTCATTTGTCCTCTACGACATGAGGTAAGGTTTGAGTGAACCTTGGAATGTCATGTCCTATATGTGTGTTTTACTGTTTTGATTTTGTAGGATCATGATTTTCCAAAGTGCCGTTTCAAGGAATGGATCTATGGTCCAAAGAGCCATTGGCCGGAGCCGGAGAAGAATGAGGAGGTGCCAGACTGGAAGAAGAAGAGGAGGTCTATTGCGCCTCCTGTGATGTGCAAATGTGGTGTTGAAGCTAGCTACGGCCTTGTCCCTTCAGGCCTTGGTATTGGGCACTTCTGTGGCCACATGATCGATTATGACGAGGTTTGCTAGGACTGTTGACACTTAGTCCTAATGTTTTATTTCGTTAACTCTGGTACGCTAACTTTGTATTCATCTATTTGTTGCAACAGAGCACTCAGAAATGCAACTGGGAATCATATGATGATGTGTATAATTTCAAGAATGAGTATAAGACAATGGTAGCACTTCACAATACCAGAGGATATCCTGCAAGCTACGTCACTGATTTCGTTAAGAACCATAAGAAGAAAATGCTATGACGGGCCCAAGATCTACGTGTTCGTAACCCGGAAAGTATTGCGTGGAAGAAGTGGTACAAGCAAAAGAAGAAGGATGTAGAGGAGTACCAGGCACGGAAGGCTGAAGAGGATGCAAGGAAGGCTGCAGAGGAGACTGCGAGAGCAGAAATGCAAGGCTTGAACGATACTATTGACTCATTATGTGCGAGTGAGTCATTGCGTTTTTCGAAATTCAATCTTCTTTGTTTTACTGTCAATAAAGTCATTGCAAAGATCCTGTTAATTGTTTGCATTTTGTACTTGCAGAGATTGGATGCACCGGCGGCTGGCAAGCAGATATGGCTCGTGCTAGGTACACGGAGAATAGGACAGTAAAGCGGCACGCAGGAGTTGGTGCCACCGCAAGCCGTCCGATTGTGGTTGAAGAGGAGGCCGAGCCGGAGGAAGACGACGACACCGGGAGGATAGGTGAGCTCATTCGTCTAGCCGAAGAATTGGGCTACCCTCAGGACGTTGAAGTAGAGGAGGGTCAGACAGCGTACCACAGCCATAAGACACCGTTGTTCGACGCATGGGGGCCAACAGACATTACCGAAGAAGAGGCCGAGTTGTACTCTCAGGCCGCGGACGAGGCGGAGGCGGCTTACTACCGGCGTGAGGCCTCCCAAGCCAATACAGTCGAGGCCAGCAAGGGTAAGGAGGTGGTAGTGGAGGATTCAGAGTCCGAAGACGAGTTGCTTACGCAGTGGTGCACGCAATTTGATTGACGTACAAGTGTCATTGTAATAATTTGCATTGTCACGTCTTCACGTTGTCGTTGTTAGTGTATGTCGTTTCTAGTGGCTTGGAAACTTTGTGTCGTGTAGTTTGTCAATGTTGTACTTTGAAACATGTCATTGTAATAATTTTCATTATCACATCTTCATTCGTTTCATTTGTTGGTCCACTCACTAAGATTGTTGTGTGGTTTATCGATGCAGTTTATAAATGCAGTTTCTTAGTGCAGTTCCTGCGCGGTCGTAGTTTCAGGGCAACCCCGCCTTGGGTGGGGGCCCATGATGGGGTACCCCTAACCCGCCCCCACCCATGGCGGGGTTGCCCTGAAACTACGACCGCGCAGGAACTATGCTTTTGTTTTGCGTCAACTGATCGTCACAAATGCAGAATGCCATGTTGAGTGATTTACAGCAAGTTTACGGAAGCTATGGCAAAAATAATTGCGTTTACGGCAAAGATTAAACGAGTGTTACCAACTACATTAGTCGAATCGAAATAACCAAGTAGAGTATTGCTGCTACACCTACACATAATTTAATTGTTCTAGCACTACATAACTATGATAACATGTGTCCGGCGTCTGCTAAATATGACTACTCTACTAATCGCCAGGGGTGTAGGGGTCTCGCGGTCTCCGTCGCCTCCTTGGATTCGTAGGGACCACGTTGCTTCTCCAGCCAACGTCTGTGCGGTCCCGTTGCTGCCTCTCGCGTTGCAGCCTATGTCCACGATCGAGCTGCTGCGTCGACGACGACCCCTGCAAGCAAGCAACCGGATGAGCTACTCTAAATATTGAGCTAAGAACAGTAGAATTAAAGAGAAAGCAAAGCATACAGACCTGTTGCTCGGCTGGTGTGTAGTTCTCCTGCTGTGTGTAGTCCACCCCCTGTGTACCAAAAGGAGCACCGTACAGCTGTGAGGCACCCATCTCCTCGTGACCGGTGTAATCCCACTGGGGAACGTCCTCTTCGTCGTCGTCGTCGTCGCCACTCGTCGTGTCATACTGAAGTGTCTCATCCAAATCGTCCGGAGCCGCTGGACCCTTCCCTCTATCCTGCGGAGTACGAATAGACGAGGACGAATAGACGAGTACCAAAGTGCTGGGTTATCCATGACGTCGACACTTCTGAGGTCTTCCTGCAATTGCAATTGAAGTATTATTGTACAAAAATAGATGTAGCTGAAATGGTTGTATCAGTGATTTCAATGGGGCGCAAATATGAACTTACTTTGTGCCTTTAACTTCTGCCTCTGATGGCCTCCTACCACAGAACTGCTCCACCAACTGTACCCAATCAGACTCGTCGGCGACCCCAGTCACCGGATGACCAGCCAAACTGAGACACAATATCATCTTCACATCCTGCATCGTGACAGTCATTTCCCCACATGGTGTGTGGAAGGTGTGCGTCTCCGGTCTCCACCTGCATCATTACAAATTTCTGGTTATAGGCAAGTTGATAGCCCAATTTTACAAAACAAAGACAATAAATGAAAAAAGCAATGTTACCTATCAACAAAGGCAGTAAGAAGTGCAGGGTCTAGTGTGGGGAGTGTACTGTTGTACACCCGAACGATCTCAAGGAAGCCCGCCCGCTCTATGTAGGGCGCGTATCGCTCGTCCCAGCTATGTACGCGGTGCGTGCGAACACGAAGCGGACGCAACGGCCTCTGCTGCTCGGACAAGGCCTGGGCCCGGTGGTCCTTGTCGTAGTCAGCCTCAATGAGGCTAAAGCGCGGATGAGGAGCCCGCGCCTCCATCTTGCAAGCCTGAAACTCCCTGTTTGAAAAAAACAAAGAAAACATTAATAACATTAGAGCAATTAATAACATTATAAAAAACAAAGACAAGTACAAATGAAAATTATAATATCATAAATGCATGTTTACAATATATACCACCTCTTGTCTCGCCCGCCTATGAAATCTAGCGTTATGACCAGGATTCTTGCAAATGGAGCAAAGGTTCTGCGCACGTTCTTCGTCAAAGTCCCCGCCACCATACATGTCGGCGCCGTAACCTTTCATATTGTCCATATCGCCTTTCAATCGCTTCTTCTTCCTCCTTCCCTTCCCTACCTTCTTCAGGTCCGGATAAGGCGCGTAGTCCTCACCATAGTATGGAGGTCACTGTGACTCGTCAAGGTATGGCTCGAAACTCTTCTCCCAAACTTTGAGGGTGTTGGCACGGAGATACAAGGGTGACATGTATGGTGCAACTGTGTGGTCAAAACCTCTAAGCCAACAAGAGGTGATCATGTGTGAGCAAGGGGCATGCATGATCTGAGGGACGTTGCAACTGCATTCTACTTTAGCAAGATCGACACGGTACGTTCGGCCACCAAATCGTTCGCCGCCCAGGTTTGTGCCCACTCTAGCTCGTACGCAGAAAACAAGCATGTCCCGTCTATAAGCCTCGGCAACCTGTTGTTTGGCCAATTCCTCAGCCTCCTTCAAATATTCGTGTGCCGCCTTCCCCCATCTTCCAAGCTCCTCTTCATTCCTCACGGCTAGGCCATACCGCTTAACAAAATACTCATTGCACTTCCTAAAAGAGAACTCGACAATACCAGACACTGGAAGAGATCGAACGCCTTTGAACACACGATTGAAAGACTCAGAGGAGTTTGTTGTCATGATGCCGTACCGGAAGCCGCCCTCATCAAATGCTAATGCCCACTTGGCTTTATTTTCCATCTGCTGGTCTAACCATGCCTTGCCAGCTTGGTTGAGCATCTTCTCTAGTTCTACCATAGTCTCGTTGAACTCGCGTTCCGTACATTTATTACAAAGCTCCTTTAACTTGTCAGCCACATCTTTCTTGCGTTGACGCCGCCAGAAATTGGCGGCAAAATGTCGCATGCACCAACGATGCACTAGGGGCGGGTGACCATCAATGTGTTCATCGGCTGCATTTAGAATTCCAATGTGACGGTCCGAAATCAGACAAATGGTGCGAGAAGGGCCAAGCACATGAACACGGAGCAGACGCATAAACCATGACCATGAATCATTGTTTTCCCCCTCCGCCAAAGCAAAAGCCATTGGCACTATCTGGTTCTCTGGGTCTACAGCAGCAGCCATCATCAATGTGCCCCTATATTTGCCGGTGAGGAACGTGCCATCAACAAGAACAACTGGCCTACAATACTGAAATGCATGTTTGCACTGATCGAAATACCAAAACACACGGTACATAATATGCCTCAACGGGTTCTGAAGATAGAACCCCCTTGTGTATATGAACGATCTCATGCCAGGGTTGAAGTGTTCCATCGCACACAAAATGCGTGGAACCCTGTTATAGGCTTCCTCCCAGCTACCCCAACGAATTGCCAGGGCAATTTGCTTTGCCCGCCAAGCCTTTCCATACGTGACCTCATACCCAACAAATGTGACTATGGTCTCCTGCAAGAAAGACACTGATACGTCGTTGTCCTTATCTACAAGACCCAATATACGACGGGGTAGATACCGAGCCGTCAACTAGGGATGGTACCTTTTACCCTCATTAGTCTGGCATCTGTGCGGCTGTTCCACCGAAGTTACCTTCCACTTACCATCACTCCGCCTCTTTCGTGCATTCAACTTCCACGAGCACGGGAATCCAGCCTTACATAATATGTGAAATTTTACCTCCTTGTCAGAATGTCGAATCGTGTAAGGCCTATGATGATACACAGCATAGTCCTGAAGGAACAACTTCATCTCCGACATCGTATTAAAAAGCATTCCCTTCCTCAGTATTAAATTTTTATGGTTGTACAATGATTCCTTACACATCTGCAAACCCGTGTCACAAACTGCCATATGCGACATACTTACATCGTTATAATTTGGCACACCGGTAAAAGGCAAGCCAGCCTCCCTCAGCTGTGTAAGCTCTGTCGATGTATAAGAGGGTGGTGCAACGTATTGTTGTGGCTCCCTAACCCTGCTCCATCCTTCATATTGCACTCCATCATCTGGATAACCGGTGGCTAATGTGCCCTGACTCTGCATGCCATGAAGTACCTCAAGCGGTACTCCTGAGGGCATGCCACGAACTGGTGTACACATGGCAGGTGCACCTCCAGAGGGCATGGCTTCAACCGATGCTCGCATGGCATGTGGACCTCCTTCCTCATTTCCTGAATCATCCGAATCAGTGCTAACATCATCACCAATCATTTCTTCCGCTGCCGCCTCCTCCTCCTCCTGTTCAAACTCGTCTACATCAAAATCATTGCTTATATGACCAACTGGAGGAGAATGAACCCGCTCCTGCGTCAAATTACCATCCAAGTCCATACTCTCCATAGTTTGTTGCATCTGCACACCACAATCTCCTAGAGTATCACTGTCCAAGGACGGCTTCTCATTCTCAACATTCTCCAGCACCAACTCAGCCATGCCGACATTCGAACCTTGGATGACCCTATTGTAACGGGACCACTCTGCTTGGTTGCACAAGTCCATCATCACATAGTGTGCCCTATTCTTTCCAACATCGAACCTACCCTTTAGTGTGAAAGCCTCGCCAAACTTCAAACTCAAACGGTCACATAGATCGCGGAAACTAGGGGTGCCATCAAACCATTCCAATTCTTCATACATATCCTCAAACTGGCAATCCTCTCTCCTAACACTTCCTCCGTAAAAAACTCTTATACCGTAATCCATCTACAAAACGATTTGACATCTGATTATCAACTGACCATTATGGTACCACTAATTACTACATAACTAACTAAATAACTAATATTACCTAATAAAATCTGAATAACTAATAATCGTTAACTAATTAACTAATAACTAAATAACTAATACGAACCCATTAACTACAAACCAATATTAACTAACTATCAATAATATCGTCAATAACAAATCATCGTTAACTAACTAAATAACTTAATAACTAATATTACCTAATAACTAAATAACTAATAGGTACGTAACTAAATAACTAATATTACCTAATAAAATCCGAATAACTAATAATCGTTAACTAATTAACTAATAACTAAACAACTAATACGAACCCATTAACTAACTAAATAATCATCAATAACAAAATATCATCAGTAACAAATAATCATCAATAATATCGTTAATAATCATCAATAACTAAATAATCATCAATAACTAATATGAACCAATATTAACTAACTATCAATAATATCGTCAATAAGAAATCATCGTTAACTAACTAAATTACTAAATAACTAACTAAATAATTCAATAACTAACTAAATAACTATTGTTCAATAATAAATAATTAACTAAATAAATAATTCAATAACTAAATAATCGTTTAATACAATGAATAATAAATAATTAACTAAATAAATAATAAAAACTTAATAATATTTACTACAAATAAATAATTGAAACGACAAAGTAAAAAAAATTACCGTAAATCGGGTTGCGGCGGCGCGACGAGGTTGCCCGGGCGGCGGGGTGCAACGCTCCGCGGCCGGGGTGGCGGCGCGGGAACGAATGCCGGAGACGCGGCCGAGGGCGCGGTCGCCGGGGCCGCGGCGCCGGGGGCGCGGGAGACGGCGCGGCGGCGCGGACGGCGGTTGCGGACGGCGGCTAAGCGACGGCGGGGCGCGGCGTCGCGGCGGGGCGCGGCGGGGAGAGGCCGGGCGATGCGGGGCGCGGCGGGGCGCGGCCGGGGCGGCCGGGGCGCGGGGAGGACCTCCGGGCGAGCGCGGCAGCTCCGGCGGCGGCTACGGCGGCGGCACGGCGCGGGCGACGGCGGAGGCGGCGGGGTCGAGTGAGAGGAGGCCGAGCGGGCGTGGCGGGGCGCGGCTTATATTTACACCGCGCCCCGCCATGACGGGTGGCGGGGTACACCCCGCCATGATGGGTGGCGGGTTTGCCCTACCCCGCCACCGATCATGGCGGGGTACGCCCCGGGTGGCTGCCACGTCAGCCTGCCACGCGGGATGTGTACCCCGCCACCATGCATGGCGGGGTTCAGTGCATTTGCCCCGCCATGCATGGTGGCGGGGCCAAACGGGTTAGATTTAAAAAATTTTTGAAACACGGGTTAAATTTAAAATTTGTTTCAAATTTAGGCTAAAAATAAAAAAAAAATTCCCCACCGCGGCGACACGCCATCTCCCCGTCGGCAGCATCGGCACCGCGGCGTGTGCGGGGAAGCCGTGCAGGGCCCGCTAGCCGTAAGCGCGGGAGGAGGCGCGTGGCCACATGGGCTCCCCGCTCGGTCGTGCTGTAGGCGTAGGGCCGCGAGTCGTCGCCTCGCCGGGGGCGAGGGGGCGAGGACGGGAGTGTGTCGGCGCTGGGGCCACGGGGCGCGGGGCCACCCGTGTGTGCCCTGCCGCGAGAGCCGCAGAGGTGTAGCGGGGAGCCAGCCGCAGTCGCTGCCGGACAGGCATCGTTGTCGGGCAGGCTTGTCTGTGGCCCTGGTTGCTGCCGCAATGAGGCTTGGCGCAGTCGCAGTCATCAGCCGGGTACGCAGCCACCGTCCGCTGGCCAGGCGGGACTGTGGGATCAGACAACGTTGCTGCCAATCCTGTTGACCCATCCATTCTCAGCTTGATTCATCTCATGGTAAGATTTTGTCGCAATATGATTTTACTATTACCAGATTAGCTTTTTCCCGGCTACTGTGTGCGTATTGGAGACAACAAGATTGAGCAATCGGATTTTCACTTTTGTTATTTCATTAGGATTTCTTCTCGCTGATCTGTAAAAATGACATAGCAATTCCAATGATGACAAGAGATGGCTGGACTTGCTTTCATTGATGGGATCTCGCTGTGCTGGTAATTCCTCAGTAGAAATATCATCTTTTTTTTAGTGAAATTGATTTCTATGCATACTAGCAGGCATCCAGAATTTGATTTTCTATGTATATTAGCAGGCATCCAGAATTTGATTTTCTATGCATACTAGCAGGCATCCAGAATTTGATTTTCTATGCTTCATTGGCTAAATTTCTATGCATACTATCCAAAGTTTTATGCTTCGTGTGTACAAGTTTCTATGCGCCATGTCTCATGTTTTTGTCTAGCTGGAGGTGCTGTAATTGGATGTATCTATGCTTCATGTGTTTCTTCCATTTTTATGTCTTTTGTGCAACTATTTTTATGCAATACTGATAGTATAATCTATCATGGTGTTTGGTTCACTCGGTGGTAACAGTCCTGTGGTTACTTAATTTGTTTTGTTAAGGCACACAGTAATGTTATTGGGAGCAAGTGGAGAGCTGCACAACGCTCGGGGAGTTGGGGCATGATAATTGTGTACATTGCTAGGAGCAAGTGTTGAGCTGCACAATGTTCGGGGAGTTGGGGCTTAGGGATTTGAAGATACTGTATATGGATATTTATATGCTCCTCCATGTTAATTTCTATGTTTCATGTGTGATGGATGTTTTTAGTTGGAGGTATTTTAGATCGAGCTTTCTATGCGATCTTTCACTGCATATTGTTAGTTCATGCTTCTTTTTATACATTGTTGGGACAAATTTCTATGCATTATTGGAGCACATTTCTATACATTATCGGAACACATTTCTATACATTATTTTAGAACGATTTGGACTTTTTCGTGCATTTTGCTCTTGTTTTTGTGCATTCTATTTTGGGTAACCATGATGTGCGGCTAAACAAGAGTCACTGCAGCGACATTGGCTAAACTAGTTGTCCTGTACCATGTACTGGGTTTTGATTTATGTACTTGCAGTTCCAGGTTCTTGGTTCATGCATAATTCATCTCCATTGCTTGTGTACAATGTTTTTTTGCATCGGCTAGACTAGCTGTATGGGATGCCTCTAATGTTGATGGATTGTTCTATGCATTGTTTGGGTTTTGGGTTCTATGCACTGTTCCTCTATTAATTATACCCCCAAAGTGAGAATCATGGTTTGGGTTGGGGCTTTCATGTTTTTAGATAAAAATAGTCTCTCTAGAGAGGGGGATTTATTTGGTTCTATGCATTGTTTCTCTATGTGAGTCTTCAATTTTCTAGTATTTACATCAATGTGAGTTTCTTTTTTAGCATTAGTGAGTTTCTATGCATATCGAAATTGGTAAATGAAGAGTTTCTGCTTGTTGCTAGTTTGAGGCACTCCAGATGGATGCTTCTATGCACCTCCATTTTTATTTTTATGCGTTTCGGGCCATGGCGCTCATGAAGCGGTCCGGTGTATGACATAGTCCACCGGCCACGGCGCGATGTGATAACATTCCTTGCTGGTGTTCGATGAATTGATCTGCACATACTGGCTTCTTTTTTATTCACTTAGGGTTGCTGCACATATTGACTTCCTTTTCTATACGATTGAATGACAAGCAAACAAATTTTCTATGTAGTTTTGATTTAAACTTTCTATACATTAATGGGGCACATTTCTATACATTATGGGGGCACATTTCTATATATTGTTAGAGCAGTTATCTATGCACTTCTACATAATTCTATACATTGTTTAATCACACTTCTATGCATTGTTGGTACACAATTCTATACATTATTTTATACATTGTTGGTATATACAATTCTATCAATTGTTGGAGCAGTTTTTATGCATTCTAATTTGGGTAGCCATGATGTGTGGCAAGACAACAGTCACTGCCAACATCAGCTGAGCTAGCTGTCCTGTCCCATACTTTGGATTTTGATTTATATACCTGCAATTCCAGGCTCATGGTTTATGCATAATTCATCTCCGTTGCTTTGTGTTTGTGCTACTGTTTTTACGCTCTATTTGGTTATAATAAGTCCTTATCGATAGCTGAAGGGCAATACAAATTTAACCAAAAAGCTATAATTTTGTTCTAGATTTTGGCTGTGATTTTTTTGCATTAATGTAATTGACATTAATTCCAGGAATACTTTTTGCGCCTACTAAAACATGCTTTTACGCAGTCCACGGTGGTAGCGCGTGGTGCGAATTGGTGGTGGAGCCGAAGGAGCAAGCAACCGAGAAGCCCGAGATGACTGCACAAAAAACGTTTAAACGTATCTTGATCATTGATTCTATGCAATGTCGGCGCAAAAAAAACGTTTAAACGTATCTTGATCATTGATTCTATGATTTCGATCATTCATCACGTGCTATTTTCCAAATTCAAATTTTCAAGAAGACGAGATTGTCTCCATGTTTTACGTGTGCAGTCTCCATGTTCTATGTATTGTCCCTATGTTAATTAATTATACATCCCCATGTTAGGAAGCATGATATTGGTGGAGGCAACCACGGTTGTGTCAGGTGGAATGTCTATCTCGTGGAGAGGTTTTTACGCGCCAACAAAGTTAAATTTTATTCATTCAACCACTAATTTGTATGCAACGTCGCATCAAAAACCTTTATGCGCATCTTAACCATTGATTCTATGCATCTAATCGGCCATCATGTGGTAGGATTCAAATTTCAAATTCTGAAGAAGACAAGGCCGTCTCCATGTGGAGATGTTTTTACGCGGTAACAAAATTAATTTTTATTCATCCAACCACTAATTTTTATTCAACATCGATGCCAAAAACTTTTCTACGTATCTTGACCAGTGATTCTATGCATCCAATCGGCCATTACGTGTCATGATTCAAATTTCAAATTTTGAAAAACACAAGGTCGTCTCCATGTTTTTATGCTCTCGCTCACAAGATCTAGATCTATTCGTAGATGTATGCATAAAATTCTATCTCATAATATGCAAAATTATGAATTTTAATTTTTTTCAAAAATATATTCACAATGGATCTTGAATTGTGTAAAAAATATCAGGAGTTCAATGGTGAAAACCGTTTTTGAATCGGATGTTTCGTTGAGAAATTGTCATGAAAAAGTGGAAAAGATTAGAGTGGACGCACGCATGCAGGCATGTGTCAGCTGCTGTCAGGTGCAACGTCCAGATTACGGAGAGATTTTTATGCGGTAACGAATTAGTTTTAATTCATGCAACCACTAGATTTTATGCATTGTCGTGATAAAAATATTTATGCGCAGTCTGACCTAGGATTTTATGCGTCCGATTTGTTGGGTCCCCGGGGGTCCCCCACCTGCGCGCGCGTCAGCTTCGTGGGGGGCTGGCTGGGGTGGCTGGCTGGGGCTTCCAATACCTATTTATAGCCCTGGGCTCCCAATAGCCCAGCCCTATATATATATATATATGGTGTCCTGTCCGGCTTTAATTTGCTCATTTGCACCGTCGTCGACGTAGGTACGACGCAGGACTCCATCGATCATCTGCCTTGGACCTGGAGTGCTCGCCTGCATGTTAATGACAAACTGTGGTTAATTGGCTTGCAACAGACAGATATGATCCACGATATATCTTGCCAAACTGTGTTCATTTGGCATGGAGTGATCGCCTAGCTACGAAGATATATAGCACGTTCCTCCCAGGCAACGGCTAAGACCTGCAGCAGTAACACATCCGATGCAACACTGATAGTCTTATGATATGTTGTAAATTAAATGATCTTGGAATACTTGCTGGTCAAGGGGTTAAAAATCTGTAATCTATCACAAGTTATAGAAATTATAGATCAAGATTTCCCTGTGAGTGCTTGATTTGGTCACGTTGTTGAGATTATTGGGCCGGTCCGGGCGCGCGCAAGTTGTACTTCACGGAGATCAAGACCAGACTGCCACTGTCGGTACCTATAAACTAGGGGTACCCACAATCAACGATTAAGAAAAACAAAACACTATCCACAAACGAAACAGAGCCAAAATAGCGGACGAGACACCTCGACTGCGTTCCGACTCACACGAGGCCAGCTCGACAGGACGCCTCGACTACGTTCCGACTCGTACGATGCACCCTCGACGGGACGCCCTGACCGCGTCCCGACTCGTACGAGGCCCATTCGATAAGGCATCTCGACTATCGGCAAATCTCCGACTCGCACGACCCCGGGTCGGACCACTCGACCCATCTTATTTACCTACTCTGAAGTAAAAGTCAGAGCATTTAATGCGACTACCTACTACCTCCTACCGTCATGGCTACAGCTGTGACCGACGTGGAAGCAATGCCGGTGTCAGATCTCACTTTTTACTGCTCATCCCGGGATGGGAGGTGAAAACCTGTCACTATACGCACCATACTGCACACTGTTTTGCCACCGATCACCCCTCGAGGGAGGAAACGACAAGGTCCGTACCCCACGATCTCGGAGATTCGGCCTTATCCGCCCGTCCTCGACCCGTCCTCGACCCGGCCTCGACCCAGCCTCGACCCACCGCCAGTCAACAAGGAAGAAAGGCCGACGTGGCACAGGGCTCGGGGTCTTTTCACCGTCTCATCCTCTATGTTACCATGGTGTCCAGGGATGGCCGACCATTCCTGGGGCACGTCGCTACAGCCACCTCTACAGGGATCGACAAAACTTCACCTCAAGGCACCCTGGCGTCCCGGCCTCCTCTTACCCTATAAAAGGGCAGGCCAGGGTTCTACAAGGGGACACGAGGCAAGACGCAAGCCAGAAGCCACGCACAAAAAAGCAAAGGCACACCACCCACAGATCAACATCTCAAGCAATCGCCATTGTAACCTTACTTTTCCTTTGAGACCTGGGCTCAGTTCCCTCTCTCACAGCTTGTAACCCCTACGCAAGCACTTCGGTGCAAGGAAATACAATACTCCCCCCTCCCCGCTGGACGTAGGGCCTTCTTTTGCCCGAACCAGGATAAATCCCCGTGTATCCTCCTTGCATCACCATCCAAATTAGGGACACGCAACACTCACTCGTTGGCTTAGGACCCCCGCGGGACCGAACGCTGACAATTGGCGCGCCAGGTAGGGGAAGCTGCGTGCCAACGCCGTTTTCCTGCCATTTTTCTAGATGGCTGACCCCGAACGCCCGCTCCTGTTGGCCGCGGTGATCTGGTTTGGGAGTTTGGAGTTCATGTCGCTTGGCCACGGCTACGACATGGTCCTCCTCCCGCCAGTGGCGGAGCCAGCCGAAGAAATGAGGTAGGGCGGAGTGCTATATACATATACAGAACTTCATCGATATATCAGACTACTATGTATGTATATCGTATATATATATATGTTGGTTTATCACATAGCAATTATATTCTAATATGTACTTCAGTGAACAAATGTTATAGCCAGAAGAAGTTGGAACACGGTAACCATTCACATGAAAAAGACAAAAGAAGATTTTTTTTCATAGTCCACATAATTAACCATGTCCATACATCAAATAAATGAAAAAAAGCATAAGCAACCTGCAAATAAAATAAAATTATTAATGACTAATGAGTGGAGTAAGTGATAAATGAGGCAGTATGTAAGAAAACATATACCGAGCCTCCTCCCCATCAATCAGCACCGGCAGTCCGGCCTCCAGGCCGGCGGCGGCCGCCCGACGGCTCGGGCGCAGCGGCAGGGCTCTGGTCGATTTACTAGTCCAGCGCACGGCTGGGTGGTCGACGAAAGTTCAGAGCGGTGAGGCCACGTGGGAATGGCATGGAGGTCTGGAGCTGACGAGCAGGCCTGGGGCAGAGGTGCCGTCGTCCGTCAAACCGAGCAAGCGCAATGCCATGATGGGATGGAAGCGCGGCTCTGCTGGTTTGCTTCCTAAGGCCTTTGGCTGCGTGACGGGTGGGCCTTTGGACCTTGTTGGCCAGACGCCCAGACGGCCTAGCAGCGCGGACGCTTCGCTCGTGAACTCGCGGTCGCCGTCGCCCTCTGCTTATCTCGCCATCTCGGAGCTTCAGACCTGCGCTGCCACCGGAGGTGAGTCCTAGGTGTGGTGGTCGCTGGAGGGGAGGTAGGGCGGCCGCCCAACCTCGCCATATAGGTGGCTCCGCCTCTGCCACCCGCCCAGACACCCGACCGACGAGGACCACGAGCTCTCCCAGCCCGGGGGAGCGCTGCGCCGGTATCATCGCTCTCGTCAGGCATGAGCCGCCAAGTGACGGCGAGCCCGACGCAATCACCGTCATCGCCTTGCGGAGGACGGTGGGATTCCCCGATCCGGCACCTCTCAGCCGGACGCCAACACGGAATTCCTCGCTGAGGATCTGTGTAGGATGAGCTTGGCTGAGGGTAAGATGCCGACAGGGAGTTCCACCGCTCTACCGCCCAGTGTGACACCACCACCACCCGGTCCGACTACACCGGCACAAGGAACGACGCCTTCATCAGCATTCCTGTTTGGGCTAGACTCGGTTGCCCGGGCGTACGCTTCTTCTGTAAGCACCAACATGAGTGCTTACGAAGAACTCCCCGGACACCATCTACGCTCCACTCTTGACCTTGTTGCATCTACGCCAGCTTCCGAGTACCTAGACTCTACGGAGACCCCAGAGATGGAGCCCCGTGCAACTGCTTCTCAACATTATGACCCCAGAGATAGACGGCCTCGCATGCACCCCTCATACTACTACTTCGGCGCTCTAGACTCTGACTCTGCCGATGACACCTACGACCCGACTCGCGAGTGCTTCAACATCGACGGAGCTAGCGCGTCGGATTCGAAGGATGAGTCACCCGTGGAGGGAAGAAACACGCCACCTCAGGTCGAGCTCCCTGCCGAGCGGGATGAGGCTCAATTCCTTGCGGATCAAGGAATGCAGCTCGAGCAAATCCGTGAGTTGCAGGATAGGCTCGACGAGGAACGAGAAAACCTACGTCTAATACAGCGAACCCTCGAGCAAGAGCGCGCGGCACGCGCACATGGCAGAGGAGCTCGAGAAAGAGCTCGCGACGTCAATCGTCGCATCGTCGAGGATCGGGTGGTCGACCCCCCGGTTTTCGGTCGAGCCAGCCAGAACGTGGTCGCCGCCGCCATGCTCCTTCGTAACATGCCCGAGTCATCGAACCTCGATGCTCGTCGAGCCCGAGATGAAATCTGAGGACTCCTCGAGACCGCTGCCATGCAGCAGGCCGAGAGTTCCGCCTCGAGGCGACGCGGGCCTACCTCAGAGTAGCCTGCCGAGCCCACCCGACAGGAGAGAGAGGCCTCGGTTCATCCCGAGCACGCCCAATGGAACAGGGTTGCCCCTGTCCCTGAGCACATCGCCAACGACCGTGAACCTCGAGATACCCGTGGCAACATCGTCGAGCGTCGGAGGCGCAAACACGGTGACGGTGAGGCTCGAGGCTACCACGTGCACAAAGGCGGGCGCCACGACAGCTCAGAAGATCGAAGCCCTTCACCCGAACCACCGGGTCCCCGGGTCTTTAGTAAGGCCATTCGTGAGACAATACTCCCGGCTCGGTTTTGCCCCCCATGACTCTCACCAAGTACAACGGCGAGACCAAACCCGAACTTTAGCTCGCTGACTTCCGCTTGGCATGTCAGTTGGGTGGGGCCACCGACGACCAGGTCATCATCCGGCAACTCCCCCTGTTCCTGTCAGACACCACTCGAGCCTGGCTCGAGGATCTCCCACCTCGACAAATCCACGACTGGGACGACCTCGTGACGGTGTTCGAGGGAAACTTCAAGGGAACCTACATGCACCCCGGCAACTCGTGGGACCTCCGAAGCTGCAAGCAGAAGCCGGGTGAATCCCTCTGGGATTACATCCGGCGTTTCTCCAAGCAACGCACCGAGCTTCCCAACATCACCGACTCTGACATTATCATGGCCTTCCTCTCTGGCACCACCTGCAAAGAGTTGGTCCGAGAGCTGGGCCGCAACACCCCATCACTGCCAACGGTTTGATGGACATCATCACCAACTTCGCCGCCGGTGAGGAGGCGGTTGGTGCCATCTTTGGTGGTGATCAGGACAAGGGGAAGCACAAGGTGGACGATCCCACGAGCTCCAGCCGGGGCTCAAAGAGGAACAACAGGAAGAAGAAGAACCAGCAGGGCAAGGTCGAGGTCCCGGCAGACGGCCTTGTTGCTGCTACTGATCGCAAGAAACCTCGAGGGCCCCCCGGCGGGGGCATCTTCGACAAAATGCTCAAAGAACTGTGCCCCTACCACAAGGGGCACATGAACCACAACCTTGAGGACTGCCACATGCTCCGAAGATATTTTGAAGGCATAGGCGTCAAGAAAGATGACAAGAAGGAAGATCCCAAGGGAGACGACAAGGAAGAGGGGTTCCCCGAGATCCACGACTGCTTCATGATATACTGAGGACCCTCGACGCGCCTCTCGACGCGCCAGTGCAAGCGAGAACATCGAGAGGTTTTCTCCGTGCAGCCGGTAACCCCCCTCTTCCTTGACTGGTCCGAGGTGGCCATCACTTTCGACCATGATGATCACCCAGACTACGTCCCCAATCCCGGGGTCTACCCGCTTGTTGTCGATCCCATTATCGCCAATACACGCCTCACCAAGGTGCTCATGGATGGCGGCGGCAGCCTTAACATCATCTATGCCTAGACCCTCGACCTTCTGGGGATCGAGAGGACGCGCCTCCAACCCAGCGTCAGGGGCTTCCGTGGAGACATGCCAGGAAAGCGAGCAGAGCCCGTCGGCCGGGTCGACCTGCATGTCTGTTTTGGCACTCCCACCAACTTCAGAAAAGAGACTCTCACTTTTGAAGTGGTCGGGTTCCGTGGAACATATCACGCCATCCTTGGGCGCCCATGCTATGCCCGGTTCATGGCGGTCCCAAACTACACCTACCTCAAGCTCAAAATGCCAGGCCCCAATGGTGTCATAACTGTCGGGTCCTCATACGAGCACGCCTACGAGTGTGACGTCGAGTGCGTCGAGCACGGAGAAGCCATCTTGGAGTCAGCGACCTTGGCGGCGGACCTCGACGGTCTTGCCAACGAGATCCCCGACCCCAAGCACCACGTCGATAGCTTTGAGCCCGTGGAAGACGTCAAGCTCGAGCCCCTCGACCCCACTGACCCAAAGGGAAAGGCGTTGAGCATCAGCGCCACCCTCGATCCCAAATAGGAAACAGTGCTCGGTGACTTTCTCCGCCCAAACATCGACATCTTTGCATGGAGTCCCTCGGATATGCCGGGCATACCCAGGGAAGTCGCCGAGCACGCCTTGGAGATCCGAGCCGGCTCCAAACCGGTGAAGCAACACTTGCGCCGCTTCGACAAGGAAAAGCGCAAGGTCATCGGTGAGGAGATACACAAACTGTTGGAGGCCGGATTCATCAAGGAGGTTCATCATCCCGAGTGGCTAGCTAATCCCGTGTTAGTTAAGAAAAAGAGTGGGAAGTGGAGGGTGTGTGTAGACTATACTAGTTTAAATAAAGCATGTCCAAAAGTTCCTTTTCCTTTGCCACGCATTGATCAAATCGTTGATTCCACTGCGGGATGTGAAACTCTTTCGTTCTTAGATACATATTCCGGCTACCACCAGATCAAAATGAAGGAGTCTGACCAGCTCGCGACTTCGTTCATCACCCCATTCGGCATGTATTGCTATGTTACTATGCCCTTCGGTCTCCGAAACGCAGGGGCTACGTACCAGCGATGCATGCAACACGTTTTTGGGGAACACATCGGACCAACCGTCGAGGCTTATGCCGATGATATCGTTGTCAAAACCAAAAAGGCCGATAATTTGATAAACGACCTCGACGTTGCGTTCAAGTGCCTCCGGGCAAAGAACATCAAGCTCAACCCCGAGAAATGCATTTTCGGCGTTCCTCGAGGCATGCTTCTAGGGTTCATCGTTTCCAAGCGTGGCATCGAGGCCAACCCGGAAAAGATCGCCGCAATAACTAAGATGGGCCCTATCCGAGATCTGAAGGGCGTGTAGAGGGTCACGGGCTGCCTAGCAGCCTTAGTTGCTTCATTTCGCACCTCGGCCAAAAAGCGCTCCTACTGTATCGTCTCCTAAAGAAATCAGAACACTTCTCGTGGACCCTCGAGGCCGAGGAAGCTCTTGCAAATCTCAAAGCTACACTCTCTAACTCACCGATCCTCGTCCCTCTGACTCCAAGAGAACCCCTCCTACTTTATGTCGCCGCAACGACACAAGTAGTCAGCGCGGTCTTGGTTGTCGAGAGGGCAGAGGAAGGACATACCTTGCTCGTCCAGAGACCGGTCTACTTCATCAGCGATGTGCTCTCGGAAACCAAGGTTCGCTACCCGCAGATCCAAAAGCTGTTGTACGCCATCGTCTTAACACGGTGCAAACTCCGTCACTATTTCGAGGGCCACCCGGTGACTGTGGTTTCTTCTTTCCCTCTGGAAGAGATAGCCCAGAACCGGGAAGCCTCGGGTAGGATAGCCAAGTGGGTGGTCGAGCTCATGGGTGAGACCCTCTCTTATGCGCCGCGCAAAGCCATCAAATCCCAAGTACTAGCAGATTTCCTGGTGGAGTGGACCGACACTCAACTTCCTCCGGTTCAGCTCCAGGCTGAGCTTTGGACCATGTACTTCGACGGGTCGCTGATGAAAACAGGGACAGGCGCGAGTTTGCTCTTCATCTCACCCCTTGGAGTCCACATGCGCTATATCATCCGGCTTCATTTTCTTGCCTCCAACAACGTCGCTGAATACGAGGCGCTCATCACGGGCTTGTGAATCGCCATCGAACTAGGGGTCCGACACCTCGATGTTCGAGGCGACTCTCAGCTCGTAATCGATCAGGTCATGAAGAGCTCGAGCTACCGTGATCCCAAGATGGAGGCCTACTGTGAAGAGGTACGGCACCTTGAGGACAAGTTTCACGGCCTTGAGCTCAACCACATCGCACGCAGGTATAATGAGGCTGCCGATGAACTCGTAAAAATCACGTCCAGTCGAACTACGGTTCCACCGGACGTTTTCACGAGAGATCTCCACCAACCGTCCGTCAACATTAGGGTGGACGGAGGGGTCGACGGGCCGTCACTCGACCCCCCACCTGAGGCAGAAGCCCCCTCGACCAGGGCCGAGGCCATGCAGGTGGACGGCTCGACCCCACCAGCCAACCCCGAGCCTGACTGGCGTACTCCGTACCTCAACCATCTCACTCGAGGGGACCTCCCCTCGGATAAGATCGAGGCTCGACAGATCGCTCACCGGGCTAAATCCTTTGTGGTATTTGGCGATAGTAGGGAGTTGTATCGCCGAAGCCCTACTGGCGTCCTCCAACGCTGCATCACAAATGAGGAAGGCAGAAACCTGCTCAATGATCTACACTCGGGGGCTTGTGGTCATCATGCAGCGCCTCAAACCCTCGTCGGAAACGCTTTCCGACAAGGTTTCTATTGGCCGACCACAGTCTCCGACGTTGTCAAGCTAGTACGCTCCTGCAAAGGTTGCCAGTACTATGCAAGACAAACCCATCTTCTGGCTCACGCCCTACAAACTATCCCCATCACGTGGCCATTCACTGTTTGGGGGCTCGACCTAGTTGGACCCTTGAAAAGGACAACTGGCGGCTTCACCCACTTGCTCGTCGCTATTGACAAATTTTCCAAGTGGATCGAGGCCCGTCCTATCACCAGCATCAGGTCTGAGCAAGCTGTGCTCTTTTTTACCGACATCGTCCACCGCTTTGGGGTTCCCAACTGCATCATCACGGACAATGGCACCCAATTCACTGGTAAAAAGTTTTTGGATTTCTGCGACAGCCACCACATCCGTGTGCTCTGGTCGGTCGTAGCTCATCCAAAAACAAATGGCCAAGTAGAACGTGCCAACAGCATGGTCCTACAAGGCCTGAAACCTAGAATTTTTGACAAGCTAAACAAACATGGCAAGAAATGGGTTGCCGAGCTTCCCTCGGTCCTGTGGAGCCTAAGAATAATGCTGAGTCGAGCCACAGGGTTCACTCTATTCTTCTTAGTCTACAGATCTGAGGCTATGCTCCCAACTGATGTAGAATACGGATCCCCGAGGTTGAAGGCCTACAACGAAAAAATAACGACGCCACAAGAGAGGATGCCCTCGACCAGCTCGAGGAAGCCCGCGACGTGGCTCTGTTGCATTCTGCCAGGTATCAGCAGAGTCTCCGGTGCTACCATGACAGACACGTCCGCAGACGGGACCTCAATGTTGGTGACCTAGTGCTACGGCGAAGCCAGAACACCAAGGGACGACACAAGCTCACGCCGCCGTGGGAAGGGCCATACATCATCGCAGAAGTATTAAAGCCCGGCACCTACAAGCTATCGAACGAGAAGGGCAAAATCTTCACCAACGCTTGGAACAATGAACAGCTACGTCACTTTTTCCCTTAAAAGGCCTCGAAGCTCTGTAAATTGTTTTCAATCTCATCAATAAAGAATATAACGGTGTTCAAAGCTTTGTTTTCATAACAACCAGGAAGGATCGACCCTATTTTCTCAGAGTCAACCCTCCCTCGGGGGCTGCAAAAGGGGGGAACCCCCTGTCCCTGAAAAACTCGTACTCTTTTTCAAAAAAGAGAGCTGTCACTTAAGTCGACAAGGCCGCGAGAACACCCTAAAGATCGAGGGCAGTCGAGCTGTGAGAGCACCTACGCCTCTGAGGCTACGGTACCTCCACTCACCCCTCACGCCTAGAGGTGCGACCGCACGCTAAGTAGACCTAGTAACGGTTCATGACTTTGAAAAAGCTTACATCTCCGTTCACTTCAAATCAACTTCTTACACGATCTGCAAGGCCGCAAGCGCACCCTGAAGCTCGAGGGTAGTCGAGCCGTGAGAGCACCTACGCCTCCGAGGCTACGGTACCTCCACTCACTTCCTTACACCAAGGGGCGCGACTGTGCGCTAAGTAAATCATGCGAGAACGCGATCCAAGCGATAAAGGGAATAAAAAACTTGAACAAAACTTAACGATCAGTACAAGTTTACACTTAAGCATTTCAAGGCCCCTGAGGCCACCATGACCAAAGTTACAAACACTAACTTATTACACGGGCCTTATGCCCAGGTTCGGCTCACAGGCCCTCGTCGTCGGCAGGCGGAACCACCTCAACCTCGAAGAGCTTGGCCAGGCGACTTCCAGGCTCCTCAGCGGCTTCGATTAGGCCCAGGCAGGCGGCTTCATTCTCCTCGTCCGCCTGATCTGGATCCATGATGAAGCCATCAACGATGAGGTCCATGTCGTACACAAATCTGGACCGAACGACCGCCAGAGCCCTCTTCACGCCGTGATGCAGCCCGCCTCGTATCCTCTCACGAATGAGGCGGCCCAATGCCACTATCTGACGGACGAAGGAGTTCCCCGGGCGTCCTCCTCGGTGTCGGTGTCGGGCTCGACCCCTAGGCCGTCGCATACGGAGGTGATGGCACCCTGAAGCAACTGAGTCCGCCCGGTCTCGGCCTCGAACAGGTTCTGGAATGAGGTAGCCGTCGCCTGAACCGCCTGATGTTCCTTCTCCAACTCTGGAACACAAGCATCAAGTTAGCGCAAGTCTGGGACCTTGACACCAAGGCCACTGTACAACAAGAAGCTTACCCTCAGAATGGGTCTGCCAACCCACGACCTCATCACGCAGCTCCCCACATGTCTTCTAAGACACTCGAAGAGCCTCGTCCCTGTCGTGGAGCGCCGCCCTCAGCACCTCAACCTCCCGGTCAGCGCCCGAGAGAGCCTCGTCCCTCTCTCGGACTGTCCCCGACAACGTCACAACCTCGCCTTCCAAGGTTCTGACGCGGGCGGACGCCATCCCGACCTGGATGTTGAGGGCATCGCGCTGGCCACCGACTAAGGCGATATCCTCCTCGAGCACCTTCACACGCGCCAGCAGTGGCGCGAGGTCCTCACGGGCTTTGGCAGCCTCCTCCCGGGCCCTTGCCGCGTCTTCACGCTCCTTGGCCTCGGCCTCCCGGGCCTGCGCCGCCTCTTCCCTAACCGCCGCGTAGGCGACACGAAGCTCGGTCGTCTCGGTGCTCTGCTGGGATAGCTGCTTGTTGGCTTCCTCGACCAAGGCCCGATGACCGGCGAGCGCCGCCCACACGCCACTCTCATGAAGAATGAAGAGTGACTTGCGGCGGGAACGCTCCTTGAGCTCCTGACCACGGTTAAAACCCAAAAATTAGAACCAAGGAAAAGGGAGGGATAAAGCACAAACAAAAAACTACTGAATCCGGCTTACCTCGAAGGACTCCGACATGCCCCGCGCTAGGGTGTCTGAAACCACACGCAAGGACTGTATCGTGTGCTTCCGGAGTCCCTCGAGGTACTCCCAGTGGTGCACCTCGTCCTTGTCGTCGAGCGCAAAGAAGGGCTCGGCACTAGGGTTGGACGCGTCCCTAAATTCGAGGGTCGACCTCCCCCAGCGCGGAAGCTCCTCCTCCGCCCGCACGAGTGCCAACCCGGCAAAGTCCGGCCACCCGGCCGACGCCTCAGCCTGGTCACCCTCCAATGCCGCAGAGGTACCGGCCCCATCCAAGGCCTCGGCCACCTCGACGTCCACCGCCTGCTTCCCCTTGTCAGCAGGAGAGTTGTCGAGGGTGAGGTCGATCACGGCTGGGGTCGACCCTTGTGGCGGGGCTGGCACCTCGGCCACCGGCACCACCACCTGGATGATGGGCGGTGGCGCGACCGCCCCCCTTTCCACCTCGACCGCCAGCTCTGCCGGTCGGTCCTGCTGCGGCTACGGCTCCTCTGGCTACGCTGCCTCCTGCCCCGCCTCCGGCGGGGCCTCCACCACCTCCTTTCCTTTTTCAACATCCGCCCGCCCCGCGTCGCGGACGGATGTTTTGGCCTCAGTGGCCTCGACGGTCGCCTGGGTTGTTGTTGTCGACCCATGCTCCGACCCACCAGTACCGGGCACCACGAGCCCGGCACCGCTGGGGACCACCGCCTCCATCGGCCCGACCCCCGCGCGGCGGGGTCAGAGCCGGTAACCTCCTAGGCACCCGCCCCCGCCTGGGCACCCGCCTCCTGCTGCTTTAGCCGCTCCGTTGTGGCCTGGAGCTTCGCGACCCAGGCCGCGTCGTCGGCCGCATTATTACAGCGGCGCCCGACCGGAGCGCCTTCACGGGGGTCGGACCCGCGAGCTCCGCCTTACGCTTGTGCCTGAGCAACAAATAAACACGTCAGAATAAAAAATGGGATCACCGATCACAAAAAATAGGGCAAAAAGCTTACCCAGATAAGGGGAGCAGGGGCCTAGACCCTGGCGGGCCAGAGCCACCCGATGGCGCCTGCGATGGCCCTACCGTCGAGCCTCCTGCTGGCCGAGCGCTCCTCAGAGCCCCAGCCGGCGGAGCGTCCAGGGTCCTCTACGCCGCCGAGGCTAGCTGGCCTCGGGTCCTCACGCCCGTCGACGGTGCCCCGGATGCTGATGCCGACGCCACTGCCCCGACCGCCGTCCGAGCCCTAGGCGCTTGGGCTCACGGGGGTGGCACCACCAACCCTTCTTGCGGGGCCCCAGACGAGGCGGCCCCTCCCGTTGAGGGACCCGCTCCGTCCCCTTTCTCTCCTGGCTCTCCCTCCCCCCTCAACGGGCGCCGAGGCCGCTCTCGATGCCTGGGAGGACGACCCCCCAATGGGCTCCAGAAAGGGGCGCACATCGGGGAGGTCCGCCAGACATGTCGCGGTGTCGTACCGCGACAAGGCATCATCGTCGTCGCCGTCATCATCATTCTCTCCCGAGACCGTCTCAGAGGGAGACTCCTCGAGCGGGAGCTCGTCGAGGCTCTGCTGGCGTCGACGCTTCTTCAACGCCTCCTGCTCGAGGGCCTTGCGGACTTGACGCTTCTTGGCAGCGTCTTTCTCCTCTTTCTTTTGGGCCGCCAAGAGGCGTCGAGCCTCCCGAGCGACCCGATCTTTCGGAAGCGGCGGCCGCGTTTCCTTAATCGCCAACAGATCCTGTACAACGGACCTCGACCAAGTTAGTGGAAGGAATCCGGAAGCAAAAGAACTGAAGATCATCAAGAACAACACTTACCAGGGGCTCGAATCCCTGGGTGGGGCGCATCGGAAACCGGTCAATGGCTTCCTGCCGGAAGCTCCCCACCATCCGCCGCGCGCGTCGAGCGACCTCATCGAGGGGGAGGGACTCGTGCGACATCCTGCTCCCCTCCAACGGCGCCTCTAGCGTCATCTGGTCAAGCCAGAGTCGGTGCTGCGTCAGCGACAGCACCCTCCGGCGATGGAATACCGCGGCCACCATCCCCGCCGTCAGTCCGCGCTGACGGAGCCTCCACAGCGCGTCGAGGAGCGGCTCCAGCTTTGGCTTCTCGTCTTCAACGACGCCGTACCCCCAGTTCTTCTCATGAGCGACCAGCACCCGGCCAAAATACCTCGGCAGCTGGTCGCCGTCATTGCGGAGGTAGAACCAGCCATCGTGCCAGCCGCTGTTCGAAGAGATCAACTGCGCCGGGATGTACTGGTCGCCTTGACCGGACCAGACTTGAAGGACGCAGCTCCCCGCGTGCACCGCGCACCGCGCCCCCCGCTCGCCCGCCTTCTTGGCGAAGAGCTCCACCCTGAAGAGGTGGAGCCACAGATTCCACTGTGGCTCCATCCCCAGGTATCCCTCGCAGACCGCCACGAAAATGGCGGCCTGCGAGATGGTGTTGGGGCGAGGTGGTGCAGCTCCACCTTGTAGTAATGGAGAAGCGCCCGCATGAAGGGGCTGGCTGGCACGGCGAACCCCCTCTCGTGGAAGCATATGAAGCTCACCACGTAACCTTCTGGGGGCGCCGGTTCCCGGTGGTCAGACGGCGGCGCTCTCCACTCCGGCTGGGTCTGACTCGTCCTCGGCTGCAGAAGCCTGTCGCCGACCAGATCCTCCAGCTTCCTCTTCATTACTGAGGAGTGGGCCCAAGCATCGGCGGGGAGGAGCTGGCTCTTGCTTGCCATTGTTGCCAAGGAAAACTACGCAGGCGAGAAAAAATGACGACGGCGCTGGACGGAGGCTGAATGGCGCAAGATGACAAAGAGGGCGAAGCGAGGCAGGGAAGGCAAGAATGCAAAGGGCCTGTAAGGGTAAACGGAACCCCAGGTCTTGCTCTTATACCCCGATGGAAGTCCAACAGGTGGGCAAAAAGGTAGGAGCAGTTTTTTGCATTCAATGACCTTACCTAACCGCTCCCTCAAAATCCACAGATATGGGCACGTGTCCGCTATACACACTGTAACCGTCACACCACGCCGCCCACTACCGCGCCGATCTCGCTTCCCCTCCCAAAAAGACGCGCCCTAAATGGGTAGGAAAAGGATCCGTGGACGAATATTCCCAGACGCATGGGTAATGGGCTCCGAGCCCGATATTAATCTCGAGGGATCGAAAGCTGGCCTTCGACCAGGGTTCGACAGCTGCTCTCGAGTAATAGAGTCAGGGACGACTAGGGATGCGCCCATACAAGGCCAAGGCTCGAGCCATGCTCTTGAGGCACCCCAAGACGTATTCGAGGCTAAAAGAGAAGGTCGACGGAGGAATCCCCTCGGAGGGAGGCATCTAGCCCTCAAATCCTATCGCAAGGAATCGAGATCCACAAGACCACTCTTTGGCATTTTTTGAAAGCGCCTCCGCGGCCGCTAGCCGACTCCTATCGAATGGAGCACGGGCTCCCACTCGAATCCCCCGTTAATAGCTCACCGGAGACCGTCGGAACTCGCACAAACGAGGGTAGTACGACGTTCCCCACCCCTCCTCCTTTTTTCCTAAAAGGGAGCGTGAGGATCGAACGATAAAAGACGGCCAAGACTCTGATCGACCTCACGCGCACGAGGCTCGGGGGCTCGACCGCAGAAAGCCAAACTTCGAAAGAAAGAAGACAGAACATGCTACGATACGAGAGCATTCCTCAATAAAGCATACAAAAGACCTCAGAGGAGTCAAAACACTCCACCGAGGCCTCGGGGGCTACACCCGGTGGGTGCGCTCGCGCGCCCCCACCGGAAAAGTTACGATGCTACAACCCTAGTTCATGAACCGCTGAGCCTCTGAGAGAGTGACCCACACTCACCCAAAGGCTCGGGGGCTACTATCGGTACCTACAAACTAGGGGTACCCACAATCAACGATTAAGAAAAACAAAACACTATCCACAAACGAAACAGAGTCAAAATAGCGGATGAGACACCTTGACTGCGTTCCGACTCGCACGAGGCCAGCTCGACGGGACGCCTCGACTACGTTCTGACTCGTACGAGACACCCTCGACGGGATGCCCCGACCGCGTCCCGACTCGTACGAGGCCCATTCGATAAGGCATCTCGACTATCGGCAAATCTCCGACTCGCACGACCCCGGGTCGGACCACTCGACCCATCTTATTCACCTACTCTGAGACAAAAGTCAGAGCATTTAATGCAACTACCTACTACCTCCTACCGTCATGGCTACAGCTGTGACCGACGTGGAAGCAATGCCGGTGTCAGATCTCACTTTTTACTGCCCATCCCGGGATGAGAGGTGAAAACCTGTCACTATACGCACCATACCGCACACTGTTTTGCCACCGATCACCCTCGAGGGAGGAAACGACAAGGTCCATACCCCACGATCTCGGGGATTCGGCCTTATCCGCCCGTCCTCGACCCGTCCTCGACCCGGCCTCGACCTAGCCTCGACCCACCGCCGGTCAACAAGGAAGAAAGGCCGACGTGGCACAGGGCTCGGGGTCTTTTCACCGTCTCATCCTCTATGTCACCATGGTGTCCAGGGATGGCCGGCCATTCCTGGGGCACGTCGCTATAGCCACCTCTACAGGGATCGACAAAACTTCACCTCAAGGCACCCCCGCGTCCCAGCCTCCTCTTACCCTATAAAAGGGTAAGCCAGGGTTCTACAAGGGGACACGAGGCAAGACGCAAGCCAGAAGCCACGCACAAAAAAGCGAAGCCAGAAGCCACCACAAGAGGCGGCAACAGATTGGAAACCATGAGAGTGGTAGTAAGGAGACAGATATAATCGATGACATACCTTGACCAACTTGCAATTTCCAAAGGGGGGGGTGCAACCCTTATCCTACGGCTCAGTTTTCTCTGTGATTTGTGTAGGTCTACCAAAAAGATGTCGGGGCTCCGCCGTGGCGCGCCGTGTTGGGAGGAGGAGCAACTATGCGCCGGGGAGGGCCCTACTTGAGGAACCGGTGTTGGGGGAGGGGTTGCCTAGGCCCGGAATTGCGCCACCGGAGGAGGGCGCCATTCGGGGAGGGTCACCGCCGCAGGGGGAGAGGGGGCCGGAGCTGGGGGAGGGTCGTGGCCTACGCACGCCGGGGCACGCCACCAGGAGAAGGGCGCCACCGGGGGAGGGTCACAGCTGCTGGGGAAGGGTCGCGCCGCCAGGTGTGTGGCATTGGGAGCCGTGGGAGCTAGCATGAATAATAATAGCACTTTGGACTGTGGGAGATACAGGGTATGCGCCCACCCCGTCGTGGATGTGATTTTTCGATATCTTGACAAACTGTGTTTATTTGGCCTGGAGTGGTCGCCTACGAAGATATATAGCACGTTACAGGCGTGATCAAGGCCTGTGCCGGGATCGTGGGGCCGTGGGCTATCAAACTGTCTTGAGTTGGAGTGGTCGCCTGCATGCTAATGACAAACTGTGTTTATTTGCCTTGCAACATACGGATATGATAGACGATATATCTTGCACTTCCTATAAACTAAAAAGCAAAGTAGGCGGACATCAGTGACCTTGCTAACCAAAGACAAACTGCTAATATTGCACACAGACCCGTTGGTGTTATCGTTAGTATATATCCTGAGGTTTTTCCGCAAAAAAAAAGTATATATCCTGCGGTTAGTTCTTTTTTTAGCCACATATATCCTCAGGTTAGTGTATTACTCAGGCGCGAGCGCGGGCCTAACAAGTCAACGGGGCCAGTCAACTCGATCGATTGTGACGGTGGGCAGCGGGTGATCAAGGCCTCTCCTCCTCTTTTGTTTCTCAAACGGCCCACTCTTACTGGATTGTTGATGGGCGGTCCAAAGCCCAGTTAGATGCAGGCGTGATCAAGGCCTATGCAATGCGCCTAGTGGGCTGGCCCGGCTCCTGGCCTACTTCTATTCGGCATTGCTTTTGCGAAGCGAAGTGTTTCCTGCCCGGAAACGGAAACCGTGAGCACGTCGGACGCCCGTCCGACCCGACTACGAAGCGGCCGGAGTCGCGCTGCCATCTACAAAAAGTAGCTTCGCTGCCCCGTCCTGTCCATCGCCGGCGATTCCCTGCCGCAGCCACCGGAGTCCAAGGGTAGCCTGCTACCACCCAGGGCCAGGAGGCGGCCACCGGCCAGGACTCATCGACCTCACCGTCGTCCTGCAACCTGAAAGGCTGAAACGATAATTAAGCTACCTTCGTCGTTCGTCCACCATGCCGCGTTTCGATTTCGACGATGTGGAGTTCGACCGCAACATTCTGGAGCTCGAGCTGATGACCGGGTGGGCCTTCCTGTCCCGCGCCGAGGCGAAGGCCGGGGCGGTGGGCGCGTGGGGCCTCGCCGTCAGGGCGTGGATCGACTCCTTCAGGAGAGTCGCGGCGGATGCCGAGGGCGTCCTCGACGGCTTCGAGCGCCGCCGCCGCGTCCGAGGACGACCATCAGGCCCAGACGCCGGCGGCGCGCGCGCGCAGGGCGCTGAGGTACTTGACCCTTCAGAACCAGGCCTTGGTCCGGCTTGCCGCGGCCAGGGACGTGCGGAGGGCGCTGACGCGCGTCCAGGCGGTGGTTCGGGTGGTGTACAAGAACGGCCTGCTGGACGCGCCGCGCAGGCGCCGGAGGCCTTGTTCCGGCAGACGACCTCGCTGATGTACGACCCCCCCGGGTGGGTGGTGGGCCGGGACGGCGACGTGGAGGCGACGGTGGAGCTGCTACTGGACCAGCGCGACCAGCGGGACGCGCAGGTGCTGGCCGTCACGGGCGCCGCCGGCGTGGGCAAGACCGCGCTCGCCAGGATGGTGTTCAACGACGCCAGGGTGCAGGAGCACTTCGACCTGGCGATGTGGGACTGGGTCGGTGACTGCGGCGAGGAGGACGGCGGCGGCGGCCGATTCGGGACCAACGCCGTCCTGAGGTCCGTCGTCGAGGCGGCCGCGGACGCAAGGTGCAACGTGCCCGACGACCTGAACCTGCTGGTGCACCGGCTCAAGAAAACCATCGGCGGGAGGAGGTTCCTGCTGGTCCTGGACGACGTGTGGAACGAGGACGAGAGCAGGTGGGTGGACAACCTGAGGCCGCTGCTGTGCTGCTGCGGCTTCGGCGCGCCGGGGAGCGTCGTCGTCGTCACGAGCCGGAGCACGCGGGTGGGCGAGATCATGGGCACGCTCCCGCCGCACGAGCTGGCGGGGCTGGGCGAGGAGGACTCGTGGAAGCTCTTCTCGAAGCACGCGTTTGGCAGTGGAGTGGAGGAGCGCAAGGAGCTGGTTGCCATCGGCAGAGACATCGTCCAGAACTGCGAGGGGCTGCCTCTCGCTCTCAGAACGTTTGGTGCCCTGGTCAGCACCAGAAAACATGCTCGCGAGTGGTGCCACATCCGAGACTTCCCGTCGTCGTTCGTCAGTTCATCTAAGTACCTCGCGATTAAAAGGAATGCATAGAGAAATGCAGATCATAATATCAAGTAGATATATGCTCAACCTAGTTTCATCAAGAGCTAAAATATCAAAGTTTTTAGGGGCCCAGCCTTAGCTTTTTTTGGGAATTTTTTTTGAATCCTAAGATATCATGTTTTCTGGGAAGGGGGAGTACTGCTGCGTATAAGAAGAATCTTCTTGATTGGATATTGTGGTCACGAACAAAATTTCGATTTCTAGACTTGTTACTACATTTCTATCTTCAGTCTACTATGATATGATGAATGATGCATACCGTAGATACCAATGTTCTTTGTCGTAGATCGGTCATCGGTGAAGCAAATATCCACTGTTGTCGTTCTATATACTCAAAGCACACAACAATAAAATCTATAGCACATTAGCAAACTACCATGACCATGAACGAAACTGTGGAACTGATAGAGTAGAGACCAAAGGTAAAAGACAATGTTGTTTTAAGGTAAAAGACAATGTTGTCAAAAGACAAAGGTAAAAGACAATGAGATGGCACGTTGGATCTTGGTCCAACGGTTAAAAAAAAATCTGAGTGGCCGTCGCCTTTAAAACACCAGATTATTCTGTAGACACTCTTGGGCTGCAGGGATTCATGGGGCAACCGCTGGTTTCGCCGAAGCCCGCCAAATTTCCGGCAAAATGCACGCGAGGCAGGGGTGCAGAGTGCAAACCTGCGAAACAAACTTTGCCTGGACCTCCCAATTGGAGAGTCGCTACGACAACCACATACACTTAACAATTAATATCCACAGAATTCAGACCAACTGCACAGAATTCAGACCAACTGCACCTTTAAAACTCGCTCTAAGTACCACTAGCAAAATTGTCAAAAACAGTTCAACAGTACACTGCACCTTTAAAACTCGCTGTATGTACCACTAGAAAAATTGTCAAAAACAGTTTCAACCAGAGTACGGAATATGCTACCGCAAATACAACATCTCGGAAAATCACAACGCCACATGTACAGCGGGCACCTAATAATCATGAAAACGCCCAAACAAGTTTTGGTTCTGTCTTTTCCAAGTTAGCGATAATATTGCAGATTTGCAGCGAATGGCTGGCTACACGACCCTGCCGCCCAATTCTTCAAGGCGGGCTCCCGGACTGCGACTCTGACTGTACCCTCTGCCGAACTTGGTCCACCAAAAATTTCAAGTATTCCTAACAAAAGTGGCAAGTTTAGCATTAGCAAGCCTAACATCAGAAACCAGACACTTATTTATACATTGATTGTGCAACTGAAACGGTGTGGAAAGCATACATCGGTAAGCTCTTGATCACTGGAAAGCTCTTCGATCATTCCCTGAATGCTGTCATCTTCGCCATAGGCCTGAGCAGCAGTTTCAAGGACAGAGCTGAAGATATTCTCTGGTGATTCATGCTGTTCAATGCTTTGACGAGCTTGGTGGAGATCAATCTGGCCATGGATTCATGGAATGCAAAAAACTGTGAGATACCTACAAGACTAGATAGGCCTAATTAAAATTCATACAGGAAGAGTTACAGAAGCACACAATAATTTTGCCCTAGTGTCATATTAGCCTTTCTAGGCTCTTAACATCCAATTATGCAAAAGCATCCATGGAAAGTAATACTGACCAAAGAGGGTTTGCATAACTGAGCAGAACATCGAACATCAATATGGCAGAATAATGTAAACCATTCATACAGTATTTGCTCTCTAAACCAAACACACAGCACAGGCAGCATATATACATTACAAATGCAAATACAAGCGATTACTACTACACAGAATAGCTTACCTGAGAACTGCTAACTGGTACATTTCCTTCTCCACGGTCAATGTGCTGAGGCCATGACCTAGATTGTCTACTATTTGCACCAGCAGAACGGCCCCCTGCTCCACCAAGAGCCTGGGATACAACAGGCATCATTTGCTGCAACATTCTTGACAAATCCATGCCGCCTTGCCCCCTGCCTGAACCAAGCATGGCCCCAAGGTCTTGCTCATCCACATTCTGCACGATACTGCTTATCGTATCTACAATAGCAGGGCTCTGTAATCCTTCCATCACGCTCCTCAAATCAGCACTTGAGCCCCCTGCTTGTGTTGCAACATTCGACAATATGTTGCTGAAAACTGGGTTGTTGAGCATACCAGATATCATGCTGCCAATATCAGGTTGTCCACCACCCTGTCTTCTCGGAGGAACTTCAGTAGGCTGTGGCACAGAGGATGGAGGACCAGAGGCGGGGGCATGGCTTCTGCTAGCGTTAGTATTTCGGGAAGCAAAGCCTTCCAGAAACTGCTGGGCCACTGAAATAGGATCTTGGTTTTGGCTGACTGACAATGAATCCCTACCAGGATCAGTTGTGCTCCCAGATGGCTTTACTGCTCTACTCCGTTTCTACAAGTGTTGTTAAAAGAAGCAATTAAACAATAGAAACATAGAACAAACTCCAAACGTGTAACTTACTGATAGAATCAAACAATAGTAAAATAAAACAACTCCAAATATGTGACTTGGCAAATAGAATAAACACAAAAATGAAGACCAAACAACGGAATCCTGATAGTCCTGATAGACTAATAAACAATTAAAAATCACTAATTAATACCTTTGGAATCAGACCTCCGCCAAGACCTAATGGTTCAGCACTGCCACTTGCAGAAGGCTCAGTGGGCTGTGAACCTACTTCATCCGAGGATTTGTTCTTCAGCGCAGAATTTTCTACTGATGCGTTCGAAGGAACATCATGAGTATTGGTGGCTGTGGTGTCTCCTGGTAAGTCGGCTGTATCTGCACAAGTATCTCCCAACTGTGGATGCTGTTGTATACTGTCAAGACTGGGAACATTTGAAGTATTCCTGTCTTGAGGTGGCAAACTGGAACCACAAATACCTAACAACAGGAATGGTGAATATCATTAAGAGGTCTACAAAAAAACTCGTAACACCCTATTCGAAAGACCCGGTTCAGTCACATGATGTTGCACTTTTTAAAATGAAGTTTGTCCATGATTCTAACCTGAGGGATCATTCTGCGGTGGTGTAGTGGCTGGTGTTGAAGAACTCAGAACATCAGCTCTGCTGTCTATGGTCGGGTGAAATCCCTGATCTGCTGATGTTTGTGTAGATAAAGAAACCTGGCTTGGTGCATTCGCGGCCAATGCATTGGCTACCTGTGCCACTATAGGAGGAACACCAGAAACACCACCAACAGAAGCTTGTGGAACAGCAGATGTTGAATTTCCTTGAGCTCCATTGCCCACTGCTGCTTGAGAACCTTGAGAGGACTGATTAGGCACTGCAACTTGGCCCCTCACTTGAACAGGCAGAATAACACTAAAGACATGGTTTGGAGCCTCGGCTGAGGACCGTGCTGGAACAGCAGCAGCAACTGTTCTGGTTGGCAATCCACGTGTTGCAGCCGGGTGACCCGGTGTGTTACCTCCTTGAGTTCTTGCCGCATCTTGGCGGTTCCCGTTGATAGCTCCTTCAGAAGTTGTGGTAGTACCAGCAGCTGAACCACTTGTTGCAGATGCACCTAAGTTTGGGAATGAGAAGAAATATGAGTTAGGGGAAGCCAGCTAGACACAAAGGTGGAAGAATCAAAGATCTAGTTAGCAAAATAATATAAATTCCCATGTGCAAATGAACTCCAGGATATTCCAGAAGATACTCGAGAACAGAGTATTTAATCTAGCAAGTACATTGATGACACACGTCAAATCTGAAAGATACTGCACCTAACACTAATTTGAACATCAAATATAAGTATTGTATACACTTTAGTCCAATCATGCCAGCACACAGTCACATAAGGTTTATGAGGTATCCAATTCATGATATTAGAATAGCAAATAAGAGATGTAAACATCTGGCATCTCAAACAAATTATAATAACCTAGTATAATTAAGAAATAAAAGCAGTTTAACAATGCTGTAAAGACGCAATTGGATTTTATAAACAATTTATGCCTATCTAACGACCCAATACAGAATTACAGAGACAGTTTGTTCAGAGGACCTCCAGTTCAAGACCCTAACAAGAGGGAACCAGTAGTTGAAAGGCATTGAAATGTGACCTTACCGCTACTTGGGACATTCACACGTCGAAAAGGATCACCGAAAGCAGATGATCGAGAAGGATCAACAATACCAAAAGCACCAGAAATTCCACCCATAACTGGTATATTAGATACACCAAAAGGAGGGGTGTTTTGATAAGATGGCTGCACAGAGAAAATGTGTTGATGAGCGCCCTCGACCATAAAAACTAGCATGAAAAAGGTGTAGCAACTATCACCTGAACCATGATTGGGTTTGGTCCTGTGGAGTTTATATAAACAGCAGGCCCAGAATTTACAAAAGCCTCAGACTGCAGAATTAAAATATTTCAATATGGTGACATCTACAAAGTTAGTTACATAACATGAAGGAAAAACAAATTATGCATACAGGAGATAGCCCTGTGCGGAGCATCATCATCGTCCGACCAAGCTCAAAAAACATAGCACCCAAATGTTGCATCGAAATTCCTAGCTGAACAGATTCAGTTTGGATCTCACGGCGAAGAGATGCATCTGCAGTCCCACCATCTTGCCGAATACGTTGTGCAATGTGCTGAAACAGAAAATTATTAGGTACGTAAAAGACACAGATGTTTTCAATGAAAATTCTGCATCCACAAATTCAGGAGTTCCTCAATAACAACTTGAAGACATCCAAAGAAAAGTTTGCATCTATTGGTTCATAAATCCAGAGTATTGAAAGTGTGTTAAAATTTAAAAACTGAACCACGCAGCTCAACAGCAACTTTGCATCCAAGAAGGGAAAAAGCCACAACATGTAAAAAAGGTTTAGGCCTACTCAGGAAATCATGCAGGCATTATAAACAATAAACAGTGAGCTGACGTTATATATTATAAAAGTTGCTTGCGAATTGATAATTTCACCTTGAAGCCAGAACATAGTTTATGCCCTGACTATACACCAGGGTTGCTGTTTAAGGGTGGTCAAGAATTCACTAGTCCTTCAGTTTATCTTATCTAGATTCTCACAGAATTGCACAAAATATGACAACCCATAATACTAAATGTGTTTACAGTGACCACCAGAACAGAAGTGGAAATTTAGCAGAACATAACCAGGGAGGCAAACATTTTAGATGAACAATATATCACTCTCAAAGAGTCAGGGGTAACTGGTACAGACCATAACCACAGAAGATAAGTAACATACCGAAAGAGCAGAAGCTGCACTGCCGCCAAGAAGTTGTTGGGCTCTCTCAATAACTGAAGCCAAAACATCAGGACTTGGATATCTCGGGTTGACATTAGCATCATCCACTGTCTGTTGTTGCTGGCTTTGTGAATCCCTGGATGGTGGAGCACCTTCATTTATAGCATAAAATGAATATAAAAATCTTTGGTTGCAAGCAATGGATGAACCAACTATAAGACAAAATGGTACCATTATTCTGTAATACTCGGTCAATGCGATCCATGTACTCCGACAGAGTTGTCAAAGAATCTGGAATAATCTGTTATCATTGGTTAAAGTTAAGATAATGCTGTACAAACTGAAATACAGGAGGAAAAGCAAAAAAGCACAAAATATCTACCATATTGCGAGGAATGGATCCTGGCGGCTGAAGTTGTGTTACTTGTATTTGATGATTTAGAACTGATAATCCTGGTTGCGCTGGGTTCATTGGCTGAGCTCTTCCGGGCACATTATTGGGTCCTTCTGGCGCAGTAGTCAAAGGAACCTGATAAAGCATCCATAAAACAATTAATTCTTAGGTCAAAGGTACCCCCTCTAGATCTTGAGAACTGCCATGTTACCGAAAATGCCGTGTTAGTGACACCACCAGACATTGCAACACCTAAGGAACCCAGAAGATCCCGAACACTCTGCAAATAGTAGAAGAATTATATGGCATGTACCGTATGGCCAGTCAATTAATTGGTATTTATTTCAACAACATACAAAACGTTAGAAGTCTGGAACAAAGCACAAACCCCTTAACATGTCACATATGTAGTTTCTTCAAAGATGATTTAACAATTTTTTTTTAAAAAAAAAGGCATAAACATGTCAAAATAGCCAAGAGCCATGCAATCAAATAACTTCATGGAGAAAGAATCAACAATGAGAGAAGCATACCCTGGAAATTATTTCAACAACATACAAAACGTTAGAAGTCTGGAACAAAGCACAAACCCCTTAACATGTCACATATGTAGTTTCTTCAAAGATGATTTAACAAATTTTTTTTAAAAAAAAAGGTATAAAGATGTCAAAGTAGTCAAGAGCCATGCAATCAGATAACTTCATGGAGAAAGAATCAACAATGAGAGAAGCATACCCTGGAAATATCATCCAACAATCCTCCATTTCCAGTAACATTTACTGCACAGAAAAGAAAAGTATAAATCTTTTTTCAGGCCCATGTCTTCGAGTAATAATTAACCTAAGCACTGGCTAGGATCAATTAGATTTAGCACCAACCTACGCACTCACTATTTTAACACTACTTAACATCACTAGCAATTTTTCGCAGCCCTTAGGCTGAAAGAACTAAGTCTATTTAATTTTCTGACGATAGCTATGCGGAATAAGGTGGCAAGTAGGCAACAAATCATGGAAGTATATACAGATACACTTGGTGGTTCAGGATAGATCATGTAGCCAGCTGTCACAAAAACGACAGTATGACTTACCATTAGCATGTGTATTTCCTTCAGAAGCCCCAGAAGAATTCTGGCCCTCTGCTGCACGCCGAGCGACCAGATGCAATGTATATCCATCCTCCAAATCTTGTGGTTCTTAAGGATACAGGTGACAGAATTTGGAATTTGGATGGAGAGAAACAAATTCATTGGGAAGGTAAATGACACAACAAAGCATTTTAAAATCATACAAGTGGGAAAATTTAAAAAAAAATACAAAAATGAAAATTTTGAATAGAACTTAATGTGAAGGTAAGTTCCTTTGCAAAATGGCATATCCAGCCACCTACTGACGGAAACCATTAATCTAGCACAGACCCCAGAATGTATAGGCACTGGCGGATCCTCATGGAGGCCAAACTGGGTCATGGCCCCCCCTTGCCTCTCTCTGTTACTGTAAATATCTAGTATATTCTTCTATAGTAAAGCTGCTGCATTCAATGTGAAAACAGGTTCAACAAATGGAAAGTAAAGAGAAAACATATTTTGCTATGCTTATAATAATATGATAGATTGGTAATTGACGTATGGCACAATATGATGCATTTCAACTAAGTCTTATTGAACAATTTGGCCCCCGCTTATTTAGTCCCCACGCTCCGCCAGTGTGTATAGGGTTGCATGTGATATTGTAACATTAACTGATAATCCACTTAGAAAGGCATTAAAACCAATTATGGACCGACTTAAAAGAAATTCTTCTGATTCATCAAATTGCCATAACCTTAGTATCTACAGCGCAGAAAAACAAATTATGCCATCACTAACTGAACACAGAACATAATTAAGCAAATAGGGGCAAAAGAAGGTAACAAGGAAATAGGCAATCAAATACTCCCTCCATCCAAGTTTCACAGACATATAAGTAATTTTCACCGAGACCAAAGGGATCCTTAATAACTCCCCTTAATCCGTTTCCTGTCAGCAGCAAAAATCTTTCGGTTTCACATCTGCATGCTGCTTGCCACACGTCCTAACCGTGAGAAACGAGAGCAAGCACAGTTGGGAAGGAGGCCAAGTATCGGATGCATTTATTACTCTGTGCAAGAAACGACAAGACGAGCGTGTCGGCCCCTAGAGAAAACTGCGTCCAACAGCTCAGGCGCCCGAAAATTTTGGAAACTTTTTCAGACCTCATGCGCCTCTCAAACTTGGCCCGAGGGAGTATTATTACACAGTAGATTCACCAAAAGGATAAGTGAAACAAAGATGCAGATGGATCAAGTATACACTTCATAACCATGACACAAGATGCAGAAACAGAAAGGATACGGTATTCTGATAGGAGGTGATCATCCTTCAAGACTCTTCCTCTAAAAATCAAGCGCTGCTGATCCAATGGAACCCCAGTAGCTTCAACAACCTTCTCTTTTAGAACGGAAACAGGCACCTAAAAATGAGGCAGTTAGCACTTAGCTCTTCCGAAGCATTGCGTAACGCACATATTAACATCTGCACACCTAATGGCTAATGCTAACTAAAAGCTTCAACAACCTTCTCTTTTAGAACGGAAACAGGTGCCTAGAAGTGAGGCAGTTAGCACTTAGCTCTTCCGAAGCATTGCATAATGCACACACTAACATTTGCACACCTAATGGCTAATCCTAACTAAAAGGATCACAAATCAACGCAGAGTCATGGATATAGCTCCTAGCACTCCACACAGAGTTCAGCAGCAAATAAGCAGATAGACACACACACAACAAAAATGCGAAGGGGGCAGGAGAATTCTCACATTCTTCTCCACGCGAAGTTTGTGGACTTGTGAATCCAGGGTCTTGATGTTGATCTCGATGGTAGACTCTGGATCATCAGCAGGTTTAACAGTCGAGCTGCTAGCCCCATGGGAAGCATCATCAACCATCCTGCACAAGCAAGCAAGATAATGAATACGCAGATCAGGCGCCACACCCCCACACACAGATAACCCAAATGCTTATGCGTCTGGACAAGCTCTTGTACCTTTCAGTAGGCTTCTAGTTCCGTCCCCTTCAACCTCAACCTGATCGCAACACGGACGAGTGGATTCGAGAAGATTATCAGGGTGCCCAGCGGCAGAGAACGCAAAACCTAACCCAACGGAAGGAACCCAATGGAGAGCAGGCGAGATTTGGATTCGACCGCCCAGCCCGGGGACGCAGTGAGGAACCGCCCCTGGAACTCCGAAAAGTCTCCGACAACCACCCGCCCGAGCAAAGCTAGGGTACTCACCGCGAGAAGGAGGGGTCGATCTGAGTCCGGATTGGGAGATGGGCGGCGGGGCGGCGAACAGGAACGCGACTCGTCTCGACGAGAGAGGACTTGCGCGGACGGAGAGACTAGACTACGACTCGTGGATTTGGGCTTTTGGGGTCTTGGGGGAGCGCGTGTGTCTGCAAACTTCTGGAAACTTCTACAATCGACGTCGATACTTGCCGTGTTGCTACGGATAATAAACAAAATAATTTATAGATATCCAAAATTTTAGATAACCGGTTTATATTATTAGTCATATATAACAATCAGTAATATCATATTGATGCTCTTAAAAAAAATCTTCTTATCTTATTGTTAGATACAAGTCGTAAACCATTCATGCTAATTAACGCCTCGCAAAATACAATTATCACTATCATCACGTGCTCTCCTCTTCCCTGCACCTAGTACATCCAATTTCACCGGCCGTGCCACTTGTTAAATTTCCTGCAAACTCATCGGGCTCTCATTTGAATTTTCATGAGTCCGCTGCCACATAAAAAATTGGCCGACGTAAGAAAAAATTGGTTGTGATCAGCGGAACGGTGCAATAACACGTGGTGTTGCATGTAACTATTCAAAAAGGAGAGAATACATTCATGTGGCATACTATTTTAGTCGCACGAGCTACGTAGTGTGGCTCAAGATAGTAATTCATGTTAATATTTTTAACCAATCGCTCTGCTCCCGTCCCTACCTCATCGCTTTAGCTGCACACGGCCGATTCCCGCTCATCACATGTTGGTGGATTGTTTCGCCACCGCTCGTCTCTTGCTGGTAGGCGTGACTCCTCCGCCTGTCCTGTCGTGCATTACACGTGCCTACAATCATGGCTCTCCTTGCCCCACCGCCATCTAGTCCTTTGTTGCGCTTAGTCCTGCCCACATTGGTGGTTGCAGATCACCCCCTCGCACTCAACGGCTCACCTCAGACTGGTGCGAGGAGTGCCCTTTTTGTGTCGGTGGCTGCTTCGCCCCGCTAATCTTGCGACAAACTCTATAATGCCTGAGATCCACCCTCATTGTTGCCTTACCGAGCTCTGTCTACTGCCGAGACTACATCGGTTGCCCGCGCCGGTAGATGAGCCCCTCCTCGATTTCTCTAGTGGAAATAGTGTGTTCAATATCAAGGATTCCGGACCTACAGTACACCCGTATGCACCTCCATGGCTACATAGCCATCTATCTTAATTGGGATTGCTCGATCTGATCATTCAAAGATTTCGAGTAGTAGAGAAATGGTTTTGCTAAATAAACATTAGAGTGGAATTTATAGAGCTATACAATGTCAGGAAGAAAATATGCTATTGATCACACAAAAGGAAAACAATGGTTCAAATATGTTAGTCTCACACAAGTCATGTGAGCAAACACAATAATCCACACATGCATCCAGGATGAACCCACATGGAAGTTAGCACTAACAACATGAAGCAGGATTCATAAACAGAATGGAACAGTGAATTGATTCATACAACAGGACATAAACGAAATGATCAAATGTGGAAGAGTGGATGCCTCACATTGGAAAGATATTGTGAAGCAAAAGGGGAATTTTTTTCAAGCAAAACAGAAAGACCCAATTGATTGTCAAGCATGAGTGCACCGTCCCCTTCTTCCTTAGTTCCGATGACATGTGCACCGCTTGAGTTTGCGGCGCACGTGTGCCTGATAAGAATTTGGCAAGGAAAGGTGTGTGTGTGTGTGTGGCATGTGAAGGTCACAAAGAAACTTGGCTCGGCCAGAGGAGGTCCCCTACCTCCTTCGCGCCCCTGCTTTGCCTTATTGATTCCGGCTAATGCCGAGCTCCACAGGTGAGCATTGGGAGTGTCATTTCATGTTGGAATTAAGAATAGCTTATGGAATCATGGGCTAATCAAGATCCAATTCCAAGGCACGCAAACACGTGGTATTGGAGATATGCGATTCCAATTCCCTAGTTTCAAGCTAAATACCTATGTCCAAACGTGGTGTCAATTCCCTAGTTACCTGTATCCAAACGTGGTGTTAGAAATTCATAAAATGTTGCTGATTGTGCATAACAACACACTATTTTATGTAGTACTATGTTGCATTTTATATTTACTTAAGGCCATCGTTAAATGATGCCATACAGGCAACTTTGTGCTTAGATGCTAACGCCAGTTTCAGTGGGGAGTTTCGTGACGTTGTTTCCGAGGGTGACATCTCATATATAATGAAATAAAATATGAACGAAACAACCACTCTTAATGGAGAGTTTCATTCTATGATTTCATAGGCATTTAATTTCGTGTCTCATAAAAAGTTGGTAGTCGTGCCGAGAAAGTTTCATCCCCATGAAACCAACTTATTCTCTCTCTTCTACAAAACGTTGCCACGTCATAAAAAATACTCATGCAATAGCTTATTAAATGTAAATAAAACTGATGAGACTCTCATTGAAATTGACCTAACGCTACGATCATAGCTATAACGGACTTGCTAGCGTCTAGATCGGATGTCTGGACGCTAGCCGCACAAGGAGCGAATGAGCGCCTAGCGCGTCGGACTCGTGAGGGAGCGCTCCAGTAGTAGTCACGCGCCGCCACCCGCTTCCCACGGGTATTCCGTGTGCAACACCCGATCTACTTTTAAAACATCAGATATAACAGTTGCAATATAGAAAAAAAGGCAGATGAAACAAGCGTATGAAACACTTGCGAAAAAACCCGAAAAACATTTAGAAACCATTGCAAACATATGCAAACATCCAGATGTTACACTTACTAATATGCGTATGAAACACCTCAAAATACTTGAAACATATGTTTGCAACATGCATGTATATGTAACATCTAGATCTACTTTTGTAGCATCCAGATAAAACACTTACGACGTTCGTTTGGAACAGATGAAATATTTTAAACATATACTTGAAACATATATGTATAGCCATTATAATATGTGCAACATTTAAATCTACTTTTGCAATATTGATATACAACACTTGCAACGCAGCTCGAAAATATCTAATACCTAATGTTGTAACGTCGTCGGTGCGGGTGGGCGGGGGAGGGGACCCGGATGGGTCTGTCAGGCCGTGTTTAGATCGCCTGATTCGGCCCCTGATTTACAGTGTCGATTTACTGTAGCCTTTTGTTTTTATTTGGTAATAATTGTCTAAACTTTGATTAATTATGCTCAAAATGTTCGTCTCGCAAAGTATAATAAAACTGTGTAATTAGTTTTTGATTTCATTTACATTTAGTATTTCATATATGTGCCGATATTTTGATATAATTGAGAATTTTTTTTATAGTAAAATTTAAGGGTGAATTTGGACATCTAAACGAGGCCTCAACCTGTAGAGCGAGCGGGCAACACCGACGGGAGGAGCGTTTCCATAGCCATAAAACCACGCGCCTGCCGCCGCCGCCCCCAACGGTCACTAGAGAGGAGAACTGGAGAAGAGACTAGCGTTCCCATCCCCAGCCAATCACCCCTTGCTTTTAAATCCTCCGCCCCACCGCTCTGATCTATCCTGGATCTCTTGCCGCCGCCTCCCCTCAATCGCCCGCCGCCGACGAGAAAGCACCGACTCGATCGTCAGCCATGGCCCGGGGAGAGAACCAGGAGGCGCAGACCGGGAACGTCCCCGCGGCATCCGCATCCGCATCCGCGCCGAAGCCGTCAGCGTCGGCGGCGGGGGCCGGGAAGGGCTTGGAGGGCCAGTCGGTGGTGCGGCGGCTGCAGTCGGAGCTGATGGCGCTGATGATGGGCGGCGACCCGGGCGTGTCGGCGTTCCCGGACCCGGAGGGGGACAGCATGCTCCACTGGGTGGGCACCATCGCGGGCTCCGCGGGGACGCCCTACGAGGGCACCTCGTACCGCCTCGCTCTGTCCTTCACCGCCGAGTACCCGTACAAGCCGCCCACGGTGCGGTTCGACACCCCCTGCTTCCACCCCAACGTCGACGCGCACGGCAACATCTGCCTCGACATCCTCCAGGACAAGTGGTCCTCCGCCTACGACGTGCGCACCGTCCTCCTCTCCATCCAGAGCCTGCTCGGAGGTAACGGATCGCGACCAAACCTTCTTTTGTTCGATCGACGGGACCCATCCATCTCGTGTGCTGCTGGCCTCCTGCTGCTTGCGTTCTCTTTGTTTTGTTTCTGACCGCCGACGGGGGTTATGTATGCAGAGCCGAACAACGACTCGCCGCTCAACACGCAGGCGGCGGCGCTCTGGGCGAACCAGGAAGGTACGCGATTCGCCATCTCACTTCGCTTCTCATCAAGAATGAAGAATCCCGCGATCGATCCATGGGTTTCTTGTTCTGAATTTCGCTTTGTCGTTTCCTCGTTCTTCGTTGTTCAGAGTTCAGGAAGATAGTGCAGAAGCTCTACAAGCCTGCCGCGTAGAGGAGGACAAGCACTGATCTCGCTTGGGTCGATGGAGAAGACAGGATGCTTTCGTTGGGTTGGGTTCCCAGTCTGGTGGTATATGTGACTGTTCTTTGAGTTCTGAATGTTCAGATGTTCATTTTTACAGGACTTGTTTTCACCCCCTTGTTGTTTCGACAAGACTGCTTGAATTTAGGGCGATCAACGAAATTTCAGTCTTTCAGATGAATTCACAGCGTGTTTGTGTTACCCAGAAGAAAACCACATGTACTTGAATACTTGATGTCGCCGTTCCTCCTCTGATGTATCAAGAACTCAAGGGTCAAATGGACCCTGTCCACCAAAGAGAATTCATATTTTCATTAATGTGGGGACAGTGTTCTCCAAACTTTTACTCAATCCGTTCCAAATTATCAATCAAGTCATTTTAGCTTTTCTAGTTTCTAGGTACACATACCTATAAAAGCCAAAACAACATAGGAGTAATTTGGAACCAAGGGTGATATTTTGTTTCATAAAAACAATTTGTAGACTATGCAGACATTTTGTATGAGAAAACAGCCAAACTAACCGACTAGCGGATATCCCTACGCTCTGCTGCCGTAGCGATCATCGAAAGTGTCACTTTTTTTAGCACATTCCACGCCATTCTACAATTTCATTTACACAGTCCACAAGGAAAACTAGCTCGTTTCCTGTCAAGTTTATGCAAATGGCAGTAGCCAGTAGCCCTAGGTGGCCCCAAACATGAATACAAGCCATGGCAACAATTGTCGCCCACGAATCAGTACGCTCGAGCTCGACACAGGTCTACAGTAGCATAACGGGAAAACATTTTTACATCGGCAGGCTTCCATTTTCAAGTTCCTTAGGCAGACTGAGATAGCTAGCTGAAGCGAAGAGCATGCTGTCAACTGTCACCCTTTTGTTATGATACTTGATATACGCTGAAAGAACATATGGCACATTTTCGTGCTGAATCTTATGTCTTGCCTCATCCAATCGACGGCTATCCTATCCAGGGTGCCCAACGAGGAGAGCTTATACGACCATTCACCATGTTTCTCTAACCATGTCAGGGTGAATCTGTAACCTGCAATAGTTTAAACTCTGTAAGGATCATAATCAGTTCCTTTATATTATTGACTAGAGAGTGAATACATCCTGGAATGAAATGAAAAAACATATGAAAGACGCTACTTTGGTAACATGTAACCGTCAGAAGAAACGTGAAAAAAGTAACACCGCAAGAATGACAAATATTAAAGCATAATAGCTGTGCTAATACTGAGCTGCAGTAAAACAAGAACATGAGATTCAGTGTGAGCAAGTACCACTAGCTTCGTGACAGACTGAAACCGAAAACATTTGTGTTCCATCATTTACTGAGATCTTCATGCGAACTAAAGATTGAAGCAGCAAATGGAACATACGAGCACTTGGAATTTCATCTGTCCCATTCCCTGAATCAACATTCACGCAGGCTAAATTAATTCCAAGCCATACAACAAAGTAGTGACAGATCAAATTAAGTTTTCACTAACCCGAGATGCATGAATGTCTTCTAGAGCATTCTAGCTGCAGTATCAGATCAATTCAAGCCACAAGAAGGATTAGTAAACAAAGCTCACTCACATACTTGTACGTGAAAAGGAACTACCGAGGTTTCTAAGCTGACCTCTTGACATTCCTCTGTGGGGCTACTGTGAGGAGCATTTTCAATCGACTGTACCCTCTTTATCTTGCCATGGGACAGTGGTGTCTTTCTTTTCGGTAACATTGGAGTTGATTTTTCTACGATAGCTTCAGGTGTTAGGCCAGGAGACCCAGTAGCTGTAGAATTGTTTTTTTCAGCCTTCTCGTCCAAGAGCTGCTTCAGCCTCAGAATTTCACTGTCCCTTGCTGTACAAATCAAAAATGGAAATGAGAAAGTATTGTGCCACCTAAACCAACTTAGTTGGTACCAAATAAATAAAGACAAGGGAAAAAACTGTTGGGAGAAACTTAAAAGTAAAATTGATGCGAAAGGACCACTCCATCTCACAAATCATGATGCATTATGTTGTCATAACACAATTTGTTAACCAGGTGATGCAAACTATGAATTAAATTACCACATCAGCACTGTAATAGGATGGAAAGATAGTGTTAAATTCTTGGTAATGTAGCACTTTTCCGTAACGATGTCAAAACAAATTTCGGGCCATAGCAGAAAGTAGAGGTAACATTTCAATGGCCTCCCAACTATTACTCGAAAAATTATGAATGCAAAATCGACCAATTGTTTGACCATATTGCAAAAAAATACAGAACAGTTTGGTTTTGGAAAATGTACGCAGAATAAAATATTCTTAATTTATCATATGCTAATAAGCTACAACCAGCAATCCAGTACAGCAAAGCAGTAAAGTTGATACTCATCAAACTTAGATGTCCTTTGCGAATTAAGCGTAGCTCAGCTGGTTGGGTTCCTTGCGGTTGAACCTGCCCACTCGGGTTCAAGCCCCCGATTTGACACGGGTGCTCGCATTTCCTGGATTTATTTCAGGATTTAACGGCGCTATTCTTTCAGTGGTAGGCGACGTGCCCGTCGACAGCGAGATACCTGTGGTGACTTCGTCAATCTCGAGATTTACTGATCCAACTCAGTTCTTCAGAGGTGTTCATAGGGGTAGGGTGTGTGTGCGTGTGATCATATGGGTGAGTGTGCGCTCGTGTCTGTAACTAGGTCTCACCAAAAAAAAAACCTTAGATGTCCTTTGGCGTCCACAATGCAATAAGGTTGTCCACTCTGACCTGAGCTTTTTGAAACATAAATCCTTGTGGCAATTTTATAGACAGTACTCCAACTAGTATATACTCACTTTAATTCACAAGTTTAGCTGGTATTCCGTGTTTGAAGTATTTGCCCATCGAGGCAAGCAAGGGCATAGTTATTGAAATATTTCCTTCCTCAATTGTTCTGTAATGATGTTAAAGACATTATTTAGGGGTTGTTTGGATCTGTAGTTTTGTGAAAACTGGAAAGTGGATCCAGTAAACCTGTTTGTTTGTTTCTCTGGAAATTTTGTTTGATTTCTGCAACTAACTTGAGGATAAGCAAAACTAGTTTTCTCTAAACTCTGGTTTCCCGGTTGTCACAAATTGTGTTTTGGGTGTCATCATTCTCAACAACCCAGCAACTTCGGTGAACACGACATATATAATCATATAATTAAGGGGAACCAGCTCAAAAGGATTAACCAAATTCATGTCTACTTCTCATGACAAGTTAGACAGGAAAAAAAAAGAAAAGAAAAAACATGGTCACAGGTAATAAGACTTCGACCTAAGAAAATTGCTTAAGAAACCAAAGCTGATCAAACTATGACATGTAAACTTAAACAGTATTTGCAATGTTCATCATTAGTTAGATATTTAGATCTGCACACTGTCGTGTTCAGGTTCAGGCGGTGTGAAGCATGTTGATAATAAATTCGAACAGGGACACACCACTAATCACTGCTCCAGTTTCCCAAAGACACGTATCAGTTTCATACATGTGCCAGGCTACAAATTTCTATTCTTTTTTTAAAAAAACGCAGGAGAGCTGTGTTTCATTGTATTATAGAGATGAAAAATAGGTGGGGTCCCCAACAGAATCCTCACTCATACGGGGACCACAAATTTCTATTCCATGAGTAAGCTAAAAGAGGTCCAACTAAAAAGAGAAAGGAACTTTGAGATTGGATATATAATCTTACTACGAATATCTTCAAGGAATTCCTGACGGGCCTTCTCAAGCTCATCCTCCTTGTCCGCCCTAGAATCATCAAATCAAATTAGCCAAAAATAAAACAAAATATAAGGGATATAAGAAATGATATAGGCACCAATTCCACCCTAAACAACAAAACCCCGATCTTACAGCTTCTCTTTGAGCTCATCATTATCTTTCTTCAGTTCGCTGGTCCAATCTTTCATGGCTGCATAGTCAAAACAAAAGGAAAAAATCAAATCAGGGGGAAAATAACAAGTGGGTTTCTCCCAAAACCCTCCTTTCCATAGCCCCATCCAAATCGAGTCCAGCCCAGAGATAGGTTCAGTCAGGACTCATACCATCGTAAAGCTCCTTGAGCTCCGCCTCCCGCTTCCGCTCCAGCCCCTCGTCCAGCAACTTCCGCTTCTGCAGCGAGGGATTGAACCGGAAAACAATAATTGCAGGCAGTGTCAAGCCACAGTGGCCCGGCTTATAGAAACAGGATGAGGAAGAAGCGGGAGGCCTGCGGTACCTTGAGAGCGGTGTACTTCTGGTGGAACTTGGAGTCAAGCCGCTCCATCTGCACCAGGAAATGGATCCAGAAGCTTCTAGACGTGGGTCTGAGTGGGAGCGGCGGTTTTGGGTGGAGGAAAGCAGAGGGAGGAGAGAGTTTTGGGGAAAATGTTTTGAACCCCGCACCGTGGGGAGTGGAGAACGAGATGATGTAGCTAGCCCTTTCCCTTCCGTTCAGTCCTCCAAGTCTGAGGTGAATTTTCCTGAAATTTTGAGGCCAAAGGTATACTATATACATGGTTGAATGCAGTTATTACATACTAGACCACAACTGATGCTATTGCTGTCAAGGCTTTGCTTAAAAGGCTTTTAATTCTACTAGGCAATAGCCCATGTGTTGCTACAGGCACATAGAACTTAAACAAAATAATTATTATTCTAAAAATATCATATATAATACCTGATAAACATGTCGCGATAGTACAAACACAAAAAGATGCTGATGTAAAGGCGAAAAAATACGCTAGGAAAAAACATGGTCCAACTCAAACGATATATACTTGCTAAGGACAACTGGCATTCATGCATTATATATTCGATCAGCTCAAAACCAATCTAGAGATGAGAGCCATGGATGCATTATAATGCATGAATCTAGAGATGTTACTTCGTACATCTATATATTCCACCTGCAGCATGCTGCTGCCACATGCCTATAGCTAAGCATTTTCAAGAATTCATGGCGTAAAAAGAAGCAAAGCTACAATACAATGCGTTACTTCAGAAGGGGTTTAAACTTTAAACAACTTGAGTAAGATTAGTGTCACTACAACCAAAATAAAAAATTGAAAATCTTGCAGAAAACAACCAAACAAGAAATTGAGTTAGGAATCCTTTTCTAACAAACTTTAAACAACTTTATAATAATTTGGTGTAGTTGGAATTTACAATAAGAATTTTGTTTGACAAAAGAGCATACATCATTAAATTGAGTTAGGAATCCTTTTTTAACAAAATTTTGGTAGCAAAATTGCATTAGCACTGTAAAGACTACCTAAAGTCTGTAAGACGTATGTCAGTTATCCAAATGTCCGTTCTGTAAGAAAAAAGGTTATGTCAATCAAATATCGCTTCGCTTTTGCTCAGAAAATCCATTAGAATAACAATGATGAAGATACGCCTACAACATTCAGTCCAGAATCTGATAAAGGCATGCACAGGATAGTATCAAATCCCCAAGTAAGCACAACTGCACAACAGGGACATACCAAAATCAAATCAGTAGGCAGTGATTAACGCTTTACGGACCTGGGTCAGAGGCTCAGAGTGGATGTACAGCAAGTGCAGATTACTTGCGAATGACAGCACGAAACATGCGTGGCGGCGCTGGATCCGCTCGACAGTGGTGTCGCAAGGGGAGCGTCGCGGCAGCGAGGAGGGGAGGGAGGCGGCTAATAGGGAGATGGGGACTCACGGCACCGCGGAGAACGAACTGCTCCCAAGGTGGATGCGCCACCGAGCAGGCGCCGGGACAGCGTGGCGGCCGGGCGGGGCGTGGTGCCGACCTTGCTGGAGCAGGGAGGGGCAGGGATGGTGTGGCGTCCAGGCGACCAAGCGGACAGGCGAGATGGGGCTTAGGGCGTGGTGCCCACCGAGCAGAGTGGGGAGGGGCAGGCGGCGCGGCGGCGGGCAGGCGAGACGGGGCCGGGGGCCGCCGACCGCGTGCTGGTGCCGGGGGCGGGGTTCGGGGTGGGAGCAGGGAAGGAATGGCGTAGCCGCGTAGGGAAGAAATCAAACGCGGGGAGCGGGATGGCTCGGGACTCGGGATAGGAGGAGGCATTTCGGACGCGTGACGTCAGGTGGCCAAACGGGCGGCCCGGCCCGCTACAGCACGGGCCTGCTAAGGCATGATCCGACTGATTTGTCGAGCTGTGTTGTTCGCTCCCTCCGTCCAACAAAAGGCAGGTTTTTATTCCAAAATTTTTTAAGATTTCCTGTCATATCGAATGTTTGACATATGTATGGAATATTAAATGTAGATAAAAAACTAATTATACAATTTCGTAGAAAACCACGAGACGAATCTTTTGAGCCTAATTCGTTCATGATCGGACACTAATTGACAAATACAAACGAAAGTGCTACAGTAGCCAAAGCCAAAAAATTTCGTGAACTAAACACACCCAAAATATGTAGCTATGAGTTCTGTGTCGGTAGAAGTAGTTTACGTTTAACAAAATTTTCAGTGAATACTATTCACATTTATGACTTCAAATTAATTTATTATAAAAATACATTTCGTAATGAATCTAATGGTGTTTATTTGATATCATAAATATTTGTATTTTTATCTATAATTAATCAAATTTGAGACAGTAAACTATGATACTGTGCTACAATTGCATGTTTTTCTGGAGAGAGGGAGTACATGCTAAGCACGGTCCAATAAGACTTGGGCTATGTCGTGCCTGGCTCGTTGGCACACCGAGTCCATCATGCTTGTGCCCAGTTCAGGTCCAACCATATTCTTTTCTCAAAAAAAGTCCAACCATATTCTCCACAAAAAAAATTGTCCAGCTCAGGGTGTGTTTAGTTGGAGAAAATTGGGTGAAAAGTTACTGTAGCACTTTTCGTTATTATTTGGTAAAATTTATCTAACCATGGACTAATTAGACTCAAAAGATTCGTCTCGACATTTATAGACAAACTATGCAATTAATTATTTTTTACCTACATTTAATGCTCTATGCATGCGTTTAAAGATTCGATGTGATGGGTGGAAGAGGAAATATTTTGGGTTTGCATAGGAAGTAAACAGGGCTTCAGTTTTTCACCAGAAATTTAACTATGTATGGCCCTGTTCGGCAGGCTGTTTTTTGGGCTTATAAGCCGGCTGTGGCTGATTTGCTATGAGAGAAAAACACTGTTCCACGGCTGATAAGCCGTGCTGATAAGCTCAGCCGAACAGGGGGTATGTATATACAAGTCATACAAATTCATAAACAGTTAGAGATACCAAATTAATATACATAAGCCTTCAAACTATACAATAATAAGCTTATAGCCAAAGACACGACACACTGAGGTTCAAACTTGATTCACTAATGTCAAGAGTGTCACAGTTTGTAACTATACAATAACAAGTCTGGAACTAGTGTCCGGTGACGGTCTGACATCAGCGGCGCCGAGACTGTCACAGTTTGTCAGAGTTGTATCGGTATGCTAGAACACGCAGCATGAGTATGACCCCATTCGCATGAAGTTATTAGCCCAGCTTATCAGCCATGATACACTATTTTTCTCTCACAACAAATAACATCACAACTTATCAGCCGCAAAAACAATTCAGAAAGTTCACTATCTTCATAGCAACAACCTTTTTGTTGATCATTATTGTTGCAGCATTTTCTCAAACGCAGACCATCATAACAATGCACACAAAAAATGGAACACTCGATTGGCAGACAGTGAACTTTAATATTTTTATATGCTCAAGTATAACTTGGTCTTTTAATTTGGGCGTTCAGCCACGTATAGCAACGAGACAACTTTAATTGACATTAGCACTTTTTTCAGCTGCTAGGTCACATTTTAGAAAGATTAGAGAAACGAAATGAGAGTATCACAAGGAAATTGACATCCTAGCTGGATTGTCCTGAAATCTATTCAGTAATCACATACTGATTGCTGTGCTGAACTGAAATAAGCAATGCCTCATTTGGATTATTGTTTCCTGTATCCATTATTTCTCAAACTCTCAACGCCATAGCATAGATACATCCAGCTTCTATCTATCTATCAAATTAACAGTAGTACAATGATACCTCCAAGTCTCCAACGGCTTGATCCTTGTGTGGCATTTCCATAACAATATCTGCCTAAAATCACTTTCCAGTGCACCGAAAACAAAATATCTAGATTGTGTTTCTACCACGTGAATGAAGGTAAAACATAAGAAGGATATGATCCATGCTTGCTGCACAGTGAATTGATGGCATCCTCCCCAGGAGTTTCTCCAAATTCACCAAGCCCAAGTTCATCTGCATGAATCCCTCCAGTAATGAAAGCAGATGCGATTCCTGACGCATTTGCTCCTTTGATGTCGTGGTGCAGTGAATCACCCACCATGATACATTCATGAGCATCAACACCTGCTAGGGACATCGCTGATGTATAGATCACCTGACAAAGCCATAACACATTAGTAGCTAACACAAAAGGTTTTGCCCACCAACCACACAAAAACAAAATTCTAGCAAGGAAAAAAACTATAAAAGGGTGTACTAGCGTGTGGTTCATCATATTCTTTGAGTGCCAATGCAACTAAGTATCATGCTGACGCTGACGTAGCTTGATGACAGATGTAGAGAGGGCCAAGCTAAATCGAGTTATGCTTAACAAATTTGTTGAATACAATCAAGTGATTTCTTGAGAAATCTGAAGACTGAGGAGCCATGTCCCTCGATTAAGCTCCGCTGCTGCATGCAGATAGAGTTGAATTGTTCCTTTTCTTTTCTCGAACATGCAAAAGATGCAGTTGAATTGTTCTTTAATCTACATAAGTAGACATGCTATGGTTAGTTGAATACCTTATCAGGCTTCCCCATCCATTTCACTTCACCACCAATACTCTCATATTTAGCTGCCAGAGTGCCTAAAAGGAGATATTGCATTTACAAGAATAACCAGAAATGTACAAGTTAAAGGCAACATAGGCTTACATACTGAGCAAAAGCTTTACATCATACTCTCACAATTGAGCAATATCTAAATTGGTAGTGCAGCCATGCAGATTCATTTTAAGCTAAACAACATAGGAGTAATACTTAATATCATGATCATAAGCCATGCAGATTCATTCCAAGCTAAACAACACAAGAGTGGTGGATAAAAGCATGCAAAAAAGTTGAGAAGGCCAAAAGAATGGGTTTCAACAGTGCAGTAACCCAGGGAGCTTGGCCCCTATGGAATTAAAGGAACAGTTTTTTTGTATGGTGCAACCCCATCGCTGCCATCAGCACAACACTTCTTCAAAGATGAGTTGACGCTCTGGTGCCAGAAAACTCAAGGAGCTATTTTTTGGTACTGGAGAGGGTCTAGTGTGAGTGTTTTTACTAAGGTCGGTTCATTGTTTACATGTATATTAGGTGATTAACTTTGGTGCTTTGCTGCAACCTTCTCTTATCTCCTAGGTGAGGTGAAGAGGTTGCTTTGTATGGGATTCTTTCCCCTTTTTTCTCTCTCTACTCTATAAGGATACACATCTGTCCAGTGTGTTTGATAAAAAAAAATACCAGGCATGACACGGAGATCTCGAGCTTCGACAGTGACATAATCTGGATTAGCTACCACCATTGGAAGTCGCTTTTCTAGGCCAAGCATTAGAACATGCTCAAGCTCCTCGAGACTTTTGGGAATAGGATCACCAGAAGGTGAACCAAGGGCTTCAGTACCGTGGGCTAATATAAACTCTGCGTCATCAACATTGTTCACAACTTGCAAACCAAGGCCCTATATAGTATGAGAAAATGAAAAACTGATTAGAATAAATCCATTCCGATGCTAAGCGGAAGTGGCAGGAGACAAACCTCCAGAGAGATTGCCCCTCGATCGCCCCAAGTGATATGGATACACTTCCTTCCAAGGGCTGCAAACCATGGGTCGTTTCTCCTATATTCATGGATTAATTAAATGGTAGAGGGGGATTAATAGACAGTTTATCTTGCAGTTAAATGTAGAAAGTTTTTATATAATTTCCGAGTAAGTCACACCAAGGGACCAAATACTATTGCATATGATAAAAAGGAACTCCTCTGGTTGGTAGTATCATGAGCATTTTGGTTGATATGTGCAGTCCAATGTAAAAATCAAACCCTCAGAACCCAGCAAATGTTAAGGTAATTATACTCATGACATCTATCTTGTTTTACATCCGTAAAGGAGAGCAGGAGACAATAATAAGCATAAATCTCGAAAAGAGACAATAAGCATAAACATAACTTCTATCGGCACGGCAGAGGAAACTGCCCCCAGGAAGCTTACTTCTGAAGGTGTTGATGTGTGAGCTCCCCACTGGTGATGGTCGCGAGGAAACAGGATGTGTCGAACCCCAGGCTCTTGAGCTTCTCCATTGTCACAGACGACCGCCTAGAGGAATTGCTGATTATCACCATCTTTGCCCCATTCCCCGCAAGCTTCTCCACTACAAGAATCACCTCGATTGTTCACATAAATAAATAGCAGCATCACAACACAAAGGAAACAAATACAAGCTTAACAGAGGTAGCTACACATTCTCTGCCAACATACATGCCAAAATGGCACCGGGGTAGGGCTTCTTCCCGTCGTGAAGAACGCCAAACTGGTCCAGGAACCATGCCTGAGAGATTGCGAGACAGATTCAGCTGTAGCCAAATGAGACTGTAGCAGCAGCAAATGGCAAGGACAGGTTCTAATTTCCACAGCGATAAGGCGATTTCTCAACAAGATCTGAGATCTGGTCATCCGAATCGGCGTCCCACGGTTAGTCGCAAGGCGAATCCCAAGCATCAACAGGAGGGGGAGCGATTGTGATTAAAGCAGACAATAGCTTGACTCCTGGGAAGTGGGGAGGAGGTTGCCTTAAATCGCCCGGACTCGGCGATGGCTCGGATCCCGGCCACCCTCTCAAACACCGGCGCTGCCGCCGCCGAGGCCATTCTCTTCTCCCCCGCCGCCGCCGCCGCCCGGACCTAGAGGCAGGAAGCGGAGCGTGGAGGCGACGCTAGGAAAAGCCAAGGTGGTGGTTCGGAAGTGGGTTTGTTAGTCCAAGTTAGTAAAAAAATTGAACCATTCGATCCTAATTTGACGGCTCCTTTTCCTTCCGCACATATCCTGCTTCCCTTCCCAATCCGAGCGTGGCGCGATTTGGCCGTCCCCAACGAGCTGTCCGCCCCGCCCCCCGCTTTCCTCCCCGTTTTGCGGTGCCTTGCTTGCCCCTCCTTCCTCGCTCAAATGCCTCCCAGGCCGACGCTCCGAGGCCGCGGGGAGGAGGAGGAGCGGCGGCCAGCGGGGGAGGACACGAATCGTAGCCGGCCTCCCGCCCGCTCGCCCCCGCAATTGTTGTTGTTGCGCGCAGGGCGGTTTCGAATAATCCATGGCTCCGCCTCTGCCTCCGCCTCGGCTTGCTGCGCTCCTCCTCGCCGCGCTGCTGCTGCTGCTGGCGTTGGCAGGGTCTGCTCCCGGGGCTACGGCTACCGGCGTCTTCCAGGTGCGCCGCAAGTTCCCCGTGGGAGTGGGAGGCGGTGCTGCTGGCGCCAACATTAGCGCCCTTCGCGCCCACGACGGCACCCGCCACGGCCGCCTCCTCGCGGCCGCCGACCTCCCTCTTGGTGGCCTCGGCCTCCCCACCGACACTGGGTACGTGCCGGCGCTCGCTAGCTTGTATATTTTGGAAGGATTTCCCGGTGGGTGATTGATTTGAGTTTGAATGTGGCGGATTATTGGGCCGGTCCGGGCGCGCGCAGCCTCTACTACACGGAGGTCAAGCTCGGGACGCCGCCCAAGCGCTACTATGTCCAGGTCGACACCGGCAGCGACATCCTCTGGGTCAACTGCATCACCTGCGAGCAATGCCCCCGCAAGAGCGGACTCGGGGTACCATTTCCCACTTTCCTTTTTTTTTTTGTATGTGTGTCTTAACTGCAGATTAATTCAGTTGTGTCCATTTTTTATGTGAATGCGGTGTGGGCTTCTCTGTGCAGTTAGACTTGACGCTCTACGACCCCAAGGCGTCCTCCACCGGGAGCACGGTGATGTGCGATCAGGGATTCTGTGCATCCACCTTTGGGGGAAGGCTGCCAAAGTGCAGCGCCAATGTGCCCTGTGAATATAGCGTCACGTACGGTGATGGTAGCTCGACGGTAGGTTCCTTCGTCAACGATGCACTGCAGTTTGATCAGGTGACTGGGGATGGGCAGACACAGCCTTCCAATGCCAGCGTCATTTTTGGGTGAGTACGGTCGTTTCAGTTATGACATTGCAACCGTTTTTCTTAGGATACCACTCATTCGATAAACTATTATTCTGCCTGAAAAGATTAGCATGATCCTTGGCCATTGCCTCAAATCCTTCTTTAGCATTCATTCAATAGGGCAAGAGGCTATTATGCTGCCTGAAAAGATTAGCATGATACTTGGCCATCGCCCCAAAGATACTTAAATATCCTTCTTTAGCATGAGCTTCAATTTTTTTTGTCCCACTGTGAGGTAATGAAGCTGTATTCTTGGCCCTTTATCCTGGCTACATGTTCTTGTGCTATTATTTTCATTGAAAAGATAAGTATCATGGAAAGCATCAACCCTGCTGTGGGATTTGCTATATGCATCCCATGCTCTTTATCTAGAATATTGCAATACAAAAACTGAGTAGGATGTCTTAATTGGGGATAGATGATTCTTCTTTCCTTTGTAGGTGTGGCGCTCAACAAGGTGGGGATTTGGGAAGTTCAAGTCAAGCCCTTGATGGAATTCTTGGTTTTGGTGAGGCAAATACATCAATGCTATCACAACTAGCTACTGCTGGTAAAGTGAAGAAGATATTTGCTCATTGCTTGGATACTGTAAAAGGAGGTGGAATTTTTGCTATTGGAGATGTGGTGCAGCCAAAAGTAAAAACAACACCATTGGTAGCCGACAAGTATGTATGTTAACCTTGCCACACTAATTATCATTTTGGTTGCATTACACTCTCTCTGGAACTATCCTATCGTTGATAATTTTAAGTAAATTTTGTTTTGGTTTCTAGAACTTGCTTCGGGAAGAGAGATAAAATACGTATCATAGTTCTGTGTTAAGGGCCAAAAAGATGTGATCATACAATATTTGCACCATGTGTAATGTTTGATTTTTTGGTAGGATAACATCGTCGCTCCTGCCATGATATAATACAAAATGAACAATGGTCATTCCATAAATAAAGGCTCTAGTTGGATTTGATAGGGAACTTCCATGCCACTTTATAGAATATTTCATAATCTGATTGATGCCAATGATGCATTTCACGAACCACCAATTTTATAGTCCACTAGTCATATAACGCTTTTGAATTGTTCATAGCTGTTGACTTTGATTGATCCTTAAGTCTCCATTTTTATAGTTCACTATTATTGCAATGTCAAAACTCAAGCAAAATGGGGGGAAAAATATCCGTCCCACTCCCAGCTCTAAAAACCTGCTGTTGCTGTACTTGCTCTATGAAATGGTGGACAACTGGCGTGTTACTAGTTTACCAGAAGTCTTACAAGATAGCGTGCACTGCTGCTTGCTTTTATGATTAAAAATGTTGACCAACTGGTGTCCAAGAGCTTGAGGTGGGGTGCTGACTGCTGAGCTAATTTTGACATGTGAAGTGACAAACCTTGCTTAGGCACGTTGCTTAGTATCCAACTAACAAGGAAAAAAATTATATGAGAACTGGACACTTATGAAGTATGGAATAAAATATGATAAATAGCATGTGCCAAGAAAATAAATATAGGTATTAAAATATTTGGTCTTTGGACATTGCGTAGTGAAGTTCTAAAGCGGGCCGATAATGTAAAGAGCGGTAGAGGTCGACCTAAACTAACTTGGGACGAGTCCGTTAAGAGAGATCTTAAGGAGTGGAATATCTCCAAGGATTTAGTTATGGATAGGAGCGCTTGGAGATTGGCAATCAACGTGCCGGAACCGTGACCTCTTTTTGTCTCCCTCTATGTCCTTTTTTGTGTCTCCCTGTTTCTCGTCTCTTTTGGGTTTCATCTCTAGCCTACCCCAACTTGCTTGGGACAAAAGGCTATGTTGTTGTTGTTGTTGTTGGACAAATGTTCTGTCACTGGCATTTGTGCTATGCTACAAACAGAAGTTTCACCAATTCTGTTTTGCTAGATGCTAGTGCTAGTGACCCTTCCTGTTCTTTTTTCCCATGGCCTCTTCGACCATACAATTGTTTTTGTGGGTTTTGAGTCGGTAAAAAGTCCCGTATCAATGGCATTATTACAAACTTTATATGAACGCACAGTTTCTTGGCACATAGTTTTAGTTCTACTTAAGATATTGCAGCTGGCTGTTTTACTTCATTTATACCATACTCATAACCTGTCATGATTTTACTTTCCAGGCCACACTACAATGTGAACCTTAAGACAATCGATGTTGGTGGCACTACACTAGAACTCCCGACAGATATTTTTAAACCAGATGATAAAAAGGGTACCATAATCGATAGTGGTACCACCTTGACATACCTTCCAGAATTGGTTTTCAAAAAAGTAATGCTCGCGGTATGACAAAGATCCCGTGCTAGTTCTTCCCTTGTGATGTTTGACCATATGCCTTTTCTTTACATATTAGGTTTCTCAATCAATTGTAGGTATTTAACAAGCATCAGGATATAACCTTCCATGATGTTCAAGATTTTTTGTGTTTCCAATATCCTGGAAGGTATGTTTTAGTATACACAATATAGCTGCATTTTTTTTGCGACAACACAATATAGCTGCAGTTGGAAGAGTACTAATTATTACTTGCAATTCCTTCCATGCTGCATTTCATACATGCTGAAATATATTTTATTGAAATCTTGGTATCGATAATGCCCTCTCATACTTCTTTCATGAATTGACATCCTCATCTCTTCGATTCTTCACACTTGCTCTGTTTTCATTTGAATTGGCACAAAGATGAATCACCAGCCCATAGATTATATTCTCTTGCTATGATTATGATTCTAATTGTTGTGTTCATTTCTCTTGCAGTGTAGATGATGGATTCCCAACCATCACCTTCCATTTTGAGGATGATCTTGCGCTGCATGTGTATCCCCATGAGTACTTTTTCCCAAATGGGGTAACATGACATTTCTCTCCTAGTAGAGTAACGTTTAATTCACCCATTGCCATGGGTTCATCATGATTCCAGCTTATAGCACTTGAAAGTGGCTTCAGTGCTCTTGTCTTTCTTTCTCCCCTTTTGCATAAACTACATGATAATGGTTACAATAAAACACTTTTGTAATTTGTAATATCATGTGTGCCATTGGTAATCAATGTGAAAAACAATAACTAAACTAGTATATATGAATGTATGATGCATCTACCTTGTGCTGTCTTTTCCAGTTACATTGTTTATTTGTTAGGATTTTGGTTCTCCAAAAATTTCTCAATCACTCCATATCAAGCCTCCAGGCGGGTTTTCTTTTCATCTGTCTTTTAGTATTGTCTGTTTGCCCTTGATGTGAAATAATTTTGCTGAACTCGAGAGATATATTCTTTTGGATAAAGGTGTCAAAGTATATACTAAGGAAAATTGCCAGAACACCCAGTCAAACCTACGTTGCCAAAATGCCATTGATCTATCAATCTATGTGACTATGCCAATGATAGTTGGTAGCCTTGTCCCGCATGTCATACACTCGATGGAATGTTGGCAAAAGTGCAATGCCTTTCACTAATGGTATGGTGGCAACTTCCCAAACACTGGTATTACACGATTGACCACGGTCATCACCCATTAGTACTTAATTTGCTTCAAACTTAGTAAACATGAGTACGACAGAAGCAAACCCCAACTACATTTACAACACATCTAGATTTACGTGCACTTGAAGATTACATTACATGTCAAAGGTCATCCACACTGTAGAGAGGTTAAAGAAAAATCGCACACATTCATATTGCCAACATGAATGACATGTACATGCCTTGTGTGCCTTTGAAATTTCTGATAGTTCTCATTGCCTTTCCAGACTGCACCATTATTTTGCTTATAAAGAGAAATAGCCTACCACTTCTGTATATGTATACATTCTCTTTATTATATGTTTGTAGCTGGAAACTCTTTTCTTTTCGTGAGTAATCAGTAAAGCAGTAAAGCTCTATGCTTCACGTTCTACAGTATTAATATATAGGCATAACTAAGAGTTATTTCAGTAAATTTTTAATCAAAGTCCATTTTTGATATTTGGACTCTAGCACAACAACTGTTTGAAATAGCAGAGCATGCAAGTTCCATTTCCGAGTGCATAAAAAGTACGTGATCATGACTTTTATGGTCTACATTTTTTGTTCCCTGAGCAGAATGACGTATACTGTGTGGGATTCCAAAATGGTGCATTACAGTCAAAGGATGGAAAGGACATTGTGCTTATGGGAGGTCAGCACTGCACTAGCAAATCGTTTTTGTTCCTTACGCTGTGTTTTTGACACTGCATCTGTTTTCTTTCAGATCTTGTCCTTTCAAACAAGTTGGTTGTCTATGACTTGGAAAATCGAGTCATTGGGTGGACTGACTATAACTGTAAGTGTTAGCACGTTCTAATCTGCTCATCCTTAGTTCATTTCATAATACATTGCAGTCATAGTCAGTGGCGGAGCTTGAACTAAATTGAGAGGGGACCAATCAAACTTGAGGTATTAATAGAGCGGGCTAGATTAGCGATTCATCAGCATTTAAGTGGTGGAATTAAGTCTTCGTTCACTTTAGTATACACAAAGCTCCGCCCCTGGTCATAGTTTGCTGTTTTATTTCCAGTGACTAGTTCCAAAATATTTTACATGAAACTGGGAGCCATGAGCTTAGCCTACAATAATTTATATTCTTGTTAACCGTCAATTACCATTACATATGTAGTTTGGGATAAAAGTTCATCCACATTTACTTCCTTTTTGTTTTTGGTGAAAGACACTTTCAGAGGGAAAAATGAAAACCCATGGTTGGTTAGTACAAGCATTGCACTGTTCTGAATCATAAATACCAGTCATGGGTTGCCCCATATTTTCACAACTATCTGGTCATCTGCTTGTAATTTCAGGTTCGTCGAGCATTAAAATTAAGGACGACAAAATGGGCACAACATCTACTGTCAATTCAGATGACTTGTCCTCTGGATCGAAATTCCACTGGCACATGTCCCTGGTTCTGTTGGTAACAATGGTGTGCAGTTATTTGATATGCTAGCTCTATTGTATGACACGAACACTGATGGAAATCCATTTGGTTCGTATATTCTTTCCACGAAAAGGAAATGTAGGGCTTTAGGTTGTGTCCTCTGCCACGGAAAACAATGAAAACAAAAACACTGTACAGTGTACACTATACTGAGCCATTGTTTGACTAGTGTAATGCTGGGGTGAGGAATATATGGTCGCACGTGAGTTGAGTTTCCCGTTAAAAAATTGCATGTGCCAAATATGAATATTTTTTGTTTGCAGTACAGCAATGTTCTGACATTTCTTTGGGAAATCAATTGTCGTTTGGTGTAAACTTTCATTCTCCCATTTTTTAATAGCATTCTGACATTTCTGTGGAGTAAAAAAAACGTGATATATGGTGATTGAGAACCCTAAGACTGGGTCGAAAAAACGGTGGCTGGAAAGTTTTTATTTGATCCTGATCTGTAGCTGGTTTGACCGTCGACTCAGTTCTCTATTTTTTTTTCAAACCTTTCATAATTCCTGACATCATGTACATATGAAAAAAAATCTATAATAGTTAATTAATAAATAATTACTGAAAAAGGTGGTACGTTGTTGGTATCCACCGCTAAAGAAAACTCGTCCGCCAGTTACCCTTTTTGCACAATAAAAAGCTCTCAAAGTCTCATGTTGCATATTTTAAATTCTGAACAAAATTTTAAGGGCTTGTTTGGAACCTAGGATTGTGGAAATGCATGAACGACTAGGGTAAAATAAGGGTAAAATTTTAAGCGATAGGAAGTTGGATTAGGAAATTCCTGCTCCAAACAGACCCTGGATTCTTAACTTTTTTTCCTACGGCCTATCCAAACAAACATTCCTTTAAAATTCTAATATTTTCTAATTCTCTATTTTGCAACTGTATTCCTACGAAATTGCTATGTTTTCACATTTCCGTGTTCCAAAATGGGACCTAACATTCTTCCATTTTTTCTTTGTTCCAAAGGGAGCCTGAGTTAAATTTACAAAAGAGAAACCATTATTTATTTTATTTTGAAATCCAAAAGTTTAAACTTACAGTGCCAACTAGCCTGTGATACAATTTATCTTCTCCATAGTATAAACAAGCAAGACAATTTCGCTGAAAGCTTTACCTTCTACTCTGCCAATAACCTACGATCACCCTTCACCTTGTAATCAAGCATGAATCTCTAGGCAAATGACTGTATGGGCATCATTGAATTGCAAGGCCATCTAGTTGCAGTGACAAATTTAGGAATTGGAGCAAGGATGGCCCAACTTGATGTAATGGGTTAAATCCTTGGGTGATCCATACACAATCTTCTTGAAGTTAAGCAGTATAACTACTGTAGCCCTAACATTCAACCAAATCATAGGGTGCTCCATGGCTCATTGTGCCACCCAGCTTGGTACCGACACTATTTAGTTGTGCATAAGGTCCATTATTGTCTTTTGAACAGCATGTGAACAGCAAAGGGATCAGGATATATACACAATTCAACAATCAATAGCACACTACAGCATAACAGAGTTGATATATTGTCGCATCAACCAAAGGCATGTCGAGCAGAAGGCAGGGGATGACCAAAGAAGCTTCTGCTATTTCATGATCTGATCGCACAAAAGCAGGCAAGATTTCAAAGTTAAAGGTACATCCAGCTATGATATTACAAAACTGATAAGGTAACAGATCCATCACTCCAAGGCAAAATGACAACGGGAGGCAAGGTCTGCTTTAGTTCAACTTCTCAATTAGTTCGTTGATTTTGTCGCCACGGTTGCCTGAGTCACCACCATCCTTGTAGGGTTTCCTCTTCATCTGCAGCCTCCTCTCTGGACACTTGAGCTTGAGGGGCATGAGGAACTTCGATGCTTCTCGAAAGTGCGGCCCAACAGTGGCGATCTCATGCACAACATCTTCCAAGCATATGATGCCGTGTTCTCCAAGAGCCTGTTTTAAGCAAAGGCACACAAGGAGACTTTTCAATGTAATTCAGAAGTTAAAACTAAATCTAAAATCTCCAGAAGCCGTTTTAACCACCCCTCTGTTTTCTCACTCCGCGGCAAAAAAAAATATAGTGTACAATGAGAATGCTTAATCGTGAATAGTTTGCTTTTCAGTGATCACTGGATTCACAAAAAATATGTTGGCGACAAATGAGCTGAAAATGAACTGATCATCCAAATGGAAGTGCTGTTATTAGCTATTACCAGATCTTCTTAGCCTAACTAATAATAGTACCCATAATTGGTGACTGAGGGCATGCTAGTTCCTTATTGACGCATAGCCTGCAGCAGTGGTTATTTCAATTTGTTTTGATTAGGTCTTCTCAGCCTAACAAAGACTAGTACTCAGAAGTCAGAACCGGTGACTAGGGGATTTAATTCCTTATTGATGATTAAGATTAACCCCCAGTAGTTACTTCAATTTGCTATAATCCAATCTTCATAACCTAAAAACTACTAGAACTCAAAACTGGTGACTCAAGTTCCTTGCTGACCGGTAGCCCACAGTACATAATAATTTGCTTAAATATATAATATATATGGTGTCAAAGCATACCTTCTCAATTAGATCGTTGCTGGTAAGAGGGAAAGGCTCCTTGTCCAAGAACCCACGGCCCTTCTTGTAAATAAGCTCTTTCACATTCTTCAAGTTTGGAAATCTATTGTAACACAGCAGCAAAGCTGAATATCAACAAAAACAACAAGATAGTCGATCATAGCATTGGAAAATGTTGTTTTCATTCGGTTAAGTTACCCGTAGGTGACAAAGGGTTCAACCACAAGCAGCCTCTTCAGCGTCAACGCGGTGGCCTTGAGAAACACCCCAGTGAGGACCTTCGTCAGCCGTAGCTTCCTCAAAACCTTCCTAATGTGCGGATGCAAGTCCACGGAGCTACAAGCACACGCATCAAACAAGCAACGCTAGCTGTTAACACCATTGATGGAAAAAAAAAACAGCGGAGAGTTTGTTCCGCTACCAGGACTACTACCTACCCAGGGATGCGAATCGCGAAGACGAGCTTGGAGCTGAGCGCCTCGACAGGGGGCTGCTTGCGGACCTTGAGGCGGGTCCTCATCCGCAGGAAGTCGCGCTCCTTGTTGCGGAACGCGGTGACGAAATCCTCGGGCCGCTTGACGATGACCTTGTGCTCGTCGCGGATGCGCTGGCGCTTGGCCGCCTTCCGCTCCCGGTTCCTGACGGCCCAGTCCACGTTCTCCTTGCGCTTCTTCAGCTTTGACTCCTCCACGAACGCCAGCTGCCCCGGGGTCCCCTCCACCGCCATCGGTACGATTATCCGCGACGCTTCTTCCCCATCGGCGCCCATTTTTTTCTCCTTCCGGCGGCGGGGAGGAGGGGAAGAGGCGGCGGCCGGGAAGGAAGAGGAGGCGGCGAGGGTTTCTGAATCGTGAGGATTTTTGCTCCTGCTGCCTGCTGGGGTGTTAAGGACACTGGGTGGGCTGGGCCGATGCAGTGTGGGTCCAGCAAGACCCATCTTGGGCTTTGTAATTCCTGTTGGGCCGAAGATTGGCAGCTGGGTCCCACCTGCCGTAACGGCGGTCGGTTTGGGTCGTAGAACGGTAGCCGCACCGCAATGGGGAAAACGTACGAAGCCTTCTCTTGTCGCAGTCCAGGTCCAAATCCAACTCTGGCCGTCAAGGCGTTCGAGCCGCCGCCTCCCCTCCGCCGGCCGTCTCGCACGAAACGCGGCGGAGCCTCCCGTCCCAGCCCCGTCCCTAATCGGCGAACAGCAAACCGTGGGCCGTGATCGCTGGAGCTCTCGCGGCCTCGAACCGGGAGGAAGGTATTGTCGGCTCATGTTCCAGCCGCTGGCTATTTTCGGTTTTGTGCGCACGGTTTCCAAATTCAGTGATGGACTGATGGTAGTAGTGCTGATCCGAGACTCTCATCCGGCCAAGTTGTTCCAGGGGAGTTTGTGGGTTTCTGGAATTTCTCCAGATTACTGGAACCATAATTTCCTGTAAGGATGGTCTGCCGACGCAAACGTGATGGCTGTAGAGTGTAGGCTACTTTTGTTGTGGGTAGTAACATTCGAAGGGTGCTTCATCAGTAGTAACATTCGAAGGGTGCTTCTGATGAAGCAGCGAGCTCTCTTGTTGTTAAGTATAACACTTATATATATTTTTTTCTAAAGCTCTATCCTAGTCGGTCTCGCATCCAGCTTGCAAGGCATTGTCTTAAACTTGCTACATAGACCTGGCCAAAGCTTGCTAAATGAAAGAAAACAAATTCAATGAAGATTTTGATTCTGCGATGAATGGTCAACCTGATTACTGGGTGCACATGGGCATACATGACACAATTAGTTCCCCTCCCATATGCATATAGCTAAATGATGTATCTAACAATTTGCAGCTTGCGAGCGGCTGTAGTGCTCCTTGTACACTGAACTAATTCTACTTGCTTGCTTTCTTAATTAAAGGGTAGAGCTGCTTCCCTTCTCTTTTAAGAAAGAAAAGAAATGGAATGTAAGTTGTCCTGAGCTATATTGGTGCTTACGGTTTTGTTTATTCTGCTCATTCAGGTTTGAACCTTCTTTAGAAATATACAATATGGCCGCGGTTGATACAGCTACCAAGGAGATGGAGGCACTGCATGTGGGACAAAATGAAGAAACCAAAGTAGGTAGCCGCAGCGGTTTCTTTGTTTCCCATAGCCCATAGAATCACAAATGCTGTTTCTACACAACACAGAGCAGGTTTGCTTTGGCATCTATTTGAGAACAGAAGGAGGGGGTATTTTGTTTGCAGAGTTGGTCCTGTTGTAATCATGATGACTGCTTATTGTTCTTGTATACTCATGTTTCCATGTTGCAATCATGCTTTTATCTTAATTCACCATTTTAAATAATGACCAGAATTGTCCTAATAGCGGTCACTAAACTTTTGACTAGGTAACATGGGTAGCTTCCCCAGAACTCAATTTGAAATTGAAAATGATTAAAAAAATTCTTTATTTACATGGATTAAGGAACCCTGTATGACATTCTCCTTGCTTTCCTGTATATTTGCTTTCATAGTGAACATCCCCTTCTTTTTGCAGGCAGATCTGATTAAAGAAGGCAAAACTGCAAACAGCAATGGTGTGGTTCCTGCAGCTCAGTCTTCACCACCAGAGGATGATGACGAAGCACAAGCTGATGATCCATCTCAAGATGGAGCACCAGGTGGCAACTCTGCCTTGCAAGTTCTGTTTGCCAAATTTCTCATATAAGGCTGAAACTCTTTTATTGCATCTAGCATTTGGGGTAATGTTAGTCTAACAGTTGCCTTTGAAATGGATATCTTCAGAAGCTGCAAAGAAGAAAAAGAAGAAAAACAAATCCAAGTGAGTCCTGCTGTTGAATTGGACCATACATTTTTTGTTTTGTTTTGTCTGATTCAATTTACGAGGATCTCCCATACATTTTGTGTGTTTTTTTTTGTCTGTTTCAATTCACGAGGATGTCCCATGCCTTCTGTAGAAAGAAGAAGGGTCCTCTTCAGCAGACAGATCCTCCATCAATACCTGTTGACGAGCTTTTTCCTTCAGGAGAATTTCCTGAGGGTGAAATTCAGCAATATAAGGATGAGTAAGTGCAACTCTATCACCAGTTGTGGAAGTTGTATAGAATTAAACTATCCTATGTGAGCATATGTTGATTTCTTATCATATGAAAACCTTCACGTCTGAAATGCATCGAGGGGAAAAAATTTAGTTCCCCCATCCTTTAACTATGATGATTCTCATTTGATATTGGGAACTGCCATTAACTGCTTACAAATATGTACACTATTGATCTTCAGTAATTTATGGAGAACAACTAGCGAGGAAAAGAGGGAGCTCGAACGACTGCAAAAGCCAATGTACAACTCTGTTCGCCGAGCAGCAGAAGTTCATAGACAGGTTTGGCATGAACCCGTCTCTGATAAATTTGCAGCATAATCTTAATCCTATGTGTTGTTGGTTGCAATTCTATAATGTTTGTTCCTGATTTTCTAGGTGCGGAAATATATGAGGAGCATTATTAAGCCTGGAATGTTAATGATTGATCTATGCGAAACACTGGAAAACATGGTCAGGAAACTTATCAAGGAGAATGGACTGCAAGCTGGCATTGCCTTTCCAACTGGATGCTCCTTGAATTGGTATGTTATTCTTGTATTGTGTTTCCATTGATACGATATACATCTGTCGTGTTTCCAATTCTTCATTCCATTCTTATTGTTGAGATGTTGTACCGCTCAGTCTGAGCTTCTTGTTTTTAATATAATCAGCAGCTCACCTGCTTGATTCATTTTAAAAATATCTTCATTCCATTCACAAACTGATAAGGAAATCCAATTCTTAGGGTCGCAGCTCACTGGACTCCAAATGCTGGTGACAAGACTGTTCTGCAGTATGATGATGTGATGAAGCTGGATTTTGGAACACATATAGATGGTCCGTCAATCTTTGCCTTGTTTATCTTGTATGAGCTTTTGTTATGACTACCTCTGTAGATTTCATGTAACTAACTTATTTGTTCCAGGGTACATTGTTGATTGTGCATTTACTGTTGCATTCAATCCTATGTATGATCCATTGCTTCAAGCAACAAGAGATGCCACAAATACAGGGATCAAGGTAATTTCAACATGTTCCTTTGCACCCTCTGTAGGCCGTGCTTCTACGTTTATAGAGTGGGGTATAAGAGTGCATGCTTTCAGTTAGCACCTTTGCCCATGTCATTTTCCTGTAGTGTTCTGCGATTGTACAGAAGTGATATCCTTTGCTCAAGCGTGACATGGTCATGTGCTCATTGGAATAACAATTTCCATTAGATAATTATTGTGTGTTGGTATCTCTCTCTAACTGCTCCTGTATATAGTTCTATGTCTTGGCTTAATTTGAATTTCTCCTTTATATGTGCCGTGTTCTGAAATTATATTGCAGCATGCACTCATTGAACTTTAATATGACTTGATCACTTCATTGTAGGAAGCTGGAATAGATGCACGGCTTTGTGATGTTGGTGCTGCAATCCAAGAAGTAATGGAATCATATGAGGTTGAAATCAATGGGAAAGTTTTCCAAGGTGCTACAACTTTTGATTTTCTATTGTGCCAAACAATATAACGTAGAAAAGGCAATGGCAATTGAAAGTACCTTTTTGTTTGTGACAGTAAAAAGTATTCGGAACCTCAATGGACATAGCATTGGGCCATATCAGATCCATGGTGGAAAATCAGTTCCGATTGTGAAAGGCGGAGAACAAACAAAAATGGAAGAGGGGGAGTTTTATGCTATTGAAACTTTTGGATCTACTGGTATGTTAGTCTTTGTAGCTTCAACTGATTGACGGAAATATCGTAGTGCTACAATGTGTCATCATGAATAGTTTTTATAAAAATAAAAAGGATTAATCACTTCACTTATATCTAGAATAGTCACTTCACATAAGTTCAAGTCCTCGATGACTTCTACATTTTGTAAGCTTCATGACATTTTCAGGAAGGGGATTTGTCCAGGAGGACTTGGAATGCAGCCATTACATGAAGAACTTTGACGTTGGGCATGTGCCTTTGAGGGTAGCAAAGGCTAAGCAACTACTTGGGACCATCAACAACAACTTTGGAACACTTGCATTTTGCCGCCGGTACTTGGACCGTCTTGGCGAGACAAAATACCTCCTGGCTCTGAAAAATCTTTGTGATAGTGGTATCATTCAGGTATGTGAAAAGCTCCATCTCGACTCCATTGTCTGAACCCTGTTGTGGACATGGTTATTCACCGTCTCCTTCTCTGTTCGTACTTTGCAGCCGTATCCTCCATTGTGTGACGTGAAAGGGAGCTATGTCTCTCAGTTTGAGCACACCATCTTACTCCGGCCAACATGCAAAGAGGTCATATCCAGAGGCGACGACTACTGATTGCTGCTGCATAGGCTCCTGCTGTACCGGGTTGTTTATGCGAAAGAGTACACACCGTTTTTTTGCACAACCTGTGTGGCTGTGTCGATCTGTTTATGGACCATACGACATGTCATAGTAACAAATAATTTGGCACTGTTGCTCTAGCATCTGAGTTTGGAATATTTGGAAGCGTGTTCGTTTTTCCTGGCAAAATGGATCTTAATGCATTCTTTCTTTAGGATAGGATTGGCAATTGTTTGTAGTGGTTGCTGTATGTATGTCAATCATGTTCTGCCGTTGTGCTTTTGGATGTGCTACTGTTAGCTTCAATTGGTCAGTTTATTCTCCGACCAAGCGGTGCAGTATGGAAGCGGAACCGATAGGCAACCGGAAGCTCAACCGTAATGGAAGTGCGGTGGGAGAGCCGCACTACAAGAAATCAGACTCCCCGTTGGTTCTCACAGTAAAATGAATTGCATCATCGATATTGCGAGGCGTTTGAGCAGCATTGTTTTCGATTCTCGTGGTGGGGTGATCAAGAATTCGGTTTTAATTGGTGTCAAGCAGTGCTTATATCCACTACAAGCAATTGCGAATATTCCACAGCTGCTAGCGTCTGCGTCCGCCCGCCTACGTCTACTTCACGTGGGGGGCCGTGTTGCTCCGTTTCCCGTGTATACGCGTGCCCATGTGGGGGCTGTGTCTCGATCTGCGCCCTCTCCGTTTCCTGCACCTATCGCTCGTGCCCTTCATGCACCTACCGCTCGCGCCCTTCCACTCCCACACACATGCACAGGGACCAACAGGTACAAGAAGGTGGCTATGATAGGTGAGTCCCACTACAACATGTGCAATACAGGAGCTACTTTGCAGTATCCAGATGAAACATTTGCAACATGTACGTCTAAAACAGATTAAAATTTTAGGATATACACTTGAAACACCATTGCAACATATCTCATATCCCGATCTATTTTTGAAATATCCAGATGCAACATACAAAAGAAGATAGATGAAACACTTGAAACATGTGTTTGAAACACGCAAAAAAAACACTTGAAAAGTCATTGGAAACATACATAACATCCAGATAAAACACTTTCGCAACATATGTATGCAACATCCAGAAAAACACTTACAACATATGTCTAAAAAACAGATAAAACATTGGAGACAGACGCTTGCAACATACGCGTACAACCATTGCAACATATGCAACATCCTGATCTACTTTTGCAACATCCGTATAAAATACTTGCAACATACCTATAAACACAACTGAAACATTTTAATTGTACACTTGCAACATGCATTATATCTCGGAGCGACCTCCACCGCCGTCTGCATCAGGCGCCAGCGTGCCGTAGCCGTAGTAGGAGGCGAGGCCAAAGGGATTCCACGCCAGGGCCCGACGCTTCTCCTTGTGCTGGTGGCGCCTATCGGTGTCGTTGAAGCAGGAACAACCGGGGAGGGGGGATAGGAGCAAGGAGCAGCGGTAGGAGCAGTAGGGCAGGGGCGTGGTAGGGGTAGTGCCAGGAGTAGCATCAGAGCGGTGGGGTGGGCGCGCGGAACAGGAGCAGGAACAGTGGGGCGGCATGCCAAAGCAAGAGTAGGAGCCAGGGTGGCCGTGGTGCGGGGTAGGAAACACCGCGGCGGATGCAGGCAATACGAATGGGAAAAATATTGTTCTTTTTTTATATAGACCGTGTATGTCGTGGTGAGAAGAGCAAGCATGTGGGTCGGTCCATAGGCCCAGCTAAGAGTGTCCGGACGGACAGACGTGGGACGGACGCCCGCAGTGAAACATTACCGCTATTTCAATCCATGATGAAATCTAAATGAAACTCCTAAAATTTTAATAATTGGTGTGAACGCTGAGCCCAAAAAAAGAGGGGGGGGGGGGGGGGGGGCGGGACAAATTCAACGACCACATGGCCCAAATCGGCCCATCCCGGTGCGGGCTTCCACCGTGGGATAGAGCCCTCGACCTACAGGCCCCACCTGCAGCGAGCGAAGACATTCCTGGAATCGCTCCCTGTCTAGGGTTTTATCTGCGTGCCCTATATAATCGTCTCCCCTCACACCCCGCCGCCATCTCCGCATTTCCTTCTCCCCGTGGGATCCAGCCGCCGCCGCGAGACGAAGAGCTTGGCGACTCCCAGCTCTCGCGAGAAGATGGTAACTATCCCTCGAGTCCCTCCCGCTTCCCTTCTCCTCGGTCCTGTTTACGGCACTAGCCCTCTCTAGTTCGTCTCATCCATGTTCTGTAACCGGCGTCATGACTCATGAGTTGTTGCTGGGTAGCAAGTCGCTTGTCCGGTTGTATAAGCGATGAAAGTTTTCTAGACCGAGTCTTGCTGTTACCTTTTAGTGGATTATTATTGTGCAAGAGATTCCCTGTTTGATTGACGAACCCAAACAATGTTACTTTGCTCTGGTTTTGTACAATCTCTGTGTAAGTTGCTGTTGTGGCTTAGTATGATCCTAGGCTGAATTATTGCGAGCATGGAAAGCTTATAATGTCAATTATACTGTATTCTGGTGTCACCGTGGTTATGCCAGTTCATCACTTGTATGCTTGTGCTGACTACGTATAGTATCTACGACGTCTTCTGGTGCCATTCGGCTCTTTATAATTGGACATCGTACGTTTAGCATTGGCTGTGCTTGTAGTATTAAGAATTCAAAATTACTGATAGATTAACAGGTCAAATTGTAAAAAAGACCCAACATTGTAGATCCAATTGTATATAAACTACCATTGTAAGGTGCATTTATGTGGGTGTCTGTTTTCTTAGTGGTAGCAATGAGTTATACTTTTTTGCCATCCTAGTATTTTGTAGTTAATTGTCAAATGTCAACCTATCTCTTTGCTTTGTCTAATCGTTTGTGAAATAAATATGCAGCCGAAGCAGATCCACGAGATCAAGGACTTCCTTCTCACCGCGAGGAGGAAGGACGCCCGTTCAGTGAAGATCAAGAGGAGCAAGGATGTTGTCAAGTTCAAGGTGCGCTGCTCCAAGTACTTGTATACCCTCTGCGTCTTTGATGCTGAGAAGGCAAACAAGTTGAAGCAATCTCTTCCCCCAGGTTAGCACAGCTTTAATTGACATGATACTGTTTCTGATCTGGTATACAAAAACTCGATTCTGGGAGTAATATTGCCTTGAATTACCCACACTACTGATGTTCTTTTCTGTTATCTATTTTTGTTGGATCGATGCCATTTTCTTCGTTTTAAGTATCCGTCAGTTAGCTGTCCCAGTGAAGATAAAATTTCGGTCCAAAGATGGTTGAAGATTGGTTTTAGCTTCAAGCCATCTGACATGTCTTCTAGATTAGCGGGTGGCTTGTGGCTAAAACCAACTATGAGAACCATCCATGATGGCCAATAATAGCTATGAGATCTGAGGGACTTGTATGATCATTTCCTATCAGCTTTCACTCTGAACTAAGTTCATTGTTTTTTGTTTTTGTTTGTGTTTTCTATTTGTTGAGGCTGTGTCCCATTGAAGATTATATTATTTGACCATAGATGAATGATTGATTGGTTTTAGCTTCAAGCCTTTGTTGTCTCTACTCTTTGGCATATAGGCTTGTGGTTAAAACCAGTCGATTCTAATTTCATGGATGATGGGTAATAGCTATGAGATCTGAGGGACAAGATTATCTGTCTCTTATTGATCTATAGTCCGAAATGTGCTTGTATCTTTGGTCATCTGTTTTGTGATTACCGATTTCCTTTCAATTGTTGCAAACCCTGCCCATTTTGATCTGTAAAATGTAGTCTCACATTTAATGCATGAAACCACTATGAAGTTCTGTTTTTTTGACTACTCAATGTCCGTTGTTGCAGGTTTGAGCGTCCAGGAGGTTTGATTGGATACATGACAACGTCGAGATGAGCTACCAAAGCATCTTTATCAGTAGCAGAGCATGTTATTCTATGTAATTTTGGAACCTAAGCTATTAGACCTGTCAGTGTTGGATTTGTGGATCTTGAATTTTTGGAGAAATACCAATTTACCTCGTTCAAGGATGCACCTTTCAGTTTATTTCTCATTTGACTGCACGTTGCTTTAGATTTATGTCTGTTCCCCTTCCATCATACGTTTCCTCTGCAAACATAGCCTCTGCAAACGTAGCTACTGATTATTGTGGTTTTATATGTTATGTCATTTGTCGAGATGCTTCAGGTTTACTGTCCACAGGAAGTTTCGTCGTAGAAGAACTAGGCTTCCACGGCTTGGCATGGGCAATAGAAAAGCAAGGCCTGATTTGAATATGATGATCACAGAAATTGCGCTAAATATTGTTGAGCTGTTTTATAATGATCACAGAATTTACCTAGTGAAAAATCTTTCTAATCAAGAACTTTTGTTTTATATTTTTGCTGAAGCTGAAACAAACAACCTAGTTGTTAGAAGTTTAGCTAAAAACTGAAATAAAAGTCTAACTATTGAGTTGCCCACATTAGGCTTTTGTTTTAGTTTTTTGCTGAAGCTCAACTAAACAACCCAACTGTTAGAATAGTGGTTTATGAGGAAGTCTATTGAAAAGCTATAAAATTGGTTTATGAGGAAATGAATAAAAAGTTGTCCAACAATCGGGTTGGCTGTGAACTAGAAGTCGAAAAGCACGCTGATAGAAGCCTAACTTTTGACTCTATTTGGGCCAACTTAGAGCATCTTTAAGTAGGGCTAAACCCCTATCTATCCTATATTTGGGTAGTAGAGATAAAAAAAAACACTCTTCAGTAGTAGAGGTAAAAAAAACACTCTTCAGTAGACTATTTATCACATTATCTATTTTTATTAGCCCAACAAATCGTCTTTTCCACTACCTACATTTGTTGGGCCAATGTGGCTACTTTTTTTTTTCTTCCTCCCGTGCCCCTCTCTCCTTTGCGCTCGCACGCACGCGACCCGTCCGCTCGCACGCACCACGCCCGTCTCCGTCGCCGGCCTCCTCCTATCGGTCCCGCGAGCCCAACACCTCGCAGTGGAGCCTCGACGCGGCTGCCGGCCCTGCTCCGCCGCATTTGGAGGTCCGCCGGCCCTGCTCCGTCAGATGGCCGGATGTCCGCCGGCCCTGCTCCGCAGGATGCTCCGCCGGATGGCCGCATCTAGAGGTCTGTCGGCCCTGCTCCGCCACATCTGGAGGTCTGCCGACCCTGCTCTGCCTCAGGGGAGCCTCGATGCGGCCCTGCTCCACTGCATTTGGAGGTCTGCCGGCCCTGTTCCATCGGTCTGGGCATGCCGATGGCGAGCTGCGCCTCCACGGCAGCCGTGGGATGCCAGCCCGGCCACGGCACGGCGTGGGCGGGGGCGCGGCCGGCCCTCCTCCGCCCTGGCGCGACCTCCCTGCAGGTGCAGGCACGACCCTTCCCGGCGCGGCTCCATCTGCTCCGGCGAGAAGAACACGGGAGAGAATGGCATGAGGGACCCATCTGTCATTGTCTACCGGGATGAGTTTGGGTTGCCTATTTTTGACAGTACTGCTGGAGCTAGAACCAAAATATAAGTAGAATGAAAATAGGTGGCTAAATAGGTAAATATGTAGTCTCTTTGAGGTAGTACTGCTGGAGATACTCTTATTCTCACCATGGTTTGGGCCAACTCCTAAAGCTAGCTTTCACAAGAATCTGGCCAAAGAAAATCACATCGTTTGTACCTCTTGTGATCGCGTTTTCCGTTGCATGAGAAGGGAATGGAGCTTTGAATAAAAAAAATAAAAAAAAGGAAGAAGAAGGGGATGGAGGTAGAGCGCTAGGAGGGGGATGTCAACCGTTGGCACAATGGGGAGGAGTTCAGCAGTGACATGAAGGAGTGAGTAAACAACGAAGATGGCGGCGGACGTGCTCGCCGACATGGAGGATGAGCTGGCTAGTGGCTCGGAGGAGGAGCTCAGGTGAGCCCGTCGACGGCGCGTAGGATGAGCATAGGATGGAGGAGCCCGCCGGTGGCGTGAAGGAGCGTGGAGAGGTGGAACCCGCTGACAGCTTGGAGGACAAACATGAGGAGGAGGAAGCGAAGGGAGACGCGGGGCTCTGGTGGAGAATCGATGGGATTTTCCTCAAGGCTCGCTCTGTGGCCGATTCCGATTTCATGTGTAAACAACGCGGGGGAAAGCAGAGGTAGAAGTGTTGGGTTTGGGGGTTGTTCGCCAGTTTTTTTTTTCACCGCAAGCAGAACAAAAGCTGTTCTAAAAGGTCTTTTGGTAGAAAAGTCGCCACAACTTGTGCGGTCTTATTTGTCAACTGTTCCTATGATTTAGGGATGGTTGACTTAATAAAATTATCGCTATGAATGTCTGTTTTCTATTATCAATGGTTTAGTGCATCTTGACAGTTTTTGTCAGATTCACTCTCTAAATCATTATTTAGAGAGTCATTTGAATAAAAATTGCTCTCTCTATATATATTTTTCACTCTAACAACTTTTCTATATCCTATACATACTCTAGAGAGTCAATCTTGCCCTCTATATTGTCTAGTGAGAAAATCGGAAATAAAGGATAACTATATTTGAAAGTCCAATTAATAAGAATAAGAAGTTGTTGAAGGGTATTTCTTCATCAAAAACATCTATTAATAGCTCCTGGAGTTACTCTATTAGCAGTTGGTTTAAAAACCATCCCTTACAACCGACTTTGGCCATCTCAAGAAATCTTCAGCGTGGTGGTGTAGAAAACTTATAACTAGATCACATGAACAACACTAAATTTGGAGTTAAAAACTTTGATTTATTAACCGACTGGAACTAAGGCCGTAAAATCACGTCACGTGCTCATGTATGCACGGCGGATTGGCGATGCAACAACTAGCTAATCTCTCAAACATCCCTCTTAATTAAGCACGCAAGAGCCGACGGCTGGAGCGTTTGGCTTTGGCATGAACATAGAGCAGGTCGATGAGGTCGCTGGCGACGCTGGTCCAGTCATGCATCCTCTTGTCAATGTCGGACACGAGCGACTCGAGCTGGCGGTCGGTGAACGCCTGCTCGCAGCGGCCGCCGGCGCTGGAGTTCTGCTCGGCGTCGCCGTACTGGCCGAGTGGCCGTTGTCGAAGTCGTCGCGCGCCGACTTGAGCGCGGCGAGGGCCGTGCCGTACTGCCGGACGCACTCGTCCAGCGCGTCGCCTTCTTCGGAGCGGTAGCGCCTGCTGTCGGCCTCCCCAGAGAGGTAGTTTGTGCTGTTCAGGGCGTTGGCGTGGGCGATGTCCAGACCGATGCTGGCGAGCTCGACCACCGTGGTGGCGTTCGCGCTCCGCGGGTCTGTACCCAGCACCGCCACGGCGACACGCAGTTCGAGTTGTCGGAGCTCTTGCACGTGCTCTCCACGAAGCCGGCGTCGGCGACTGCGGCGGGGACGACGGAGGCGGCGATGCCGAGGAGAACGATGGCCATGACGGCGGCGATGGTAGGCTTGGACGCCATTGCAGCAGAAAATGGCTAGGTTTTGGTTTCCTCGTCTAGTTTTTTACTGCAGAATTGGCTAGGTTTCTTGTGTTTGATCTGCAATGAAAATTGTCGCACGTCTGATGTTGTATATATATAGGTGGTAATGTGGTATTTAAGGTAGTTCGAATCCAATCTCCCCGCACTAAAAAATGGCAACTGCTACATTACAAGAGTAGCAAATGGGAAAGATACGAAGATTACTGCTGCAATTTATAGAAAAGATCAAGAGAATCAGGTGTCGCCCTTCCGAGAATCATGTGAATGAGATCGTTCTTTCAAAGAGTTTGCATACAAACGTTAACACTTCATCAATAGAAAAAAACCCCTTTAAAAATCACTTGGTAAATCAATGCTTATGTCAAGTGAGAATAAATGATCGTATATATAGCTCTTTTTTTCTCTCTAATACTCCTTTCATTCCAAATTATACTTTGGCGAGAGTAACGTCACATATTACTACTCTTTTTTCTAATCTAATCATACAGCTCTATATTTGTTTTGCGATGGAGGTAGTAACGATAGGGAATACAAGATGGCAGACCAATCTTTGGATGTGGTCAATATGGACATGGGCTTTGGGAGAAGTAAGGAGAAAAAACGAGTAAGATTGGCTTGAATAAGCCCAAATCATCTTGGGCCAGAGTCCCCCACTTCCGGTGGGTCTTCCAGAAAGCTTGTGATGGGAGAAACAAAATACTCCTTTAACTCCTATAAATTTTTGGAAACATTACGACGGGGGAGAAAAGACCATATATACTACCCTTCATTAATCTAAGTTCCACTGCTATTGCACGTTTAGCATTCGATTTCTACAGTCATCCAGTGCAGTATTTAATGGCAATCTCAACAGACACGAATGCGCCAATACAATACGCGCCAAACAACAGTACTACTCCACTTGGCATGCGCCAAATCAATTCCCAGGCACCAAATGGTGGCAAAAAAAAGTGGCAAACAAACCAGTTAGCGCCGAAGTACAATCGTGGATTGCTTATAAATACTACTATAGCTGGAACATCTTGCCATCTAGTCCAAACAAAAACACTCCACTCATGGCTCATGGCCATACACTTGAACTTACCACCAGCAGCCGGAGACCCACTTGATCTAAATGAAGCCCCTTCGTTGGAAGATGAACATGCTACTGCCATTGAAGATGAACAAGCTGCTACCAAGAAAGATGTACAAGCCGCTGCTATGGAAGATGAACAAGGTGCTGGAATGGAAAACGAACAGGTTGTTGCCTAGGATGGGAGGGGATGTTGTAGTAAATAGGATGGGAATACGAGACGAGAGGGGATGCAATAGTACATAGAATGGGAATACGAGAGCATTAAATGGGCTGGTGGACCGTACCATCATCCTCTAGGAATCGATTTATTCGTGAACAAATTTTTCTTTAGGAATTGATTGAGAGAGAGAGTGCTAAAGGACAAGATCGATCTTTAGGGTCCATTTAGCAATAATAAGTCCACAGTCGACTTCTCGATCCTTTCGACGTTAGCTAGTTGTTCCTAGTCCACAACCGACTTTAATGTTGTATATGCAGGCTTTTACTTAAAGCAGGTTAAGGCCCTGTTTGATCCATGAGGCTAATGTTTAGCCCAGGGCTAAAGATTAACCCTTAGAATGAAGGGGCTAAAGTTTAGTCCATGGGGCTGTTTGGATCCATGGGCTAAAGATTAGCCATGTACCCTACCATGACCCTTTTGCCCCCTGATTAATACTCATGGATAGCCATGTATAGGGATATGTGGGGGTAATATGTGTCTTTTGGTATCGGGGGACCACTTTTAGCCCTCTTTAGCCCACCTTGAAGGGGTTAATGGAAAAGGGGTGGGCTAAAGTTTAGCCCTCACTTTTAGCCCTCTTGTTTGGAACCGTGAGAGCTAAATAGATGACTAAAAGAGGTGGGCTAAACTTTAGCCCCATGAATCCAAACAGGGTCTAATTAGAGCGAACATTCTTCCAAAGGTTTCTCGTAAAGTCTCCCATGACGCCATTTGAAGGCCTCTCATCGAAGGCTCCTGAAATATTGATAACAGACGAAGGTTAGTAGACAACAAGCTAGATCTTAAGGAAGAGTACTATGACGTTCCTCGGCGGCATCAATGGAGTGCTGACGGGTCAAAAGTGAGAGCCGCCGGCAGCGAAAAAGAGTCAGAGGAAGGGGGAAGAACGGAGGAGGAGAGACGAGGGATGAGTTTCACGCCGACGGTTTTTACACAGGCACGTGGCCCCGGGGCAAGCCATGGCTCATGGGCCAGACAATCAGGCACGCAGGCCTGTCCTCCTCAATTCTATCCTCATATACTGGGTCTCACTCCTTGGGCTTGGTAGGGTCGTGGGCCATGACAAGGGCCCACGGTTGCGCATCATCCAAGCAAATCACATCAGACGCCACGAGCCATGGCCGGCATCGCATTATGCTGGAAGGTATAGATTGGCCTACGTGCTCTGTCCGTCATGCTTGTTGTGGGCCTGTGGGCCGCCCGGCGGCCTTGCAGTTGCAGATAGATAATGCATGCGCTAGTTTCCTGCTCAGAAAGGCAGAAGCCCTTCTTCCTAAAAAAAAAAGAAAAAAAGAGAGAGAAAGGCAGAAGCCCGGCCCCACACAAATGCACACGCATGTGGGATGTAGCCCTAGGCCCTAGCAATGAATAATCCATGCATATCTTGTCCTGTGTATATCTCCGGACTGTATGGCTAAGGTTTTTTTGTTTTCCTTTTTGGGAACCCGGACTGTCTATCTGTATAATCATGTAGTTTTCTGTCCAAAACTCGTAGAAATCCGAACACGATTGATGCAGAATTTTACCAGATAAATAGTACTGCTGCGCCTGAACAATCAGTCAGTGCATAAGAACAAACACAACACACTCTGGCAGCAGTAGCATTCGGTTATCGTCATCTCCAGTTCTGATGCGCTAGCTTAGCTTCGATTCTTTGTCATAGTATATTGTCAGACATCGCCTGCAGATGGCGATCGATCGTTGATGGGAACCTGATCGAGGCTCATCATCATCATCCATGCCCACGTTGGCGAGCCGACATCCTGCTCAGCTGCCACATGCGCATGGAAAATTTAAGAAACTTAGAGGCGATTTGTATATAAATATAAACGAAAAATGCCAAAAATAATTCTTTTGTGCAAGTGCTGCGACTGTACGAGAGCACATGGTCACCAGCTGTTTTCAGTTGCCTGGTCTCTCTCTCTCTGCTGTGGGAGATGATCTGTCTGGACCATATGCGGCGCTTGACAGTATATGCAGCAGCAGATCTGGAGTAGATTAATTATTGCTAATCACGATGCTTTGGGGGGGTCTCAATCTCACCGTCACCATGATGGGTACCGGCATGGTGAAAAAGAAAGTTAGTTCATTTGAAGCTTTTCCCATTTTATTCAGATCAGTTATTAGGAAGAAGGCACGCAAATTAGAGTTCCTGTAGGCTATAAATAAAAGGTTAGAAATATGGATCGGAGGATGCATTGTACCCTCACTTCGTCACATGTACATATACACATTTGTAAATGCGCTCAGATATCCCATTTTATGCTGTAGTAATATTCCATCCATCTCAAATTATAAGGTGTTTTAGCCTACCAGAAAATGCAGAATGACCTACAATTTAGAATGAAAAGGGTAATATTTTACAGAGGGGGAATTATATTATCAGGCATCAATGACATTAGATAAATTAAATACTTAACCTTTCTAAATCGAGTTAATGCAATAAAGTAATAATGGGTGTACTTGTTCTTGCATAGTACAGTAGTTCCTTGCAAATTGAGCAAAGGCATGAAGATCCTTAAAATGGAATGCGACAGTACCAATTCGATAGTGGAGCCAGACCATCTTTAATCCCTTTTATTTGCTCTTCGAGACCTTGGGGTCGATTGCCACCCGGTTTTGTTTTTCCATTTCGAGAAAAAAAGGTGGAGGTCTTGCTTGCTTTTCCAGGTAACTTTTGTTCTTCAATAACAAAATAATTTGGGTTTGTGCCCCATGCAGCTTTCACTTCTCCTGGCCCAATTTAGGCGGAATTAGCTTGCTACATGGATTCATATTAAGTTTAAAAGAAAACATGCACTTAAACTTTAGTCACTTTAGCTATTAAATTGCCAAACAAACTGACTAAAAAGGACTAAAGTAGCTTAGTCATATTAGTACTTCAGGAGTAGCTAAAGTGCCTAGTGGACAGGGGCTGCCCCTCATTATTGCCAGTCCCTAACACTGATTTGTGCATTCATCAGGAGTAGTTTGATCTTTGTTGAACTACTTTAATGGTCTTTAGTCACTAGAACCAAACATGGGTGACTAAAGTTTAGTCATTGATTTTAGTAGCTAAATTTTAGTCATAGAAAACGAAACAGGGCATTAATTATATTTGCCTTGATAAGGATTTTAAACTTGTATAGTCTACACTCTTAACCAACTAAGCTAGTCTTAGCTATCTAAACATAAAAGGAAAAGAAGATGAACTATACAAAGTTTGAAGTGAAAGAGAGCTAGAGCCATTCTATACATACGAGTACAATACGACTAGTTCGAAGAAGAGGTGATTAGACTGAAGTGTACATTCCATTTTTTTAACATCTAACTTGCACGATAGCTTGATCTTCAATATTAAACTATGAAACGAGGTATTCGACGCCCTCGAACTATCAAAACTAGGCAAACTTGGTCCTTAAAACTGGTTTCAAAGGTGGATTTCTATTTTCTAAAAACAATGAAAACCTAGATTCATCTCTAAAAGTTCTAATTAATTTATTTAAAATAAAAAATAAAACTAGTTCTTGTTTCTTCTAATACGTTATCTATCTATTGGCGCTCCATTTAGAGTTATTTTGATATTATTTGTTTTAGATAAGTACTGATCGAGCACGACTACAAGCAGTAAAACAATAGGAATGAAAAGAGCCAGTTTCATATTTTTTTTCTATTTTAAAATAATTTTCTTATGGTTTTTTAGAGAGCAATCTATAGTTTTATTATTTTTAAACATAGAAAACCACATACGAAACCATTTAGAGGAACAAATTTGTTTGGTTTCGATAGTTCAGAGGTAACCGTAACCTAGTTTCATAGTGTTAGAGTTGAAAATTGGACTGAGCGTACAACTTATATTAGAGGTTAAAAAATATACTTTACCCTTAACTAAAGGGTAAAGTCTATTTTCAACGTAATCAGATACTAGACGTCCTCTATCTGTTGATATAGGACAAATTTGGTTGTCTAACTAGTCTCAAAAGATGTTTTTCCATTTTCTAAAATTAATAGCAATATTTTCAAATATTAAAATGTATATTCATGTATGTAAAAGTCAAATATAATTGAAAGTATATAGATTTACGCATGTAAAAAAAATATTCGTTGTTTAGAGCCTAGATGATATGAGTGAACTTTGCTTATCTTCTAAAGATTGTTTAAACAGGCTAAACTGTCATTTAGGCGACCGGTGAAACCAGGTCAACTGAACCAAGATACTCCTATTTGGGATCCTATCCTAACTTTCTTATCCATACGGTTTCTCTACACCTACCGTTGCTCGTTCATGGACGATGCTACTGCAATGATAGGAGACGAAAAAAAAAGAGAGAATAATACTCTGACAGCCGGTTTACCAACCGGCCGGCAATGCATTATACAGTAGTTACGAGATCCCTATCAATTATTCATCGGCAGCGACTGCATTGTCATTCCAATGCTGACCGAATGGCCTGAGAAGAAACCTTTTATATTAACAACCATCAGATTTTTTTTTGGTTCATATATGCAGGCAGCCATCTAGAATCTGCTAAAAACTGTTCATTTGTTTTTTTGGTCGGGATTGGATTACATGTCTTCCCCATTTTTAACGTGGAAATTAAAAGGAAGGAAATCACAATCAGAATCAGTGAATTACTATCTGTTTTTTAATTTATGATAAAGTCAGAATGCTGCAGAGGGAACTGGGAAGTGTCGGTAGGTTATCCGATTTGTGACTCTGGGATGCGTGCATTGCAGGAGCGCTGACCAAACTAGGTTTGACTCCGTGCTGTGGTTTGCTGAAGGCAAGCAAAGGTTCGACTGGGCTCACGTTTAGTTTAGCTGCTCTGACAGTCTTACTCATCGGGCTCTTACCATGGTGATCCAGAGCTTTACTTGATGTACTAGTATATTTCAAAGGCAAGGTTTTAGATAATTTGGAAGAGGCTGTGAAACATTGACTACTACTCCTTCGATCTCTTTTCAACCATCGTTCTCATTCTCATATATCGAGAAGTCAAAAATATTTAACTTTAACTAAATATAAAAAAAATAAAAATTACTAATATCTATGATGCGTAATAAATATTGTTAGATTAATCATTGCATATATTTTCATAATATATTTATTTAAAGATAAAAATGTTATAAATATTTTGTACAATTCTAGTTAAACTTAAAAGGGCCAGAGGGAGAATACTACATCAGACAAAAAAAGAATACAATACAACTCTAGTTCTGTCCTTGGCGAAACTATAAAAAAATCTGAATATTTATGACTCTAGATGGATGAATTATAAAACTATATTTCATGAATGATATTTATTTGATATCATAAATATTTATACTTGTATATGAATTTAAAAAAATAGTTTGAATTATAAACATGCTAGAGTTATATTTTGTTAGGACGAAAGTAGTAATTAGTAAATCTAAAATGCTTGAAAAAGTAATTAGAGCATACTATGGAATAAAACCATCTTCAAAACATAATACAAATGATATGAAGTAAGTATGACTGAATTCGTCATCATAGAATATAATTTTACAATACATTTACTTGGTGTAAATGTATATCGATGCTTATATTTATAAATCTGATTAAACTTTGGATAACCTGATTAAATAGAACTGTACTAACGCGAGGGAAGCGCAGCGATCAATCTACTAACGCGCATGCGGTGACATATTAACGCGCATGCGGTGGCATATTAACGCGAGCGGCGTGCACGGCGTGGGATATGAAGAGCAAGGGGCAGCGGCGTCTAAAGTTTTTAGTCTCCGCTAGAACGACTTCTTTTAGTCGAGATCGATCCTCCGCCAGAACGACTTCTAGTACCAGTACGGAGGGAGTATTATATTTTTAGAATGGACAACGGAGGCAGTACTATCATCCACACCCATCCGTACTACTCCCTCCGGTCCTATTTACCTGGCGCGCAAGCGTTTTTCATTTCGGCCGTAATAGGAGGCGGGCTGGAATATCAATGGGCTTGGTCATTACTTCCGCCGGACGGATGCTGCATGCATGCACGAGCTAGAACTATGAAGCGGTGCTGCATGCACTAGTACTGATTATTTTATTTGTTCTTTGCGGCTAGGATGAGCGGATGACTTTGCTGCCGGTGCCTGGCTGCTATTCACAATGCAGCTAATCGCACACGGTTAATATGAAGCACGTACTTCCGTAATCACCTTGGTATCTGAAATAAGGCTTTGCGCGCCAGTTATATAGGACCGGAGGGAGTAGTTAGCAGAGCTTAAATAAGCTTAACACACACACGCTCATCAAAAGATGAACTCATCCCGGGAGTAGCAATGAAAAAACCAATCCGGCGAAGTAGCATAAAAAAAGGTTTTGCGCCTTCCTCAACCTTCCTTGGAACTCCACTCTCCGGTCTCTGCCCCCACCGCTATCGAAAGCGACGCCTCACCTCAACACACGCCGCCCGCGGCCACTGGGGCGGCGGGGCCCGCGCCTCCTTTCCACGCAGCTTTTCCACAGCACAGTCGCCATCTGTCCTCGCCGTCGCAGGCTGCCCCGCCCCGCGTGCGCTCATCAGGCTCTCCCTCCTCTCCTTTTACAGGAGACCAGCAGGAGGACACCGTCGCCTCCTGGTTGTGCTTGCTTCGTCTCGTCAGTCAGTCGTCACCACCTCCCGCAGCCAACAAGCGGCGGCGGCGGGATTCCTGGATGCGACAAGGCCCTCCTCTCCCTCTCCCTGAGCAGGAAGCGGAAAGCCCTCGGCTCTTTTCAAGGGTCGTAGGCCGCACGCCCTGCACTGCAGCACCTGCTGCCGCCTCGGGGCGAGTGTTGAGAGGAAGAAGAACCGAAGAAGAGACAAGAATCGCCTTCTTCTTCGTCGTCTTCTTCCCCACCACCACCAAGTGCTAGCAGCAGAGCAAGGAGGCCAGAGCAGGAGGGGATCGGCCTCGCGGGATTCAGCACTCAGGAGGTCTGTGCTGCTTCTCCTCCTCCATCGCCTTCTCGTCTCTAGAGGCTTGATTCGTCCCCTATTGGTTTTGGTCTTCGATCATTAAAAGCAAGCATCGGAATTCATGGCGTTGGTTGGGGCCGTCAGAGATTTCGATTTCTTCTGTCTCTCTCTTTGATTTCTCCTGTGTCCTTTAAAAAAAACCGACATTTGGTGTCTGAAGAGTGGTGATGGTGATTGCTTTAGGCCTTGTTTAGCTCCCAAAATATTTTCTAAAATATTTCAGGTTCCCGTCACATCGAATCTTTGACACATGTACGAAACATTAAATATAGATAAAAAATAAAATTAATTATACAGTTTAGACGAAATGGACGAGACGAATCTTTTAAGCCTAGTTAGGCCATGATCAGACAATAATTGCTAAGGGCGCTATAGATACATTTCCCAAAATATTTCGCGAACTAAACAATGCCTTAGTTGCTGCTTGGATTGTTTCTTTACTCTCCTTGAATGATCGGTGCAAGCTCTAGAGCTCATCTCATCCGCACGAGCTTTTGCCCAAGATTTGGTTCAGTTCTCAGCTCTCTCGCCTCTACATGTGCCAATGTCCGTGCGCTGTATTTTTGTTTCCTCCTCCTTTCCGGCCTGTTCGCACCAGTGTTTTTGTCTCACGTAAATCAGCCAGCAGCAGTTCAGCCAAGGGAACAAGCTGTACAACTCACGCCGATTCTAGAACGCACGAGATGGGGCATCCGACTTGGCTGGCCCTGGTTGGATCCGCTCGTACTCGTCGACTCATCGTATCCCTTTCCGGACCCAATGGAATGCCCTCGCAACGAACAACGCCCTCCTTACTCATTGTAGCCACCGTTTCTAGGACACCTCTTTAATGTCCTGCTTTACTCCTTTCAGCTAGTGTAATGCTTCGTACGGCACTGCTTTTGCGTTGCTTCCATCTGCTCTGCCTTTTTTGTTGGTTCACAAGTTTGTTTGGCCACGTTTAGATTGCAAATATTTTAAAACCGATAAATATTACCACTTTCGTCTTATTTGGCAAATATTGTCCAATCGTAGATCAACTAGGCTCAAAAGATTCATCTCGTGATTTTTAACTAAACTGTGTAATTAGTTATTTTTTTATCTACATTTACTACTTCATGCATGATCTAAAAATTGATGTAATGGAGAGAGAGTGAAAAAATTCTAACTTCTGGGCGCATCTAAACAAGGCCTTGCTTTCTTATTACTATGATGAAAAAAAAGGTGAAATCTGTTTTCAGCTATTTGTTCTGCCTGAATTTGTTGCTCATTTCGCTCGCAGCTGTATCACTGGATTAGCATTTGGTGACAAATGCACTTTCTTTTTCCCCATCTTCGTTAGACACTTAACAAAAACAGTTTGGGCTACCGACATGTTCATTTGGATTTGCTGCTCTGGTTGTAAAGCCGCAGCCTTTATTTCCATTAGGTAGTTGGAGATTCACTTTATCCACGGCTAGCCCAGGTTGTCCAACGTTAGCTCATCATCATTGTTCTCTTGACTCCACTGCTTCATTATAATGCCCCCTCTTTAACATGACCATATCCGAGAGTGGAGTGATCACAGTAACTGAACCAGGCTCAACACTGCATGCGCAGGTAAATGTGCTGTAGGAGCTACTACAGCAATGGCGTCGCTGGTACCCGGGGTCCTCCTGAAGCTGCTCCAGCACATGAACAGCGACGTCAAGGTGGCCGGCGAGCACCGGTCGTCCCTGCTGCAGGTCGTCAGCATCGTCCCGGCCCTTGCGGGGAGCGACCTCTTCACCAACCAGGGGTTCTACCTCAAGGTGTCTGACTCGTCGCACGCGACCTACGTCTCCCTCCCCGACGAGCAGCACGATCTCATCTTGAGCGACACCATCCAGCTGGGGCAGTTCGTCCATGTGGACCGTCTCGAGGCGGCCACTCCCGTGCCGATCCTCAGGGGAGTCAGGCCGGTTCCGGGCCGGCATGCCTGCGTCGGCAACCCAGAGGATCTTGTGGTGACTAGCTCCTCTAGTTTTCTTGGCAGCGGCGGCAAGGCACAACCGTCCGTCAATGGTGGTGGTTCGAAGGATGCCGCCGGTGCTTTGTCGCTGGAGAAAGAGCAGAGCAAGTTGGAGAAGATCAATGCTTCTGTCAAGAGCAATGGAACAGAAAGCAAAAAACCCCAGCTCACCGAGTCAAACTCTAACCTCTCAAAACAGGCACTCAATGGCCTTTTGGACAAGAAGGACGGACTAAGCTCAAAGGCAAAATCAACCAGCGCTAGGTCGACGCCTTCGTCTCCGACCAATGTCCATTCTCTGCCTGCGTCGTTTGATAAATTCTCGAATGACATGAAACAGAGAGTAAAAACCAAAGGAGCAGAGAAATCATCACCGTCAAGGCTATCCTTGTTGGAAAAGGCTGCTTCTGTTTTGAAGGCTACTACGGCAGGGAGGAAGTCCTCTGTGGGTAACTCAATTAGTAACACCTTATTGAGCTTTGAATCTGGGCCAAAGGCCTTGAGAAGAAGCTGGGAAGGGAAAGGAGATGCAAAGGACAAAGGCAATTCAGATTCAAAGCCTGCCAAAGCTGAAAAGAAGTCCGAGAACCGAAGCTCTTCGGTATGTATCAGCAATGCTTGTCATATATGGGTATATAAATGTTATGTCTTATTAGTTATTACTTGTCAAGTTTTCATCAATGTAGGATCAACAGCAATGTGATGTCTTAGTATTTGTGAAGTTTTCATCAATATAGGATCTATAAGACTATAACTCAAGAACCTGAACATATGTGTTTCATTTTAGGAACATGTAGACTATAGTGTTGCTTCAACCCATCAGTGATCCTATTAATATCCATGGACATGCAGTTTGTTTGGTTAATAATCTTTGTGATTCTTCCATGTTCAGACTCCCAGGCGGAAACCAGTAGCAGAAGAGAAGCCATTGCATAAGGATGACAGTAAGATTCTGACTCCACCCAGGAAGAGCTCAGCAAGTGCTCCTGCAGACGATTCTGACAAAGTTGTGAATAAGCTTTCTTCTCCTATAAGGAGGACGTCAGGGGTTTTAAATAACCCGAATATCACAAATCTAGTTAAGGTTGCTGCAAGTAGCAGGAAATTGACAGATGCTAGCACTTCATGGACAACGCTTCCTCCATCACTCGCTAAATTAGGAAAGGTACGAGTGATTGCGTGTGCTCTGTTCATTTGCCACCTCAGTACCTTTTTTTTTTTGACAACAGCCCCTGTGTTGCTGTTGACAGTTTTATGCATATACATTATCAAAGAAAATAATAATGCGTATGGATAATTATTTTAGCCAAAAAGAAGGGGAGGATAATATATCATTTGAGCCCATGGTAGGGGAATGCTTCCTATTATTTACTTGGTGCTTAATGAGATGTTTGTTGTCACAGGAGCTTCTGAAGTACAGGGATGCAGCACAAATGGCTGCTGTTGAAGCCATGCAAGAAGCTTCTGCAGCAGAGAGCCTTCTTCGATGTTTAAGGTATTTTTTTCCAAGCACATAACTTGTATGATCTTGCCACTGCAGAATTTATAGTTTAAAGCATCCGAACCTGTCACCATTTCAAGACTCTAGATTGATAGATGCACTGTACAGTAGTTATAAAAAATGAACAAAACATATAAATTTTGTAAAATTTGGTGTGAATTTCCACCAAGTTCTTCTTAGTCATAATCATGGCCACTGGCCAGTTGGCCACTGTTGAGGATTGACTATACCCATTGATTTGCTATTTGGTTAAACATGCTCTTGAAAGGTTTTCATTTATCCATCCAATTTTGAACATGCCATTCCAAATCTACGAAAATCATATATCCATGCTTCACATGGCTTCTACTAGACAACATTTCGGATAATGGTTGGTTCATTTGTTTTGTCTATTTGAATTCTCACATGGCTCCTAACATTTTTTTTTTTGCCGATAATACGCTGGCATGAAATTTCAAATATCATTGCTCTAGCTGTCATGCATGACTCAATGATCCTATCACCTACTCCTATCTTTGTTTTGTCTCCCTTTGACCAAGCATGGACTTGCCATTACGTTTGCACATGTTTAGAGTTCAGACTTCACATTGCCATTGTGTTCCTTTGCTCTACCGACAGTCTGAACACTTTTACTGAATGGCTGAACCCTGTAGCCCATGCCAGGCATGGATGGCCAGCCAGCTCTTCTTGTCGAAATGTTGCCAAGCCGGGAGTGATCCTATCTGTACACTGTACTTGCCACTGCACTATTGTTCTAAGTGTATTAACAACAGTATGAAACTGGTTAGAAAAAAAGCAATATGAAACCAACCGTTCTCACTGTGCTCCCTATCCTGACCAACAGCAATTGTGAATTTGGTTTAATCTGAAATTCTGATCAAATGTGAAATTTACTGTTGTATGTATGTTACAGTAGTTGTCCAAGAACTGCAATGCAGAATTCTATGATCCTGAAGCTTCGTGAATGTGGTTTTACTTTGCATACTAACTGTCAAAAGCATTGATGCAATTTGAGCTTGGTCTGACCGTCGTATTGCTCTGATCAGCTCGTACGCAGAGGTGAGCTCGTCGGCGGAGGAGCAGAACCCACAGCAGGGCGTTGAGCAGTTCCTTGCTCTGCATGGAGCTCTCTCCCGAGCCACCATCGTTACCGAGTCTCTAACCAAGGCCACTGCCACGGCCTCCACCACAACTTCACCAGATCAATCAGCAGCCGGCGACGCGTCAACTGCCGACGAGGAAACCCTGGCCGTCGCGGCGGAGCGCCGCCGCCGGGCAACCTCCTGGGTCGGCGCCGGGCTCGCCACCGATCTCTCCGCCTTCTCCCTCTACAACCTCAAACCCGCCCCTGCCAGTGCCATCTCCCCGCTGGCCGTCGTGCTCGTGGACGAGTCAGCCAAGCCAGCGGCGGCGGCGGCGGCGAAGGCGTCGTCGCCCGCGAAGTCGCGGCTGTCCCCGGCGAAGGGGAGGTTGAGGGCTGGTTCCGCTGCCGCCGCGGCCGCCGCCGCCGCTGCGGCGGCTGCAGTGCCTCCGCCTGAGTGGGAGCGGGGAGGCGGCGCGGAGGAGCGAGGCGAGCTGGCGCGGCGGCTCGGGGAGGAGGCGCGGGGGTGGTTCCTGGCGTTCGTGGAGCGGTTCCTGGACGCGGACGTGGCGGCGGCCGCGCCGTGGGACCGCGACCGCGCGGCGAGGATGCTTCCGCAGCTGAAGCGCGTCAACGACTGGCTGAGCGAGATCGGGAAGCCGGCGGAGATGGCGCCGCATCCGCCCCCGGAAGCGGACGGCGAGGCCGCGGCACCCACTGCGAACGGCGGCGCGGCCAGCGGCGTGCCGGAGGAGACGATAGAGCGGCTGAGGAAGAAGATCTACGAGTACCTCCTCACCAACGTGGACTCTGCTGCGGCCGTGCTCGGCGGCGGCGAGGTGGCGCCGGCACCGGTGGCGAACGGGAAGAAGGGGTGACGGTGGTGTCGGGCAGGGCCGGGAAGGAAGGGTTAATTGGGCCGTTAACTTGGCTGAGCCAAAACGGGCCGGTCTGGATTCAAATGTAAAAATGGGCTGGATTGAGATTGTAGTGGTTGTTTTGGTACTTTTTCCTTTTTTTTAGAATTATTGGTACTATACAAAAGCAGCAACAAACTGTTGGTCATCAGTTTCAAAGTCTACCCTATACAAAAGCATCAACAACGACTATCAATCATCAACTGCACAGGATCATTTCAATCTACCGTGTCCAAAAGGATCAGCACAGCATGGACAAAAGCCTAAATAATCTGCATGCTTAGACGATGAGCACTTCCATAGTTTCATGTGCAAAAGGTCACCGAAACACCCTTCAATAGAAAGCGGACTATCATGTTTACCATCTTGGTCACACAATGCACGCCCTTTCAATGACTGGTTTTATTACCTTCAGATGAGGGTAATGTGTCAGAGTCATCACCTCAAAGGTCAACTGGATGTGCAGAACCAGATATGTCGTTAAGCCCTCCACTATCATCACTATCACAAACCTTACAAATCATCCAATCATGCTTCTTGATCCATGACAAGAGAACCACCTGCATTACTACCGTGGAAGAGCTCTTCCATCTCATGAAAGAATTTGTGGCAAACCCAAGCGGCAATGCCACCCAGGGTAAAATTTCTTTACCAACAAACATTGGAGAAATAAGGAGAGGATGGCTAAGTGGTGAAGAAATATCTAGACAGAAGAGGCACCGTGGTTGCACTTTCACGCCACTCATGTGTATCCATGCCAAAGTTGCACGTTTTTTTTAAACCAAAGAGCAGTACACGCATCACTCTCGTTGTTGTTGTTGTTGTGCCGAAGTCATGGCGAATGACTCAGTCACCAGACTTTTTGGCAAGGAGTACTTTAGAAAGCATCCAGGTTGCGGCTAAGATTGTTTGGCACCCTAAGCTACGGACCTACGGTAGTAAACCAAACATTTACAGTACATAACTTACTTTGGCATGCCTAACATGCAATGCAACACAACAACTTCTGGTCACGAATCAAATAGGTCCTTAATTGGTTAAAAAACAGGCTTCAACTCTTTTTAGAATGCATATTATCAATACATTGACAAAATTGCAATATACCTTCTTATTAATATATGCCGGCAATGGTCCGGGAAACCTCATTACTATATATCTTTTGTGTACTTCATCAGATGCATCAATGAATTTACATGTAAGTGATTTGATGATTGGATCCTGAATTGTGCTTAGATTTCTGCAAATTAATGTGTAAATGTATCAATATTCATCTAGTAAAGAAGGAATAATTGCAACAAAGCATTCAACATTCTAGACTTGCACATAGGAAGAAAAACCATCGGGTGCAATGAGAATTTACATAGATATAGATATGCGAAGACATAATACATGATACACGATTGTGAGCTACATATACTTTAGTTGGTTAGGTCTCTTGTGGTGCAACTATGGAAGTTGCCCACTCAGGATTCTTTGAATTACCACACAAATGGCTATAGTTAAAAATATTATTCTTTTATCGATAGATAACGTGGATTTCAATGAGGCGCTCATGAGGACTACAATAGTTTCATGATCTATCGGACGTGTGTATGTATTCGTAGGAGTAAATATGGTTAATCATGAAGATGAATATGCATGCGATAATCTACGTTTGTACTATGTTTTTCTTTGAAAAAAAAACAGAATGCAAGATTAGCATTACCAGGCATGGGCAAGGGTTTGTCCTGTTGTAAATTCATAATTGCATTGGAATAATTGAGTACGATTTTTAGGGCAATAATTAAGTATTGATTTGGATATAATAACTGCAAAACAAGTGACTCCGTGCATTGATTTGGTATATGAATAAAAAATATATATCAAGAGAAAAATCAAATTTGGAAGTGCTTGATCAGTTTTTTCATTATCATTTCTAAGAGAAAAATACCGCATCAAAATCTACTTGACGTTTCTGTTATATTCACGATTCTAACCACTACTTATCCACAAATCACCAGGTTATTGTCGTTTTTAGGTTTCCATGCTAACTAGTGCGGTCCAAAAGAACATTTTATTTTTACATACATCCATCACGCGTTGTAATGCGAGGGATGAAATCAATCCATGCAATGCAAAACGTTGCTTAAATTTTTTTTAATGAAATGTATATTTCTACAGAAACTGAAATGTATTTAAACTTTTACCCCCTTTTCTTATGACAAAATGTGATTTTTGTTATGGTTGGCAAAATTCCCTATTTTTCTTGTTTCATTTCACAGTTTCACACACGTGATCCACACTCCACATCAAATTTATTTTACCAACAAATAATGTCCTATATAAATCTCCCGAGTCTCCAGGATTTCCATGCTCCATTCCCATCCAAAATTGAGTTACACGAATCTCCAAGTCTGAGAAAAAGAGGCCAAGAAAAAAGTCTGTCTCCTATCATCCTTCTCTTCTTTTTTGTTCGGGAGACTGAAATCACAGGTCATATGCTCTTCTTTGCCTGATTCCAATTTTTCATCAGAAGCATATTTAGATCTAATCATTTTTTGTGGTTCCTTTGAATCCTGATTTTTACGTCAAATTGTTATCCCCTTTCTCGAGAATTTCTGTTCGACATCCTCTTCATCTTTCGCTGCTTAATGTGGAGCAACGTATTTCCTTGCAGGCGTTTCCTTTGATGAGATTCTTGTTGGCAATAACATGAACCAGGATAAGACACCGATCGCAGGCGGCGGCGGTGGCGATGCAGGAGGAGGCGGCGGCGCCGGCAATGGCCCGGAGATGCAATCCTCGTCCGACGCGGTGGCGCCTTCGCCGCCGACTCCTCATACGGAGTGCGACATCAGCAGCATGCCGGACTCTCCCCTGCGCAAGCCCGGCCACCGGCGCGCGCTCTCAGAGATCATCGGCCTCCCCGACGACCTGGACCTCGGCCCCCCCGGCGCCGGCGACGCGCCCGCGCTGTCGGACGAGAACGAGGAGGAGCTCTTCTCCATGTTCCTCGACGTGGATAAGCTGAATTCGCGGTGCGGGGCGTCGGAGTCGGAGTCATCGTGCGCCATGGCCGGGGGTCGCGGAGAGGCAACGGAGACGTCTGCGGCGCCTGGGGCAGGGCAGGGGCAGAGGCATCATCACAGCCACTCGATGGACGCCTCGAGCTCCATGAACGCAGAGCATCTGTTCGGGACAACGTCGATGGACGGGGTGTCGCCGGCAGAGGTGAAAAAGGCAATGTCCGCCGCGAAGCTTGCCGAGCTAGCGCTCATCGATCCAAAGAAGGCAAAAAGGTATTGTTTTTGTGGATCTCTTTTGTTTGCTCCTTATGAAGTTCGTCTGTTAGATCATGTTTCGTTCATCTGAATGTGTTCTCCATCAAATTAAAATGGATTTTTGTTAGTATATTATTTGGTACCAAGTAGATGAATTTGGTGCTTTCTTGGGCAGAGATCCTTAATCATTCTGGTTCGAGTTGTTACATGATGATTCTGTAAGAATTGATGCAATGCAGATGGCATAAAAGACAACTAGACAAGTAGTCGTTGGAGGGAAAGACAAAATTATTTGTCAGGAACTGTAGAGGGGAATTCTCTTGTCGATTCACTATTTTCCAGGAACTGAAGAGAGGAATTCTCTTGTCGATTCACTGTTCTGACAACCCTCCTAACTAAGAACAGTGAAATATATGACCATGCCATTGTGAATTGTTAAGTTATAAGGAAGAGAAGATATATGGCAGGGAAGCCATATTAATAATTAATAAATGAATAATAAATTAAGAAGATAACAATTTGACGTGACTAGGCTACTAACCAAACAAGCTAGCGCTCGCTCTTGCCTTTTCTTGCTAAAGGAAAATAGAAAAGTACTGATTCTGACTCTATGGAGGCTATGCACCTTAACACCTAAGAGAAATTTTTCTTTTTTATACATATGCTGAATCTTTTGTGCTAGTAAATAGTAGAGCTGTATATACGTGATGAAACTTCAAAGTTTGTTTTTTGGGGATCATGTTGCAATGGATACTGCATAGCATAGTAGCATGTTCTCTGTTGATGGAAGATCCTTTTCTGGTGTTGTTATTTTTGTCATGAGACAAACCTAACTGCGATAACTTATCAGAATCCCCCCTTTTCAGAACTCGTTATAGTCCAAAGGAAATTGTATATTGCATTCGTGTACTTCCTACATTTATGCAGACTTGTCACTTGCCAGAATCTAACAGTATTTGCATTCGTCCTTTTTTTCTTCTGAAGAATCGCATTTCTTATGTCATTTAAAATAAATTGAAGTTTGTTCCTAAATTTTGTCCTCTTCGTTTGTGATGTATCGATGTAATTTAACTTTTAAAATGGAATTATTGAAAGGATGGAATACAGGAAACTATCATTGAATAGGGGCGCATTGAAAACAGCTATTCATGTGCCTGTACCATGAGCATGGTTTAGATCCCCTAATAATACCACTGTTATCATGCCTTATATATACATTTTTTTTATCTTTGTTTTTCCTTTTTGTTGGTGGCCTATGTTGGGTTTCAACTCTAGCCTACCCAACTTACTTGGGAATAAAAAGACTTTTTTTGTTGTTGCAAACTATAATATTTCTATGTTGTTTTTTTCTTGATGAGAAAATCCTACACAATCAGAAATAAAGCTGCATGGATAATGAGATCAGAAGAACTCAGCATTGATGGAAATCAAACCTTTTCTAAAAACTAATTTAGTCCTTTTTGTTCGAGAAACACTTAAATGTTTATTCTGATTATTGCTTGGTGAATCATGTGATAGGATTATAAATAATAGACAGTCAGCAGCAAGATCAAAAGAAAGGAAGATGAGGTACATTGCTGAACTTGAGCAGAAGGTGCAGTTCATGCAGAGAGAAGCCACAACATTGGCAACCCAGCTGGCATTGCTACAGGTGTGAATGCTTCTTCTCTGATGATGTCATGTAAATTTCAATTTTTTTGTTACTGCTGTTTTTTAATTGTTTGTTAATATTCTGTTTTTAATTAATTATCGATTGTTTGTTACTACTCTGTTCTAAACTAATTTTCAGTTGTTTGATACTATATTTTTAATTATTATGATGTTAGTTAAGACAGTCATTCAGGATGTTTCCAAAACATTGCACTAGGGATATGATGTATTATTGCTAGGGGACATAGATTTGTTGGAGAGAGGAGGGGTGGTATGAAAACTGCTGTGAACAATAATTGCCGGAGAGTGATAGAGCAACAGTTAGGAGATAGGGATTTCCCTTCTGTCTTAATTGATTACAAATGGTACACGGAGCCACTATTTCTAGGAGGTTCGATTTGATGGGTAAACAAACTATAGATGGGATCTTATTATCATGATCCATCTTGCTTACATGAGATAGACTTTCTAATAATGACTTGACTTGATAGGAAACCTATATCCTATATTCAACTAGTACAGGCCAGCCTGTTGTCCCATTTGAGCTAGTCCAAGCCTGCTCTATGTTGTGATCCAGCCTGCCTATGCCATCTTAGCCACAACAATATTTGGATTTTGGTAGAATTTTCAATGTTTGGGAGATATATGCCAGTGGTCTCTGAATGTTGGCCCTCACTGCGAACCAAACCAATATTTTAGTGGTCGTATGAAAGAATATGTCATATATTGCTCTTACGTTCTTGCAAACCACGAAAAGTTCGTGCATTTGCATATAGCATACAGTTTATTACTATAGCAGGATCAAATAATCATTTCCCTAGCCTGAATCTGATGCGATATATATAGTTTCTTTGCATCAGACAAGTTTTTTTTTCTTTCCTTAAGCATTCTTTTGAGTTCACTAGTATAATACCCATGCTAACGCTACGGTTTAATTAGCCAATGCAAATCAAACAACCAAAAGTCGATTAACAGGTAACCTGAAATTCATGTGACACTTTTCACACAGACAAACATAATTGTCACAACTCACAAATATAATTCCAATGCCTAGTTCAACTTTTACAAAATTGTATTTGAGCATGTATACAATCCAATAAACACTTTTGCATAAGGCATAATAAAGTTATTTCTCGCATTAACCATCTAATTTACAATCTGCTGAAGTCCTTAAACATGTCTCGGAGATCTTCAGGGAAGCTATCAAAACATTCATTTGCACGGCTCTTCAAAATGTCCGCCAAGAATTCCGTCCTCAGTGAGCTGATAGTTGTGCATAGCAGATATAATAAGTTATTAATTTCCTATGTAGTGTATAAAATATACATAGAGGATATTGTGGCACTATTATGAGCTAGTAAGCACGACTAATAATGCTTACAAATGGTAAAGACACAAACAAAAAAATTCTTATATTGGAAGAACAAACTCAGCAGCGCAAATAACTTTAGTTCCAGCTCCTTACCGCCATCTAATGGAGCCTGAGGAAAGTTTTTGAAAACTTCTTCCATTTGCACTGAACTTTGACGAGGCACAATACGGGCAACCAGACCTTCAAGGATCTCACCTTGCACTTCTACATGATCTTTTGACCCTATAACAAAATTAACCTAATGTCAATTCCCAACAGAGATGGTAGTTAGCCAGTCAAACACAAACGTGGTGAAAAAGAATCAGTCTGATATAGAAAATCAGTAAGATGACAACCTGGTACAGCTATATCAGCTATTTCATCAAGGTCTTTGCAAACAAGCATTGCAGTTCCTTCTTCACATAATGCATCATAAGCAGCAAAAAATGAGGTGGCAGATTTCCTGATGAAAGATGAAAACAGAAAGCATTGTAATATTATAATCAGAATCAACAGTAAACACACATGGTTGCAAGGGTAATTCTGCAATTACATGCAGAAAGTGGCATACTGGGTTGCAGGCCATCCAATGGATGAATACAAGCATGCAAAATTGCTAGTTAGCCACACGAGTGGCATTGACAACATTCACATAACAAGCTAGTAGCTGAACAAGTTTTCCCAATATGAACATGACAAAGTTAATTAAGAACTGCGATAGTTTGTATTCCATGATAATGAAAACAAACTCAATGAAGGTACCAAGGAAAAATAAGAGCATGCATTAGCAGATTATTGACCGTTGCAACGGTCCAGTAATAAAAAAAAATAAGCAAAAGAAAATGCTGGCAGAGGGCAAGCATGGTAATGAGAAATAAGCAAAAGAAAATGTTGGCAGAGGGCAAGCATAGTAATGGAAGTTTCTGAAACACTACAGTATTGGAAGTAGGTCAAGGTCCATGAACAAAATAAACAATGCCTAATCATTCGAAAGCAGTCACATTTCTAAACATTGTATTCTTATACCACGAATGATTTCTGAAGATTGTGCCCGTTGCGTTCGAAAGTGCACTTGATTCAGCTTTTCGCTGAGCAAGGTACAACAAATGGAAACAACACCTAAATCAGTTTAGTAAATGGAGCATGGTATTCCAGTATACACAGATAGTAGAGATATATCAAAAAACTGAAACTTTTTCTAAGCTAGAATAACCACCTATATTCTAATGACTCCTTTTGAAATTAATCAAGACACTGAATAGCTAACAATCAAAATAATGAGAATGATATTGCCCGCACTAACGCTACAGACCACATTAAGTCCAAAGCTAATTGACTATACTGAACAACTTACAAAAGGCATGTCAACTAATAATACAAAGCTGCACATATATTTTGCAAATAAATTGATCAACAAGCAATTCATTTGTTTTGAGATTTTACCCCCAAACAAAATTAGCAGTCATGGAAAATGTGGTGTGGCAACTACCTTTTCCTCCCAAGTCAAGTGTGGCACAATAAACCTGCGAAGGGATTAGGCAATTAGGCTTCTAGCATGGACATCAAAGGACTATTATTCAGAAAATGGAAATAAACAAACCTTGCTGCTTCGATTTTCCCGTCAAATAACCCAAGGTAGATGTACCTGCACATGAACATCACCTCTTAGTAAATTTACAAAGTGATACTTGGTGCTATTAGTCAAACTGCAAGTGGCTTGTAGTTCTCTGTCAGTGTATTACCAAATCAAGAATGGAGAAAATACATGCTTTTTCTAACAAATCAATGAAGTTACTGTCTCAGTGCTCACTGCTTGTAATATAATGCTCAGTCTCATTGATAGTTTTGCAATTTTAGGATAAAAAACCTTGGCATCAGTTAGTTAAGAGACTCAATGAATGTAGCCTACTGCCAGATTATAATTTGAGCAAAATCAGGTCAAACTTTAACAGAAAACAACCATGTTCAAAAATAGGTCTCCTTTTGAGGTCTTTTAAGTAGAAGAATAATTGTGCCGTGGTAGGAAATGAAATGTCACCTGATCGAGCTCCTCCATGATCTGGGACGCATATTCCTCAGCCTGCTCCTTTAGCTTCAATAACTTGTTTGACGACACGCTCGGAACGATCAGCTGGGAAAAATAAAAACCTTTAGGCTGACCACAGACTTGAGATCAAATTTAATTACCTACCGCACAGTGAAATACGTGCATAACTCACCCCATCGACGTGATAGTTACGGCAATACAAGTAATACTAACATGTTACCTCCAATTACTGAACTACTAACTCAGTTCAGCAAGGTCCTACAGGACTATTTTAATTCTTGCAGATATAATTCCTGAAATTCTGAATGGCAAACAAATGGAGCAATCACAAGCATCGACCACCTATAGCAAAAGCCTCAATCTAGTTGCATCTTACAAAGAAAACACTCATGAACTAATTGCATCTATCAAAAAATATCAGCTATACCTGCAAGACGCATCCGGCACAAACGATCAGAAGCGCGATCTCATGAAGGATGGACACGCTGGCGGGGTAAAAGAATATCAGAATTTCATAATTCTTTGATCATGTGTTTTTATATTTGCTCCGCACATACACGTAGCCTCCGGAGACAAAGACCAATCTCTACTATAATGACCCAAATGTACCAGTGAGTCAGTGACATATAATGACCCAAATTGATCCAGATCTAAGGAACACAAAAGGTACCAGTGACATAGTAGTTTCAGTTGATAAAGCATACCTTCGAAAGGTATTTGCAGATGGGTAATAGTGATTGGTTGCGGCTACAAAATCATTGCCACAATAACAAGGAACTGTAGATCATGCCTATGCAGTTGATATCTCGATGAAAATACAGCAAGAAAATTAATCAACCAATAGCAGTACAATTAGAACATGTATTAAGGTTCAATCCTCACATCTGCTCAGTCAAAAAAACCAAAATGTCATGGCAAGAATTATAGAAGTATTAATTTCTCTGCCCAAAAAATTAGTAGACAACAAAGCAATGCACAATAGTTCCGTTTGATCAATCAAAATCATTAAAACATAGTAGCAAAGGATAGAAGGATCAGCTTACAGTAGATGCAATCCATAGCCCTCATTGGGGGCAAATCTGATGAGATCCGCTAGGTGCAGTACAGGTCTCCACCGATCTGATTGTGGAGTATTAATTAAAGCAGCTAGGGAAACTGAGACGTACATGATTAGGATCCCCCGAAATTCTATTAAAATCAAATTACCTGTACAGCTGGGAAGATCCATCTCCTGGAGTCCCTGCCCGATACGGCGTCATGCTTGAGGTCGAGGCCGAGGCCGCCGGACGTCCCTGGCATCCCCGCGAGGGCCCAGCTGGTGCGCCACCACATCGCCACGTCCAGGTGGAGCACCCCCGGCGCAGCTCCTCCAGCGACAACGACGGCTGGTAGCCTCGTCCGCTGCTCCGCCGCGTACTCCGCGCCCCCGCCGGCCGTTCCACCGCAGGCCACACCACTGGCGGACACGCCCCCGCAGCCCCGGCAGCTGCGCCCACGGCCAAGGGGGCTTCCCCCAGCCACGGGCCGGCGCGCCTGCCCTGCCCTGCCCTAGGTTTCGCCCGTGGGAGAGAAGATGGGTTTCGTCCATGTGGGAGAGAGAGTGGAGAGAAGTCGTTGCCTCGGCACCTTGTAGCCAGCGCCCTGCGTGGCTGCCCCCTGCCCGTGTGCCGCCCGGAGTGGCCGCGCGTCGGCGAAGCGGCGGAGCCGCAGACCCTGCAGGCGGCCTGCCGCACCTGCACGTGCCGGCAAGTCCTACCCTGCACCTCTTCGCCCGCCCTCGCCGCTCGGTTTTTTTTTTATTTTTTTTTCATATAGCTAGCAGGGTTCGAACCTGGATCCTCGTGGATGGGTTTGCGGATGCCGCGCGTTGTGCGTTGAAGCCGGGCGTGCGTGGGCGGAGGGTGGGTGAGGGCGCGGGGGTGGGCGTGGGAGTAAGGATGAAAACGGACGAAAACGAACGGAAAATCGCTCTACCATTTTCGTTTTCATATTTTTAGACGGAAACGGGAGCGGGAGCCGGACAGCCGGTAACGAAAACGGTAGCGGGATAAACGGTAATGCGAAAACGGGTAAATACGATCGGAAAATAGATGGAAACGGACGGTAAGCGGGAAAAATAAATACGGAATACCGCCCCGTAGTACCAAGTGCATAACAATTAACAATAGTTCATATACAATTCACATTGTTTTTTTTAAAGTTGAGTTGCATTGTCACAGCTTACATAGCTTATGCATACCTAAGCCAATATTTTTTGAGCACGAGATATCAAACTTATACATACAAAAAATAAAAAAGAAAATGTGGTGGTAAATATAAAATAATTAAACTTGACCGAGCACCAAGCAGGCAGCGTACTCGGCTATTGTGTGCTTCATGGGCTTCGGCCAACCACATTGGGCCCGTGCAGATGGGGACTTAGACTAAGCAAGTATAAGCAGTGTGTGTGAGTATGCTAGTTTTTAGTACCACCTCGACATCCCAACCAGCGACAAGGGAGCAAGCTGCTTATATATGACGCCGCAGCACCAGTGAGGGAGGGCACAACTACACCACAGCTGGGTTACACTGAGGCCTGAGGGCACAGTCAGTGAGTGGACTGGGCTGTCTGTAGTGGGCCTTAGAATACGGTTGCAGCCAATCCCGTATTTATGAAAAACGGGATATCCCGCTTAAAAACGAGATTTCGCAAATACGGACGGAAAAACGTCCAACCGTTTTCGATCCCGCTCCCGTTTCATTTCGTCCCGTTTTCGGTCCCGTTTCCGTTTATCCCGTAAAAAACGAAAACAAACGGGAAAATGCGGTATACGGTTGCGGACGGAACGGGATTTATCCCGTCCGTTTTCAACTTTACGTGGGAGAGTGGGAGAGTGGGAAGCCGCTTCAAACTTTTAATCTTAGCCGTTGCATTCGTAGTAGGTGTGCTGTGAGTCGTTCTTAAAGTAAGGGATTGGCTTGGAGAAGATTTCAATTATAGTAGAGATGTTAATTTCTCATTGCTATAATCATTCCTCCTTACTATCTGCTAATACAAACAGAGAGACACAGCTGGGCTGACAGTTGAGAACAGCGAACTGAAGATACGTCTGCAGAGCACAGAGCAACAAGTCCACTTACAAGATGGTAAACAAAGCTCAACACCACACTAACTGTTTCACTACACATTTTCTCTTTCGTTCTGCCAAATCGCAGCAATGCTTAGATTTTGTTGTCGGCAAAACAAGTGAATGAACAACACAAACACAACCCTGTTGCAGCTCTGAACGAGGCCCTGAAATCGGAGCTGCAGCGGCTGAAGGTGGCGACAGGGCAGATGGGCAACCAGATGATGATGAACTTCGCCGGACCACCGCACGCGTTCGGCGGGAACCAGCAGGTGTTCCACCACGGCCAAGTAATGCCGCCGTTCCTGGCGATGCAGCAGCAGCAGCAGCACCCCAACCAGCCGTTGCACCCTCTGCAGACGCAGCAGCAGCTGCAGCAGGCGGCGCTCAGCCTGAACATGAAAGGGCCGCAGGCGGCAGCTCCTCGCGGCCAGTGGCAATGGGGCGGCGACGCATGGTCGGAGAGCAGCAGCAGCTGATTCGGCAACGACGACAGAGGTTGTGGATGTATGTCATGTCCGGATGAGGATATACTGTATGTTCGGTAAAAGAAGCGATACAAATATATCTGAAAGGCGCAGGCGCAGATATAAATTTCGTTGGCTTTGCATCTTGCTTAATGCTTAAGCCTTAAAGGATGTTATACTCGGGTTATGTGGGGATGAAAACGATGGTTGAAGAAAACCCTTCCTGCAGTTTATACTTTGATCTGCCATTTTTAAATGGTGTACCAGGTGATCTGTATGATGTGGTGGTTAGATATGAACAAAATTTTCTTTAGAGTTGATTTCCTTTTGTTCAGGTAAAAATTTTAAACTTTTGCTTAGTTGATTGATGGATAATGTTCATCGGCGTGCAAGTGCAATAGAAAAGTACCCTCGTCGGTCGAGGTTGCAAAGCCGGTAAGGTACAGGCTCCGTTCGTATACCGGGCTTCGATAACGAGTGGGCTGAGATAATTGGGCCAGATTTGAGCCCATCTGACACTCACGTGCGCCGTCCACTGGTGCACCCCCGCGGACGGCGGCAAATGGACCGCCATGGCCGGCGGTCGGGACTCGGGATGGCGTCAGTGCGTGCTGGGCGCCGAGGAAAGGCGCTCGGCAGGATTCCATTGGCGCCGGAGCGTTCTGAGTAGGCGAGGGCGATCGATGTGCGTCCGGCTGTCCGCACCGCCGCGCCGCGCGCAGACGGCGGAGGCGAAACGGATGGCGATGACCTCGCCGCTTCGGTGCATCCTCCCCCCGAAACAACCACCGTCGTATTCCTCGTTGCAGGCAAGTCACGGATCCTAGCATTAGCGGTAGCGCTGACGGATTTTTCGCCCAATTTTATATAGTGATTGTCCTATCGCAGGCAACTGAAACTTGCAAAACATAGTATCCCAAACTGGATACTGAAGTTAATTTATACAAATAAATGGTAAGCCAATTATTTAAGTTAATTAGCATCGGGCTCATCCAAAACTATTCATACTATGCAATGTTCCTCTAAACTGCAGTGGCGAAGGCCCTCCGAAGTTGTAGCGAGTAATGGAGTTCTGACTTCCTGTCGGCAGGGACAGGTCTCGTCCTGCTAACATCCTGTTGATATGGAGCTTCATGTCAGTTGCAGTGTGCAACTTATGGAGTACACCATCGGCGAACTGAAAATATGCCTTTCTTGCAGCTGCACTGGATATGAGGGTCAAGCAAACAATGGAGAATCCAGTTGCAAAACCCAGCAATGTATAGTTGTATACATGTATGTCAGCGTATCAAAATGCTTCCTCTTGTTTTTTCTTGGATAATGCTTGCTGTTGTTGTCTAAGCAGATTCTTGATAGTGGAACCCCACGAAAGATTCACATTGCCCAAGTACGAATCTCCAGTGAAAGTCAGAAATTGGCCTTGCAATGGTATCTTGCCTGAGAGGTCGCTGTAGGATAAGTTCAGATAGGACAAAGATACCAGTGACGTCAAGCTCTGAGGAATTGGGCCTGATAGATTGTTCCATGAGAGATCAAGTGACTCTAAGACGGTCAGTCTTCCCCATTCACCAGGAATACTTCCTTCAATGCAGTTTCTTGAAAGATTCAACATACGCAATTTAGTAAAAAAAAATCCTAGTTCACTGGGAATTTCACCAGTTAATTGATTCTGTGAAAGATCGAGGATGTTTAACAAGAACAAAACTCTGCTAAACTGTAATATGTCACCCTTCCATGTTCCTTGTAGTGCATCCCTGTACACAGAAAAATAAGCACCCGCAACTCCATAAACCATGAATTCAATAAAAGGTACGACATCAGGGATGGATCGCCCAAGTAACCTGTTAAATTTCCACTGGAATGTGGTACAGGGCCAGATAGTTTGTTGTTGCCAAAACCCAAAAATTGAAGAACATGAAAGTGGAACAGTTCTTCAGGTATTTCACCAGAGAACTGATTGGACCTTAAACTCAGAAACTGCAGACTTTGTAGATCGACACCGATCCATTTTGGCATGTTTCCTGACAAATTGTTCTCTCCAAGATCAAGTAGCACCAGTTTTTTTTTCCGAAAGCGTGCATTGGCACGTGCTTCATTAAGCAGAAGTGGAAAGTTTTACATACTTCAAGGAAGGTCACACGAGAGGCCGTACACACTTTAGATGAACACTAAACACCAATCACCAACTCGTGGTGGGAAAGCAAGGTTGTACTAATTAAATAACCAATGACACGACAAAGACGGGGGAGTGTCCGATGCGCTACTGGCCGACTCAGGGCGTCACCCAGCTGTTCACGTTCCGGAGCGCTCCTCGCAAGGGGATGAGCTCACGCAACGCTTCCCGCTTGTAAGGGGATAAGGGCTCGGCGAACGTCTCATGGAACTTGTTAGCGACCTTGTTATCTAGAGTGTCAGTGACGGCGTTGTCCGGCTTGCGCTCCCACTTGTTCACCAACACGCGTTTAGCCTGCTTCTCCGGGTTGGGGTCACGGAAAGGAGCTTTGACCGCAAGCCTGTCACTGCGGCAAGGGACCAGGCTAGCGGGCTCCCAGCGCGGCGCGTGGGCGCGGTGGTGTGTGCAGGAGACTCTCCTGTAGCGGCAGCCGAAGGGAGTTGATGAAGAGTGCCCCGACATCGATGATGTCAGTGGCCGCTACCGCGGCGTCCTCACCATCCATCCCCGGCGCCTCAGCATCCGCAAAGCTGAGCTGGACCAAACGTGGCGGTGAACGTGTGTCCGCCAGCGCTGCCTGGGCCTCCAGAGGGGTAGATGGGCGCAGCACTGGAGCGCCTGATGACCGACTCACGATAAGGGAGGTAGCGATCTCATCGAGCATCGGGTCGATCTATACGAGAGGCCCCATGCCATCACACAGCGCCAGCGTGAGTGGGTCAGCTGAGGTGGCGGCGTTGACGGCGTAGTCAGGAGTCACGATGATGTTGATCTCCCTCGGCAGTTTGCTCCGGCGCCGTCGTCGTCGACGACGGATGCCATTGGCGCCCCCCACAGTCACCTGCGTGGCTCCGTCCGAGCCACCGTGTGGCGCGTGCGGGGAACGCTGTTGGCCGCCACCCACAACCGCCGATGTCGAAGGGGCCGGGCAAAGAATATGTCCGACAATGATAGGGGCCGCCTGCTGCGAACTTAGGTTTAGGCGCAGTTTAGGCGCGCTAAGAGCACCCTGGCCACCGCTGCCGTTGTCAACGCCTTGGTGACTAGGACAAAGTTGGCGCGGGTGCGTACGCTTCTGCACACGGTCCGAGGAAAGGCGCCGAGGCGGACGACGATGCTTGCAGTTCCTCGCCTGGTGCTTCGTGCTGAGGCAGAAAAGGCAGCAGGACGGGGAGATGTACCAGGCGGCGATGTGGTCCCCCCAGACAGTTGAAGCAGAGACTGACGAGTGAAGGCGGCACTGGCTGCTGGCGACGAGGGTGAGGCGGGGCATGGCGGCACCCATGCCGACAGCTTTGGACAAGCATGAAGCCATCGGCATCGATAGGCGCAGCCGCTTGAGGAACGTGGTGTCGAGGTCGCCTGGCATTCGTCATGAACCCAGGGCCTGGCTCGTGACAACAACGATGGCGGCGCCCCGATGGTGCTAGCCAAGTCGATGGTGCACGGGCACACGCATGACTGGCTGCGGGCCGAGCTGCCTCTTGGCGATGATGACCGGACGTGAGCCAGAGCCATCCCACTCGCCCGGCGCTGCGGAGACCGCACGCACCCTGGGGCGCCCATCTCGACGCCAGCGTCCACGTAGAGGGAGGCCGCGGAACGCAGCTCCTGCGAAGCCGGCGACGGGGAGGTTGAAGCCGCTTCGTCGACTTCATCGTTGTCCTCATCATCGAAGATGTCCTTGACGATGACCAGCGACTCGTCATCTGTCGTGTGTAGGTGGGTCGGCGCCTGAGCGGGCGTCGTCATCGATGGCGTCAGGGAGGGAGCCCATGAAGATCCAGTGCCGACTCCCGCGGGGGTAGGCCCGGTGGCCGCGCAGGTGGAGCCCATCCTTGACGGTGGAATCGGGGGTGCCGCCAGGTTGGGGTCGTCATCGGACTCCATGGGGCTGGCGTCGTCTGCCCACCGACGTCGCTTGGAGCGCCCGCTTGGGTAGAACGGGGTTGCTGCCGGAGAGAGAGAGAGGAGCCGGCCGCTGGCGCCGCAGCAACCTTCGGGGAGCCGCCGGGCCCCAGCATGGCCGGCAGCGTACCTGCCGCAGCGACGAGCCCGCCAGTACGGACCTTGGTGGCAGCGGCGACTTCCGGCGTTGGTGGCGCTGGGGAGGGATCCAGCGTTGGTGGCGTTGTGGAGGGATCCGACATTGGTGGCGCTGGGGAGGTAGGTACGCAGCCGGCGGCGGCGTAACCTGGTGGCCGGAAATCGGGCCCCCGCAGCGCTGCACTAGGTGAGGAGGCCGGCGGCTGCTGGTTGGCTGCAGCTGCTCCGAGGCCGCCAGAACAGTGCGGCATGGACTGCGACCCATCAAGGCATAGATCGGGCACTGGGGAGTGTGGATCTGGTGCTGGAAGGCGTGGGGAGGCAGTGGCTGGGGCGGATCTGGGCTGGGAAGGTTCCGGCGAGGGGAGGACGAGAAAGGGGAGCAGCGGGTCAGGAGGTGGGTCGGGGTCGGGAGGCATCTTACCGTTAGGCGGCTCGTCGAAGTAGCACAAGTCTATTTAGTGACTGCAATGAGGTGGGCAAAGTCCCAGATAAATCATTCTTGCCGAGGTGCAATGTTACGAGAGAATTTAGAGAACCCAAGGTTGATGGTATTTCTCCCCAGAATTTATTGCTTGAAAAGTCTATCATGTGCAGGTTCGAATTCTTATTCCAGCAATCAGGAAGCAGCCCTGAAAGATTGTTGCTGGAGAGATCAATTACTTCCATCCATACCATGTTGCATAGATCTGTTGGGATTGCTCCACTCATGTTAAGTCGGTTAGTGAAGACCCAAATTCTCCTCTCATGTTAAGTAACTAGATTTAAATTAGCATTTAGTTTCTATTCTTGGCTAATTTTGCATGAGCACATTTAAGGTTGTGCATACATGAAAGGATCTAATTGACCGAGAGAGGGGGGGGGGGGGGGGGTGAATAGGCGTATTTGGTAAAGCGTGAAATTCAAAACTCGAAATGCAGAAGTTAAATATCAACCGGAACCTCCGGTAGGTTTGGACCGGAACTTCCGATGCAAACCAACCGGAACTTCCGGTGCCCTAAGATGCTACGAAATTAGAGTGAATATGAGCTGTGATTTCAGATCTAAATGATACCACCCCTTCGCAGATGTTGTTGACGAAGATGTGATGTGCTCCAAAGCTTGGCACCTTCTCGAATTGTTGATCGGGCACTCCAACCTAAGAAGTTGAGGTAGGGAGGAGAAACAACAAAGAACAAGGGTAGTCGATACTACCACCACAGCAACAAAGCACGCATGACACAAGATTTGTTTACCGAGGTTCGGTCCCCACTTAGAAGTTCCTACGTCCTCGTTGTTGAGGTGACCACGAAGGTCTCCTCTCTCAAGCAACCACAAAGGTTAGCCCAAGATTTCCACTAATGATCAAAGGGGTAATACAAACACTTCGGGATGCCCTCACAAATGAATCAATATGGGCAACCACGAAGAACGCCTAGCCAGCTAAGGTTCCAAGAACCTAAGAGTAACAAACACAAACCAAACCGGCTAGATGAAGAATCCAAGTGCTCAAGTAGAAGATCACAGCTCCCAACTCCCAAATCTCACGTCTCTAGCTCGAATCTTGCAAGGATTGAAGGCTAGGAGCAAAGAGGGAGAGAGAGTAGGTGAGTCAAACTTGGAGGCTGTTTGGAGAGAGCTTGTGCAGAGTAAATGGCGTGAGTAACCGTTAGAAATGGGGTGGGGGTAAGAAAGTATATATACTTACAGCGGAACTTCCGATGGTTGATCACCGGAACTTTCGGTCCACCCAGAACTGACCGTTGGGCTTGAGCTGGACGAGGAGTGAACAATCGAAACTTCCGGTGACTGACCGCCGGAACTTCCGATGTACACCGGAACTACCGGTGAAATACCGGAACTACCGGTAGTTCACTTCTACGCCCAACTTCGCCGGGTGGGCGAGAGGCACAGATGAACTACCAGTACTTCCAGTGTTTCACAGGAACTTCCGGTCTGCGTTAGAACTACCGATCAGAGACCGGAACTTCCGGCAGTTCACTTCTACACACAATATGGGGTGCAGCTCTCTACTACCGGTACTTCCGGTGGGGTTAAGCCGGAACTACCGGTCCACTCAGACAGATAAAATATATTCTATGTGTCCGTGAGTGAAATTGTGTCTCTCAAGCGCATAAACTAGATCGACATGAGCACTCTTTTTCTAAGTCTAGCAAGTCTAATTTGTATCCCTTTGATAGTACGGCATTTCCTATAACTCAAATTAAAAGTAAAATATATTTGAGCCCTTGAGCCGGAACGCCGTCCATCAAGTAAAATTGGGGATGCTAAAATCACAATATATCATCGTTCAAGTCTTTCAATGGACTAACACCTATAGATTCACTTGAATAAACTCGTTAGTTCTTAATTTGATTGTCATTAATTATTTAAAACCCACATCGGGGACGAATGCACTTACAATACACTAGGTAAATCATATGGTAGAATTGCTTGTATTTCACTCTTACCCATGAGCAAGCCTACATGGTTTATTAGTTTAGGAGCATGGCACATGTATTTCAATTCAATTCATATTCTCTTTGTGCCAAAGTCCAAATTATAGATAACTTCCTTCAATTATCACCTTCAAGTGGTACTTTCAATTGGTATCACCTACAAAGCGGTAATTACCAAAAATTCTATTACATAAACTTTTAAGTAACCATAAGGCATATGTATGTTTCAGCCTTACTCACTTCTATTAATATTAGAATATTAAAATTAACTAAAGTAAACAAACATGTTGTGTCATCATGGCGATCAAGTACACATGCATGCATGCATGAATGAAAAAAATATATATATATTTCAACAATCTTGAAATATTTTCTTAACAACTTATCATATACTAAGGATACTAATAAATTACTCAAAATTACTACTCCCTTCATTTCAAATTATAAGTCATTCTAAGAATCTTGGAGAGTCAAAGCATCTTAAGTTTGACCAAAATTATAGAGAGAATTACAAAGATTTATAATATCAAATAGGTATACTATAAAAATATAATTAATAAAGAATCTAATGATACTTAGTGGATATCATAAATGTTATTATATTATTATATAATTTTGGTCAAAATTGAGATGCTTTGACTCTCTATGATTCTTAGAATGACTTATAGTTTGGGATGAGGGAGTAGTAACCATGACATACAAATTGATACTTCAGATATATTTATACATTTTAACTAAAGCTTTTGACATGACTATATTGATCAACCTATATTGACAGTATAACCATTATAATTTTTTGATAATAAAATTCAAACATCTTGAGAAACACGGGGGTTAGTGCAGATCACGGGTGGTTATATCTTCTACCCTTTGAGATTTTCTAGAGTAAATAGTGATGACAAGGTTTAAATATTAATATAATCTTGAGATTAGCAATATCCTGCTCTAGATCTCACTTCAAGTTTTACCACCGATCTTAGTTGACAAGGTGCATGTTTCAAATGACTGCTTATGGCATCGTAGTATTTACGAGTGTGGCCTACGACCTAATATCCTTGTCTTTGCATAAATAAAAATACAAAAGAGAGTTAACAAATTGTACATTAAGCGCAGGAGTCTTAACTTAACAGTAGAATAAAGATAAAAAGGAAAGCTATCAAGGAGATGTCAAAAAATGACAGCAGAAAGTTTACAGGCTTACAGAAAACCGAAAAGGAAAAGAACTGACAAACAACACCCAAACCCGGAAACCGACGGCAAACAATGCTGTAACAAGAGGGGCCGGAGACAGCTGACTTCACTTCAGAGACGTCTAAACCAGAACACCACCGAGGAACATCGACAAGCCGGAGTTCCCTGCAAGCACCCAGTCTGCCCCCTCCTCCCCAACAAGTCGCACAAGCTCAACCGGCTGCACAGCCTCATGCAGGATAACCCGTCTATTTCTTTCCTTCCACAAGCTCCAAGCGACCAACAGAACAAGTGAATCGAAACCCCGACGCTGGAGTTTCGTGAGATGCTTGCGGGAAGTCAACCACCAAAGAGCTAGTTCTGAATCCGGATGAGGAACTAGAGCAAGCAACCCGTGCGGATTCAGAAGACGCGACCAAAGCTCACGACTGTAAACACACCCGAGAGTAAGGTGCTCGATCGTCTCTGTTTCCTGATCACAGAGGGCACACGGTCCAGAGCTCTGAAGGTTGTGGTGTTGCAGCCGATCAGAGGTCCAGCAGCGTCCCGAGATTGCCAGCCAAAAGAAGAATTTAACGCGCGGAGGTGCCTTGGCCTTCCAAAGCTGTTTAGCGCCAAAGATGCCAGACTGCCCATGAAAAAAGGCCGAGGAGTATTGCTGAGATGCCGACCAACGCCAGAGAGAGGAATCCTCCACAGATGCGTTCAGCACAACCGAACGAAGACGATTCCAGACAAGCAGCAGACGGAGCTTCATCTCAACTGCATGCAAATGTAACCTGTCGCGCATGCTGTCGGTGGATTGAAAGTAGGCCTTCCTTGCAGCTGCACTGGATATGAGGATGACGAGAACAGCGGAGAATCCAGATGCAAACCCCAGCAACACAAACAGGTATGTCAACATATCAAAATCCATATCAAAATGTGGATGAAGCTTATGGCGCCGATGCTTCCTGCTACTGCTATTGGGTAAACTATTGGGCAAACACATTCTTGATAGTGGAACCCCACAAAGATTCACATTACCCAAGTACGAATCTCCAGTGAAAGTCTCAAATTGGCGTTGCAATGGTATCATCCCCGAGAGGTCGTTGTAGGATAAGTTCAGATCGGACAAATATACCAGTGACGTCAAGCTCTGAGGAATTGGGCCTGATAAATTGTTCCATGAGAGATCAAGTGACTCTAAGAAGGCCAATCTTCCCAATTCGCCAGGAATACTTCCTTCAATGCAGTTTCTTGAAAGATTCAACATACTCAATTTAGTTAAACATCCTAGTCCACTGGGAATCTCACCAGTTAATTGATTCTGTGAAAGATCAATGGCGTTTAGCAAGGCTAAATTTCTGCTAAACTGTAATATTTCACCCTTCCATGTTCCTTGTAGTGCATCCCTGTACACAGAAAAGTAAGCACCCCCAACTCCATAAACCATGAATTCAATAAAAGGTGTTGCATCGGACATCAGGGATGGATCGCCCAAGTAACCTGTTAAATTTCCAATGGAATGTGGTACAGGGCCAGATAATTTGTTGTTGCCAAAATCCAAAAATTGAAGAGCATGAAGCTGGAACAGTTCTTCAGGTATTTCACCAGAGAACTGATTGGACCTTAAACTCAGAAACTGCAGACTTTGTAGACCGACACCGATCCATTTTGGTATGTTTCCTAACAAATTATTCTCTCCAAGATCAAGTAGCACCAGTCTATTTAGTGACTGCAATGAGGTGGGCAAAGTCCCAGATAAATCATTCTTGCCGAGGTGCAATGTTATGAGAGAATTTAGAGAACCCAAGGTTGATGGTATTTCTCCCCAGAATTTATTGCTTGAAAAGTCTATCACTTGCAGGTTCGAATTCTTATTCCAACAATCAGGAAGCACCCCTGAAAGATTGTTTGCTGGAGAGATCAATTACGTCCATCCATACCATGTTGCATAGATCTGTTGGGATTACTCCACTAAGAAAATTGTTTGAGAGAAGCAAGTAATACAATGCATTGTCCCTGAAGCTCTGTGGCAATGATCCAGACAAGTAGTTGTGGGATAAATCCAACACTTGAAGACCAGTCGGCAAATCAGGAATGCTTCCCTCAAGTTGATTGTGCCTCATAATCAGAGTTAGCATTTTCAAATGTGCCATACTTGCCGGCAACTTTCCACTTATGTTGTTTGATGATACATTTAAGCTAGTAATTGTTGAAGAGAAGTTCCAGATCCACTCAGGTAACAAACCACTGATGCCTACACTGCCTAGATCAATCATCTCGATTCTAGTTTGCGATTGCAGCCAGGTTGGAAATTGTGGCCCTACCATGCAAGCATGCATTCCTAGCTCTCTGAGCTGAAAAGGTGGCACCCAGCCTTGCTTCATTACTATCTTCAAGGAATTCGATGACAAAACTAAAGTATCCAATCTTGACAAATTGACAAAGTTGAGTTCTGATAATGTGCCTTCAAATGAATTAAAGGAAATGTCCAAATGTGTCAGGTTTGATAGCTTGCCCATGCTGGCTGGCACATCTCCAGATATTGAGTTCTTACTGAGATCAAGAACTCTTAAGCTTGTCATTTGCTCAAGCCAACCAGATAGATTTCCTTTTAATTTGTTGTCAGAAAGGTCAAGGATTTGCAAACGCTTCATGCAAGGTAAAAGATTCTTTGCTGTTTTTGTGATATATCCTGACAAAAGGTTTCGGGACAAATCAACGTGTACTAAGTTGCACGGACTGCCTGCTGGTCGTGGTATTGCACCTTTCAACTTGTTGTCGGCTAGTGCAAGAAACTTAAGTGATGTCAGTTTTCCTAGCTCATCAGGAATGTTACCATAAAGCCCACAACTAGACAGGTCCAACTCTGAAATGGAAGATAGATTCCAAAGCCAATTTGGCAAGGAAGAACTAAGATTATTACTCTTGAGATCAAGTACTTTAAGGGTCGTGAAGTTGACCTGAGGAAGACAATTGAGGTTGGTGACAGGAAGGTATGCATCATTCAAGCGAATCACCTCGAGCAAAGGTAGCATATTCACAGCCTGCAGCCAATCCATGGAAGCAGCAAGGTATAACCAACTGAGATCAAGATACCTAAGGCAAGTAAGCTTTGAAACCCAGTGGAAGCTGTCCATAGTTATCACTGGAAAACTGGATGAACTTAGGTTAAGGTATATGAGTCTTGATAAGTTACCAAGCTGAGGAGGGACTGTGCCGCTGAAACCGGTGTGAGAAAGATCAAGATACCTCAACATCTTGAAAGAGCCCATGAATTCAGGGATATTCACCCCGCCAAAGTCACTTTTGCTGAGGTTGAGGTATACCAAGTAGGTCAAACCAGCCAAAGATGGATTGATCTCACCTTCAAGAGCGTACCCGCCAAGGTCCAGCTGGACGACATGGCCAGTCTTCTTGCTGCATCTGACACCGCTCCAGTTGCAACAGTTTTCACCTTGCCACGAACTTAACCTCCCATTAGGATCCTTGATGCTGGCGTTGAAGGAAACTAGAGCGTCCCTCTCCGCTGAGATGCATGCTGTTATCTCCCTGGTGGTGATCACCAGGCACCAAAGGGCCAGTGCTGTGAGCACTTTCTCCGGCAGAACTTTCATGGTTGCTGAAAAAAATGTCTAGAATAGAGGAGCTACCTCTTCGCTGTTGCGTCCTCTTATTTATTTATTAGGAAAATGGAGCCAGTGCAGGTGAAGGCTTGGACCTCTAGTCTTCAGCGCGTTGCTCCCAGTCTCTCTGAATCGTAGACTTTTTTTTTTGTGGAAATTTTCCTTTCGCGTATTGAATGTAGAGAGTAGTCCGGCAGTCCATACGCGAAAGGAACTGCAGGCCTGCCGGACTACTCGACAATTCTTGGACTCTGGACTGTCTAGTCCTTTTCCAGGACGGGAGGGAACTGCGCCGAAATTGTTTTTTTTCAGAATTAAAAGTAGGGTGTGATTAGTTCTTAAACTTAGATGTTCAATATAGAATTACTTAGAAATAAATATCTAAAAAATAAGACTCTAACACATGTTCAACATATGGCTAGGGATTCTCAATTTTAGGCTGGCCTCGTGAAGGTCAAAGAAGAATTCCTCTCGTTAGGCAGGTTCGGACTAGGTGATGGCTCTCAAGTGCGATTTTGGGAGGATACGTGATAACACCACGTCCTTTAAAATCAATCTTTCCTGTATTATATAATATTGTTATGAGGAAAGGGGCATCTGTGAGAACGGTGTTGTCTTTGACACCGTTAAATGTGGCTTTTCGGAGATCCTTAGTAGGTATTAATTTACAAGCATGGCACGAGGTGGTTGTTATGGTGGCAGATGTACAATTAACAAACCAGATGGATTGTTTTGTATGGGGGTTACATCAGAATGGATTATTTTCAGTAAAATCCATATACAGAGCCTTATTACTATCCGAAGCTTTACCGTATAACACTTTAACTTGGAAACTGAAACTACCTCTCAAAATCAAAGTATTTTTATGGTATTTATACAAATGAGTAATCTTAACAAAAAGATAATTTAGCAAGACGACGGTGGCAAGGAGACAAGAGGTGTTGTTTTTGTTCATCTGAGGAATCTATACAACATCTTCTCTTTGATTGTCCTTTTGCTAAATTTGTGTGGCGAACTATTCATATCTCCTTTAATTTAACTCCCCCAACTAGTGTGCACAATATTTTTATAGATTGGCTACATGGATTTCATAGGAAGTTGAAATCTAAAATTTTTGTGGGTGCGAGTGCAATTTGTTGGGTAATATGGTTGACCCGGAATGACGTAGTTTTTAACAAAGTCCTAGCACCATCTTATTTGCAGGTTATCTTCAGGGGAACTTACTGGATCAAGTTTTGGTCCCTACTTCAGAAGGAGGAGGATCGCCAAATGATGAAGATAGGATACAGGAAAATTGAGACAACCGCGATAGAGGTGTTTGCAAGAAACGGTTGGAGATTCAGCAATAGAATTATGTTTTAGATGTTGTTTAGCGAAACTGTTAACTTTTTCTTTTTTTATCAAAACTTTGTTTTTGAGATTGCCTGAATCTTTGCGCTCTTATGTGTAATAAGGAACAACTATATGCATTAGTCGATGCAGAAGCTGGGATATTAATATATTCCTTTTTCTAAAACAAATATTTCACCTTAAAACATCACATCGAATTTTGCGGCACATGCATGAAACATTAAATGTAGACAAAACAAAAAACTAATTGCACAGTTCACCGTGAAATCGCAAGACGAATCTTTTGAGTCTAATTAGTCCATGATTAAACAGTAATTATCAAATAAAACAAAAGGCTACAGTACCTGTTCCCAAAATATTTTGGGAACTAAACACACCCGTAGTTGCAGTCCTTATTTGAAGTTTTCTCACAGGGTTACATTTACATTGTATTTTGCGTGGATATTGTAGCTGAAAATGACGACCAAAGTCATAATGAAGATCAACCGGAGAATATGACAATTGTTAACCATTTATGCAGTTGATAACTTGGGTCTTGTTTAGATTGTATTTTTTTAATTTTAGCTACTGTAGCACTTTCATTTGTATTTGATAATTAGTGTCTAATCATGGATTAATTAGGCTCAAAAGATTCGTCTCGTGATTTATAACCAAACTATGTAATTAGTTATTTTTTTATCTATATTTAATGTTCCATGCATGTATCCAAAATTCGATATGATAGAGAGAGTGTATAAAAATTTAGAATTTAAAGTGTATCTAATCAAGGCCTTAGATTAGATTTGATGTGCTGCTTTTTGGCTCAGTTTTCCGCCCTGATGACCGGTAGGAGCTGAATCGGCGAGGTTGCCGTGTCTCTGAAGCAGCCTGAGTTCCTTTCCTTCCATACTTGCTACGACCAGGACTTGGACGGTCTAGTCTTCGGCTCGTTGCTCCCGGTCTCTCTGGATTGTAGACCTATAGTTTGGAAGTTTTCCTTTTCTTCAAAAAGTTTGGAAGTTCTCCTTTGGTTTATTGAATATAGAATGGGCTTTCTATTATCGGTTAAACTAGTGCCCAGACGCGCCCGCTGCTTTCCCATGCAGTGCAAGCGTCCTGATTTGACGGCTTGTGGGGCTGGGGGTGGGGTGGGGGTGGGGGGAATGATAGTGCCCGCGTCCATCAAGAGCAGCCTCACGTCTGACCGTGCACTCCTACTGTTCGCATGCTGCTATTGGCGCATCATGTTGCTGCTCGCATCCAGCTAGAAATAAGGAGAGAGAGCATGCATGCATGCAGCTTCACGCTCCACGCCCCGAGGGAACAACATCTGCCTACGACATATGTGTATGTATACTGCAACATATGCAACATCCAGATAAAGCACTTGCAACGTACGTTTGAAACATGCTTTTAAAACACTTGCAAAAAAACACATGAAACACTTGAAAACCATTACAACATATACACAACATCTAGATAAAACACTTGCAACATATGGGTGAAATATATGCAACAACCAGATAAACATATTTGCAACATACATCTGAAAAAATAAATGAAACATTGGGAACAAACGTTTGCAACATACGTGTACAACCATTGCAACATATGCAACATCATAATCTACTTTTACAACATCCGCATGAAGCAATTGAGACATACATTTGAAACAACTGAAACACTTGAAACATGTGCTTGCAACATGTCTGAAAAAGCATCCAAAAACACTTGAAAAACACATCATCGCCGCACGACCATGACCTACCTGGTGGGCAACTGTAGTGGTGCAGGCTCGCTGGATGGTGCGCGCCTCGCAAGCCCCCGCCATGCCCGCCGGCCGCCGTTGGTCGAGGGAGAGGAGATGTTGCCGGATCAGGGGAGGACGCCGCCGGCCTAGGTAGGGAAGGGTCAGCAGCTTGCTTGAGCCCGGACGCTAGTGCCTGCTCCTGCGGGATTTGCAGCGCCTCGCCAGGGCCGCGGTAAGCATGCGCCCGTCGGGGGCCGAGGCAGCGAGCTTCTCCTTGAGCTGAGCGAGGTTCTGCACCAGTGTGCCCTTCGGGAAGATGAGCTTGGGGATGGGAACGAGTGAAAGGTCTTGATGGATAGAGGGGGGGTGAATAGCCTAATAAAATTTTCTACAAAAATGCTAGACAAGTTGATTAGTATATCAAATGGTGAGATGTGAGTTTTTCCTAGCCTAAGGGGGTGAAGTAAGCCACCTATCCAATTAGCAATTATAGTATGGTTCACACAACTGCACAAGTTTAGACCGCAAGAGTGACAACTAAGGCAAACTACTCTACTCAAGCTAACAAGGCAACTAGGCAAGATAAAGACTACAACAAGATAGTAACAAAAGTAATGCAAGAGTAGGTCCAGAAGTGATTTCACCGAGGGGCAATAAATAGAGCCAACCAATTGATATATCCAAATAATGATCCAATCAAGTGGCCAACCATCGAGATAAACCAATCACAATCACGAATTGACGACGAATGATTTATCATGAGGTTTACGTGCTTGCCGACACGCTAGTCCCCGTTGTGTCCCCTTACACCACGTGGTTCGGTGGCTAATTGGTCTAACACACCGAGCCTCTCAAAAGGCGCCACAAGAACCTACCAATGGCTAAGAGTTGCAATGACACGAGCAATCCACTACAGTTGGAATTCGGCGCTCTGCCAGGGAACCACAAGAACCTTGCACAAACCAATCACCGGAGCCGGCCACGAACAATCACCAACATGTGCCGGACCTCCACCGCTGCTCTAAGCCGTCTAGGTGGTGGCAACCACTAAGAGTAACTAGAATTCCCGCAGCAAAACAATCCACCAAGTGCCTCTAAATGCAAAGCAATGATCAATGCACTTGAATCACTCAATCTCATTCAAGAATCGCAATCGAATGCAAGGAGATGAGTGAGGAGAGGGGCGAGGGCATTGGCTCAGCTCAAGATGCTCACAAGAATGTCAAAGTGCCAAGAGAGGGACCCTAAAGCCGGCCAACACACATATATAGACGTACCCCTTCGAATAGAGCCATTATTCCAAAACGCGGGGTCACCAGACGCATCTGTCGCGCTTGCAGCAGACGCGGCACACCGCGTCCGATGCTCACGAGCTGCCATGTGTCTTGCGCAGTCAAATTTCCAACAGTCGTCTTCTCCTTCATCTGATGCGTCTGATGCTCTCCGCACGTCCGACGCTCACCAGACGCGGTCCAGTAAGGTCCAAACGTCAATTTTCCGCCACCTAATGCGTCCATCGTGAAAGCAACAGACACGCACCGTGTCTGTCATCGCCGAGGCCAGCAGAGCTGCTGACGTCGCTTGCAACAGATGCTAACGTCCAGCATCTGTTGCCTGACCAGGGCCGCATCCGATGCACGCTCGTCTACGCGCGCCTCAGTGGAGAGTACACCAGACGCTGACATCAACATCTGATGCTCACGAGGCCAGCGTCTGACGAGTGTTTCTCAGTGAGAAACACTCCCGCGACTTCGCCTTTTTTTCCATCCTTCGACGCAATGGAAAATAAGCATTTCATTTCCACGAAAACGCCTGAATGTGTGTTTCAAGTGACGTCACCATGTGCAAATGTGCTAACACCACCAAGTGTACATCACCATGCGCATGTGTGTTAGCATTTTCACAATCATTTTTCAAGGCGTTACGTTAACTCTCTACTAGATCCTAATGCATATGCTCAATGAAATGTCACCTGGAGGCACATGTAGGACTAGAATCGATACGACAATTCCCCTCTTCATAGTACGGTTGCATATCCTAAGCCATGCACACCTTCTATGGTGTCTTGGGTGCAAAATGAAAATCCCTACATGGTACCTTTGCCTTGAGCATCACTTGTTGCACCTTGTTCCAACTCCACATCATGGTAAGCACTTCATCATCACATTACTTAATCACCATGCTTCACCATGTCTCATGCCAATCATCATTGCTACACACATTCTTATGTATATGATTAGCACTTAGGCATTATCACTAATTACCAACACCAAACATAAGACTTTCAATGAGCTCGTGCTTGAACACCTCCTACCGCGTGCGGAGCAGCGCCGCGGGGGACGGGGTGGCGGGGGCCGGTGGCGTCACTGGAGCTGAAGCCGGAGACAGAGACAGGGCTGTGTCCGACGGCTGGTCGGCCATCACGGCGACGCGAGAGAGCGTGGAGGAGGTGGAGATCTAGGAGTGCGGTGTGGGAATGGCGAGGGTTGGAAGTGTCTCGATACGGGCCTTCTTTTCTTCGGCATAACCATCACTCTATTGGGCCGCAGGCCCAGGCGCGCGGTGTCCGGACGGGACGGACGCCCGCGTCCTATCATTATCGTTCTATTAGTACATAGTTCGGCTCTGCTGGCTTCTTGACTCTAGACTGCTGGTTCTTTTCCAGGACGTAAGGGAACTGCATGCGGAAATTGTCTTCTCCATAATTAAAGTAGCTATAGTTCTTTTGTGAACTTTTCTTGACAAAAACATAGGGTTACATTTTCATTGTATTTTGCATCGATATTATAGCTGAAAATGGCAATCAAAGGCATGTTTTGAAGATCAAGTGGTTGTTGAATATGACAATTGTTAACCATTTATGCAATTAATAACTTAGATTTGATGTGTTGTTTTTTGGCTCAATTTGATCTGCCATTTTGATTGTAGAAATTTACCTTGTCAACCATGCATTGCGTTTCTGGGGTCTAAAACATGATTGCTATACTCAATGGAAGTGTTGTCAAGTAAGCGAACTGGTGTGAAGAGGAGACATGCGGTACTCGAACTTTGTCCCAAGGCTACTTTCTCATGGATGAAATAGATGCCGATCTCATGCTTGGTACGACAATGATGGACAGGATTAGCGGTCATGTAGACAACGCTAGCTAACATTAGATGACATTCGCTGAGCAATCGAGGCATGAAGCTCCTAAAGCATCTGGCGCAACCAGCAGGACTCGGCCACAGGGTGTACAACATCACAATACTTGGCCTCAACGCTGGAGTCAATACTGTCGTCTAGCGCTTGGACGACTAGGACACGAGATTGTGATCCAAGAAGGCGCAGTGCCCCGAAGTAAAACTCTAAAAGATCCGTTTAGGTTTGGTAGTTGAGTATCAAGTACTAGACTAACACGTGTCATTGAAACGATTGAGCTAGATTAGTCCACGAGGTGATGTTGAGCAACATGGAGGTCATAAGAAGAGGCGGCATGGACATGTGATGAGAGGCTCAAACCATTTATTAGTTTTTTCATCCGAGGAGTCATCACTTACATTGCTTTTCTTACCCATGGCCATAAGGCATGTTGATGATGACTTAGTGAAGAGGCTTGGCTTGGAAGAGCGGTGGCAAAGTTTTTTCTTGACTCGTCACTATAACTTGAGCTTATATCTTCACTGAGAAAATTGAAATTTTGCCCTCATGCCAAGTGGGTTTTGCCCAAATGCCATCAAACTTTTGGGCTTTGCCCGAACGCCCTTATAAAACATGTATGTAACACCCCTGGTGTTATGACCTTGCTTAGCACTTTGTTAGGGCCTAAAAGAAATTAACAAACCAAGTTTTCGGGTTTTAAATTTTAAAACTCACAAGAAATGATAAATTAATCCTTGCGACTCACTTTTGGGGTTGACGGAAATCAAATAAATATCGTAAGTTAGTTACTTAGTGCGTAATCATGTTAAAGAGAAATCCTAATAAGAAAAATAGAACATGTAGTTTAATCCTTTGGCACGGAAAACAATTTATATAAACAGAAATAAAATACAACTTGTATAGTACTTAAATAAGATTTGAAGTGTAAGTTTAGTAGATGGAAATGCAACTTTTGTTTCGGGAAATAAATGTTGTTAATTAATGTTCTTGGAAGCTCAAAAATCAAAGTTGAAATTGAAGTTAGTTTCTTTCGTTAAGCCAGCAAGAATTCAAAAGCTTAAGTGTAAAGTGCTGTTTTGGAGAATTAAATCGTGCAAAAATAATTAAACAATACCTACATATTTTGTTTCTATGGTTTAACTCTATCTCGGTGATTCAAATTGGCCAAGCTTCTTTAGATCGGGTTAGCGAGCCTCTGTTCTGGAGCTAGTGCACGGCTTGGCACCTTTATGTCTCCCTCTTTAATCCACTTCGGTTGATGCTTGTTTCCCCGTTTTTAGCTTCTAAGTGTTTAGAAATATAGCTATAAATGTAGATAATGATTTGTATGTCTTGATAAAATATATAAAATATATAAAAAAATGAAATGAAAAAGGAAAGCGCACACGCTGCTGCTCTGGTCGCTGCTCCCCGCCGTCGTGTAGCTCGCTGCCTCATGTCATCATGGCATGCGCATGTGCTGTGCCACAGGTTACCGAGCCGCGTACTTGACCCAGTTGCCATCGTCGCTATTCCACTAAAGCCGGGCAACCGAGTCAAGTCGTTGCCCAGCATTCACGGCGTCTGAATGCGCCTGCTGCCTAACCCATGCATGCACCTATGGAGTAGCACGTCTCTAAGAAATAGATGCGTGTGCTTGGTGTGGACTTTAGAGTGGTGTCCAGCCAGAAAATAAATTATTTCCTATTTTCCTTAAATAACTTCTCAATTAATTAAAGACGTGAGGGAGCTGGTTCCCAAGGCCAGTCTCAGTGGGGAATTTCATTACGTTGTATCTAAGACTGCCATATCATTTGAAATGAATTGAAACTGGGATGAAACACCCACTTTCAATGGAGAGTTTTATTTCATGATTTCATAGGCATTTAATTCCAAGACTCATAGAGAGTTGGTAATCGTGTTAAGAGAGTTTCATCTAGATAAAACACATTTCTTCTCTCTCTTCTTAAATACACTGCCATATCATTAAAAGTGTCTATGTGACAACCTATTTAATGCAAATAACACTCACGTAAAACTTTCGCTGAGACTGGGCTAAGCGCGTGAACCTTTATGAACCAAGTCTAAATCAACGCATCCTGCCACCACTCCTTCTGTCCGCGCATGCAGCTCCTGGCCTCTTGCGAGTTAGGGGGTGTTTGGTTGGAGGAGTTAAAGTTTAACAAACACTGTAGCAATTTCGTCTTATTTGACAAAAAGTTTTCAATCTTGAACTAATTAGGCTTAATAGATTCGTCTCGTAAATTACTCCTAATCTGTGCCGACATGCATGTAATTAGTCTACATTTAATACTCCATATATTTGAGGGAACATTGATATGATAGGAGTTAAACTTTAACACACCCAAACCAAACGGAGCCTTGACAAAGAGAGAGGGGAGTGGTGCAGACGCGCAGGCTAGCACATGCAACCGAGAGTGCGTGCTGGCCGCTGCGGCTGCTGCCTAGCAAGGAAGCCCACAACGAACACGTCGGTCTGGGTGACGTAGCGGGTTCCTACTGGACGTACGGGTGATTTACGACGCCGCGATTGGGTGACGCGGAATCAAGTGCGGTGGGCAGGGCTTTCCATAATTCCATTCCAGCGACATGGATGATCACATTGACTGACTGTCCCGTGCTAAGTTTGGACGCGCGTTGCGGGCATGGCAGCCGTGGGCCCCACCCTGGCAGAGACGTTTTTGGAGCCGTGACCGTTGACTTCGACAGGTCGCGGGCACCACCTGCCGGCGGCCGGACACCCTGGACGTTGGCAACCGGAGTGACGACCGGGAGGCTGGCCGGGTGCTTTGACCGAACATGTAGTGTATGGCCGGTTTTTCTTAATCAGACAAGCTTCTCTCTGTCCCATAATAGAGGACATTTTACCGTTAAAAAAAGTACCATAAAGCTTGACGTTTTAGCTTGTAATCGTAGGTCCCCACCCTATAGGCCTATACCAGTCCATCCATCATCCATCTGTCGGCCACTGTTGGGGATAAAAAAAATTGAAAAAAAGACAGACGGTGGGAGGCTGGGAGGAGCCTTATCCTTTTGTCCATCTGTGGCGTGGTGTTCGGGGGTTCATCCCTTCCAAGGGCGGCGCCGGCGGGTTCTCCTTCCCTCGTAGCAGTCCTTCCTCCATCGGTGCCCCTCGCCATGGCTGCCGGGGACGAGCTCGCTGGGGCAGCCTGCGTCGGGGCCGAGCTCCCCATGGCCACCGGCGTCGAGCTCGCCATGGCCGCCGCGCTGAGAGTCATGGCCACCAGGACCGAGCTCGCCCCTCCCCCATGGCTGGAGCTTGAGTAGAGGTCGTGCTCGCCCCTGCCATGACCTCGCGTGAGCGTACAGCATGAGCAGCAGCCCGGTAGCTGCTCGCGTGCTGTGGCCCAGGCAGCGGCGAGCACGTCCTGGGCAGCTCGCGCGAGCGGCGGCGGCATCGCATGGCCGAGCTCGCGGCTGGGGCTGAGCTTGCCGTCGCCGTCGATGCCGAGTGCGCCCGCTGGCAAGCTCCCCTCCACCGCACCTCCTCCGGCATCGTCTCCGTCGCCCCGTCGCTGCCGCCTCCCATGCCCGCCCCTGGATCCGGCCATGGTGGGACGCCACGCACGCCGGCGGGGAGAAGGCGTGCTTGCCCAGTCCTCCAGGTACGGAGGTCGTGCTGATCTGGATGATGAGAGGAGTGTAGGAGAGAGAATAGCGCATTGGGAGTGGGAACGGAGCGAGTATACTGGAGTAGGGGCATGCAGGACTTTTGCCACTATCCTTGGTAGTCGCATTGGTTCCTAGAACGTCCACTATTATGGGACGGAGGGAGTAATTAAGATGCTGGTCCCGCGCTGCTGCCGTGCCACGTCCTTTTCGGCCTTTTAAGGACGCCGAGGTCGCCCTCCATCTCCTTGCTCTCACTCGCGCTCTCGCTCTCTCCAGGCCACATGCGCGGATGCCGTCGCTATGCACGCCAGCAAGTAGAGCTCCGCGGCTATCGCTTCTCGCTCGTCCTTTGAACCTCCCCGCCTTGGACAACTACGCCCTCGCCTCCCTCGTTGCTGCGCGCTCATAGAACGCCTTTTCCCGGCCGCGCAACCCGCTAGCATGCGCTACCGCCATGAGCCGCCGCCGTCATCCGTTGCAGCGCGTGGGTGCAGCTCTGCGGTCCGTCCCCAGCAGAACCGCGAGCTCCCGCAGGCTAGAGTGGGTCCTGGGTGGGCGTGTGGCCCTCAATCGCTGTCGCCGGCTGACCAGTTCCCATCGCGCGCTCTGCTCTCTGTCCGTGGAGAGAAACAAAAGGTAAGACTGGGTTCTGGTTGCGAAAATACTAGAGAGAAAGAAATAGTGGGAGAGGTTATTTTCGTCTAAAGAAAGTATAGGGTTTTATTTGTAAAATGTTGCTAGCTTATATGGTTAGATCTTCTAAAGTCCGTAGATTAGTTACCGAATTGTAAATTCCATATAAAAACGTAGCTAGTACATTAGCCATTAAAGCTAGCTCGTTAGCTCGTGGGGCGTAATCGTATTTTAATCGTTGAGGTTGCCGTGATTATTTACGTCTCTGCGTTGTATCCATGTATGTCATAATAGGCACAATGATGGATCATGGAGTCATCTGGAGTAGCAGGAAAGATGGTGTCTTAATGATCGTGTCACCCTGAGGCAATGCTAACTTTTGGTTATATTTTATCAGGCAAGCCCCGGTTCATAACCCCTATTATTCTGTATTTTATTTTATGCTTGTGCATTAAGTTTCAAGGAGTTAAATGAAACCCATTTGAGAAATTCCTTTCTACACCGACGTGTAGTTACTTGCACCTGTAGCTTACGCACATGCACCAACGGAATGATGCGATGTTTCACCGTGGTGGGTATTGGGTAGGTCGCCTGGCGGGTTAACCCGTTAAATATTTTCTTAATAATAAAATATTAGATCCAACCAAAATCCTCATTTGCCGGCGCAACCTAGAAATCAGCCTGGATCAGAGGCGAAGCGGCAGGCTCCCCCGGCGACATCGCCGCAAGGCCACTCGCCTCCCTGGTGGCACCGATCCCTTCCTGCGCGGATCCGGCAGCGACGGTCCCTCCCCTCCACCTGGTGGTCGCGCTCATGGAGTAGCAGCAGCGGCGGCCCCTACCTTCCACTGCGGTGGCGGCGGCGCTCCCCGGCCACTTCCTCAACTGGTTGCTGGCCTCGCGTGGTCGAGGGGCACGGCGACGGCGGCCGCTGGGCCGTTTCCCGGTGGCAGCGGCACCCTGCAGCCCCTCCCCCGTCGGCAGCAAGCCCCCACCCCACAGGCGATGGCGGCTCCTCTTCCATCACCAGCCCCACCTCTTCTCAGATCTAGATCGGCGGCGAGCTCCTCAACCCCTAGCAGATCCAAGCCTCCCACCCCTAGCAGATCCGGCCTCCCATGGTGGTGGCGGCGGCCTTCCACTCAATGCCTGATGCGGCGGTGCAGATGAGCTGTAACGTGGCTAACTCAACCAGGTAAATCTTCGGTTTGTAGGTTAAAAAGTAATGGGAATTTGCTGATCCGCTCCTGCCTGTCCACATCTCATCGATCCTGCGTGCCGTCGTGAGCTCTCATGGATTAGTTTGTGAGTTGAGTTGCGCTTGACCATTGTGAGTTTAATTAATCAGTCGATGATTCCGGCGGCACGGTGCCACCAGATGCTGAGGACGAGTTTATTTCCTTTACCAAGATGACCATCCAGAGTTGTGGAAGGTCCGATCCACATGGATAAGAGGTATGCATCACGGTATCTCTAGTCTTTACTGACATATCTCCTAATTTTTCTTGATCAGGTCTCACTTTCTAGTGATCTTTCGGTAAAATAAGTTCTCACTTTTTCTTACAGATTAGATGGGAGAAGATGAACGTATGCTTTGATATAGTTGGGTAGGAGAAGATGAGCGCTAGCTGGTGCTTGCATTGCACTTTGCAATTGTTTTTTCAGATAAAGTATCCCTTCATATGCATTTCGGACAAGAGTAAAACATGTTCTAGTTTAAAGTATTATTTTATATACATTTTTAGTTTTCACATTACATAGTAGAGTAAGTGTATGGTCCCATACTCATAAACATGTCTATGGTTTCATCATACTCATAAACATGTCTATGGTTTCATCATACTCATAAATATGTCTATGGTTTCATCATACTCATAAACATGTATATACTCATACTCCCACTATATATTGTAGGTATACCTATATACTCGCTACATACTTGTATTCAGAATATACTCATACTCCTTTAGCATAAATACTTAGAGGATCACTTGATCCCTTTTAAGTTTTTACAGATTGGAGTACCACATGATACTCCTTTTTTTCTGGATCACTTGATCTTCTTTTTCAGATACTTTATACTGCATTGGTACTAATGACTAGAGTACTACTTGATGCTTTTTCCACATTTAATATCATTTATTCCCTTTTTACTTATGCACTATTAGTTGTGCTTGCTTGGTGCTAAAATTAATTATGAAGAAGATATCTGACGACGTCAAGTCAAGATGGCATGATGCAAGTATGTTGCCTGTCGATAGATGATGGTTAAGATAGCAGCTGAAGCTCTCGTAGTGACTGCATATGTGTTCAATTTAGATAACTTTGTCTTGCATATAATTGCATGTCAGTTTGTCTGTACATACTCTCTTTTGAAAAGTATGCACGCATACTAACATATACCATTTTTTCCTCCTCAACACTCCATTAATTAGTGATTCACACACTATTTTAAGGTGTATGTACTGATACTCGTCAGAAAGTATGTCCACATACTCGTAAAAAAAAGTATGCTAGAGTATGAGGTATGTGTATATACTTGCAGTATAAAGTACCAAGTATGCTAGAGTATGAGGTATGTGTATATACTCCTTAATTAAGATGTATGTATTGATACTCTTGCTTATGTTTTAGAATTAAAAAATGTATATAGTCTGGTATGCACGCATACTTTTGGCGTATGTATGCATACTCCATTGCAAAAAGTATATACAGATACTCTATTCCAAAAGTATGTATGGATACCCCATTTCAAAAAGTATGTATAAATACTCTAATCTAAAAGGTATGTTCAATACTCTGTTCAAAAAGTATATACATGTACTCCTTATCTTCGATAACACATACATATTTCCAACTGATTAGTATGATTCGTATACATACACGAGCAAGCCTAATCCAAATAGAAATCACGGCGAGCTAGAAACACGGCGGCTGTGCAACGTATATACTATTCTATTTTATTTATTCATTAATTAAGTATGTGCATGCGGCATGCCTAATTGGATCCTCCTCCCGATATCCACAAACCCGTACAGCACCCTGCCTCTTCTGTTAGCAACGTCGGGTCGGACTGCCTCGCGTGCGTATAGTCAGGTCGGAGTAACTACTCGTACCAGTATAAAAAACGCGTCCTATATATATATATATATATATATATATATATATATATATATATATATATATATATATATATATATATATATATATATATATATATATCCTGATCCATGAGTCTTACTAGTATGTCGGATCGTGTAGATTGCTATGCTACAGGACTCTGATAGAAGTCGAGTGATTGTCTGTTACTCGCGAGAGATAGGAAATATATTATGGTTATTATTAGCATGTTACTATCACATGGAATATATATATGAATAATAATCGGAGACCGAGCGGGACTGTACTTGGAATTGGATATGGACTTAGTTGGGCAATCCGAGCGAGGCTCTGGTTGCATTTTTTCTGCCTGTGTCGATTAAGGATCGTCCGTTGCATTGGACCCTGGTCAAGTCACAAACTTATTATCCCGAGTACATATTTGCTTATGGGAGTGGGAAGGCTCGTTACTCCCTTGTCGTGGGTTCCGGCTCTTTTCGGACCGACTGTTAGGAGTGGAAAATAGGTGGAGGTGTAAGCATCACGCTGAGGCCGGGCCTGCAGTGTTGGGAGCTTAGAGTCCCAGAGACGGGACCTGGACCCCTTGACAGGAGTGGAGCGGGTTGGTCTTGTCTGTGTCCGGGGTACAGATGAGACGTGTGTTTTTCGGGGTACCTAGCTAGGCACATTGATTCGCGAATCGCCGTTTCTGCATGACGGTACGGCTTGACTACGATCTAGCACCATAGTAAGAACTAGAACTTGAAAGATGATCAAATGGTTCTGATTGCTAGAACATGTGCTTACCTAGAATGGTTGGTTAATGAACTACTGCTGATTGCTAATAAAAATTAAATATAAGGATGCACCTTTAGTAATGATTTCTGCAGTTGCAATAACCCACAAGCCAGATAGTCTTGCATATCCTTGGAGTCTTTTTCTTTCCTCTGACGGGTAAGTCTTGCGGAGTACAATTGAGTACTCAGGGTTTGTTCTACTCTGTTGCAGGTGACAGATGCTGATAAAGCTAACCTTGTGTGTGGAAGCCTCCTGGTGGGATCAGCGAGGATTTCCTTTACGTTACGGACGTAGAGTTCATTTAAAACTTCCACAAAAAAATAAAAATGTTTTATAAAGAAAAGACGTATACCTGTTATCATATATGAATCCAAATGTTCTTCATGTAATGTTTAACTTGTCATTAAATGATTTTTATTTTCGCTGAACCTCTGATAACATTTTATATTCCGCTGTTATTATCAAATGATGAATTACTCTGATGTACTAAAAGTGATGTAAGAAATGGAAAATATGCTATAAGTTCTATTTCTCATTTATGATCCTGAGATAAAAATGTGGATTTTTCGAGTTCTTCCTCAGTGTGCTCGATGGAATCGCAGAGTTTAGTGCTCTCTCGGGTACTTAGTGTCTAATGGAAGACAAGTATCCTCGGGAGGGCATTAGATTAGACGGCTCTGCCACAATGTATCACCTGCTAAAATGTCATTTCGTAGTTTTGACATTCATTTAGTCTTGATCTGAAAAAAAATTTGTGACATGAAGTTCCCGTTTTGCCCCTGGGCGCTTTGTCTCTCGTTTATCCTTCTCTCCTCTCGTTCTTCAGGGCTCTTGCCTCTTCCTTGGCTTCATCTCTCTCTTCTTGAGGCAAAACCTTCTACCCACAATGATGATGGAGTATCCCATTTTCTAAACCGGCCGTACATGATAGGCTATTTCTTTGGCTTGGGCTCGGACACTAGGGTAGCTAGTCATCTTCACCTGACGATCTTGAGGGATGTGGATTTTGAATTTAGGGTTGTAAAACAACCCATATGAGGAAACTGAACCCCATCTCATCTCAGATTGGCCTCTGTTTGTCCTACATTCAAAATCCTTGTAACCAAGTTATGAGACCTAGTAAAATTTGTTACCCAGTTCTTCTAAAAGGGACATTCTTTTTCTTTGAGAGAGAACTTGTTAAGAGGCATTCAATCAGTTGTGCTTAGAACGTTGGCAACTATTTGTTGTTTCATGTGTACAATGTTATACATATATGGGTATTGGTATTTTAGTGGGTATCTGTCTTCCTAAAATCAAATCTATTGCCATCATTTTATTGGTGATTCCTCAAACTTAGGAATGGTTCCTTGACAACTATTAGACCTGTTAAAAAAAGTGCGAGCATATTGGTGTCTTTTGTGCTCGACTAAAGTTTTTTTAGGTATTTGTTTCTCATTAGCTCTTGGCAAACACCTTCATTTAAAGTTCGAATAACCATTTGCCTTTGTATTCGTTTTGAATGTTCAATTTTTGGATACCCAACGGCACACCGCCTTGGTTGATATGAATGCTCTATTTTGGCCAATATGTATTTTTTTAATCATTTTGCTAGAAAAATCGAGATCTAAAACACTCCAATTCTTGATAGTTTGCTATATCCTTAACACAGATATGCTTGCATATATTTTATAGCCGGGAAGAATTGTTGCTCTAGATGTACAGTATGTTGCTCTTGAAGTATACAAAAAAGATGACTGTTGCCACGAATGCTTTCACTCATCATCGAGACCTGGTATGTACAGTAAATTGATGTCGAAAACTACAGGGCTGCTCGGGGGTACTCTTGGCCTTCCAGGAGCTGAAGTAAGACCCTTAGGAAACGCTAACTGTTCATAATCAAGAAAAGGAAATCATCATTGTCCTGTTCAAATCTTCAGAACAAGTTCATTGTCAGATTGCTATCTTGTCTCCCTTCAATTTCAACTATATATAGGAGTAGCTGGCTAGTTGAGTTTTATCATACTTACTGGCCCAGGTATGTACAGCCGACGTAGTCCCCCAACCTTCATCGACAAAATCCCTTCATCAAGCCCCTTGATCACCTAATGTTGCCAAATATATATGAGTTTATATATATATATATATATATATATATATATATATATATATATATATATATATATATATATATATATATATATGCTGCTACTATTCTGAGTCCTGGGCGTTGATTTCTAATGAGCGCTCCGGCGGAGCACCGCCCTGCTCCGACGACATCCCTCAAAAACAGGCAAACCAAATGATTTATTAATACACGTCATTTATTACTAGCACATGTAAAAAGATCGCGGCAATCACGCCATTTATTACACACGCATGCACACCTCCTTCATAAGTCGTCGTTTATAAATAATTCCCAAACCCTGTCTTTCATTTCACCCGTCATCTTCTCTCTCGTCGTATCCATCCCCATTAACCGGCGGTCCACAGGGGCTCCATCGACGGCGGCGGCGTCTGCAGCCGCGCCCTCCCCTCACCAGCGGCTTTGACGCGGCGGGCAACGGCGTCGGGTTTGTCTGCGTCGTCATCGTCGGCGACGACAGCGGATCATCTATCTGATCGGAGCCATCGCCCATTCCACCGGCGGCCGCAGCGGCGACCACACCTTCAAGGCAGATCCGATGCTATTTCCTTCCGATGGTTCATCAAATTGGTGATGTCCCCGTGATCTGCAGGTTATTAGCCTCCTTTCCTGAATGCATCTCCTATTTTTGACCCGTGCAGGCATTGTTGGCCATCATGAATGAGTACTTGACTGCATGGAAGATGTCGTTGCGTCTTGCTAGCTGGTTGATTGAATGGCGACTCGGAGTCGGAGGATCCTCGTCAAGTCGACTGTGCGCGCAATAGCGACATTCTCCCCTGCCGCTGGTGGTTCCCCGACGTTGCGGCAACGTCGCGAGGGCCAGGAAGCGGCGACACATCGCGTGGGCTGTGCAGCCACCGGCACGGCGGCACGCGTGTCCGAGGAGAGACGGGCGACGCACGGACCAAGCTGTGGAAGAGAGCTTCTTCGATTTTTTTTTCTTTTTTTATCCGTGTAGTTCCATTGGAATTAAATTGAGTAAATTGAGTATATGACGATGACTGAGGCTCCATGTATGATGGTTAGCAATAGATTGGTTCCCAATAGATTAATTTTGTTTTATAAAGTTTTGAAGAATTTGTCAAACAATTTTGTCTAAGACAGCTCCTTTAGCGACAACGAACAGCTAGTACTAGATTGATGAATCTGGATGGATTTTTTAATATTTCTTTTATGAATCGAAGCTAGTTGAAATGGATTCAAATACTTTTGTTCATGGATATACGATCTAACTAATTACTTCTTTATTCCAACATTTTAAAGCACTAATTATGTTTGCAAAAAACAATTAATTACCACTTGAGTATTTCGTCAATTATTACCATTCTAAGGTAAAAGCACATTTATAAACTCCCTTTACCACTCTAGGTCCATGCCAGGAGTCATATTTGAAAACAAATAAAAAATTAATTAGAAAAAAAACTTCGTCCTTGAAACCTTTCGGTGATTTTTCTTTGCCTATTACTCACGGATCTGGACAGAATTATTTATAGACCTAAGTGATACTATTAGTAATAAAGAAATGCCTTGCCTGGAGATTAGATGTCTTGGTAACCACGACAGCCAACTTTTACTACTCATGCGATCGGATGGAATTATTTATAGACCATGATACCATTATTAGTAATAAAAATACCCTTGTAACTATTACAACCAATTTTTACTACTCGCGGCCTAAACATAATTATTTATACACCCAAATGATATTACTAGTAATAAAAAACTGATTCTAACGGTAATAAAAAATTGCATGAGCGGTTACCGGTGCTCCGGAGATTAGCACATGGTTAATTTACCGCTCATGGGATAGATGTCTTGGTAACCACGACAGCCAACTTTTACTACTCATGGGATCGGATGGAATTATTTATAGACCATGATACCATTATTAGTAATAAAAATACCCTTGTAACTATTACAACCAATTTTTACTACTCGCGGCCTAAACATAATTATTTATACACCCAAATGATATTATTAGTAATAAAAAACTGATTCTAACGGTAATAAAAAATTGCATGAGCGGTTACCGGTGCTCCGGAGATTAGCACATGGTTAATTTACCGCTCATAGGAAAGAAAGGAGTTATTTTATTAGCAATCTGATACTAACGGTAATAAAAATGGAAGGAATTATTTTATTAACAAAATGGTACTAACGGTAATAAAAAATAACATGAGTGGTTACCGGATGCCCCGGACATCGGAGCTAATTTTACTTCTTATGGTCCTAGAAGTAATAATTTATAGAAGCAAAAGATGTTAATAGTAATAAAAACTACCCTGATGCCCCGATGAATATCAAAGTTAATTTTATTATTAACGGGTCCATGTAGAATTATTATTCACGAGAAAGGACGGATTTATTTTCTTGGACACAATGTTACTAACAGTAATAAAATATAGTTGATTGGAATTTTTTTTATTACTAATAGTATTATTTTCTTCTTTAAATAATTCCATCCAAGTTTACTGCACCTTTGGCCGCCGGTAATTAACCTGGACCATTTAATTTCATAGTCAATTTTCCAGGAGTTGTTAACATGCACGCCATGCTTTAAAAGAGCGACATGCATGGGATTTGCATCCGTTGCCACTGATGGGACCGCTCAATCAATGGCATGTTTGTTGCATTCATTCACGTGAAGGTTCGCCGGAGCAAAATTCAAACTCCGGTGGTTACGGTGGCAGGCGTTGATTGTTATTCATAGGGCAGGCTGTTAATTAGTATGGTCCTATATATATATATATATATATATATATATATATATATATATATATATATATATATATATATATATATATATATATATATATATATATATATATATATATATGAGTTTGTAAACGAAGAAAAGAAAAGAAACATGTCTCGAAACTTTCTACTTGGAAGTTGAAAATAAGTCTTTCAGTTTTTTTTCTTGATTTTGGCAATGTAGCTTAGTCTACTGATGCATTGATAAAGATGAAGCTGAATACTGCAAAGATCAGTGGTTTTATATTCAGATCAATTTATCCTTGAATCACTAACTCCAGTTCGTAATATACTTTGGAACATGGACACCAGAGAACATGAAGTTTATACCTGTCCAGATCCAACACGGAATATGTAGGGCTGACCTTTCTCCAGTGAACTGCACAGAGCAGTAAAGTACAATAAGAGCTAGAATGGCTTCCACCCCAAGGCCCAATAAACAAAATGCTAAAAGAACTAATTCTAAGTTGATTTGTGAACAGGACATCAGGTATAATTAGTTCTGTTGTGTTTTGTAAACAAAGTATTGTTTCGTTAAAAAAAAAAGCTCTCTAGCTGAATGTCAGACATTAACTATCCAAATCCCACCTGTCAAATATCTGCCCCGTTGGCACCATAGCAACATAATTTGCTGCAACCTACATGGCAAGAAGTGAATCATCTAAGAGGACATGGATAGTAAAAACAGCAAAACATATTTGAGAACATTATGATCGCTTGAGCAACCTGGAAACCAATGGGTGGGCTTGGCCCTTCGCCCACTTTGATATCCTTGTACTGCAGTCCGGATTCTGTAGTTACCATAGGCACCTGGATATCATTAGGTAACTCAAATTTAGCATTTAACTCACTATATGTTCTTTGGAACAAGGCATGTCTCTCCATACTGATGGGTGATCATATCTCAAATTTCAGCTATGCATTGCTCTAGAAAAGTAGATCGCTGAATATGTTGAGGGCTCAAATTGCGCAAAATTGAAGGAATTACTAACTGAATCAGGCAGGCAGGTACCCAATTTTCTGAAACCAACACCTATTAATTATTGCTATCATTATTCCTTTCACCAGTCAACTGAAAAACACCAAGCATAAAGCAAGAATAATATACGCACAGAAACTCAACCAACATTTTCGAGCTCGCTTTCGCAGGCGGCGTCGCAGAGCTTGGGCTTCTCCTCCGGCGGCAACCCGGCGGCGACGGCATCAAACGCTGCCAGACCCAAGGCAGAGGCTCCCAGGGCCACTCCTAGCAGCCCCCTCCTGGTACGAGTCCCACCACCGATCAAGAAATCGTCAGTCGCCCCGCATTGCGCAGCGCTTCCACCGGCGGCGGCCTTGCAGCAGCACGGCGCCCCTGAGCTCAGCGCCTTGCTCCTGAACGCGCCGCCGCCGCGAAGCCACGCCGTCGAGGCCGAGGCATGTCTCGGCCCTGTGGACAAGCAGAGCATCCATCAGGCATTCAGGCACGGACGAGTGGGCTGAGATTGCAAGAAAAGAAGTGAGCTGTAAGTGGGGGCCGAGCGAGGATACCTGAGGGGAGGAGGAGCGGCGAGGCAGAGGAGGACGTTGCTGCAGCCATGGACCAGGAAGAGGGAGACGGCAGAGGAAGGCGGTGGGGCGAGAGTGGAAGAGGAGGTCTCAAAAGTGGATAGAGAGTTGGCGGTCTCCACCACTCGCTGCCTGCCAACCGCCAAGCGTGGCGATCAGAATCTGGCGTTGGTCTCCGTCCATGCCCGTGCCAGTGCCAGCACGGTTGTCTGACGCTGATATCGGCCAGAAGCTGAACTCCTACTTTCTCGCCGTCTCATAAAAAGATCATTTTCAATGTCCGAAAAATCAAATATTTTTAATTTTGACTAAATATATAAAAATATTCATATTTCTAATACATAATTAGTATCGCTAAATGAATTGCTAAATATATTCTTATTATAAACTTATTCAGAATATTGCTAATATTTTTAAAATATAATCAAACTTACGAATTAGGACGGAGGGAGTATACGTTTTAGGGCCCTTCTCGACAATCATGGCGTACCTATCTTAGTGTCACTGGCTCACTGCTTCACATGTAATTGTTTTAAAAAAGAGTAAATTACATGGCCGGTCTCTAAATTATTGGTGGGGTTTCATTCCGATCCCCAAACTATCAAAACGACCATTTAGGTCCCTAAACTATTACTGAGGTTTCATCCTGATCCCCAAACTATCAAAACGATCATTTAGGTCCCTAAATTATTGGTGGGGTTTCATCCCGGTCCCCAAACTATCAAAACGGTCATTTAGGCCCCTAAACTATTGTTGCAGTTTCATCCAGGTCCCCATCCATGCCCTGAGATGGACAGGAGAGAGGTGGAAGATGGAGCTGACATGTGGGCCCCACATATCAAAACGACCATGGGTCACTGACATGTGGGGCCCACATGTCAGTTCCATCTTCTACCTCTCTCCTATCCATCTCAGGGCATGGACGGGGACCCGGATGAAACCGCAACAGTAGTTTAGGGGCCTAAATGACCGTTTTGATAGTTTGGGGACCGGGATGAAACCCCACCAATAGTTTAGGGACTTAAATGATCGTTTTGATAATTTGAGGACCGGGATGAAACCTTAGTAATAGTTTAGGGGCCTAAATGGTCGTTTTGATAGTTTGGGGACCGGGATGAAACCCCACCAATAGTTTAGGGACCGGCCATGTAATTTACTCTTTAAAAAATTCACATCTAGAAAAAGTTGTATACATGCTGAGGTTCACCCTCGTCTAAAAATTCACGTCTAAAAGAAACCTGTCCCTCTATACGCACTCTCATAAAAATATCTCTCGACTCTTGCCCATCACATGCTTTTTGCGCCGTGTGGCCGTCCGCCCGCCCCACTCTACATCATCGTCGCGTCCATCTCTCCGTGCACGCCCCCATCCCGCGCCGCATTGCCCCATTCCGCCTTGCCGCCGAGGCCATCCCTCGCCATGCTGCGCCCACGCCAGTTCGCCGCTGCGGGCATCCCCCGCCGCACCCCACTATGCGCTCGCCCGTCGCGGCCACGGCATGCACCGCGTCGCCAGGTGAAGTCGTCAGCGGCTGGGACAACGTCTCCGACGATCGACCAAAGACACCACGACAAGAAGGAGCGCATGTTGCAAACATATGTTTCAAGTGTTTTTAATGCTTCAGAGATATGTTGCAAGTGTTTCATACGGATGTTACAAAAGTAGATTGGGTTGCTGCATATGTTGCAATGGTTGTATATGCATGTTGTGAGCTTATGTTCCCGATGTTTCATATGTTTTTCTAGACGTATGTTGCAAGTGTGTCTATTTGGATATTGCATATGTTTCACACTTATGTTGTAGGTGTTTTATCTAAATGTTTCGTATGTTTTACAATGGTTTTTAAGTGTTTTTGCAAGTGTTTCAGATACATGTTTTTAGTGTTTCATCTACTTTCGGATGTATGTTACAAAGATTACATTTGAATGTTTTAAAAGTATGTCGGGTGCTGCATCTTCCTTCTTGCTTTTTGTTGTTTCGCCTCGATGTCTCCTCCTCCTCTGGCACCGGGCTGGGCATCCGCTGCCCTCCCTCTCTTCTCGATGCTGGTAATGTTTGGGGGTGGCACGGGCTCTGCATGGACACGCGAAAACGGTCTACATGCACAAGCGTCTGGACATCCCGTCCATCTGGACGCTAGCAAGCCTGTACTACTACTACGCACAAATATTTGTGGTAAATTTGAAATTTCGAACACGAGGAATCCTCAAAGAAGAATTCAAAACACAAGGTCAATTTGTATGAAAACAATTACGAATTCCAGAATAGGAACAGAACGACCAGAAAACTAACAGACGTTTGCCCAAGTTTTCTCCTCGACATGTTCAGAGAGAGAGGTCCACCTGACGGTGCACCGCACACCGCACGTTATTCTGCCAATTTTTCACCACAACATTCTGCAAGTTCAACTTAATCACACACCAATCAAGGCGCACGTCCTTGCATTGTACGTATTCATCTCCAGAACTCAACTTATCTGCACAAATTAAACACCTCAAACAGAGCACGCTGTGCAGCTGAGAGCTCACACTGAAGAAGAGCGGAGCTGGACGGCCCCCGGCTGGTCACCGCAGTATCCCGTTCTTCCAGTAGTAGAGCATGGCGACGACGAACAGCGTGGCCGCACCGGCGACCGTGCCGCTGACGGCCTCCCAGAAGACGTTGAAGTCGGTGATGCTGAAGAGCGCGATCTGGATGTTCATGCCGAAGACGCCCGTGACGACGACGGCGCTGGTGACCAGGAGCGTGACCGTGGACAGCACCACCCCCATCTGGAGCAGCTGGTTCTGCTTGTCGTCCAGCATGATGTTGATGTAGTCCTCCGTGTCCTCCACGTACTCCCGCAGCTTCAAACATTTCAATCCAACCCAATGCAAAAAAGAAAAAATATCTTCAGCGCATGGATCCAACGCATCGATCGATCTGAGTCGAGCGGCGGACAGGACAGGAGAACGAGCGAACGTACAGTCGAGAGCTTGTTCAGGGTGCCGTCGATCTGCACGAAGTAGGCCTCCAGCAAGCTCTCCAGCTCGTCGATCTTCGGCATGAAGGCCATGGATCCTTGCTCTGCTTCTGCTTCGTCGTCATCCCTGCGCGCGCGTTCATCATGAAAAGCAATGCCGCAGCTTGGGTTATTTGCAAATCTAACGACTTTGTGGATGGAAGGAAAAGATAGCTTCTGCTGGAGGTGTTCAGTGTTCACTGATCAGAACTTCAGAATTCAGTACCCTTCTTCATCGATTTCGACGAGTTCTGTCCCGATGTCGAATCTGGACGACTGGCTGGCTGCTTGGAATGCGGCCTTCTCCGATAGGTGCATCGCTTCCATGTCAGCATCGTCGTCTAGCAGATGTTCGAGTTCATCCCTGACCTGTGGTGATCAAATCATAAGTACAGGACGTCCTTCGTTATGAACTCCTAATAAATGCTCTCAACTCATAGCATAAATCGTCATCGTCGGTAGCTTATTACCTTATGAACTCCCCCAGAAATGGCGACTAATCGGCTCTTTATTTGCCGTACATGCTCAAGATTGAGAGTGCTCACTCTGGAGGTGAGTGCATCTAACGCTGGGTATGCCTCTTTCTCCAGCATGGATGTCTGACGAAATATATGGACAGCAGGAAGCAAAGACGATTTCAGTGAACAGGTTAAACGTCCATATGCTGTTTATACGCAATTCCAATTCAGCACAGAGCATCGAAAATTAAAGCTAGCAGATCGTAGATATCTAGGGACCTGACCTCATGTTCTAGTGACTTGCACGCGTACTCGAGGCACACCTCCAGCGCCCTGAACTCGAACGGCAGCACCTTGCCGCCGCCGCCGCCCGGCGGCGAGACGCCCCCGTCCTTCCCTGCCTCGCCGTCCTTTAACCCGGCCAAAAGATGAGATCTTGCGTAAGCAAAAGCAGTCTAACAAAGCCAAACGGATCGGATTCGGAGTTTCGGGCGGAGACAAGCAAGAGGGACAGAGACAGACCGAGACCGCACGAGGCGGCGCGGGCGAGGTGGCGGCGGCGGTGAGACGCGCGCGGAGCTCGACGACGAGCGGAGCGACGGTGGGGTCACGCGGCCCGGGGACCAGCACCTCGGACGCGGTGATGACGGCGCGGACGCGCTCCAGGTTGACGACGACGGCGCGGTCCCGGGCCATGACGCTGGACGGGTGCGACAGCGCCGGGTCCAGCGCGCGGAGGTCGCGCGCCGACAGCCCCGTCCGCCGCACCAGCTGGTGCTTCCCGATGGCCTCCGCCCGCCACTCGCCCGAGGCCGACACCGCCGCCCACTCCCCCGCCGCGGCGCCCGTCGCCGCGTGCCTCCGCCGCGGTGCCGTGGCCGTGGCCGTGGCCATGGAGGTGGAGGGCTCTTCCTGGCGCGGGTGGCATCCGGGCCGGCGTGGCCGCGGCGAAACTTTACTTGCTCGCGCGTCGTGTGCGCTGCCCCGTGGCGTGGCTTGCCGGAGGCGGCAGCACGCGGGGGAGTGGCCATACGGGCGAGGTCGCCAGGGAACAAAGAAGTCAAGAGCAACGGTGGAACTGTGGTTAAGGTCAACGGATCATTGTGCCATGTGGGTCCCACCGGGCTTATTCCCGCGTGCCGGCGTGCGCTGACGGGCTGCCTGAATTAGCTCAAGCCGCGACTGTTGAGAAACCCATTTGTGAGCATCGGTGCATGGGACTCGTAGTTCAGTCAAAAGCACCACAGTTTTGTGTGACAGGTGCTGGAGGAGGGGGTTGAAATAGCAATGGATCAATTATTTCTTGGTGAATTGTGAGATGCAAGCTGAGATTGCTTTGAGATAAGTCCTAGCTTGTATATAGACTTATGCAAGTAACTCTCAAGCTCGCTGCCTTGCCTGAGGCATCCACTGGCGTATTCGCGTAGCTACCCACGGGGCCACTGGCCCTACCCGAACTGCCAACGTGCTTAATTCATTTTTTTTTGAATTAATGGGTTTTACCCGTAACCACCTCAACCGTGTTTTTTTTTTTTTTTGCGGTTTGGATGTGATTAATATGGATGTATTGGGCAGGTTGTAAAATCATGAACATTCTGATCCAGGGTGATGTTCTAGGATTGCGCCTTGCTCTTGGCCAAGACGGTGCCTGGCAAGCACAATGTCATAACTGCTCAGGGATGCAATGGATCGGACAACTACTGAGATTTTGTTTTCCAGGATTGTATAATGAAGAAGACGTCGCCCGGGCACAACTTCAACGAAGTGTCAGGCTGGAGAAGTGGAATGCCATAATTTAGGAAACATTTTTTCCCTTAAGGGCATATGCCTCTAGCTCATCGGATGTGCATGGAGGCACATGCCCTTTAGGGCAAAATTTACTTTCGCCGTAGTTTCGATCCTTGACACCATCTACTATGGCGAGTACCAAAACACGGGATTCGGTGCAGACAGGAAAAGGTGCGTCAACTGGACAGGGTTCCATGTCATCAACGATGCTGCTGTGGCAGCAAATTGCACAGCCGATAACTTCATCCATGCCAACAAGTGGCTTCTATGATTGGAATCACCTACATTCACGGCCTCAGCTATACATGATTTGTTCCCTTCGTTTCACTATCTTCCTCAGTTCCTCCCAGTCTCCCTTTGGTTTCTCTCCCATTTAGTTTTTTTTTTATTTTTTGCCTTTGCTCATTCTCTCTCTGGTGCTTGGACTTGCCATCATCTTATTTATCTTTCTATAGGTAGTTCTTTACCTTGAAATAGCTTGCTTCAAATCTAATAAGAATACAAAAGCGATCTCCCCACCCCCCCTCTCTGGTTGGGCTTCTAAACCTGCTAGCTCCCTAAAAAGCCAAAAGGCAACCAAAGAGGTAAAAACCTACAACTACTTTGGGCCAAAAGCTGGTTTTGCTCTAATAGTAGCCCCCCTGCTTTCACCTGCTATGGAGGTGGCAACTTCAAAGAAATTACCAGCCTGCTACTGGTTATGGAAGATACTGCTTCGTTCTTTTTTCCCTCGAGTGACCATTTCTCTTCATTGCGGGCTCCAGTGCGGGCGCGCAGCCCTACTCCGGTGAGACGTAGCTCCGGCGCGGGCGTGGACGCGGCCCCGGCGGCGCCCCTCGCCTCCGACGACATGATGGGAAAGGTGTCTAGCGGCGGTGGTGGATCGGGATCGGGATCGCGATCGGCGGCGGCCACAAGAACGTTGAGGAACTACTGGACCGATTCCATCCAAGGTATGCGACAACTCGAGGAGCGGCGAGCGTAGCGCAAGGAGGCTTGGCGCATGGAGGCATGCGCGGTGACCACAGTGCTTAGTGCCAAAATGCATGCGCTAATCCAGGTGCTCACAGTCGCAGGTAATGGCACCCCAACCACCACTGCCCACGTAAGTGCCGCCGCCGGCACCGGCGCAGTGGCCATGCTTCCGCACTGAGACGTTCATGTTCCAAGATTTACAAACATGGCCTAATTAAACAGGATACCAAATCACAAATTCAGACATATGAAAAGTCGAGTGGGGCACATGTCCCTTCCATGAATTCGATGATTTGAAAAACATAAATCGTCCACAATTGCGTCTGTCTCTCACCCGAAACATAAGGCTTCTGGTTTGAGATAAGCATATGCTAAATTCACCGAGTCCCAACTAAGGCTCCTCCTAGTTTGTCACCGACAATGTACTATGGTATTGTATACTTCTTCTATTTCAAAATGTAGGGCGACTAGGATCCAAAAGGTCAAATATTAGAAACTTTGATATCGCACACAATACATGTATCAATAGATTTGTGTCTCAAATGTCGTTTAGTAAACAATAGTTTTATAATAATAAATGACAATATGTTGTAAAATAAATTTATTATAATGGTTCAAACATAAAAAAGCTAGCGACTTTAATTTCTAAAAAAATCCTAATAATACCCCCCCTTTTAAAAGGAAATGGAGTGAACAAACTTGGGTAGTAGCTGGTCAATGGTTTGTCCCCCAAAGTGTGTTCTAAAATGATAGATTCTTTAGCAAATAACAACATGTTGTAAGAAAAATTAGTGGTCAAAATCTATTATTTATGGATAACATTTTATTGATCAAACTACTTTTTTTATTTCAAGATTAGAGAAAGTAGTTAGAGAAAGAAAAAAGATAGATTTTGCTCTAAGACATCCAACAAAAGTGAAATTAGCGTTTTTAACCTTGCAGCATGCCTTAATCTTCCTATTCTCAAAAGTGTGAAAGCGTCTCTCTTTGTTCTTGGCCACCACGCCCCGCTATGTGTTGCCTCGCCACGAATGCAAACATGCATAGGAGTGCACGGCGATGCGTGTACTAGAATATCATGAAGATGTGTGCACTGAGGCAACCCGTATGAGGAGGTTGAGTATTGCTACAGTGTCATGCTTAGTTAGGTCAAGCAAGCTGAGCATGTATTGCCTTGTGGCAAGCTAGGCTTCGAAGACATTGCCTCATTGTAAATGGCGAGTAAGAAGGGGGAAGAGAAGGTCGAGAGTGGCACCATAGGAGGTGGTGGCAACTGGCAAGGAGACACAGGGATTTCATGGTGGGAGGGAAGAGGCAAATAATGTGGAGAGAGGAGGGTCATGCCACGGTCAGTGAGGGAGGGGAGGCAGATTGTACCAGACAGGCGATTAGGAGTGGGGAGCAAAAAGGAGGACGAGCAGTGATAGTAATGCCAGGTGGATCAAGGAGGTGTCCCACTGTGCAACATATGATGTGGCCATGTGAGCGTGTCCAGGCTCACTAGCATTATATATGATGTGGGGACTACCTAAGAGGGATGAAGCATATCAAAGACCACACGTACAGAGTATGAATACAAGGACAAAAAAAAGGCAATCAATCCCTCCCCCCCCCACCCCCCACCAATATAACTGTTACAACATCTTACGGTAAATGATCGTGAATTTATAACATTCATAAATTTTGGTGTCTTCAACATTAACCACCAATTCCACCTTCATCAAATTTTGACTAAGGACTTGTTTGGATGGACTAAGACTAACAACTAGTCCTATTAGCTCCTATAAATGAACTAGTGAACTACCAACCAGTTCATGACTAATGAACTAACAATTAGTTCACCTGTTTGGATATTTAGGGACTAAAAATTAGTCAACTAGTTGTTAGTTTTGTGGATCAAAAAGGGCCCAAAGATATTGACATATGTGTGATGGCAATGGAGCCCATAGAAGAACCGTCATGGCCTCACCAACTTCATATCATTCCATTCCAATCATCCAATGGGCTATGGAACGCCGAATAACTAACACGTCACGTTAATTGCACACTTCGTTACATGCAACTATGTAAGAAAGCAAAATATACTACTCCTATACTAGTACTAGTAGATTGATCGATCCGATGATATTCGGATAACTAACACTTCATGTTCGATGAATTCTAGCTCTCCGGTTCTGGGATTCACAGAAACTGATTGCATGGCATGAACAAACCACGTAGGCAATCCGAATACGCACGCCGATTTGAGTGTCCAACAATTTCATGCATGCCTTGACAACATCACACGCGACCACACACGATCGATCGATCCGTGGTGACACGCTAATTAAACCCTAATGAACAACACCTTTAGACGGCGACGATGCAGCGCTGGTCCTCGCGTACGGACACCCGGAACAGCATCGCCTCGGCCTGCCCCTGCACGTCCACGAAGTGGTGCCGCGTGCCCGTGCCCGCGTCAAAGAAGCTCTCGCCGTCCAGCACGCGCGGCGCGGCGACGCCGCCGCCCCTCCCCACCTCAGCGACCTCGTTGCGCTCCGTCACCGTGAACTCCACGCCCTCGCACTTGACGCTGGCCGCGGCGGCCTTCGGCGAGGAGAGCTCGTTATTGCCGTCGGCAGTGGAGGAGCTCATCATCAGGCCGGTTCTCTCCGTCGTCTCGTGGTCGATTGCTGCCTTGCTGGTCAGCGTACCGTGAGCCCGGCTTGGAGATGCCTGGGACTCGTTGGGCGCCTGTATGCCTTTTATAGGGCGAGAATGGGCCGAGTCCGACACGACGTGTGGGGATGTATCCCTAGTCCTAGTCGAATCCGGTTGCCAGATAAACGGCCGATTCGTTAAGATCATAGACTCTACGACAAGCGATTCTTGGAGTTTAGGGTCAAAATCATATATCGAGCTACATATATAGATTTTTATATATGGTATTGTAGAATTAAGACTATTTTTGATCCTATATTTAACCATAATGATTCCATACGGGTGTCCGTACAGACGGACGTGTCTCTCTCATTCGTTATCGCGTCTTCGCTCCCTCTCGTCCGCACCCTACCGAAAAAATAAAATTCTCCACCGCGTTCTCTCTCGCTCCTGTCCACATCCACCGTGCTGCCCACCTCCACCGCGCGCTGCCCAGTCACGCGCGGCTGCCTCCACCATGTTGCCTGCTCACGTGCGGTTGCCTCCACCGTGTTGCCTGCTTGCGCGCGGCCGTGCTCGCTGTGGCCGCGCTCCATTGCGCTGCCTGCTTGTCACGGCCGGCCCGCTCGCCGCGACCGCCTCCACTGAGCCGGCGAGGGGGGTGAGCTTCGTGTGAAGCCCTCCCGTCGGCGAGTTGCCCGCGCCGCTACCGTATGACGAGCTCCATGCACCATTGTCGACCTCCGCGCCAACGATGAGCTCCACAACGACAAGCCTCTATTTGTCCAAGCAACAAGATGACATTGCGTTGAAAGCCCATATTGCAAGCGTAAGTTTTAAGTGTTTTAGATGTTTCATCTGGATGTTGCAAGTGTTTCATCTTGATGTTGCAAAAGTAGATCGGATGTTGCACATGTTGCAATGGCTATACATGTATGTTTCAAGTGTATGTTCTGAATGTTTCATCTGTTTTTCTAGACGTATGTTTGCAAGTGTTTTATCTGGATGTTGCATATGTTTTTGCAAGTGTTTCAAATGTATGTTCCAAGTGTTTCAGTTGTTTCCGTACGTATAATGCAAGTGTTTCATCGGGATGTTTCAAAAGTAGATCTGGTTTTGCAGCAAGTGTTTGTTTCATTTGCCTTCAGACGTATGTTGCATGTGTTACATCTGGATGTTTTAAAAGTAGATCGGATGTTGCATCTCCCTTCTCGCTTTTCTGCTGCCTTGCATCGGTGTCTCTTCCTCCTCCGGCACCGGCTAGGCATCCGCCGCCCCCTCCCTCTCTTTCTCGATGCTGGTGATGCTCGGGGCGACACGGGCCCCGCATGAGCGTGTGAAACGGCATGAGAAACGACTTATAGGCGCAGGCGTCCGGACGTCTGGGCGCTAGTCCTTCCGTATCTTTAAAGACGGTGCTCCCGTGTTTACTACTCCCTCCATTCCATATTATAATATATTTTGTTTTTCCTAGATACATTGTTTTTTTACTACGTATCTAATAGACATAGTGTATATCTAGGTACGTAACAAATCTATATGTATCTATAAAACCAAAACATCTTATAATTTGGGATGGAGGGAGCAGTTTTGTTTCTTGTCAAAGTATAGTAACTACTTGACCAGTTTCATGGATTAGAGATTACCCAGTGATCCTCATCACAGTGTGAATGTGTGATTGGTACAAAATTGAAGTTATGAAACGCAGTACGTAGATGCACATATGAATAGAATAGAGGAATTATCATTTATTTTTTCTAAATAAAATATTGGTGGATACACTAAAGAGTTAAATATCTTCTAAATAGTATCTCAAACCTTGTAATAGAGTTTGAATACTTACAACTCTTTCTTAGTGAATTTTATAGTTGTCTTGTGTGTTGTGCTTGTTCTTGCATTTTACTTGGGTTTGAATTGCTTTTTAAGGTTTGCACTTGATCTACTCTCTCCACAAGTTCTAGGTAAACCACTGCTTTGAGAAGGCCAACAACACACTCCCGGGGAAGGTTGGTATTACAATCGATCTAAAGTTCATTCATTATATTCTGCTATATTTTTGCTTTGACGCGCGGAGGCTCCGCGATTTGACAATTTGATCGAGTTTGTAAGTTTCAAAAAGACTACCAATTACCACCTCCATCGCATGCTATAGATCCTTTCAATGATCCTTTCCAACTCCATCACATGGCCTTTATGTTTCTCAACTCTATCTTGTGGACTAAACCTAACCTTAAGATCTCACATGAAACATGCAAGTCCACTATGTTATCACTTGATTACCAAAACCCAAATAGATATTTCACACGGCTAGCTTGTTTTTTTTGCGAGACCCAGTTACAGACGCAGACGCTCATATACACGAGCATACACTCACCCCTATGAACGCAAGCACGCACACCCTACCCCTATGAGCACCTCCGATATTGATGTTGTGGTTTCCATAGATAGGTCATCCCCATTCTCTTGCAGAATATTGACCAAGCTCCATGGTCTGCATAGGGAAAGAGCAGGTACGACTACACTATCTACATAAAAGTTGTTTGTATGAGATGAGACAATAAACATCAACAGGAACTTTGTGGCCTTGGTGGGAGATGATATGGGTCGATTGGGCATAGTGGAATGCCACCGTTCAGACATAATTTTTTTACCCTTAAGGGCATGTGCCCCCTGCTCTTCAAGTATTTGAAAACCAGTTATATTCACTATATGTTCTGCAGGAGGCATCCATCATCAAACTAGCCTACGACGACCTGAAAAGAATGAAGAAGTTTGAATGCCATGCCTTGATTCAGATCATGCACCCCTTCAATCCAACTGAGATTTTGAAAAACATCGTCAGGCAATTCTATGTTGATTCTCTTGAAGAAATAGCGACAACAACACAACAAGACTCTACTCCTGGGGCCCAAGATTTGCGAATGATGAGGATGATGACAGAAGGTGGTTTGGTTGGTGTATTCAAGAAATATTTAAAGGAGAAGAGGTACCTAATAGTGCTTACTGACCTATCCAACGTTGAGGAGTGGGACCAGATTAAGGCATTATTTCCAAGCAACAACAAATGAAGCCGACTCATAGTGTGCAGAGCAAGTTGAAGTTGCCAGCTTATGTGTTGAGCCAGAGCTTGCACTCCTAGAGCACAAAAAGTTGTCTTCTAACCATGTCCTTTATGCTTTCTACGAGAAGGTAATATCCAAAAACCTTGTATCATCTAGCTTAACCTAATATCCAGAACACTATCTACATAAAAGTTTTTTGTATGATGAGACAATAAACATCAACAGGAACTTTATGGTCTTGGTGGGAGATGATATGGGTCGATTGGGTAGAGTGGAATGCCACCGTTCAGACATAATTTTTTTTACCCTTGAGGGCATGTGCTCCCATGCTCTTCAAGTATTTGAAAACCAGTTCTATTCACCATGTGAAGCATAAATGTAATGATTCTCCTGTTTGGTATGATTTACTCAAAGTTAAAAACATATATTTGCTTGGAAGACATGTTACAGATAAAAATGGGGAATGTACTAGTCTTTGGCTAGACTCTTGGATATATGAAAAATCATTGGATACATTATTCACAGCTTTATATGAGTTGTGCGAGAATAAAGAGGTAAGTGTAGCACAAGTCAAGAAGGGTGAAATTGTGCTAACTTCCAGGTGATGGCTAATAAAAAAAATAAGATCCAACCTAGGAGGAATTAGGTGGTTTTTCATTAAAAAGAGAAATAGGCACATAAATTCAGTCCAAGACGGAATTTGATTCTAGGTGGTTGGGTGCATTGCTACATCTCTCACCCAACCAATTGAGCTAAGCTCACTTCCTCAAGCGATGGGAGAAAGTATTTGATGATCTAAAGGATACTTGGGGGCATATTTGGGAGAAAGTATTGAATTTTGAGTTACAGGAAGGACCTGATTTAATATCTTGGAAGTTGGAAAAAATTCGAAGTCTATGTACAATGCAATGACTAGCTAGTATTGATGTTGGCCCAAATCATTAGAAGATTTAAAAAGGAAAGGTACCTGCACAAAATCAAAAATTTTATGTGGCTAATGATGAATATGGAGCTATTCTAACCAAAGACAAGCTTCTTAAGAGAAAATGGAAAGGAAGTCCCATTTGTTACTTTTGTGAAATGGAGGAAACTATTCAACATCTGTACCCAAGTACCCCCAATTATTTTCGATCCTCTCCTCTCATCACCAGGAAACCAATTATTCCTACTACTACTACTACTACTACACAAACACGGGTTCGTATCTCCCAGCTGACTAATATAAAAGCACTTGAGACTTGACCCGCACGCTAAACAAAGTCTTAAACTAGCAGCCAATACCTTCATCATGTACCCCGGCCGTCTTCCTATATAAAGCTAAGAGCACAACACCCAGCGTGCAAGTATAAGCTGCCAAAGCTTAGTTCTCAAGACCAAGTCAGCAATCAGCTCCTCTCACCTCCTCCTCCTCCTTCTTCTTGCACACGCACGCACGCTAGCTCGCTCAGCCTTTCCTTTGGTTCCGGCCGTGCAACTGCATGCATGCGATGGGTTGTTCGCCGACACAACGGCGGCAAAATCTGCTTCTTGCCGCGTCCCTCGTCGTCGTCGTTCTTGTCTGCGTCATCACACGCTCCGCCGGCGCCATGAGGTCAGCGCCAGGCCCGGGCTCAGGGTGCCACTGCCACACGACGGCGGCGATGGAGAGGATCACCGTCAAGGAGGCGGTGGAGCTGCTAATGGCGCGGCTGCCGGCCGGACCAAGCCCCAGGGGACCCGGCCACTAGTTTGAGGATGACCAGTTAACCATGATGTCATCGGTAGAGAGTTCTTGAATCTTGGTGCTTTCTAGCTTCCTGCGTTTCTTATTACTACTACTGGCTTCTTTTTGTTCTTTTTTTTTCCTTTTTGCGATAGAGGTTCTTTTAGTTCTCTTATATTAGTATTATTATTACAGAGATATATAGTTGATGATTCTTTTGGACCTGTTTTATACCGCACAAAGTATTTCCCCTTTTTTTTGAACATCCATCATTGTACAAAGCTACTCCCTCCCCCTGGAATATAATCAAGAGATTTTTATTTGTTCTAAGTCAAATGGACCTAAGTTTGACCAATTTTGTAGAAAGAAAAATAATATTTACGGTATCAAAAGAGCTTCATCAATAGACTGTGAAAGATATTTTCAAAATTTACCTATATAATGCAATATACATGCTGATATCTTTTTTAAAAATTTTGATCAAAATTCTAATGATTTGCTAGATATATGTCCATGTGTTGCACCGGGATCATAAATTTTTGTCCATGCAATGGAGTTTGATTCCAACGTACACGAATTGTATTAAATGCAACACACGAACGTATTTGCTAGCTAGTTGGATAAAAAGATTTAGGACCCCTTTATGAATTGAACAGAAAAAAGGGGCTTCGCTGACTCCTCTTCCTCGCATGAAGATTTAGGACCCCTTTATATGAAATGTACAGGAATCCATTCATTTTCAAGGGAAAAAGCACAGTACACAGAAAAGTTTTCTAGAATATGTCCCAAAGGGGGGCCTTAGAAGGAAATAAATGGCCGCACTTTTGTCTGAAAGGCGAGAATTCGATGCTGAACTACATTTAGATAAATTAAAGATGAAGCAAGAACCTGAAGCCTTCCAGGCACATGAATCCTTGGCGACTCTTACGGAGTATTTCCTAGTTGTGTACGTTTTTCATGGTTTTGGCTATTTGTCAGTTTGTGGCCTTTCAGACCGCTTACTTGTAATATTTTCTTTGATTAATAGAAATGATACATGGTCTGGTGCACATTCAAAAATTATAAGAAATATAGCCACGCTATTCGTGCGGATTTGTTGCTAGTTCTTGACTTCTTGTTGATATAACTAGATAAGAAAAACGGATTCGTAGCAACACGTTGACGAGCACGTCAACATATTTTTAACACGGATATTTCACGTGGTCGCATGTGGATCCTGTTCATGTGTCAAGATGATCAGCAGTTCAGCAGTAGAATTTGCTTCACCATTGTTCGCAGCTTCGAGGTACCTCAAGGCACAGGCTCACAGCGACCAGCGACCGGATCGGAGTCCCGATTATGGACGGACATGCATGGCATCCTCAGACCTCAGCTCACTCCTGCGTGCCCCTGCCTCTACGTTATCTTGTGGCGAAAATTAAACCGTCTCTGTGTTCACATTGGGAGAGCAAGGGGTAATTTTTTTGTGATGTTCGTATCTGCTCGACAAGGCATGGTATGCTTAATAACAAAATTAAGTGGTCAGAAAACTCAGAGCAGCGCTAACCGATGGATCCACGGATCAAATTAAGAATTCTCAAACGGTCAAAAGACACAGATTTGCCTTGCCAGCAAGCATTATTGGAAAATCGTGTGCGGATGAGATTCGCGGTTCGCGTTGCTTCCAAGAAATAAATTAGCCACAGCTGGCAGCACCAAGTCAACTCTGACTCGGCGCATCAGCATCTCAGCACACAGTGACAGGGCCACTTCAACTAAACATAAATAACATTATCTCCGTACTTGCAGCCTATTTGCTTGAACTTATCAGCTATAGTATAGTATTTTTCTTTCACAACAAAACAGCATCAGCCGGCTTATCAGCCGCAGAAACCATGCAGCGAACAGGGTGCTGAATGACAATCGTGTTTCGTACCAGGCAAAAAAATCAAATTTTATAAACTTTAAATAACAAATTGTTCAAATTATACACTCCTTAGGACATACAGCTTGCACCATTAGATTTATATTCAAAGTGGTTCTAACATGATATTGATTTTTTTAGCAAATAACAACATGTTGTAAGAGAAACCAAATGGTCAAAATCTATTGTGTATAACATTTTGTTGATCAAACTACATTTACCATTTAAAGACAGAGGGAGTAGATAGAGACAAAAAAAAAACAAATTTTGCTCTAAGACATCGAACAAAGGTGAAATTGCAATTTTATCCTTGCATGCCTTCATCTTCCCATTCCCATTCCCATTCCCATTCCTAGAGGCGTGAAGTGACTCGTCTAAAAAAAATAGAGGCATGAAGTGACTTTCACTATCTTGGCCGCCATGCCCCACTATGTGTTTTCCTCGCCATGGATGAAAACATAGGAGTGCATGGCGATACGTATCAAAATATCATGAAGATGTGCGTTGAGGCAAGCCGTATGAGGAGGTTGACGATTGCTATAGTGTCGTGCCTAGTTAGGTCAAGCAAGCTGACCATGTATTGCCTTGTGGCGAGATAGGCTTCTAAGACACTGTCCCGTTGTAAATGGCGAGTAAGAAGGGGGGAAGAGAAGGTCGAGAGTGGCACCATAGGAGGTGGTAGCAGGGAGGCAACAAGGATGGCAAGTTGGGAGGGAAGATAGGCAAGTGTGGAGAGATGAGTGTCATGCCACGGTCGGTGAGGGAGGTGAGGCAGAGTGTGCCAAACTGTTGATTAGGAGTGCGAGCAAAAGGAGGAGGACGAGCGGTGAGAGTGTGATGCCCCATGGCTCGAGCTAGGACGCGCCCCGCCGCACAGCGTATGTTGTGGTTGTGTAAGTGTGTGTCCAGACTTGGTGGTGGTAGACATGGTGTGGGGCCTAGTTGAGAGGACAAAGCATATCCCAGACTGCATGTATAGAAGATGAATACAATGAAAAAAAAAGACATTTCCCCGTCTTCTCCCTCCACAGATCTGAGAAATTAGCAAAATATAATTATTACAATGTCTTATGGCAAATGTTCAAGATTTTGTTCGTAAATTTTGGCATTTGCAGCGTTTACCACCAATTCCACCTCGGTAGTGGATAGGATGCGGCGTCTGTCCCTCCGGATGCCCTGCACCCGCACTCCGCTCGCTGCTTCATAGCGCGCCCGCACTCCGCCTCCGTATGTCCAAAAAAATGACAGAGCCGCTCGTCTTCTCCAATGCAGTTGTGTAGGGCCGCTCGCTGCAGGTAGCGCACCTACCGCTACGGCCTTCTCCAGCGCGGCGGCGCCACACCTGCACCCCGTGCCAGGTTGCTCCGCGGTTCGCGCCACCATCCAGCATTGCGCCCCCATCCCGTGCCGCGCCCCCATCCACCTCGCCCATCGCAGAAGGGGAGGCATGGGAGGCATGCGCCTGACCTGGGGAGGCCTACGCCTGCGCCCCCATCAACATCGCTCGTCAACAGGAAGGGGAGGCATGCGTCTGTGCCTGGGTGTACGCTGGGCCATTGATGCCCCTATGTTGCAAGCATATGTTTCAAGTGTTTCAGATGTTTCAAAGGTATCTTGCAAGTGTTTTGTATAAATGTTGCAAAAGTATATCGGGATGTTGCATATATGTTGCAATGGCTATACACGTATGATGCAAACGTCTGTTCCAAATGTTTCATCTATTTTTTCATACGTATGTTGCAAGTGTGTTTATTTGGATGTTGCATATGTTTCACACATATGTTGCAAGTGTTTTATCTGGATGTTGTATATGTTTTGCAATGGATTTCCAAGTGTTTTTAGGTGTTTTTTCAAGTGTTTCATATGCATATTTCAAGTGTTTCATCTACCTTCAGACGTATGTTGCAAATGTTTCATCTAGATGTTTCAAAAGTAGATCGGGTGTTGCACATGTTGCAATGGCGCCGGTGGCTAGCGGACAACGGCCTGCCGCAAGGCTTCGGCTCCTACCTCGCGCGGCGTGCCTCGCCCTCTCCTCTTCCTCCCCTTCCTTCCCTTCCTCCATCTCACCGTGATAGTTCGAGCTTAGTAGGGAAACCCTACTCGATGCGTCGCTGGTCCTCGCGCACGGACACGAGGAACACCATGGCCTCGGCCTGCCCCTGCACGTCCACGAAGTGGTGCCGCGTGCCCGTGCCCGCGTCCCAGAAGCTCTCGCTGTCCAGCACGCGTGGCGCCGCGCCGCCGCCGCAGCCCCTCGCCACCTCGGCCACCTCGTTGCGCTCCGTCACCGTGAACTCCACGCCCTCGCACTCCACGCTGGCGGCGGCCGTCAGCGTGTGCACCGCCGCCGGCGAGGAGGAGAGCTCGCTGTTGCCGTCGCCGGTGGACGAGCCCGTCATCATTATGCCCGTCGTCTCGCGGTCGATCGCTGGACACCGTGCCGGTGCCGTGGCTTGTGGGATGTATGGGACCCGTTGGGCGCCTGCTGCATGCCTTTATAGGGCGACAATGGGCCGAGTCCGACACGACGTATGGGTTTCGATCGTACCGTACCCTAGTCCTAGTCGAGCCCGATTGCCAAACGGCCGATTTCGGCTGGTCTCCGGCGTGCTGTTCGTTTCGCTGGTTTATTATGCTAAAAGTACTGTTCGCTGGTTCGTTGTGAGAGAAAAACATTGCTGGATGGCTGCTGATTGTGTTGATAAGTCCAACCGAACAGGCTTTTAAGATCGCTCTCGTAGACTCTACCTCTACGACGACAATCGTTTTTTCTGGGAGTCTAGGGTAAAAAAATCGTAAAATCGAGCGATATATGTAGAGTTTTCTATATGCCAGATGATAGATGGTAGAATCATGATAGTTCTCGATCCGATTATTAAAGACGGTGCAGCCATGCTTGTATACTAGTTTTATTAAGGGTGGGCTTGTTCGGCCGTGGCTCTATGCATGCTACAGTAACAGAAAGAGCCGAAGCTAGAGGAGCCGTAAATCGTGGCTAGTCCTGGCTCCCTGTTCATTGAGGATGAGAGAGAAAAACATAGTGTAGATGTGATGGCTTAATACAAGCATACACATTCAGGCCCTTGAATAAAAACTCCTTTAAAAGCGTCCAAAAATAGATCTAAGATTGGTGAAGCCACCGTGATCTCCTCATTGTCGATGGGCTGCCTATTATATTAATTTAAAAAAATAACTGTCTAAAAATACGGCACATAAGATAGATGTTACTCCCTCCTATCATAATTATAGGTCCATTCAAACTTTAAGGTTTTAATTATTAGTATTTTAATTTTTTCAAAGATTGAGAATAAAAAAACTGACATCGTTAGATTCATTATGAAAAAATTCATGTAATACATACTACTCTCCGTCTAAAGTAATACTTTTTATAAATACTGCTATTCATTCAAAGTATCATATTGGAGACTATATCGATGTCCTAAAGGGCTTATATTTGTGATTGTAGGAAATACAACATTTTCAGTCTGAAAGTATACAATATAATTGTTTTTATTTAAATGCCATATTTTCATAAAACTTGTTAATTAAAGTGTCGACTACTATCTCTATGGCTATCTCATTATTTCTATGGCTAATGCATCATTCGTTTTGAAAATTGATGAAGTATGTAAAAAATAATCTCAAATTAGATCAAAAGAATCAAAATTCATAACCTCCTGAAAACAAAAGAATTCATAAGTTATACTCTCTCTCCGTCCCAAATTATAATATATTTTGTTTTTTTATAGGCATTTTGACTTTTTTAGATTCATAGCTTTTGCTACACCTAGACAGTGGCGGAGCCAGAAACTATGGATAGTGGGGTCGGTCGAAGAATTTCAACCATAAAATAACTGAGTGTAGCTTATTTATTTGGATTTTTATACTATGGATGGGCTCATCCAAAGATAAAATACAAATTTTTGTGATTTTGTTGTCCAGAAGTCATCAAAAAATATATGACAAAGCTTTTATTATATCTTTCTAATATGGATTATTGAATTATATACTACCTAAAAATTTTTTGCTGTGATGTTGGGGGGGGCCATGGCCCCTGCCTGCCCCCCCCTGGCTCCGCCAGTGCACCTAGATATATATTATATATGTCTAGATACACGATAAAAAAACTATGAATCTATAAATACCAAAACGTCTTATGGAAGAAGTAGGATTTAAGATATAGTCAATGCAATTTCTGCAGGAATGCTCTGAAGCCAGTTTTACTTCTATTTCGAAATTGATTGTGTGAAAAAGCTAGAAAAGTTCTGCAGGCATTTTGTGGTAACTCTCGGAAAGCACTTCAGAAGGGAATGAAATACAGGGAAGCCAGTTTTAGTTCTATTCCCAAATTGACTGTGTGAAAAAAAAACTCGAAAAGTTGTGCAGGCATTTCATGGTAAATCTCGGAAAGCAAAAAAACAAACAAAAAGGAATAAAAATGCCCCCACGCAGGATCGAACTACGGACCTTCAGTTTACAAGACTGACGCTCTACCACTGAGCTATAGGGGCTTTTGTTTAAGTGTAGCAGAAATTTCTATATCACTGAATTTATTAACTCTTTCCAGGATTCGATTACAAAACAGTGAAACACCAGAACGGAGTAATGTAATTAGACTGACAATAGTATCATCATAGACGTCGACGACAGTCGCTGCTACTACTACACAGCGTCACGGCTTTAGCAGCCGAGACGCGGTGGGCTGGGGTGAGCCGTGAGCGACGTGTCACACGCGCTCCGTCGTCCCGGGGGAGACCGGCGGCGCCAGCATGCTGTGCCAGTGCCACCCCTGGTCGTTCCGCCTCGGCGGCGGCGGCGGGACGTCCATGCCGGGCTGCCCGAAGATGGCCAGCCCGGCGCCGCCGCCCCACGGCAGCTCCACCACGTCCTCGTCCACGTCGGTGGTGGGATCTGGGCTGTGGTGGTGATGGTCGTGGTGGTGGTGGTGGTGCGCGTCGGGTCCGTCGCCGCAGAGGCACCGCGCCACGGCGCTGGCGAGCAGCCTCGCCGCGACGACGGCGGTGAACATGACGAGCACGGCCAGGAAGTAGTCCAGCGCCGTCGGGTGGGCGTCTTGGCAGCTGCTGGAACTGAAGCTCAGGCACACCATCGTGGTGGTTCAAGCTGTCGGCAGTCGGCACCTGAGCAGAGAGGGCTTGTTGGCTCACCTGGAGCTGGAGGTGCTGATCTGATGAGGTGCACAGCGCAGCTGCGAACTCGTAGTTGCTTATATATTTTGCAACGCCATCTTTGATGTACATTTGGGGATGTGGTGAACCAAGGAGTGCTTGGATTCGTTCCTTGCATCGGCATGCATGGAGAGCCTACTGGAGAGTGGAGAGGATAGAGACTCGTGCTGCTGCACCGGTACCTTCCTTGGAGCTCTGAGAATGTCGTTGCATCTTCAGACAGCGACTGATGAGCACTGGCTTTTCTGAATGGCTTTGGGAATGGGGTCAGCTTAAGCTTGAGCTACAAGTGACCGGTGGTGAACTGGGGATTCTCTTCAGCTCTACTGAACGTGCAGCATGGCAGCAACAACATTCAGCACCTGAGATACAGAGTCGAGAGTATGTTTGTGTTGGCTGCTTGGATAACTCCTCTTGGAAGAATGTTAATTCAAATTTGATTATATTGTGCAAATTTGATCATAATCAAAATTTTGATAATTCTACTACTGATTAAAGTCATGATTAGGCGGCCACCTAAGACTGTCGTAAAACACGGTTTAATAACATCACCAATGAAATATCAATCTTTGGTTCTTCAGCCTTTTGCAACACCAAATATACTGAATGGAACATGATTCAGTAGTGCTGATGTGATGTTGTTGTCACTGTGTTAGATAAGCACAAAAGAAAAGTGAAGACTGTGAAGTTGCCCACCCTATAATATACTCCCTCTGTCCCCAAATAAATTAATTCCTAGAATGCGTGCAAGTCAAACTATTTGAAGTTTGACTAACTTTATAAAAAAGAGTAACAACACCTATGATATAAAATTATCATATTATGAAAATATATTCTATGGTATATCTAATGATACTAATTTAGTGTCATAAATCTTGATGAGTTTTTTCTTGAAATTTGGTCAAAGTTTAAAAAAATTGACTTAAGACAACTCTAGAAATTTATTTATTCAGGGATAGAGGGAGTATATGAACAAAGTGTGCATCCATATCTAAGTTTATCGAAACAAACAAGAATCTTTACAATATCAAAGAGGTAAACTTTTAATGAAATACATTTCATAATATGTCTTCTAAGACAATAGCCTGTGCTAGAATTAGAGATTGATGGAGTAGTACTAGTAATAAGTAGAAAAATGCATTAGATAGCAAGTATATTAATTCTATTTTGGTACCAGCCGGAACAACTAGTATATCTTGTACATGTGGCTAGACATGTATGAAAACACCATCGTCCTATACCAGTCTCAATAATATATATAGTCGATATCAGCGATTCACCAATACTGATATCGATGAGAAATCAAGTAATATCTCATTTGTTGTATATTTTTTAGCTTGTTGAATTATATGCTATATTAAAGATAATTTTATGTATTTTTGTAATAACTATGACTAAAGTTCTATGAAAATATACCATATATAACTACTTATGTGCAATTATTTATATTTATTAAAAACTTTAAAATTATATGATTTAAAGTTTTTAATAAAGTCTGAAACGATATTCTTTCCCTTCAAAAAAGGATGTCATTCTCACTTTTTGAAGTTAAACAATCTCAAACTTAACCAAAAGAAACAAATTACTAATATTCATGATATGTCATAATAAGTATCATTAGATGAATATAATGAAATATATTTCTATAAATCTAAGCCAAACTTAAAAATGTTTAAATTAGTTCAAACCTAGGATGAAATTCTATTTAGGATAGAGGGAGTGGGTATTGACCGGTACAAGAATTCCAAGAGAAAAAAATGGAGTTCACAAGTATGGTAAAATACTCGCTTAATTCTGAAATAAAAGGTATCTTGACAATTTTAGGACAGATTATCGGGTAACACAATGTAACTCTCTCCTAACTGTAGAGATCTTGTGCTTACCATATTTTGAGTACGGTGGTAGGTACGCATATGATTGGTGGTTTGAGAGAGTTAATTCACCTAGAATACGTTGTAATTTAGGGGAAAAATTAAATATTTCAATGCCTTATACTCCCTTCGTCCCAAAATAAGTGATGTTTTAGGATTTTCCTTAATATAAACTATTTCAAGTTTAATTAAATTTGGTCAAACTTGAAAAATGGTTTGACTTAGGACAAACCTAACACGTCACTTGTTTTGGGACGAAGGGAGTATTTTAAGATGAAGGGAATATTATACTAGTGTAATAATAAAATAAAAACAGGTTTGCCATTTTTTGTGTCGAGAGAAAAAAGAAAAGAAAAGAAAGAAAACAGCCCACAACTCCGAGTCGGAGGAGCGTAGACGTGTTCGAATTGGATGGGTTCCAGAGATACGGCCCAGCCCACCACTATATTATAAATATGAAATCAGGTTTCAGAGACCGAAGAAAAGAAAAGAAAAGAAAAGAAAGCCGGGGAGGGCCGACGGCGACGTGCGACGGGGGTATGGCGAAGAGACTGGACTTGCTGCCGCAGCCGGTCGTCGAGGAGGAGGAGGAGGTGGACATGGAGGCGGAGGAGGAGATGTGCGACCTCGTTACTCGGCGCACCCAGAAGGTGCTGGAGTGGGTCGTCACCGAGCGCTTGGCTGGCCGCGTCACCACCGATAGTCCGATACTACCACGGCGTGCTGCTGGGCGGCGGTCCTGGCAACTGCCGGGCCGCAGAAGCGCCGGGCCGGGCCGCCGCCGTCCCTGGGAGTCTTCCGTTCCGACAAGGTCAAAGAGGAGAAGGTTGTAGAGGATATGGCGCAGCCGCCAGTCAAGTGCGTGGGGAGGGGAGAGGAAGCGCCGGATGCCGCCGCCGCCGCCCAGATCGGAGAGGAGGAAGACGGACGAGAATTGAAGCAACAGTCATGTTGAAACAACCCTGTCAAAATATTGGTCGTGAAGGTAGTCTTAATCTTAACCGACAGGGCTACAAACCAACTTTTAATACAAAAGTTAGGCTAGAACTGAAGCAAACACAGAGTTGTTGATGCCTCGTATATGAAATGCTGAAGGAATCAAACAATGTGTTCACTATTCTTCATAATTACCAATTTACCATGGCAATTGGCTGTTTGACATGCTAGATTTTCTCGGAGTAGCTAATTCGAACTTAATTTGGATGCATTAATATTATAGGAACGTAAAGAGAGAAAACGTGTATGCATTTTGTTATGAAGAGCGTAAATTATCAAATTATATGCATTTTTGGAGCTATGGATCCGTGGGCAAGGAAATCTGTAACTATCCTGTTTAGTTGCAAAATTTTTTGCAAAACGACATTGTAGTAAATTTCGTTGTTATTTAACAATTAGTGTCCAATCATGATCTAATTAGGCTTAAAAGATTTGTCTCATCCATTTCGTCTAAACTGTGTAATTAGTTTTACTTTTTATCTATATTTAATGCTTCATGCATGTGTCCAAACATTCGATGTAACGGGGAATCTGAAAAATTTTGCAAACTTTTTTGGGAACTAAACAGGGCCATATAACAGCAGCAAGCTGCTTCTAAATCAAATAAAAAGGCTACTGCTTTATAATCAGACATTCAGTCCAAAACAAGTTCTTGCTTGCACCATCTCCGATTCATCATTGATTCATTGTGCTGCAACAGACGGTCTAATGGACAAATTAGCATGTTGGAACCCCAAAGAAGAGAACATACAAAAGCTAAAGTTAAATCAAAGAACAGAATTGAAAAAATAAAAGTTAGGACAAAGATCTAGCAGAGCCTTCCAAATATTTTACAGAAAATGAATTCAGCTAAAGGACTAAAGGTTCTACGAAACCTCAAATATTTAGCTACTGAGTTCAGTCATCGATCCTATAACAAACTGTTTGATAAAGTGTCATCTGATTTCATCAGAACTGATGTAGATCGGATCTAGTTCCATATCCAAAAAAACAGGCAAACAAATTTTCAGATCGTGAAAGCAAGAACCGGCTCAGCTGGGTGACATACTTGTGCACATGCTAATCCTCTTCAACCAGCTGTAGGAAAATGTTGTGTGCTGCTTTTTCAAGCAACAGGTTTCAAAAGAAAAAAAAATTGAAGATGCATTTTCTAAAATTTTTTAAAAAAATCCTAGGGTACTTAGACTCATGACATTCACATTAGTCAACCCATTAATCCACCCTGACCCTGATGTAGGGGACTTAAACTCATGAAATTCACATTAGTCAACCCAAATCCACCCTGACCCTGATGTACAAACACTGGTCTATCATGTCTTTCGGAGTGGGGTCAGCTTAAGCTTGAGGTACAAGTGACCAATGAACTGGGGATTCTCTTCAGCTGTGCTGATGGTGCAGCAACAACATTCAGCGCCTTAGATACTCTCATATAAAAAATAAATAAAGGAAGCCAGCTTAAAGAAGGCACTTCCACTGCACACACAAATAACCACTCGAATTCCACAAGGCATCTGTCATTGCCAGAACCAACAAGAACACCCTTTCACCTGACTTCGTTCACTCAAATTAAGCTACTACCATGACTATATATACATGGCAAACAATGAGCAAGAGAAATCATGATTTTCATAGCAAGCAAAATTGATATTCATCGAAGCTTCTTTTACCCTTTCAGGGTAAGGTGTCCATTATCCATTTTATACAAGAACAAAACCATTAACAAAATTCCCAACACTTCCATCTAGAGAACAATACATCCTACCACCACTCTTCCATCCTGTTCCTTTGATATCTGATACTCTCTGTTGCAAATGCAAGTCCAGCACCATGCAAGGCCTTCATTGTTGTACTTGTACCCAGTCAGTCAGCGAGCATTTCAAAGCTCAACACAAATCATTTGGTCAGGGAGTGTGCGCTGAAGGGTCGAGATGGCGGACTAGAGGGGGGGTGAATAGTCCTTTCTAAAACTTAAACGCGTTGGCTAACCGAAACAAATGCGGAAATAAACTTATCGGTCTAGCCAAAACTACACCCCTCTATCTAAGTTCACAAGCACCTCACAAAGATCCTAATTAAGCAACTAAGGTGCTTTCCTTAGCAAGAGCTCTCCTATTTAACTCTAGAGCAAGGTCACACAAACCTATGCACTAGTACTTTGCAAGCAAGAGGGAGCTCCTACACAATTCTGGTAAGCAAAGCGCACAAAGCCTAAGCTCACTAGCAATGCTCAATAACAAGGCTACACAAGCCAAATTAGAGAGCGCAAACTACTTAGCTACACAAACTAAGCAATGTGACTAACAAGGTTACACAAACCGAATTAGCCACGCAAAGGGGAAGCTTCTAGCTACACAAGCAAGAAGATAACTAGCAAGCTACACAAGCAAACTAGTTAAGAGAGCAACTACACAAGCACAAGTATATATGAAAGTAAATACAAGCTTGTGTTACACGAAGGCAAACCACCGAGAAGAGTAGACAATGTTGACACGGTGATTTTCTCCCGAGGTTCACTTGGTCGCCACCAAGCTACGTCCCCGTTGTGTCGACCAACACTTAGATGGTTCCCCGGTGTGACCCTCAAATCACTTGCCCCTCAAGGCACGCCCCGCAAGGCACCGCAAGACACCACTCTCAAGTGAGGTAGCTCAATGACACGCTCAACTAGAGTTGCTCTTCGCGATCCCCGCGGGGTGAGCACAATCCCCCTCACAAAGCTTCTCCGGAGCCTCGCACAATCTTCTTGCGAGCTTCGACGGAGCCACAAGCCACCAAGCCGTCTAGGAGGTGGCAACCTCCAAGAGTAACAAGCACCACCGGCTTGCAACACGATCACCTAGTGCCACTCGATGCAATCTCACAAAGCACTCGCACTAGAATCGCTCTCTCACTCGATCCGATGAACACTATCAAGCATGAGTGAGTTAGAGGGCTCCCAAGCACTACCACATAAGCCACCAAGGCCAAAGTGTGCTCAGCTTCCGGCCAAGGCCGGCCACAAGGTCTATTTATAACCCCACAGTCAAATAGAGCCGTTACCCCTTCACTGGGCGTTTTTTCGGGACCACCGGACGCGCCGGTCGTAACAGACCGGACGCGCTCAACCGCGTCCGGTGCCCCTGCGACGTCCACGTGTTCTCCGAATTCAAATTCGTCCGTTAGATCCTCCAACGGTCACTGCGCGCCAACGGTCAAACGAGCGACCGGACGCGCTGATGCGAGCCACCGGACGCGCCGGTGCGCACAGTAACCGCGCGCGCGAAGACAAGACCGGACGCGCTCCTCGCAACCACCGGACGCCACAGTACCCGCGTCCGGTGCGAGTCCAGTAAGCTCCCTGGACCACCGGACGCGTCCGATGGTGTGCGACCGGACACGGACCGCGTCCGACGTCATCGGTTCCCTCAGAGCGCATGACCGGACGCGCCGGTCCCGTGGGTCACCGGACGCGCCGGTGCCAAACCCTAACCCGCGCGCCTGACCCGACGCTGCACTGACCGGACGCGCCGGTCGCACAGAGCCCGCGTCCGGTGCAGCGTCCGGTGCTGCGTCCGGTGCTGCGTCCTGTCACTTCCGTGACCGCGTTCGCCTCCGTTTCTTTTCCGACTTCCGGCGCAATAGAAAATAGGCGTTTCACTTTTCCAAAAAGCGCCGAATCCCGCCTCGCAAGCTCGGCGGGAGGGAGAGAGGAACCCAAACCCTCTCTACCGCTCAAACTCCACCGCCTTCGCAAATGTGCCAACACCAACAAGTGATCACCACCTTGTGCACGTGTGTTAGCATTTTCACAAACATTTTCTTCGAAGGAATTAGGCACTCAACTTGCCTCGCCACTCGATCCTAACACGTATGCAAAGTTAGATCGCTCAAGTGGCACTAGATGACCGATATGCAAACAAGTTTGCCCCTCTTAATAGTACGGCCATCTATCCTAAACCCGGTCATCAACTTCTCTACACACCTATGACCGGTGAAATGGAAATGCCCTAGGTTATACCTTTGCCTTGCGCATTCCACTCCATCTCCTCCGACATTGATGCAACACATGCACCAACCATATCACAAATGATATGATCCACTTCATATCATCATGTGACCTTGGTCCATCGATCTTGACCTTACTTGCTCTTCACCGTTGCGTCGGTCCATCGGCACCAAGTCTTGCTCAAGCTTCACCGCCTCACGGTCCATCGCTCCAAAGCCTCCGACTTGCCCTTCACACTTGCAACCGGTCCGTCGAGCCAAGCCTCATCTTGATCTTTGCCACCTTGGTCACATGACTCCATGTCATGTCTCATATGCAATGAGCTCCTTCATGACACCATTACCTGTGGACTAATCTCCTGTGTATCTCACATAACCACATATTAGTCCACCTAAGTTGTCACTCAATTACCAAAACCAAACAAGGACCTTTCAATCTCCCCCTTTTTGGTAATTGATGACAACTCTACAAAGATATGGAAATTAAGCTTTTTCAAGCTAGCACTTCACACAAAGTGTAAATTGCTAACTTGTTTTGGATTTTATGCTACTTATCCAACATTTAAGCTCTATGTCAAGATTTGGATAAGCACCATAAAACCCGACTTGGTAGTGATAACTCCCCCTACATATGTGCTAAAATGGTTTGGTTTCAAGCTTGCACATATGCATAAATATGAAATTTGTGGGAGGGTTAGCACTACTAAGTGATGCTAAGGTGTATAGAATAAACCTTTGTAGTTCGATACCATTTGATAGCTTGATACCATTTGAAAAGCACAAGTTTGCCATCATCCTTAGCATCATGAGTAGCTAGACATCAAAAACACTAGAAACCCCGTGAGATCAACATTATAAGCAAGGTTCTAGTTTTCGCATGATAATCACAAGTCTAGCTAACATCCTATGCATGCTAGTTATCAAAGCATCAATCAAATTCTATAACTAGCATACACCACACAAGCATTTTATATTAAATATAAAACTTATGCAATGCTAGCAAGCACATGAATATGCATAAGTCAAATGCAACCAATCAATGTTCATGAGCTTGCTCCCCCTACTTGTGTGCTTCTTTTGTCCAAGAATTTTGGTCCTCATTTCTACAATGTTGCTCCCTCTTTGTCCATCTCCATGTCCAAACTCATCTATCTCTCTCCAAATCTATCTCTCTTGGTGCATTGACATATCTTTGTTCCAACTTCTCCCCCTTTGTCATCAATTTCCATAAAGGGTGTGCTTCTCAATTGATACAAAGGCTTGCATTGGGGTAGATGGTTGAGACTTGAATATTGCATTTTTGATGGACATCACCACACGTGTTAGAATGACATTACTTGTATGTTGCTCTTGAGATACCACTTAGGATCTTTGACCTTGATACCATTGGTGGGGCTCCTCCCCCTATGTCATAGCATGTGTCATTCACTCGATAATCTTGAGCTCTTGTGTGTGAGGGAACTTTCTTCATTTGATGATCACTTAAAATTGAGGATCACTTGTGGAACCACCGTCTTGTATAAATGATATCATGTGTAGGAATACCACGAATAAGGGTGTGATACCAATTTGAAGAATCCTCTATCATGGAACCACTTGTAGGATTTGTCAATATGATCTTTTCTTGAACATTTGCTATCTTTATGAGTACCACATGTAGGATATCACTTGTAGATTATGATCTAGACACCACTTGTAAATACCAATTGAAGAAATACTTTGAGTCTAGATACCTTTTGAAACACCCTAGATATCCATTTTTATTGTTGCCTTGTGCTTGTACCCATATCACTGTCATGAGCTTCTAGTATGACTTGAACTATGTTGATTTGCCTAAGATTCCAAGTCCGGTTTGATCCAATGACAAGCTTCTTCACACCTCATGCTAAGGGTTATCTTGCCAATGTTGTACTTGTCACTTGTTAGCAATCCAAACTAGATCAAGTACTTGGGTTTACTAGCTCATGAACAAATTCATACACATACCACTAGATCATTTAAACAATTCAGGCAATAGTGGTAGGCTATGAACTTAAACATTTCATTTGTTATGCATGATCCTAGTAAGCATGTACTATATGCACTAATCGCATACTAGTAAGGGATGAAATGATCATGCACATTACAATGATACCTTTGCTATTTTGGAGTAGAGGATAGACACATAGATTCCAATTTATTACTCCAATAGCAATGTGAAGTCCAATTTATAAGCTTGGTGAAGACCAATCATCGTAGATAAATCCATTCTTCACCCATATGAAATGAAAACCACTTATGATCAAGTGCACTATCTCTTGAGTTGTGGTTGGCTTGCTCCATCTTTTTGATCAATGCTTGCATGAGAGAACTACTTAGAAATCCACTTGAAATACATGACTAGCTCTCTTTCGGGTGTTGCTTGCTTTTCTTGATCAATCCTATTGATTGCTTCAATTAAACATCTCAAATGTCCCTTGAATTCATCACTTCCATGTTAGCCTTCCAAGCCGGTGCTCGGTTTACCCACCCATGGGCGGCAAGCCCCCTCAGCAGGGAGAAGTGACCTCTCTCCAAAGAACCATCCTTGACACTTACTTGAATTGCCTTTGATTGATTGATCTATGGACTTAACTTGATGAGTAACCTTGATTTATTCTTTAAGTCCTTTTCTTTCTACCAAATGATCTCCAATCATTACTAGAACTTGAACTTTATTCTCATCTTGAGTTTGATCTTGATCTTCAAATTTGAGTACTAAATATGTACACCAAGTACATTCCACAATCAATGCCCTTGTACTCATTTCTTGTCATGCTTCTAGATCAATCCAAAACCAAACTTAGGTACCTCAACCACTTACAAACATATTTCCAACTTGAGGACCTTTCAATCAAAGTGACTCTAGATTAATCCAATGATTGTCACTTTTCTGTCAGATTCTGTACCCTTCAAAAAATAATTCATATCTCCCAATGTACAGATCCAAATGCCATGAAATTTGGTGGAGATGTGATTCACTAAGTCATCTAGCAACTGTAAAAATTTGAGCTTCATTTGACTTCTAGATGGCTACCAGATTTTAATTCTTCCACCACTGCTACATGCTGAAAACTGCTGCACTATAGCTGACAAGATGTACTCCAAAGTCGAACCATCTCTTATCCAATTCTAATGAAATTTGTACAGCTTCTTATACCATAAGTCTAGGGCATGTATACCAAATTTCAAGTCAATCCAATATGATTTGGTCACTCAAACTCAGACTTGATCTTAGCTAGCTCAGATTTTCAATAATGGACAGATTTCAATACATTGAGCTATACTTCACCAAATTTAATCAAACTTGAAACTAACTTGTTTGAACACTTTCATAAGACATATATCCATTCAATCCACTTACTAAGTGTCATCTTATGAATTTATCCAACACAAATCAATCCAAACTTGATTACTAAGCACTTAATCCGTTCAATCATCTCATAGCAAGCAACATTGCACATTTATCCAATTCAACCAACTCATATGCACCCAAATGAAATGATCAACAAGCGATATACCTTGGTTAGCTGATGGTCATCCAATAGCAAGCTCCGACTCAAATATTTGCAAACCATCGAATATATCCAATAAATCATCACAATCTTTAACATTGCACTTGTATGTTGTAGCACTTGGACTTCACTTGTTTTGACTTGGCATTGGGATTGGATATGCGTTGAGCTTCATAACTTGACTCAATATATGATGAACAAAACGAAACCAATTGAATCAAGCCTTCAATGCCGATGGTACCTACAAACAATCATCCACTTTTTGATGGTACCCAAACAAGTTTGGGTCCTCTCAAGTTAGGAGCAACATACTTAGGCAAAGCCTTAGTATGAGTAGCGGGATGTTTTGCAATTGCAATCATAGAGGTACCATTGCCATCCTTTCTAAGCACAATATTATCATTAATTGAAATAGGCTTAGAATTATTACCTAGGGGACATGAATGAGCCATGTGTCCCCTTTTCCGGCATAAGTAGCAACTTCTTTTAGAGTGAACCTTTTCTTCCTTGCTCATGTGTTGCTTCTCAATGCCTTGCCTCTCATGAGTTGCTTGAGCCTTCTTCTCAAGCTTGGTAGGACACCCCGAGACAAAGTGTCCCATATCTTCACATTTGAAGCACTTGATGTGAGTCAAATTTCTTTTCTCATTTTGAATCTTGCTCATCATCTTGGCATCTTGAATTTGCATTGGATGCCTTGCTTTACCACCCCTTCTTGTTTTCTTTTTCTTCTTTATCAAGTCACCATCATCTCCATGGTTGATCTTGATTTGTTCTTGGAGTGTCTTCTCTTGCTCAACTAGTGGCTTTGGTTGAGGCTTTACTTGTTGCTTCACCAATTGCTTGGTTGGGCACATTGAGGTGAGATGACCCCAAGTGCGGCACTTGAAGCACTTGACATACTTTAGCCTCTCTTCTTCTTTCATCTTCTTGAGCTTCTCAATGTTTGGGCAACCATTAGCAAGATGTCCCGCTTCATGGCATCGATAGCACATGGAATGCGAGAGCTTCTTTTGGAGTAGTCTCTTCATTCTCTTTTCTTGCTTTCTTTCGCCCCTTGTCAATTTTTTTTTGAAGCCAAGGCCACTTTTATCACCAAGGTTTCTTTGAGTCTTCATTATGTGCTCAAAGGTGACTTTTGAGTTGTAGCACCTCTCTAACTTGTTGCTCAAATTCTTCACTTCACTTTTGAGCTCATTGTTCTCCTTCAAAAGGTTAGTCTCACAAGACATAGAAGTAGAACAAACATTTAATTGCGAAGAACATGGCATATCTAATAAATCATCACAAGAGGTGGATACATGCTTCTTGCCTACATCACAAGGGTTAGTAATATGTGATTGATCATTTGACCCAAATGATGAGCTCTCACTTGTTTTGGTTTCTTCATTAGAGAGCTTCTTAGTGAGTAAAGCATGTTCTTGTGCCAAGTTATCATGAGCAACACTAAGTTCCTCATGAGCCAATTTTAGCTCCTCATGTGAACAAGTAGTAACATAAAGTAGATGCTTTTGTTGTTCACATGTGGTTTTTAGAAATGAGTTTTCATTTTTCAATTTACTTGTTTTTGCCATCTCATTTCTTAGGGCCTTTGAGAGTTTATATAGAAGCTCAAAATTTGGACCATCACAATCAACAACAAAACCACCAATAGATACCTTAGTGTCACCATGTGACGATATTGATGAGCTTGTTGAGGCATCACTCTCATAGCCATCATCTTCACCATCAAGTGTGCATGGAGTAGAATCATTTTTTGCATCACTTGTGGCATTATCATTCTTCTTGTCAAGTGATCTTGTGATATGATCATTTTTGTCATCACTTGACCGTGAGGTGGAGCAATCCTCCACAACCACCTTGTTGTGGTCATGCTCAACATCCTCATGCGCCTCCTTCTTGGGCTCATCATCATTGGAGATCGCCCCATATTTCTCATTTAGAAACACCCAAATCTCATGGGCGGACTCAAAGTCTATGATCTCACAAAGTATGCTACTATCCATAGATCGATAGAAAACATTAGTAGCTTGGCTATCGAGATGTAGGCATTTACTTTGCGCTTGAGTTGCATTCTTTTTATCAATTGCAAAGGAAAAGCCCACATCTACGATCCACCACAATTGAGGAGAAATAAACTTAAAATTGCATGTCATCCAATTTCTCCATCGTGCAAAGTGTGTGCCATCAAAAATGTGTGGACACTCAACATCTAGCCCATAATCCGCCATCCTCTCGGGTCGGTGAAGACCACAAATGAGAGACCCGGCTCCGATACCACTTGAAGGGTCGAGATGGCGGACTAGAGGGGGGGTGAATAGTCCTTTCTAAAACTTAAACGCGTTGGCTAACCGAAACAAATGCGGAAATAAACTTATCGGTCTAGCCAAAACTACACCCCTCTATCTAAGTTCACAAGCACCTCACAAAGATCCTAATTAAGCAACTAAGGTGCTTTCCTTAGCAAGAGCTCTCCTATTTAACTCTAGAGCAAGGTCACACAAACCTATGCACTAGTACTTTGCAAGCAAGAGGGAGCTCCTACACAATTCTGGTAAGCAAAGCGCACAAAGCCTAAGCTCACTAGCAATGCTCAATAACAAGGCTACACAAGCCAAATTAGAGAGCGCAAACTACTTAGCTACACAAACTAAGCAATGTGACTAACAAGGTTACACAAACCGAATTAGCCACGCAAAGGGGAAGCTTCTAGCTACACAAGCAAGAAGACAACTAGCAAGCTACACAAGCAAACTAGTTAAGAGAGCAACTACACAAGCACAAGTATATATGAAAGTAAATACAAGCTTGTGTTACACGAAGGCAAACCACCGAGAAGAGTAGACAATGTTGACACGGTGATTTTCTCCCGAGGTTCACTTGGTCGCCACCAAGCTACGTCCCCGTTGTGTCGACCAACACTTAGATGGTTCCCCGGTGTGACCCTCAAATCACTTGCCCCTCAAGGCACGCCCCGCAAGGCACCGCAAGACACCACTCTCAAGTGAGGTAGCTCAATGACACGCTCAACTAGAGTTGCTCTTCGCGATCCCCGCGGGGTGAGCACAATCCCCCTCACAAAGCTTCTCCGGAGCCTCGCACAATCTTCTTGCGAGCTTCGACGGAGCCACAAGCCACCAAGCCGTCTAGGAGGTGGCAACCTCCAAGAGTAACAAGCACCACCGGCTTGCAACACGATCACCTAGTGCCACTCGATGCAATCTCACAAAGCACTCGCACTAGAATCGCTCTCTCACTCGATCCGATGAACACTATCAAGCATGAGTGAGTTAGAGGGCTCCCAAGCACTACCACATAAGCCACCAAGGCCAAAGTGTGCTCAGCTTCCGGCCAAGGCCGGCCACAAGGTCTATTTATAACCCCACAGTCAAATAGAGCCGTTACCCCTTCACTGGGCGTTTTTTCGGGACCACCGGACGCGCCGGTCGTAACAGACCGGACGCGCTCAACCGCGTCCGGTGCCCCTGCGACGTCCACGTGTTCTCCGAATTCAAATTCGTCCGTTAGATCCTCCAACGGTCACTGCGCGCCAACGGTCAAACGAGCGACCGGACGCGCTGATGCGAGCCACCGGACGCGCCGGTGCGCACAGTAACCGCGCGCGCGAAGACAAGACCGGACGCGCTCCTCGCAACCACCGGACGCCACAGTACCCGCGTCCGGTGCGAGTCCAGTAAGCTCCCTGGACCACCGGACGCGTCCGATGGTGTGCGACCGGACGCGGACCGCGTCCGACGTCCTCGGTTCCCTCAGAGCGCATGACCGGACGCGCCGGTCCCGTGGGTCACCGGACGCGCCGGTGCCAAACCCTAACCCGCGCGCCTGACCCGACGCTGCACTGACCGGACGCGCCGGTCGCACAGAGCCCGCGTCCGGTGCAGCGTCCGGTGCTGCGTCCGGTGCTGCGTCCTGTCACTTCCGTGACCGCGTTCGCCTCCGTTTCTTTTCCGACTTCCGGCGCAATAGAAAATAGGCGTTTCACTTTTCCAAAAAGCGCCGAATCCCGCCTCGCAAGCTCGGCGGGAGGGAGAGAGGAACCCAAACCCTCTCTACCGCTCAAACTCCACCGCCTTCGCAAATGTGCCAACACCAACAAGTGATCACCACCTTGTGCACGTGTGTTAGCATTTTCACAAACATTTTCTTCGAAGGAATTAGGCACTCAACTTGCCTCGCCACTCGATCCTAACACGTATGCAAAGTTAGATTGCTCAAGTGGCACTAGATGACCGATATGCAAACAAGTTTGCCCCTCTTAATAGTACGGCCATCTATCCTAAACCCGGTCATCAACTTCTCTACACACCTATGACCGGTGAAATGGAAATGCCCTAGGTTATACCTTTGCCTTGCGCATTCCACTCCATCTCCTCCGACATTGATGCAACACATGCACCAACCATATCACAAATGATATGATCCACTTCATATCATCATGTGACCTTGGTCCATCGATCTTGACCTTACTTGCTCTTCACCGTTGCGTCGGTCCATCGGCACCAAGTCTTGCTCAAGCTTCACCGCCTCACGGTCCATCGCTCCAAAGCCTCCGACTTGCCCTTCACACTTGCAACCGGTCCGTCGAGCCAAGCCTCATCTTGATCTTTGCCACCTTGGTCACATGACTCCATGTCATGTCTCATATGCAATGAGCTCCTTCATGACACCATTACCTGTGGACTAATCTCCTGTGTATCTCACATAACCACATATTAGTCCACCTAAGTTGTCACTCAATTACCAAAACCAAACAAGGACCTTTCATGCGCTTGGACAGGTATGCCACAATCCTTGACCCAGTTTCATCATTTGTGGTAAACTTCTATTGGGCGGTTGAAACCACTGACGGTACCCACCAATCTGTCCGCAATCAACTCTACTGACCTAAATCCAATCTGGCAGAACAAACACCAAATTGCTTAGTGAAATTCCCGAAAGGGTCAATAACGAAACTGAGTTGGTAGCTAAAATAAAATACCTTGTCTAGAAGAACCTCCCGAAATGTCTCTGGGTATATACAGATGGTGCTGAAGTTCTCTTTGGCAACCTGAAAACAGGTTGGGAAAAGGGAGTAAGAACTGCAAGTTTATTACATCCAGGGAAATTTAAAGGTCAACAACATGAAAGAATCAAGCATTTGTATTAAGTTTGGCAGAGGATTTTGATCATTTATGGTATGTTCATTTGAGCTTAGGATCAGGAGTGCAGCAGCTAAGAACATAGGCTTGTCAAGAGTCACATTTAGCCTAATTAATGGAAAGTGCAGCAAGAGTTTCACAAACAACTTCCTTCTAAGAAAAAAACTAACATTACCCGTTTCAATGCAGCATAAAGAAAAATGTCAAGAAGGGTTAGCTGGTGACATAATCTGAACAAAAAGAGCCAACCTCTGAAACTAATCTGTTATTCTTATATGAACTCCATGGTTGTGGCTCCATGATAAAAACACCTCCCTGCAAAATTACATATGGGAAAAATATGTAATTTTCCTCTTACCATCTATGTGCAATTTAGAAGGCCAGCTAATAGAGAGGCATAGATACCGGTCTTAGAAGCCTCCAGATCTTCACGAACAAAGTAACTAGGCCATCGTCACCCCAGTTCAGGTGGATCCATTTTGTCACACTCAAACTACATCATAAAAAAATAAAAAATAAGTTAGCGGCACTGTGGGAAAGAACAGTACAAAGAAAACTTCAATTCTTGAGAGATCTCTATCCTTAATCTGTAACTTACCAGAGTATGGTGTCATACTGTTCTGAACATCCATCCATACTTTCTACAAAATTTTCACGTCGAAAAGAGACGATTTTAAAAAGATCTTGGTGTTTGTTCCCATTCAATAATTCAGACGCCACTAGTCCTGGAGAGCTCTGAGAAGGAGAATCTGACAACTCCTGAGCATTAATGTTTTTTGTAGCCACCTTATCCTGCCTCATTATCCGTCGTAGGTTCCACTTAGCAGTCTCAATCAAACCTAACAGGGAAAGATAAAAACGGATTTGATTCAAGTAACATTCAACCACATAACATGAGAGGAGAATCAACATGCAACAGGAGTTCATTAGGGGGGGAGGGATTAAAAACCTGAATCAATATCAACTCCAAGAATGCTTCGACAATTAAATTTCATGGCTGCACAAGATTAAGAAAACAAAGGTGAGAAACCTGATGACCTCATCTTGGGACTGAGACATTTGTCTACAAGAAGTACATAGCACCTATAAGCATGCTATATAAGAATTTAGCAAATGAAATCAAGAGCTTATCCCCAAAATCAAAAGGTTACCTAAGCCAATCGTTACCAAACCCTGGTTGCATCCAATGTCGAGACAATCCTTGTTTTCAAACCACTGTTTCTTGAACGCCTCAAGGCGAGGATCTTCACCAACATTACGATCAATCTGTAGAATTATTGAAGTCATTATTTATCAGCTGGAAAATGTTAAATACCCCTCCCACCCTAATACCACTAGGCATGCTATTACATAATAAATATTGGAAAGTCCGAGGTAAGGAGCTACGTGTAAGAGCTCATCTACTCCATCCCTGCCCACTAGTCCGGCCAGCAACGCTCAGGCCACAGACCAGTACCAGTGCTTTCATCCCCGTGAACCATCTCCCAGTCACGCACTTAGGGATGCAAGTTCAGCCTTCTCTGTTTCAGGGTGAATCCAAACCAAACCAATTGGACCGAAATACACAAACCCCACGAACACCTGAACCTACTGTGAGGCATATCGTCGAACAGCTGGCGACCACGCGTGAACACTGAACAGCAGCAGTTCCAGTGGGGAAAGCACAAACGGAGGCAGTTTCGCGCTTACCCGATAGCCGTAGTAGTTCTTGTAGTTGCCGTAGATGAAGACCTCCTTCTTCTTCTTCCGCTTCTGCCAGCCGCCGCCGCCGCCGCCGCCGCCGCCGCTGACTGCGCCTCCCTGGCCTCCCTCTCCCTGTTCGCTGCTGCGCTTCCTGTTGGCCTCTCCTTTGGTCCCCTTAGCCGCGGGCAGCGCGACCTCCGGCTCCGTAGAGGTCGCCATGCTCCGAGAAGGGATGTGTTCCCTCGCCGCTGCAGCGGTGCCCCTGCGACTGCAAAGGGGGTTTTCTTTCTTTTTCGAATTGAAACGAGGGAAGCGGCGCAAAGGCGGTGGAAACCCTTGTGGGGTTTGCGTTGCGCCTCCGGGTTGAGAAAGGGCCAGGTCCGTGGCAGTGCCGGGTGGTTTGGGTCGTGGTCGTGGGACGACGAGGCCCGGCCCTGACCGACACCGGAATGGTTTAAGAAAAACTCGAAATTTATCTAAAATAAATACACTTTTAGGTACGGTCCACTAGTCCTAGCAGAAATTTTTAATTTCTCTACTTCCAAAGTATAATCATTATAGAGTATAAATGTGAGTAAATTAAATTCACCATACAACAACTTGGTAGGTTGATGCATATTAGTCCAACAATTTGTAAATTCCCCGCCTAGAATGACAAGATCATTTCTAGACCGGTACAAAGTATCGAATAGTTCCATAGTTCTAGGCATTCCGTGCTGGAAACGAACGGGCCTATGATAACTTGGCGCTAGGGTTAATAGCGGGTTTATGACGCATACAGTAGTATGTGTAGTGGGATTATTTAAGATGGTTCTGGTAACTATAAGATAGGCATCATTAAGCAGGTGCTCCAACTGTTGGTCGCCTAAGCCATTAGTGATCGAGCCTCATCACCGGAAGTTGGCCTCTCTCCTTGTGAATATAGTTAATATATATTATTCTTAAAACTTTAATCCTCTATTCTAATCATGCTAAGGTGGGGTTTTCACCTGAAAATGATCATTGGTTTATAAATCGAGTTTACTAGTATTAGTTCATAAACTTGTACGGCTAGAACCATGGTGTTCTGCAGCAACTACTCTGTCCTTACTCAATATTATGATCGTGCAAGTTTGTGTTTTTATTGAAAGGTGATCAACAATTTGTTGTCAGATACTGGAGTATGATATCGATAGGATTATGGCCATGATCTATCGTTTGAATATTACTACTCAATTTTGTTAATAAGAGCCCGGTGGAAATATTATATCTTCCTTGTCCAAAAAAGAAGGTTGAAAACTTCTAGCGCCCTGTTCGTTTCATTGAAGTTTAGCGTATACTACTGCTTATGCTAAAATATTGTGAGAGAAAAACATTGTTCGTTTGCTGAAAATTACTGTTGAAGTAGTACTACAGATTGCAACCAATCTAGTATTGCTCAGGTTTGATTTGGGATGTTTATGTTGGCTAGATTATCCATTAATTCTAATGCCTAACTAGTGAGCATGTATTTTGTTGTATTAGCAATGTTTGGACTTGGACCTTATATGCACCATTTTTTTTTGCGAATTACACAGGTGACTTTATAAGTTGTTGGACCAATTTGCATCCACCTATCAAGTTGTTGTGTGTGTACATAATTTACTCATCATTATATATTGAAGTAGATTTTGATAGAAGCAAATATGTAATTGCCATGTAGTCCCTCAATTTTTATTTAAATATCATATCATACTTACCTTTGGTGCACAGACCAAGAAGAAGATGTTAAGGGGCGTTTTAGAACGGCTCCGTTCCACGTTTTTCCAGCTCCACTCCATGGTTTTTAGCTAAACGGTTTCAGCTCCACACACTCTGTTCGAGGAAAAAGAGTAAAGTTGTGAGAGCACCTAACAAGTGCTCCACAAACTCCAATTTTTTATGAAGCTGCTTCATGATAAAGTTTATGTAGCAGAGTTTACAGAGCCGTCACAGACACCCCCTGAGTCCATCCTTCTCGTTTTTCTGCTCCATCGCGTTACCTCGCCTATACCTCCGTGCACGAGTCTCTCGCGTGTGCACAGCTCACCTGCAAGCAGATTTAATTATGTTGCCGAAGGAAACGATGCGTCTCTTAGGCTAGTCTCAATAACAAATTTCATGGTGTTGTTTTTAAAATATCACACCATATAGAATAAAATGAATTCCAGATGAAACGCTTACTTTTAATGAAAAGTTTTATTCTATGGTTTTATAGATATTTATTTAATTTCATGACTCATAGAGAATTGATAATCGTGTTAAAAGAGTTGCATCACTATAAAACTCATTTCTCTTTCTCTTTTTTTAAAAAAATTGCCACACCATCAAAAACGTTTACGTGGCAAACTCTAATGAAACTCCCAAGACTAGCCTTGACTACACAACTGCGTTTAGACCAAAATACGACATGGATTTGTGACTTCTTTTCAAAAACACATATAGGGATGAAAACGATCAGAAACGATCGATAGGAGGTTTTTTTCTTGAAAACGAAATCGACAAGATATTGTCAGAAACGAATACGTCATTGATATTCTGGTAATTTCGAAAATGATAATAGTCAATCAGAATAGATATCGATAACGATTGGAATCCATGAGAATGATATCCTCAAAAACGATAAACACGCAAAATTGTATAGCATGAGAAGTGCCATATAACTCGTCCCATCTCATATGACAATAATAAATAAAGCTATAATTAACAAGACCACGAGCTAAAACCACACCAGACACCACACAATTCACACAAACTTGCATAGAGGTTGGTGCCATTGCCGCCGTGCAGAAAGGTGCGGAAGCTCGCTACCCTAGTGTCTGTTCGTGTTCGTGGTGACTGGCTAGAGTTTTAAGTGGAGTACGTGATTGGCTGATTGCCATCTTGATCTATACGGATGAAATATTTATCGTATAGTTCCTTTTTAAAAAAATATACTTGGCTTAATATACTTGTGTGTGCTGTAAATAAATTAGGATTCAAGGCCTTTGAATCGATAACTACCGACGGTAAATTATCGGCTAAATATGGTAATCTTTGAAAATTTTTGCTTTCGTTTTCGATTATTTTTACCGTTATCATTTTTGTATTTTCGATTACCGCTACCGTTTCCATTTAGACCTAAAAATCAGAAAATACTCGAAAACAATTCTTGAAAATCGGAAATTATCATTTTCGTTTTCATTCCTAAACACATACGACGTTCTAAATAAAAACGGAGGAAGTAACATTGCTCTTCTCCGAGGATCCTATTTTAGCATTGATCCAAGGAATATAGTCATATAGTGCAACCAACGAAGACCGAAATTTATCTAATCCACCACTTTTTATGGTTTTTTGCGCACGTGGAAACGTCTGGCGCACAACGGCACATGTCACGTAATCCAACCAGATTCCTATTCGAGTACAGTACACACGACACAAACCTCGTACGCGCCGTTAATAACGAACGCATGCGGCCGCCGCTGCCAGGAATAGATTGGGAATAGCAGGTGCACGGGCCACGGGCATGCCCGCGAGGCGCGCGGCGAACCGAACGAGGGGGAGGGAAGCTTCTGACCCGTTTGGCGCCCGCGGTGCGCACAACGCAGAGCAAGCCAGCAAGAGAACAAGCAAAGCCGAGCCCAGCGTCCCCGCGCACGCACGCGCGCGCCGAGGCCAAGGCGAGGTGGCCGTAGCCCCGCCGGACCCATGGGGGGCTGCTACTCCGCCTTCGCCTGCTCGCGGAAGCTGCGCGGCCGCATCTCCTTCGTCCTCCCCGTCACCGAGCGCGACCGCGACGACCGCTCCAGCGACGGCGGCGCCAGCTCCGCCACGCCGTCCCCGTCCCCGTCCCCGCGCAAGAACGACGCTGACGCCGGGCCGCTGGTGGTCCGGACCACCGCAGCCGAGTTCGCCCGCCGCTACGTGCTGGGCCGGGAGCTGGGGCGCGGCGAGTTCGGGGTCACGCGCCGCTGCCGGGACGCCGCCACGGGGGAGGCGCTCGCGTGCAAGACCATCCGGAGGCACCGCCGGCCCCGCGGCGGCCACGGCGCCGGCGTCGTCCGCCGCCCTGGGGCCGGGGCCGGGGCCGGGAACGCCGCCGGTCCCCATGGACCGGCCGGAGCGCCCCCGGCCGCGGCCGGGCGGCAGGACGCGGCGGCGGCGGCGCACGCGGCGGACGTGCAGCGGGAGGTGGCCATCATGCGGCGCATGTCGTCCCGCGGCGGCGCGGCCGTGGTGCGGCTCCGCGAGGCGTGCTGCGAGGACGGCGGCGGCGGCGCGGTGCACCTCGTCATGGAGCTCTGCGAGGGCGGGGAGCTGTTCGACCGCATCGTCGCGCGTGGCCACTACTCGGAGCGCGCCGCGGCCGGCGTGTTCGGCACCATCGTCGACGTCGTGCGGCTGTGCCACTCCAACGGGGTCATCCACAGGGACCTCAAGCCCGAGAACTTCCTGTTCGCCAACAAGTCGGAGGACTCCCCGCTCAAGGTCATCGACTTCGGCCTCTCCGTCTTCTTCAGCCCCGGCGATCGGTTCACGGAGGTGGTGGGGAGCGCGTACTACATGGCGCCGGAGGTGCTGAAGCGCAACTACGGGCCGGAGGTGGACATCTGGAGCGCCGGCGTCATCCTCTACATCCTCCTCTGCGGCGTCCCGCCATTCTGGGGAGGTAGGCCGTAGGCGCCGTGTGTGTGTTTTCTCTTCGTCCTCCGATCCGGTGCTGATCTGAACAATGCATGCAGACAACGACGAGAAGATCGCGCAGGCGGTCCTCCGCGGCGTCATCGACTTCAACCGGGAGCCATGGCCGAGGGTGTCCGCCAACGCCAAGGACCTCATCCGCCGGATGCTCGACCCCGACCCCTCCACCCGCCTCACGGCGAGGCAGGTGCTTGGTAAGCCGTCATCGTCCTAGCCTCTGGTGAGTGCAGAGAATGCGCGGCACTGATGCTGATGGGGCGCTTGCAATTGCAATGGCATGCAGAGCACCCGTGGCTGAAGAACGCGGACACGGCGCCGAACGTGTCGCTGGGCGAGGCGGTGCGCGCCCGGCTGCAGCAGTTCTCCGCCATGAACAAGTTCAAGAAGAAGGCGCTGGGCGTGGTGGCGCGGAACCTGCCCGTGGAGGAGCTGGACAAGTACGTGCAGATGTTCCACCTCATGGACAAGGACCACAACGGCAACCTCACGCTGGAGGAGCTCATGGAGGGCCTCCACATCAACGGCCAGCCCGTCCCGGAGTCGGAGATCAGGATGCTCCTCGAGGCCGTGAGTGCTTTGCTTGGTTGCTCTGTTGCTTGCTTGCTTCCTTCCTCGATCGTTGGACCAGATGACGACATGCATGCATATCCTTGCAGGCCGACACGGACGGCAACGGCACGCTGGACTGCGACGAGTTCGTGACGGTGTCGCTGCACCTCAAGAAGATGAGCAACGACGAGTACCTGGCGTCGGCGTTCAGGTACTTCGACAAGGACGGCAGCGGCTTCATCGAGCCGGAGGAGCTGCGGGAGGAGCTGGGCCCCAACGACCAGGCCATCCTCGACATCATCCGCGACGTCGACACCGACCAGGACGGCCGCATCAGCTACCAGGAGTTCGAGCTCATGATGAAGGCCGGCACCGACTGGAGGAACGGCTCCCGCCAGTACTCCAGGGCCAACTTCAGCAGCCTCAGCCGCAAGCTCTGCAAGGACATGTCGTGATGATCGCGATTCGCAGATACTCTAGCCACCACACCAACATCTACCATCCACGGGCTCGTCGCTTCTTGATTAGAACTGCGGTGCAAAAGGGAAAAACGCGTGCATGTACGGCTGCTGCTGCTCATCTGACAGAAAATCATTTTCGATTCGTTGCGTAATTAGAACTGCATTTTACAATTCAAATTCAAAATTCAAAATTTAGAAAAGAAAGGGTGCACAACGGGCGCAGCGCAGCGCAGCTGACACAATTTCGATTTCAGAAGCTGAAGCAAAGCTGAGAACGGATGGCGAAAGGAAACCTGTCAAAAAGCTTGCAAAACCGACCGACCAACCGTTTCAGCGTTTCTTGATCATCGTCTCAAACGCCTAGTTTCCTAAATCAAGCCCCTGTATGGTGGCCAACACCAACTTTCAAACGTTTCACACCTAACCGATAAGCATATATTCAAATGAATGACAAACTTCAGCCGACTTTTCAAACAATTTCACCCCAGCCTATGAACAAGTTGAGATGAAATCCAGGTTTCCACAGGAATGGATGGGTCAAAGATGTGAGCATACGGTCGAGGTGACAGTTTATGAATTCCATGGGAAAACAGATATCACGCTATGTTCGGCTTTGGAGTAATATTGACCAGCACTAGCGGATGGCAGGTAACCATAGTTCATACGTAGAAGTCCTTGAATAGTAGACAACGGCCCTGCCCGCAATTACGAGGGAATAAACAGAGCTACCTTCCATCAGTTTTGTGAAAGTTCAATTTCACAGTTGGTCAGAAGCAAAACCCACCACATTAACACAGATTACCACTTCACAACTAATATTTACAAGGAACAACATGAACGAACTAGAAAACCAAATGACCCCACACACACATGTAACCATTTGAGCCTCCACTCCATTTCCAGCCATTTGAGGCCCTTAAAATAACTCTGTACACCATTGCAGCTGCTGGAAGCTCCGCTTCTCAGCATCCGATGCTGGATCTAAAGCGCCCCTCTTCTCATGAACTTTGAGCTTTTCTTGGGGTGCCTCCCTTTGGGCTGTTCCATCATTTAGTACCTACTCTTTTCGCAGACACTGCACGCATCCACTGAGGGAGGGTTAAGAAATGTGCAGCGCTCGCAGGGCCAACCATCATCAGTGTGTTCAGATGATGGTTTTGTGTGCTGCTTCTTCTTGGATTTAGTTCCTCCTTTCTTGGAGCTGGTGGCAGCACTGGATGTACCAGCAGCCTGGGCAGTGGCATGGACATCCTCCAGCCCAGCTTCCAAAGCTTGAACAAGGTTCTCAAAGTAATTCCGGGTAACGCTGCAGTAAACAAAGCTCAGTACACTAGTAAAATTAGGGTAATGATGGAAGACTCCAGGACATCCTTCTATGATGTAGGGTCCACGAAAACAAGCAAAAAACAGAGCATAACTGAAATTATGGAGCAAATCATGCTAAATGACATTTTAGACATACTAAATCACTTGTTTCTGCCTATTTGTTTTGTTAAAACATCATGCTTGAGATCAGAGTTAGTAGTCATATCAACACAAAGGTGGACAGCATGGTGAATTTACTACCTTGTGAGCCCAGCAAGCTTCACGCGGAATTCACTAAATTCATCCGGTTTAGGTGCCGTCGTTTCAGTGCTGTCAGATTTCACAGAAGGCAAAAATTTTTGCAAGTCTTTCTCAGCGCACTGATGCAGACGTTCCAAGCCAGACTCAGCCTCACCTGTCAAATACATAGAATTAGCTGATGTTCCAAGAGTTCCCACAAGCAATTATAAACCCAGTAATAATGTCGACATGAAATAGAAATAACAAACCTTGCAGATACTCAAAAAATTCACTCTTGACCTTATCATCCAGATAGTAGCCATAAGCATATGTCCATTTCAGCACTCGCCTGCATTCTATAATCTGATGTACAATAGAGTGGTGAAAGCATCTTATATAAGAACATTTGTAAATTACAAAACCCATTGAAACCATAATATAAAATTTATGATGGCAAACCTGTGACCAAGCTTCAATTATGAACTTAAGCTGGGTCTCTGGTATCCCGAAAATATCAGTTAAATTTGCAAGCTGTGGCACAGAGGAACAGGGAAACAGCATTATAGTTGGTCCATCATGGAAGAAGAGTTAGGGCAAGCAAGACTGAAATATAGTCTAGCACAGAAGAATATTAGAAACCAGCTAATACAGAAAAGAATGACAAGCAGAGAAACTTCTACATGGCACGTTGTGAGAGCCCTTAAGGTCCATAACATGATTTATTCTCACCTGATCCTTTTCCGCTTTTAGCAGATCTGCTTGGGCCTTCTGCCTCGACTGCAATAAAGGCAAACATGAGAACAGAAATTAATGCGCTCAGTTCAAAATATACCTTATGAAATGAAAGCATCCAAATACTCAAGCATAAAAATGCACCGGAGATCAAGAACATCAGGAATAAAAAATATATCGTTGACTGCCTATAAGCATATTGGTAGCCATGAAATAATTAGATAATGCATGTACAAAAGGCAACGCGATTATTTTTTGACTGAGGAAATAATCACGAAACAAACCCTCGAACAACCTCAAAGCATATTTGGTTAAGACATTACTCTTCTTATTTGGTCAAGACATTACTCTTCTTATGCACAACCAACATAATACTGAAATGGGTATCCCACCAAGAAGGCAAGAACTATAGCTAGCATTATATTAGAGTAGCAGCACAACAAATGAGAAGGTTCAAACATTACATTATGAGCACAAAACAGATATATTTTGAAACCTATGTACGTCGAACTAAGGTACTTGAACGTACTGTCTGATTGGATGCCCAGCGCTCATAGTAATGCATATATCTCTCAAGAGAGTTCTTAGCTCTTTCCCTCCTTGCTTCAGTCTCATCATACTGCAACAGAAGCAATTTAAGTTCAAGAAGAAAACATTCTTGGAAATCAAAAGAACATAGCATCCAGCACCACAGAAAATCACAACATCCCAAAGATGAGCTGCTGTTCACCCACCAAACACAGGCTTCTAATCCCATTGTAGCAGTAGTGGCAGAAATAATATGACAATTATACTAGGGTTCTACAAAAGGATTTCTCTGAAATGCATGAAGTAAAGAGAAGACATACAACTCCCTCTTTCTTTGCTGATTCATAACGATTGCAAGCATAAAAGCCACCTGTTCTCTCTCCATGATCTGACCATGCGCCTAGACATAACCTAGAATGTCCAAAGAACCTCAGACAAAAGAAGATAAACATGGCATGTATATTAATTCTTTCAAGCAGTGAGTGAACTATACCAGCAAAATTCGAATTTGCAAGGAGGGGTGCATGTCATATGCATGCATCCCTGGTTTTTCTCTATTGGCCGTTTGCACTTTGGACAGGGCTTAGAATTAGCCAGTATCCTGAAAAGATGAACACAACATAATAAACCTTTTCATGCAATTTGAAGTGCCATAAGGAATAAAATAAAAACAATCACAATTATCAGCTAAACACATTGACACACTATCTCTATCTGAATGATACGTGAATCTAGTGCAGGTAATGCAAAGTTTAAGTTGAACAGCATCTTGGTTGCTTGTGCCTAGTTAGGGCCTTTTTCAGGAAACAAACAAGGCAAATAGATGAAAATTAAATCAATCCAAAACCTCTATAATCCACTTAAATCAAACTAGCTATCCTCATCATCTTCTTAATATAATGATACGCAACTCTCCTACATGTTCAGAGAGAAAAAAATCTAGCTATCCTCAATCTACAGAAGCAGTAACAACAAAGCCTATTAATCCCAAGCAAGTTACAGTAAACAAAAAAAATGCTATCTTAAAAGTATATTAGAATTACTAGGATATTTTTCATAGTTGATGACACCCGATTCAACCTCACAGAAATATTTGTCTTGGCTTCCCTACCCACTTCCAAGTTAAACCGCTTAAAAAATGGTAATAAAAGCCTGTGAACCTGAACAACTAACTTTAGGCACAATTTTTTTCACCATCTCACTTATTGTCAGCAGTCAAGGTGAATAGTTCCAGGATTGTGACATTTACATTGTTGAATAAATTGCTAAAAGTTTGGTGAAATAGGATATGAAGCTCCAACCACACAGGAACTAGTTATCACTGTGCTTAGTCTGAACTGATAAATGGAACATTACAAAACAAATAATCAAAATCAGAAAGTTGAAATAGATTGTATCTTCCAAAAAAAAAATAAAGGAACTCCTTATCTATATGCCCTGTCTTAACTAAAATATAGTATCAACAAAAACCGAAACTTGAAAACCACATCAAATGCTAGTGTTGAGCCTGCAACGAACCAGTTCATGTTTTCAGATTCTGCACTGTTCTTTAATATCCACTTAGAAACAGTCTCACAGTTCACTGGTCGATGAGCTTCCTCAGTGCACTGCAAACAAGAGTAATGGATATTGATGAAGCCTTAGATGCTTGATCCCTAGGACTCGTGAAAACAAAAGCATAAAATCATTAGAAGAATGGAACCATCATACATTCCAGCAAAAGCTGAACTTGCAATTGCACGAGACATCATAGTTTTCATCACCAAGAAACTCCACAGCACATGTACAGTCAGGAGCCGGACACCATTTAGTCTGCATGAAATGAGGAATCACAATTGAGTTTACGGTGAGAGAACATGATGCCAAAGCAGTGTAAGAAAAAACAAGGCAGGCCCAAAGAACTGTGTAATTGGAGAATCAGTCAAATTGTTAAAACCTATTACCTTCTTGCTACCTTCAACATATGCACGTAAGAGAAATCGTGCATATTTTTCTTTATCCTCATCTTTAGCTAATTCATTAATCATCCCTTGAAGAACCATAGCACTACATGATGGATCAGGACATCTCAATGACAAACACCCTGGACCACCACCTATTGCAGCGCTAATGTAGCCTACAAAATTTAAATTGATCCATCAGAAATCCCCCCTTTATTAGGAGGGAGATAGTCACGTACAAGGGAAAACAGGATAGTCGTACGACGAATGTTACCAGCAGAAGCAATACTTAACATATAGAAGGCACCAGAAAAACCTGATGTTTATGTCATTCATATTGACATTAGGAAATTTACTCAGATGTGTCTAATGTAGTTCTATGGCGTTACAGAAGAAAACAGAAAAAGGTTTATACTACATTTAGATTTCTGGGTAATATACAAAACTAGGCATGATCTGCTTCAATATCATTCTATCTTATGTAGAATATATAGGGGCATGCATAATACTAAACATTTAGTATTATCACAATCAAAGGATCACAAAACATGCTTGTGGGTAGTCAAGATAAAACATAAATTTGACCAGTCAAACAATGACAACAGAATCTAATCATGCAAGCATAAAGAGCAATAACAAGGGAGAGGAAGGATGGGAGACCTTCCCAACATTCATGGCAATAAAAATGAGCACAACCAGCGGAGCTCATCATATCAGAAGAATACCCTTCAAAACATATTCCACAAGTTAGCTGCAACCAAAAAGATTGTTAGAAGAAATTATGAATATATGCCAGAGCAAAGGTTCTACCAGATTACACATGCTGCTTTGATGAAAAAAAGGCATAAAAATATGAAATATAAATCTTGCCTTCCTAGAGCGGGGCTCATGATTTCCATTCAAAAGTAAGCCAACAGTATGGCGGACTTTTTCTTCATCTGCAAACCATTCGTCACTCAACTTGCTGATGTTCCTGCATAGTGAATACAGAACACACAAGGCGCAGATGTACATTAGTTCCACTTCCACACCATCTAGCAATAAGAAAATGTCAGTGCATTGCTTCTAGTGCAGATTTAGTTTTATCATTCTAAATATATCCAAGTGCATAAAGTGTGCACTAGCTTTTGCGAAGAACCAAAAACAGGGAAAATTAGTAGGATCAAACTGAAGGTAGCAGTTTTCTTGATATCTCATGTATAGACGCAAACATATGAGAAAATAGAAAATCATTGCCATGATTAGCATATGGTACATATCATGCAATGTCCTTTCCAGAGTATTTTGAGAGAATATTTACAGGTTCTATCTCGAGCTTGATAGAGGTACTTTCAACAATAAAAAGGCGGGGCTGCCAGCAGCTTGGGAAGTAATTAAAAACAAGAAACAACATAGTGACCTACACATACTGCAGTATGATACTGTGTACAAAGATAAAGACATGAGTACCTGATTTCAGTGACTGTGTACTAACATACAGTATAATAAGGATAAATGCCATTACATTACAAGGTTGTTAAGAGTTTGCTGCCTTCAGAAAAGAATATTTGATGGAGCACTGACATAACAAACTCACCATTTGTAGTGGTGCAGGAGGGCACACGCCTCTTCCCTTGTGATCAACAACACGGCTGATACCTTGCTTACATCTTCCTTTTGACGCTCAGATATAAATTCTTCGTTTAAAACCACAAATGTCTGTTAATAGCAAATGCAACTCCCCTTTTAGCAAAACTCAAGAGTATCACATGGAGCAAAATTATGGGCAGAAGAGCAAAGCAACACAAAGAAACCAAGCGTGATCACTCATCTAGGATGCTTGACAGAGGCTACAAGAGGCGGTACAGCACTCATCTAGGACCATGAAACTAACAGTCGATTAAGAAGCAAAGGAAACTCATGCAGTGCTACTTACAATTCAGCCCGCACAAATCAATACTCAGATTAAGATGCAAAAGAAGCTGCTGTAGTGCTACTTTTAAGCCCAATTCAGACCACACAAATCAATACTCAGCGGTGCATATAAATCAGGCATCAGCAGCCACGGCACTGAAATGATCATCAATTTGCAGCAGACCACCAGTTCTAATAAAAGTCTATGAACCGATCTAACACTTCACTGATTTAAGAATGAATTGATCTAACCCGCTACCACACCAGCGCTTCAGTACATCACTACCACTCTAGCGCTCTAGTACATCGCTTCCGCTCTACCACTCTAGTGCTAAGGTACATCGCTACCGCTCTAGTGCTCCAGTACATGCACTGATCACCCAAATCCCCAGCTCACTGACATATCACATATGTAATGAAATAACTGAACTAAAAAACACCATCCCATTCAGAAGCACGGCAGCTTTTCAGCCTATTCCAACACATCCGAACTCAAACCCCAAGGATTCCGGCGATAGCTAAACATCCTAAGCACGGCACAAGGCCCTATCCGCCTCATGCTCGCAGCATCGGCCTCACCTGCTCGCGCCTAGACACCACCTCGTCGGTCCCCTCGGCCTCGATGCCCTCGTCGTAGTCCCCGGCCACCAGCTCCTCCTCCTCGCTCCCGCCGTCGCCGTCGTCGCCCATGTCGCTGTCGCAGTAGTCGTAGTAGTCCTCGTCGTCCATCACCTCCTCGTCGCTGGCGGCGTTCATCTCCACATCGGAGTCCATCCGGCCGCGGCACGAATCCGGCGATCGGGAGATCGGGCGGGGCGGGGCGGGGAGGCTAGGGTTCCTGCGGGCCGGGTCGGGCGGGCCTGGGAGGGAGAGGCCGAGGGGGAGGAGAGGTGGGCGGAGATCGGCAGAGAGTTGCGTGCCCGAGTCGGCACCCTAATGGTGGGGCGCGTTTTTAATGGCGTTTCTTTTGGGTTTTCTATGAGCCGCGGGAGGGGTGATTTGGGAAAGCAAACGCGGTTAAAGTTGGAGTAAGCCTCCTCTTCGTTTTCTTCACACATTTGATTTGACCCGTTTGATTCACATTTAAAACTCCATTTATTTGTGCCGTTGTGTTGCTATAAATAAACACTTAAGGGTGTGTTCACTTGCATCTTTCATTGTTATTTGGCAAAATTTGTTCAACCATGGACTAACTAGGCTCAAAAGATTCGTCTCGACATTTACAGACAAATTATGCAATTAGTTTTTTTTTACCTACATTTAATGCTCCATATATGTGTCCAAAGATTTAATGTGATAGGTGGAATAGGTGGAAGATAAAATATTTTGGGTTTATATGTGAAGTGAACACCCTAAAATGAAGTAGTAGTACTCTTGCTCCGAGTAGTAGTTGATTTTAAAGGAAATGTCAAGAGCATGCGTGGACTTAAAATAAACACTTAATCGTTGTGTTGCAATAAAATTTAAATGATATAGTTCCCTCCGATATATATTTCCCTCCGAAATGTCAAGGACATGTTCTGTCTCCTCCTCCGATATATATTTCCATCATTTCATTTGATGTCAAAATTCCTTTTCTTTAAAAATTTCAAGCAACAGGCACCCAAACCACGCAATAGCTAGTACGCACGCACATCCCACCGCGTGCACACGATTAAAGCCATGCTTTTTCCGAGATTGTGGACTTTTGCAGCCTGGAGATTGTTAAAAAAATTGGCGAGCTCAAACGTCCCAACATTGTCCCCTTGTCATAACAGCCTGTAAGTTACAATGCACAGTTTAGGGGCTCAAACAAACAAACTGAGATGGTAGTAGTCGTTTGGCAACTATATATCAAACGGAATAGCCAAGGCCTGAAATGACTATGAATGTCCCTATTTATCAGGTCATTTTCAGTGAAGAGTTTTATAGTGTAGTTTTTAACAACTTATTTATTCTCTCTCCTCTAAAAAAACATTGTCACGTCATAAAAAAAAACATGCTTATGTGGCAACCTATTAAATGCAAATAAAACTTTAATAGAACTTTCACTGAGAATGGCCATAGTTTCAGTTTCCATTTTAAGGGTTATAGGCTTTGGTTCATCTTTGAGAATTGTTACATGCAACTTTGTAGTAGAATAATACACATACAATCATACAATTTATTTCTCCCTCCGTCCTATAATATAAGGAATCTAGTTTTGTCCTAAGTCATACTATAGTAACTTTGACCAAGTTTATACAAAAAGAAGGAAAATATATGGGACTTGAAATTAACTTAATTAGATACATTATGGATTATATTTTAATAATATACCTCTTTGATGTGGCAGATATTAATATTTTTTTCAATAAACTTGATCAATGCTATTATAGTTTGACTTAGGACAAAACTAGATTCCTAATATTTCAGGACGTATGGAGTATTTATTAGATTGTTTCTCATTAATAACTCTTTGTTAATTAGACATAGATGGTACATATTCCATTTGTTTCAAATTGTAAGTCGTTTTAGATTTGTGCTAAGTCAGACACATTGGTAATCTACATGTTGAATATAGATGACATATAACTTTGACCAAGTTTATAGAGAATGTATTAACATCCATAATATCAAACAAATACATTATCAAAATATATGTCATGGTACATCTAATGAACCTAGTTTGGTGTTTGTAGCTATTTGTACATTTTGAATATTTGTGTGCTACAAAACGATAATATATGTGCTACAAAATTTAAAATTTGAATGCAACATTGTCATTTTGTTTACCGAGGAAGCACTAGTTTTGGTTTTGTTATTAATATAATCTTGTTAGAGAAAGTCCATGTATGAACTAGTATTCAAATGCACAACAATTTATGAATGATGATGTGCATAGTGGCATGAAAAAAGATCGTTTTGGTAGGCTAAAGATATCTTAAGCTTGCTAGCTACTTGCCTTATATGTCAAAGTCGTGGACACAAATTATGCTCTGGCGAAGCCTAACTCTATCAAAGTTGTCCAAGAGAGCGAGGGCAAACAACCCATGTAACTGTATTTGTAATTTTGTATAGAAATATTATCTCCATCCTGAAACTAAGCAATTCTAACTATGCCCTTAGTTAAACTATTTAAAGTAATAAAGTTTATAAAAAAGAGTATCAAATATTTAGATACCAAATACTGTTAAAATCTGAAAGTCCATATATGAACTTAGTATTCAAATGCACAACAATTTATGAATGATGATGTGCATAGACGCATAGTGGCATAAAAAAAAGAACGTTTTGGTAGGCTAAAAATATATTAAGCTTGCTAGATCCTTGCCTTATATGTCAAAGTCATGGACACATCCTGCTCTGGCGCAGCCTAACTCTATCGAAAATTTTCAAGAGAGCGAAGGCGAACAACCCATGTACCTGTATGTGTAATTTTGTATGGAAATATTATCACCATCCTCAAATTAAGCAATTCTAAGTATGTCCTTCGTTAAACTATTTAAACTTTAATGAAGTTTTAGTGTCAAATATTTAGATACTATATATTATTAAAATTTGAAAATATATTTCATGAAAATTTTAATAATTATTATTTGGTATCACAAAGATTGATATATTTTTTATATAAATTTGATCAAAAGATAGTTTCACTTAGTGCTATACTAAAATTGCATTTTCCCAGGGATGGAAGTAATAATGGTGAAAACACCTTTTTTGAGACGGAAGGAGTAATGTTCAAAATATAAATCGTGTAAGATGAGGTTGAGCCGATCATGACCCTTCAAGCGATGACTGTCGATGTTTGTTGAAACTTATGGACCGCAGCTTGCCATGCGCAGCACGACTCCATCGTACTTCCATGTGATTTGACAAATTGACACCACACACCGGAGTCTGCCCATATCATGGTAGGACAACATACACGCACAAACATGCGGCAAGCTACCAGTCCACCAACCACAAGTCCACAACTGACAACCCAGTCCGCGAATCCATCTGGAACTGGATGGAGCTCCTGACAATGCAAGAACCAGTCACAGAGAGTCAGAGAGCGACTGCTCTCCAAACCCTGCTCTCACGCTCACGGCCGTCAGACGACTGATGGCCGGTGATGCTGCATCTAAAGAGATCAAAGAACAAAGGTTGAAACTTGCATCACATATTGGCACTCCTTATTTTATTTCCAGCCAGTCTCAAGCAACTACAAAATAATGAAATATTGTGGTTTCTACAATACAATGCTCTAGCTATAATAACAATAGTTCTAGTTTCGCCCTAACTGTGATACAGAGAATCGGTAATGATATATATTCTACATCGAAGCAGCTTGCTCAGACCTCTCGGTGTCTGCAGGAGCCGCCGCCTCTTCCTCACCAAAGCTTGGAGCCTTGGGGATCAGACCAAGGATCTTGAACATCGCCTGGTCCGCGTCGAAGTCGTTGTTTGCGGTTGTGAGAAGTTTCTCGCCGGCAAAGATGGAGTTGGCCCCGGCAAGGAAGCAGAGCGCTTGCTCTGGCATGGAGAACCGTACTCGGCCTGCTGAAAGCCTCACCATTGCCTTTGGCATCACGATCCGAGCAGTGGCGATCATGCGGATCATTTCCCAGATCTCTACAGGCTGATGTGGAACATTAGTTAGCATAAACAAATTAAAAAAAGCAGCATGTGCAGATCTTATAGTCTACACATTGTAGCCAACAATGTGCAATCAATGACTTGTACTATACAAAGATATAGGCATGTTTTCCATGTGTGAGATGCAGGATCACCCAATAGCTGCAACCACCTCAACTATACACTACACAAAATAATCGGCAGTACGAATACCTTCTGGTCCTCAAGAGGTGTGCCTTTTACAGCAACCAATGCATTAATAGGAACACTCTCAGGGTGTGTAGGCAAGGTGGCCAGTGTATGCAACAACCCCACCCGGTCCTCCTCTGCTTCACCAAGACCAATGATTCCACCTGAAAAAAAAAATGTAGCACCATATTATACACTGAACTACCAAAGACGTATATTGCCCAGTTTTTTGTAAGCTGGAAGAGGATTGCTTTGTGCAGGGTAGTCCTCAGTCCTCGTATAAAAGCAAGAAACATCAGTAACTTTGAAGAATCACCTGAGCAGATGCTTATTCCAGCTTCACGGACATGCTGAAGAGTCTGCAGTCTATCATCATATGACCTTGTGGTAATAATGTTAGGATAATACTCTCTTGATGTATCTAGGTTATGATTATATGCTGTAAGTCCAGCCTTCTTGAGTTCTTCAGCCTGTTGTTTCTCTATCATGCCCAGTGTGCAACAGACCTCCATGCCCATACCCCTGCATATTCAATTATCCAATGCATGCTAAAATGTTGAAATAAACTATAATGATCATGCATAAAACTTCTGTTGACCAGATATATCATCATATTCCATGCAATTAAGGCCTTTAAGTCAATGGCCTGTATATTTTAGGTGAATACACAAAGCTAGTTTGTTTGAGAAAAATACAAATTAGGTGAACAAAGGCATGATAATAGAACATTGACCTAGACAAAAATTTGTGCATGGTTATGCAGAACATGCGCCAAAATATATATATACCATAGTTTTATCGTATAAACAAAAGATTCCAATGAATACCTTATTTCCTTGACATATTCAAGAATCTGGTTGAAGTTTGTTTTCCTGCCGATGGTTTCTCTCCATGCAGCTCCCATGCAAAAACGGGTGCTCCCAGCCTCTTTTGCCTGTACAAAAATAGATTAGAAAAAGGAGCAATATATAGAATAGTGTACTGTGAGCAATAATAATATTGTACAGAATTTCATGAGTTATAAAGTTATAAGTCTACAATCAACAATAAGATTAGATGTCACTTTGCGACAGTTAAAAACAGCTGAAGTGAACTTGTCACCTCCCAAACAATTATTACATTAACAATACCTTTTTTGCTGCTTCTAAGACAGCATCTTTGTTCATCAATTTTTGGGCCTTCAATCCAGTATCGTATCTTGATGACTGAGGGCAGTAAGAACAATCTTCACTGCACCCACCAGTCTTGATTGAAAGAAGTGTGCACTGCTGCACTTCTCTGAATTTATGGGTAGTTCTGTGGACCTGAGCCTGAAAAAATGAAGTGGTTGTGCAGTAATTAGAAGAACAAATGGCACGTCAGAGTTGTTGCCCTATCAACTGTGCATTGTGACATAGTCACATGAATGCTAAATGCACATCACAGGTAAACTCATATTGTAAAGAACATTGTGTTCTTCAGAAGAATAATGATCCATTTGAATCGTTTCATCTTGTTACATCTCTATTCCGTCTTACAAACCGGCAATCTGTGGAGTTACTCCAAGGAATGCTTACAATCCATGATGGGTAAAGACGCTCAGTAATGTAATAGTTCTACACCAAATGAAGATGTTACATTGACCAAATATATCTAATAGGACATTAGTCACGCAAATTTTTTTATTGACCTCCATTTATCAGACTATCATGAATTTCAACAAATCATCATCCCTGATCTTCACTGCATGGTTTACAACAATAACTAGACTTTTCTATAGGTAACATAATGATAAAACTTTGGAAATTCGTAGCAGTGTAAACTTGTATATGACTTCCTCTACACAATTATGTGATGCTCCAACACTTGCCCAATAGGTATGAGAAGAACCAACAACCATACAGCCTTCTAGAGGTGGATCTTAGAAAAACTTGTCATGAACATCCCATTCCTGCTCCTAACAGTGAAATTTTCCATTAACTGCAGTGCCAACTATTGAAAGCCCCTATGAGGGAAAGGCTTGATGTGAATTTCCATGCTATAAGCTATACGGCCCTTGGGCATTGGGGGCAGTACCTTCCTACCAACACTACAGATGGACTTATAAATAGCTCACCTTTTTTACAAACTTATGAACACATAAGCTTGACAGTTGACACCAAAGTCCATATGAACAGTCTTTTCTTGCACACGCAACAAGGTAAAAAATTTTATAATATGAAAAGTCTGTTGGCAAAGACACAAGTTTGGGAGATTTTTTCTATATTACTAAGCCACATTAACCATGGCTGGTTCTTGTTACATATATAGGACCAAGAGGCCTGCTTTGCAACTGAAAGTAGAAACAAAGTAGCAACAACTAAAGTAGAAGATAAGGTAGATGATAAGATGCTAAAGCAAGATAAGGTGCCATGACATAGGCACTAGCTACTACTACTTATCCTAGGAATGGAGCTCCAAAATATCAAGGACACAAGGCTTATTCTTTCAAAGTCTGTCTTTGGCTTTCAACGCTAAATACTTTGCAGCAATGTTCAAAAAATCTGGACACGAAGTTCAAAAAGAACCCAATGAAGTTGACATCACTGTTGAAGTGTTGATAATTGGGGCTTCCCACTGGTTAAAAGTCCTAAAACCTAAATTGACAGAGTCGATGCTCATCACCACCACTTAACGAAACTTGGGTAGCTATCTGTGTACTAAATCCATCGACTGTTAGCTGTACATGGACTGATGTTTCATAATATATCCATATATCTGAGAAAGCAAATAAAATACCCACTGTCCTCATCCAAAGTTCCACTGAGCTGAAATATCAATCGCTATCGCTAAACAGAACAAGAAATTCCCCAAAATGAAACATTTTTGGCATTTGCCCTACCGACGACACTCTGGGGCAATCTCCACGGTTAAAAAAGAAATTGACATTCAACTAGTACTAGCACCTCTCATGCAACAAATCTAGCGTTCACATCCCAAAGACTCTAGACATAATCTTGCCAGTAAATCGACGGCCTTCAACTGCCAGAAGCCAAAGACAGAATCTTCCACCAAATTTCCGGCGAGACCATTAACCCAGTACCAAACCCGAGCGCCAGCAGAGGGTAAGCGGTGGAATTTGGGATCGCGAGGTGTCCATTCCATTCCAGGCACTGTGCCATGTGCGACGGGCGGGCGTACGTACCCCGTGGAAGAGGAGGTCGAGGAGCGGGGAGTCGTAGACGGCCTGGATCTCGGGCCGGCTCCAGTCGTTCCGCGGCCCGTCCCGTATCGCCCTCCCCGCTTCCGCCGCGGCCGCCGACGCCGACGCCGCGGTGGCCGACGAGAACGCCGCGGAGAGCGGCGGGCGGAGGCCAGAGCGCAGGTTGCGCGCTAGCAGCATCATGGCCATGCTAGCAGGAAAGGGATAGAGCAGCAGCGGGCGATGTGGCCGAGGGAGGGAGGGAGGGAGTTCGTTACAGCTTGAAGCGAGCGTGAGACTACACGCTCGTCGGCTGGGGGCGGCTGCAGCGACTTGCGTTGCGAGTTGCGACTTGCTTTGCTGCTGTGCTGCGGTCCTGGCTGGAGCCGACGGGATTGATTTACGAGATTCGATTTTCTTTTTCCACAATTCGTCAAACTTGTGGTGTGGCAGACGACGAAAGTAGTGTGGAAAGAGTACTCACTGTTTCGACTGGGGTTGGACGGTTGGTGAAACATGGGATAGGAGGAGCGACTGGCCAACTGCAGCGGTAGCTTTTAATAAACCAGCACTCATTTCTTTTTATTGACACAGGCTTCTTCAATTCAGATGGTCTGATTTTTAGACTCAACTCTACTATGATCTTTCGAATTAAGACCTCTACTTTACGTTTTTCTTTCTTCTCATCTGCTACTCTATATATTCAAACACGAAATTCAAATTCAAACAATCCAATAGAGTGCCATCTCAAGGAAACCAAAGTCTCATCACAACCGAAGTTTCATAAACAAAGTTCGTCGCATTAGTAAGGGGCTGTTTTGATCACGGGACTAAAAATTAGTCCACTTTATGAATGAATAGATTAAACATGAGCTAATTAAGGGCTAATGGTCTTTGACCACCAATTAGCCCTCATCAGCTTTACTATCCCAGAATTAGCTCGTTTAGACTTTCTAATTGTTATAAAAAAATGGGCTAATTATTAGCTCCATGATCCAAACACCCCCTTAAAAAACTAGGTAGAGATATGAATGGACCAAAGATGTTCGACGACGAAGTCTCTCGTGTGCTTGTTTTTCTCTTCATCAACCATCGTGTGGATCCTAAGAAAGTCCGACAACACAATTACACAAATAGGTTACGACGTTGGTATTCCTCCTCCCTTGCACCTCACCCCATCTTGGTCATAGTCATAGCTCCCCATCGTCTTGAACATCCCACTCATCCTCTATGATCATTTCTGCATGACCACAACAAATGTCATTATATACAAAAGAGTATGTTTGTTCCAAAATCGAGCTGGACAACCTCAAGCGCTCAACCGAAGGATCGGAGGAAGATAAAAGAAGGGTTCGGGCTCGATCCCCAACGATCCAGGACGCCAGCTAGCTTCACTGCAGTGCACGTAGAGCATGGAATGGAAGGATCCAAGGCGGGCAACCGGCCGCCGGCAAGCACGATCTGAATTGATCTCTCTAGCTTCATGCATGCATGCTCTTCATTCTCCTATCTCTCTCATCCCATCTCATGCTGTCATGCTTATGCATGCACATGACATGAGACAGCATGTCATCTTCGAGCCCAGAATATGTCAGGCATGAGCGAAGCTTTTGGCCTTTTGCCTACAACTACACTAGTATAATCTTTTCTCGTATCCGTACACTCCACGGACACGGAGGTCGGTCGCCTTCTCTGTCCCAGGCTCCCAGCTGTTTTCTTCGTTGGGTTAGTTTCCAAACAGCTGCTGTGCTAGCCGATGCGGCAATGCCACTATATTTGCTGCCATTTCATCAGATCCTACAGTGTCTCCGGCCACCTCGATCCATCCATCGACCGGCCAGTGCGTGATCGACATCGTCGATCGGTCCTTCGCCGGCGTCCGCCGGCGATGGACGCCGAGGACGAGCGTGAGCTCCTGAATAAGATACGGGCGCTGGAGGAGGGCCAGGCCGAGCTCAAGCGCCAGGTGTCCAAGCTCCAGCGCCGCGGCTCCTCGTCACATCAGCCCGCCGAGCAGTCCTCGTCGGCGTCGGCGTCGCGGCGCACCGGGATGTCCGCCAGGCACCACATGATGGCCGTGCAGTCCCTGGGGCAGGCTGCTCACGTCCTTGACCTCCAGGGGAAGGTCCTCTACTGGTAAAAAACACTTTTCTACCTATGCCATTCCTCCTGTGCAGTCACCAAGTTCTCAACTTGGCATTGGTCCAAACAATGGCGTGAGATTCTACATGAATTTGATCCAAATTTGGTTGCTTTTCCTCGTAATAATCCATCCACCAGGAACCGGAACGCTGAGCGTCTGTACCACTACTCTTCGGCGGAAGCAGTCGGGCAGGACATCACGAGACTGATCATCCATCCCGACGACATCCCTGCGCTGAACACCATCATCGGCAACATATTCACCGGCAAATGCTGGAGAGGGAAGTTCCCCGTGAAGAAGAAGTCGGGGGAGCGCTTCTTCGTCGTCGCCGACGCCACACCTCTGTACGACGACGACGGCAGCCTGATGGGCCTCATCTGTCTCGCGGACGATACGCGGACGCTGAACGAGCTCATTGGTACTTCGACGTCAGGATACTATTATTATCCGAAGAATTAACTAATTTGCATTGGTGTCTGCTACGTTCTGAAAGTTTTCTGAAATCCTTGGAAGTGTCACTGACAGCACTCACAGCAGAGGATGTAGGTGTCGGGATACCTGAGGCCGTTGGAGTTCCCTGAGAAGAGAGACTCTCATCCATGCTGACAGTGACAGGGACACTATGGCAACATGTTGCCAGCAATGCTTAGAGAAGGGGCAGTGGATGATTAACTGATCTGGGGTTTGGTTGTCAGAGTCACAAGTTCTGGTTTTCTTCTTGTTAAGTTTTTTTTTTCTTTTTGTCCTGAGAGCTTCATGTAACCGTGTTGTATGGATTGGAGTATTCAAACTCAAAATGAAGGCATTTTTTTTGTTAAAAGATAAGACTATTCAAAAGTTTCAGTTCTGAGACCACCCAACAACAAAGCAGGGATATCAGTTCCGGTTCCAGAAAGATTCGTTCATGGGCAGAAATACCGGATTTGCATACTGTGGAGTTTGCATTCAAACTCCAACAAAAAATTAAATGAATGGTTTGGAATTTTAAATTTCTGAAATTGTTAGGTCGTGTCCCATCAATTTTATCAGGAAGCATACACTAGCCCGATGGTTTGATTCTCTGATAGAAGAGGTCCGGATTCAAAACCCCAGCTTGCAATTTCTAGTTTTCCTCACTCCACTAGTGTGGGCCCCACTTGCCCTTGACAGCAAAATTGAGGGCAGAAAATGTTCTCCACTGCAATTCAATCTTTTGACAGTATATGTCATATTCGACTATATATAATCATAATACAATTGAAAAAGCCAAACTTCATTCATCAGCAGGTAAGGTAGAATTCACAAAATTTGATTGAAATTCCCCTAACATTTTAAATCCCTGGTAACAAGCTGATCACAAGAGGCACAACCAAACTTACACATTAGGCCCTGCCTGAATCCTGAAGATCAAATCATCAAATACACAACAAAGAATATAAGGATGATCTTTTCAAAAAAGGAAAAAAGGGAAGGGCAACAAATGCACAAATGTGTAGCTTAAGTAATTAACTTTAACTGCAGCAGCTCTCAAGCATACGAAGTACATGGGTTCAAAATAAATGCATTACCCCTTTTTCCTTCCCTTCCTCTCCAATAAACCCACACAATTCTGACTTTACAAAAGATAAATAATTCACAAAAACGGCATACCAAAAATAAATGGTGTTTCTTTACATGGGTTTTGAGTTGTGCATGTTGTCAGGCATCTGAAGATATATCAGGAGCACCAGCCGCCTGATATGGTGCATTTACAAGAAGAGGAGACAATGCCTTGACTACTATGCTCATGCTTGGTCTGAACTCAGATTCGTATTGAACACAGAGAGCCGCCACTGCTGCTAGCTGCGTCAACAACAAAAGGAAAAATAATTGCTGATGGCTGGGTATTTCACAAATTTGTTGCAACTAATGCTGATTTTGCTTATACCATCAACTTCAAATTTCAGTAGCCAATTTGAAAAATGTGGATTTTTGTATCACAAATAAAGGACACATGGAAGGAGAGAATGGGACATACCTTTGCAACTCCCTTTGGAGGGTATTCTCCATTCAATCTTGGATCAACACATTGTTTCACCTTGTCCTCACCAAGCCTTGGTGTTGCCTGAGTTGAACATGGAACAACATACATGATAAATCAGACCACTAACAATAACTACATAAAGTTGTTGATACTCTTTTGCTATATTTGTGCAGGTCCTTAGTGTGAAGAATTTAATTTATACCCAAGTAACAAGACTCTGCTGGCCCCTTGGCATTGTATGATCTACAGGTTTCCTTCCAGTTAGAAGCTCTAAAAGGACAACCCCAAAACTATATACATCACTTTTTTGAGTCAGTTGGCCAGTCATAGCATACCTGCAATGCATAAGAGATCTCTTATGTCACCGATCAGATGGGGAACAAAGATAAAGTTCCAAAATATTCATTTCGTGCCACTCATAGATCCAAATATCTAAAACCTAATAAAAACTAGATATTTCTATTATCTGTGCATTTGTTGGTTCTTAGTTATTCTATAGTAGCCAATTTCCCCTTGGCCATTCATAGAGTTGCAAAATAGTCAAAAGATTATTAGCATGCTTCTTTATGATGAGGATAAAGGTAAATAAATGATAATTATGTGGGGGCATAATCCTAGATACATTATGCAAATTATGAGCAGAGTGCATATTTATGTCAAATATTACTCTGGAGCATGATATCCGAAGGTTCCAAGGACGCGAGTAGAATGTAGACGAGCAGCCATATCTGGAGATTGGCTTGAAAGATTGAAGTCTGCAATTTTAGCCTTGTAGTCCTCAAATAAAAGAACATTGCTAGACCGTATATCTCGATGGACTATGGAAGGTTGAACCTTCTCATGAAGATATTCAAGACCCTTTGCAGCATCAACAGCAATTTTGACTCTTTGCATCCAGTCAAGAGCAGGTCCAGGTTGTGCACCTGCAACACCTTTTCTTCCTGTTGAAAAAAAAAATTTAGAAAGGACTTCATGTTTTCATCCATGAATTTTTTTTATCTCCAAATGCCGCATATTAGCTAAGTGGCTAGAGCATACCATGCAAAATATCATGTAGAGAGCCCATTGTAGCGAATTCATAAGCCAGTAGACGTTGATCTCCTTCGATACAATAACCAAGCATGTCCACAAAGTTTTCATGTTTTAATCTTGAAACAATGGACACCTATATCCAAAATAGGAAAAGGGACAGATAAAATTGTTCAACATTAAGCATAAACAATATACAAAACATTATCGCAAAATGGATAATTTGCAAAAACAATTTTATTGCAGTTAATAAGAGTGTAGAGTATAATATAATTAAGTTATTTGCAGTATCAGGGTCCGGGCAAACCACAAACCATACCTGTGCTAGAAATTCATTATCAGGCTCAGGATCTGCTGAAGTATCAAGCTTCTTTACAGCCACATGTTGTTCGTTTTCCAGAACAGCATAATATACTCTTCCATATGACCCCTCACCAACCAAAGCCTTGGACCCAAAATCATCTGTCTTTTCTTTCAATTCATCAAATGACAATGCAGGTACTTCAATGGAAGGTGGTTTTGCAGGATCACTGTTTGAATTTGAACCGTTTCCTGAAAGGCATATGTTGAATATGCTTATGATCTCAGCAGCACAAGCATGGAATGCAGAGAGAAAAGGCACAGAACAGTTATAAGCATGCCATGTAAACCCATCTCAATATTGAATACCATAAAACAATGAATAAAGTAAGAAGCACCTAAATAGAAGGTAACTGAACCACCTAAAAGTTCAATCAGCATGACATTCTAACTAATCCTTGTCCTCATCTGTACCTAACCTGCTACCTGAAATGCCTTGCGTAAGCTCAAATTTACCTGGCTTTGCATTGACAATATTGTAGCTACATTTGTATTTTTCTATATGTCTTTGACTATTAAGTCATTTGACCGAGAAGGACAAAAGTTCAATCTAAGTGTTAAATACTACTCCAGTCAATTCTACTTGGTTATCTCTCGATAGAAGGATGTATTGATCGATATCATGTGCGCTACTTGCCTAATAAGCAACTAACAAAGTAGTAGCAAGCTTGTACTCAGTTCTCCTTTTGAAATGAAAATTTCAGGTGGGGTTGTGCCTCATCCATTGAGCTGTCCACGTAGCAGGCCTGAGAACCATTAATCTTTCTAGAAAAAAGAATGTGTACAGGTAGCTTGCTGACCCAGGCCTGAACTAGTATCATTTTAGACTTTCGAATTTGTACAACAATGTTTAAGTGCAGCTGTTTGATCAACAACATGGTGCATTTTTGTAATGAAACCGTCAGATTGCCGAACTTATATTGGTTACAACACGGTATATTCAGCTAACTTGAAATGTATCCAACATATCTTTAGCTAAAATATATGATAAAAAATTAGTTTCAAAATTTCCATCAGGCATGCCATAAGGAATAAAAATGGGACTTGGTCTAGCAAAGAATAGTTTTCTGTCAAAACCAAAAGCTTGTCTTCACATGTTATGCTCTGTGCCGTTCATCTAATACAAGTTTAATCTACCACACCAGGGGCCATATAATCCCACAATTACGTCATCTGTCTTTCATTAATACAAAGTACAGACTAAGATTTGTGCTCTAATCATATGTATGTTGATAAAATAAGTAACGCTATAAGAAATATATCATAAACAACAGACGTACCACTTGTTCTATCAGGACTGCTTGTAAGTCCATTTTCGTTTTCAAGATATGGTGTGTCAAAATGACTGCAGCAAAGCCACCGGCGCATAGTGACCTATTGAGCTCTGCTCTTGGTTCTTGTTTTCCTTCCTTCTCTGTTCCTTCATTTTAAATGAAAAAGGAAAAGCATATTTGATGTAAGCACCAATAAGTCTCAAGTTCCATGCAGCAGCCATTGCACCCAACATTTTAATTTTCGGGGAAAGCTTCAACAAATACAAATGGCAACAATAAAGTAGCAAGTGCCTACTAGCCATTCAGTTACAGTAGTAAAAAACCATAAAAAACAAACAAACTGAGAAGAACAGATTACATATAGATGATTGCATGGTATGGAATTTCTGTGTTTATTTTTCATCGAAAAGAAATCAAGCTTGTCCAATTTGAAAAGAAACATATATTAGCTATTCTACCAGCCCACATTCTACTTCAACCAGAAAAGAAGATTTTGCATAGTCCAATTTGATGCTGGTCAGTCACAAACTCACAGCTCACAATAGATATTATAATCTTAACACAGATGAAATACTAGTACACGGCTTCCACGATATGATCAACCAACAGAGACCTCTTCAGAGTCGAAACAACAGCAGAAATCTGCAGAGAGCCACAACATAGTGCCGGAAGGACATCTCTAGTGTGTACTATGAGATATCCAGAGAGACACTGAAAGCATTGAGCTCAAACTCAGACATTCGATTACACTGAAACCGAGTCGAATCATCTCCTTAATTTGAACCCACAAATAACCCGGATTTAGTTTTCCAAAGTATCAAGCCAGGCAAAACCAACGTAAATGCAGGCGCCAGGCGGGAGCCTCTTTTCAGTTTCAGCTCACAAAACACAATCCGAGAGATGGAGCGAAACCCTCACCTGCTGCCGGGACCGGGAAGCACGTACGCGAGCAGTGGAGGCGGGCGGCCTCGGCCTGTTCGATTGGCTTCCGGGCTGGCGGCTCGTCTCCTGAGGGGCAAGAAGGAAGGAGGGAGGGAGGGAGGGAGCAGAGCAGAGCAAAGCAGCGGAGGGCGGCGTCTGGCTGTGCTGTGACTGAGCTGGGGTCTGAGCTGTGGGGAGGCAAATCATTTGGCCATTTCAGCTGGGCGGCGGAGTCGCCTTTCCGCCTGTAGCCTGCCTGTCTGCCTCCGCCGGTACCGCTCTCTCCGCTCTTTCCAGCTCGCCGCGCTTTTCTAGTGCGTTTGGTGATCACCCCTATTATTGATCTGCCCCCGTCACCTGTTCCCGCGGATTTGGTCGCTCGGCCTTACAGTTTGATTGATTGATTGGTCGCCGCCGGCATATAATAGTAAATAAACAAGCTTAAAAATTCGCTAAAAGCCATCTGCTTTGATCGCCAACTGAAACTGACTGTTTTTTAGGTGGCAAACAACTGTTCTTGGTCGACAGATTGCACAGAACTGCAACGAGTCGCCGTCCGTCCCTCTCGTAAATTTCCGCCGCCGCCCGGGCCGGCACGTTCCAATGGACATATGGGTGGAGTGGGCCCCGGCCCGGTGAGAATTTATCCACGGCCCATCAGCCCATGGGCCTACGCAGAATTCATCATCATCGCTTCAAGGCTTGCTCGCTCTCCATGTCCGAGAGGAACCGGGCGAACGTCGCCCGCGCCGCGCCTCCCTCCGCCGTCGCGGCCCGCGCCTCCTCCTTCCACGCCGCCGCGCGCGCCCTGAGCCCCTCCCCCTCCGCGGACTCCATCACGAGCCGCACCTTCGCCTCCACCTCGCTGGCGCCGACGAGGCCCGTCGCGCTCGCGACCTCCACCTCGATCCCGACGGCCATGCCATGCGCCGCCGTCACGAACACCTTGTTCATCCGCTGCTCCGCGTGCATCGGCCAGCACAGCATCGGGACGCCCGCCGCGACGGCCTCCAGGGTCGAGTTCCACCCGCAGTGCGTCACGAAGGCGCCGGTGGATGGGTGCCGGAGGATGTCCGCCTGCGGAGCCCATGACCTCACGACGAGGCCACGGCCCTGGGTCCGCTGCAAGAAACCCTCCGGAAGGAACCCCTCACGGTCCTCGTCTTTGCCGGCCGGCGCGCGGATGACCCAGAGGAACCGGTGCCCGGACCTGTCCAGTCCCACGGCGATCTCCCTGAGCTGCTCCGCCGAGTGCGCGGCTTTGCTCCCGAAGCAGAGGAACACGACGCTGCGCTCCGGCCGCGCGTCCAGCCACGCAAGGCACTCGTGCCTCTCTGCGCCGCCGTACTCTCCGTTGAGCAGCGGGCCGACGCAGTAGACCGGCGGCAGCGCTCGCCCAGGGACGCACCGGGGATCCCTGAGCGCCTGCACGGCCGGGCGCTCCAGCGACTCGAACGTGTTGACCAGGACGCCGCCGGTGGCCGTGCAGCGCGCCCAGACGTCCGCCATGGCCCTGCACCGCTCGTTGTCCGGGCGCTCCAGCAGGCTCCGGACCAGGTGCGACGCCGGCACCGGCGGCACGCCGAGGAACTGGAGCGGCGCGTCGCCGAGCTCCTTGAGCCCCGTTTTTCTGCCGGCGAGTAGCGCTGGGACCTGGATCAGCGCGGCCAGCGCCGACGCGCACGTGGCGACGAACGTGTACGCGGGGACGCCCAGCCGCATTGCGACGTCGATGGCGTCCACGCAGAACGCGTCGAGGACGAGGCAGCGCACGGGGACGGGGGTCGTGCGGAGGAAGCGCTCCAGCGCGCCGTTGTACCGCCTCGGCAGCAGGAGCAGAGCGTTAGTGATCTTGCTGGCGGCGTCGGAGTCGGACGGAGGAACCGGAGGGAGGACGTGGACGGAGATGCACGGATAGGAGGCGGCCAGGCGCCGGGCGACGGCGCTGGTTGCAGTGGAACCGGACGGGTCGATGAGCACCATCGTGACGGGGTAGCCGTGGGTGATGAAGGCCTTGGCGAGCTCTGCCATGGGCGTGACGTGGCCGACCCCGCCCGCGCCGGGGTAGAGGACGACGGTCGCCGCCTTGGAGGATTTCGTCTCGTCCATGGCGAGAGGTGGATGGCAACGGCAAGTCAGACAAAGATCGGAGTGATGATGTGCAGTGCAGGTGGGGTGGAGATGGTGATGGAGCCTAGCTACCTCCTGACCTGTTGATGCCACTGCTTCGCTCCGACACCAATCGCCTCCCTGCTACTTGCAATCCAAGTATATCAACCTAAAATCTGTAGAAAATCTTTCAGGGTCGGCGATTGCTGCAATCTGACGCTCCAATCTTGAACGAGCTCGACAAAGGGAGAAGCAAAAAGGGGTAAGAAACAAAGGAGGCCCCATCCATCTTTCCTTTACGGTAAACTGGTAAAGCTAGCTGCACCTGCACTCGTCTGAATATCGAGCACGCTCGATCGAGGCAGCAGCAGCTTGGGCTCTCAAAGCTGAACTGAACAGTGAATTCAAGTCATGCCTCGACGAGGGCTCGAAGCAGCCACGGGATGCAGGCAGACAGACGAACTTTTTTCCCGAATCCAAATTCGGAGGAAGTGGCTCAGGCAGCCCCTGGAGGGGGAGCAGGCAGCCCCGCCCAGCTCCAGCTCACCAGTTGGCTGCCTCCGGCCCAAGTCATGTCCATACACGCCGGCAGTGGCGCAGATTTTTTTTTTCACACCGTAAACGTGTGCCACGTTCTTGACGTGCTCTGAAAACGTGTGCAACCGCTTGATTTCTTTTCTTTTCAAAGTACAGGAGGATTTCGGGATTCACATAGTCAGATATATTTTGTTACCAATAATATAGGGCTTGTGTTGTTTTTTGGGACCGCTTCGTTACATGAATTCTGATTCGGAACTGCTAGCGCCCGGACGTTCGAATCTGGGCGCTAGCGTCCGGACGCCGTGCCAGCAGACCCAGCCTCGCCCCCCACAGAAAAAGAAGAAAGAAAAAGAGAAAGCGACCCCGCCCCGCTCCGCACGAAGAAGAAACGTGACGCCTCCGCCCCGTAGCCGCACAGAGAAAGAAAGGCGCCTCCCCAAGCGCACGGATATGCCCGTCCCCAACCTCGCTGACCCCTAGCACCTCCGCCCCACCACCAGCTCACCACCATAGTCCGCCCCTAGCTGCAACAAGGGAAAAGACTATCGCAACATCGAAGGACATCTAATGCAACAAATGAAAAAAGTTATTGAAACATCCAATTTGAACTACTGAAACACCCAATTTGGACTACTGAAAACATCCAGTTTTAAAACTACTGAAACACCTAATTCAACTATTGAAACACTCAGTTTGAACTACTGCAACATGCGAACCAAAGAGCAGGAGCGTGGAGGAGCTCGCACCCTTTGCAACATCTAGATAAACCTATTGCAACACCTAATTTGAACTACTAAAACACTTAAAATCTTTTGTTGAAAACACCCAGTTTTGAACTACTGAAATACCCAGTTTGAACTACAGAAATACCGAGTTTGAACTACTGCAACATGGTCAGCTCGGCATGCCCGGCCGATGGGGGCATGGGTGGCGCCATGGCCGGGGCGGGGGAGGATGTAGGGGAGGGGGGAGGAGCGCCCGCGCGCGCCTACAGCCTGGCCGCCGTCGGGGGTGAGGACGGCCTACGCGCCTGCATCCTGCTGGGACGCGGGCAGGGGATGGGGCGCCGCCGCCCTTGTGGAGGCTCGGGGGGCTGCCGATGCCGATCCAGGGAGGAGGGCGTCGAGCTCGATCCCGCGTGCTGCACAGGCCACAGCCTCCCGCCGTGGTCTCGCTGGTGGAGCGCGCTGGGGTGGGGGAGGGGCGCCGTCGGAGGTGGGAACGCCCTGCGCGCCTCACGGAGCAGGAGCGCACGGCAGAAAGCAGCGGGCAGCAGCAGGGCAAGCGGACGCGTGGAGCAGCGGCCGCAGCAGCAGCAAGGCGCACGAGGAGCACTGTCAGGGAGGAGCGGCGCGGGCATCTGGGCGAGCGCAGAAGGCTGAGCGAAGAAGAATGGCATGGGCGACGCGAGTGGAAGAGATGAATTTGTGGACAGGAGCGAGCGGCGGGCCACGGATAAAGACGAGGCAGCGGGCGGTCGAGTCACACTCTCACACGCGTCCGAACCCATCGGAAGCCAGATGGTAAGCATTACCGATTCTGATTTGCTCGTAAATCGGCAAGCTAAATGGGGTAGCTCCATGAGCTTGCTAAAAAAACAGAACGCCTAACGTCTGGTCTGGATGTCTGGACGGGACATCGCGTACGGACGTGGCTCCGACACTTGCGCCGCTCCCACGTCTGCATCCGCATCACGCCCCACGCCTGCGTCCCGCCCCAGCACCCGCGCCCCGCATACATCATAGGGACCTGCGCCCACTCCACGCCCCGCACGAGGAAACCCACGTGGGTTGACCCACGACTGCGCCCCAGCAGTAGTGACAGCCACCGGCCGCGCCATGCAACACCCCGATTTATTCAACATCCAGATGAAACCTTTGCAACGTACGTTTAAAACAAATGAAACATTTAGAACATACAGTTGAAACACCATTGCAATATGTGTAGCATCCCGATCTGCTTTTGAAAATCCAGATATAACACTTACAAGATACAAAAGAAGACAGATGAAACACTTGAGGCATGCATCTGAAACACTTGTAACATACATGTAAAAAAACAAATGAAACATTGGGGATAGACACTTGCAACATACGTCTACAACCATGCAACATATGCAACACCCCGATCTACTTTTGCAACATTTGCGTGAAACAACTGAAACACTTGAAACATGGGCTTGCAACATGTCTGAAAAAGCGTCCAGAAACACTTGAAATACAGCATCGCCATGCGGCCATGACCTACCTAGTAGGCAACTGCAGTGGCGTAGGCTCGCTAGATAGTGCGCGCCTGCACGCCCCTGCTATGCTTGTAGTCGACCGAGAGAGAGGAGACGCTGCGGGATCTGGGGAGGCTGCCGCCGGGCGGGGTAGGGAAGAGTCAGCAGCTTGCTTGAGCCCGCCGGTCGCGCGCCAACGGCTTGCTTGAGCCCACCGGGCAGATCCAGAGGGATGTGGGGAGGGTCACGACCGCCATGGAGTGGGGGGAGGGGACGCCATGGAGGCCGTCGGACTTGAGGGAAGACGCGCGTGAAGGAGCGGTGTCGCTGGATCCATGGAGAGAGAGGCTACAATGCACTTGAGGGGATGCCATGGCGCTTGCCTCGGTGATTTTTTTGTGAAGAATGGAGACAGTACGGGCGAGAGGCTACGAGTATATGGGGCGTGGTGTGGGCAGGGTCCGTTAGAGAGCGGCTCCGTCTAGACGGACGGACGATCGAATAGGAGCATTACCGAAAAAAAAGAAATGAAACAATTTTAAGTTTGTGATACCAAATAAGTATCATTGGACTATCTTCTAAAAATTTGGTCAAACTTAAGAAAGTTTGACTTATCTCAAACCTAGAATTGCATTTTTTTAGCATGGATATAGTACCACACATCGTCCTAGGAACATATGTGGCAATTCCCATGATAACCTCTATTCCTGGAGCTAGAGTTAGAGCTAGATCTCGACTACAAGATAAATAGATGCAGCTAGTAAATCTGACTCGGGATGGAGTTCGGTGTAGTGGAGACCGGAAAGTGAACCAGTCACAGCCAAACTTATTATAGAGAAGAGCTTGAAAAAAAAAGAGCTCCAAGGGTTAATTCCTGGTGGAAGCGTATATAAGCACCCGATCTATCTATTGGTTAACCTGCTAAATAGCTGCCATTTATTTAGTATTATAGTAATTAGTAAGTAAATGATTTTGTCGGCGGACGCATGTCCATCATGACTATGTGAATGAAGCATAATACATGTACAGTGTATGATTGCAACTAGGGACTGTACATGTTGCGCAAGAAAAGAAAAAGACCTCAAGATGCCTCTTTGATGGGTGAAAGATACTGAGCTTAGAGCAGTTTGGCTTTTGTGTGAGTGGAAGAAGACGGCTTTTGAGCATGACACATGCGACCGAGGGGAGAGACGTACGTAGTGCATTGCTTGTAAAACTTTTTTTTGAGAATTGCTTGTAAAGCTTTTCTTTTTGAGTTCCCAGCAAAGAATAAAGCACAAGACACGTCGCTGTGGACGATCTCAGATTTGTGGCGGACGGGCGGTGCAGCGAGACTTTTTGGCCGTGGAAAGGCGTGTTTAAATTAAAATAAAGCAAAAATAATTTTCAGGGTCAAAGTCTCAAAATAAAGGAACATCTTGCCACACGTTGCCAACCCAATCATGCAAGCAAGACTACGGCATCTGTTCGTTTTCACTCGGAGAAAGCTAGATATATGTAGCCTTTGTCCCCAACCGGAAATTAAAGCCTAAAAGGTACGGTCAGTTTGAACCAAGGTTGAATTATATGAAAAAGAATAGATAGAGAATTCTCCTCCTATGATGATTAATTTGACTTCGCTATTTAAGTTTTGACGGTTCGTTTTTTCAAGTTTATGTACTAGCAAACTATTACAAAACTAATAATTTTAGCCAACTAATTATTATTGAAATATTATTAGTGAAAGTACTGATATCAGTCGAAAACATGGTCATCTAAATGGTTCGGAATGTTGCATATAACTAAGTACGTTTGGCTCCTATCCACAGCCTACCACAGCGGTGGCAAAGACCGATGTGGTGTTCGTCACAGAAAAATGGCTATATGCAAACATGTGGCGCATGACAATTAAGATATATAGCGACCAAACAACATCTTCGTTTCTTATGGTGATTATATGCATGTGGCAGCGGCAGTTAAGTACAATGAAGTCGTCTAAATGGTTTGAATGTTGCATATAACTAAGTGCGTTTGGCTCCTATCCACAACCTACCACACCGGTGGCAAAGACCGATGTGGCGTTCGTCATAGAAAAATGGCTATATGCAAACGTGTGGCGCACGACAATTAAGGTATATAGCGACCAAACAACATCTTCGTTTCTTATGGTGATTATATGCATGTGGCAGCGGCAGTTAAGTACAATGAAGTCATCTAAATGGTTTGAATGTTGCATATAATTAGGTTGTTTTTGGCTCTAACCAAAGCCTGCCACAGCGGCAGGTGAGGCGGTGGCAAGAAATCAATGTGACATCCGCCACAGACAATGGCTACATGCAAACGTGTGGTGTACCACAATTAAGATAGCAACCAAACAATGTGTTCGTGGCGTATTATGAAACTAAACACACCTAGTTACATAAAATCGACATTGCCTTCGTCACTGTTCTCCTTATTCTTTTATGGCGAGACCACAAGTGGCAAAGAATCGAGACCCCTCAAAAGATTTGGGACCTATCTCTATCTAGTTTAAAGTTGAACAATTTTTAGATTTAATTTGCTAATCTTTAGTCTTAAAATACACTTACGAAGTGGCCAGGACATTCTAATCAGTATGCGATGACTTCCGTGATGATTCACGCCAAGGTTTGTTCAGAAAATTAAATCAAACCTATCATCAGGTTGCCTAACAAAACAAAGTAATAATAAACCGTTTGCTAAATCTAACGGGAGTGTTCGGCCCTGTTCGGCAGGCTGTTTTTTGGCTTATAAACCGGCTGTGGCTGATTTGCTGTGAGAAAAAAACACTGATAAGCCGTGCTGATAAGCTCAGCCGAACGGGGGCTTAATAGTAGGGCAAAACGCGATGACAAGCGAGCCTATGAACGGGCGTCGCCGTCTCTGTCCCCGGGACCCTAATCGCCGAGCCTATCAAGTGTCAAACTCCATCCATCACCAACCCTCCGATTGGTCCAATAATGCGCCGAGCCAACCCCCCATCGCCATCGATATCCTTCTACCCCTCCTCTTGCCTTCACAAGCGACGGAACCAGAGCAGAGCAGAGCAGCGCAGCGCAGCGCAACAAGGCCGCGCCCAATCCAATCTGCACTCCCAAAGGCCACAAGAGCACACAGCTAGCGCGCGCGCGGGCGGGCTGTCTGTCTGGCAATTAGTTAGCCTTGGCAGCTTCTTGGCTTCCTTCCCAGTCCGCCACTTCCCACCACCGCGCCGCGCGCGCAGCACGCTGACGGAGGGAACAAGGGCGCGCGCACGCCGCGTAGAGTGCCCTGCCAGGTGCCACAGCTGCGGGGAACACCTGCTGCTGATCGCCTGATCGATCGATCTCCCGGCGCGAGGCGGCCGGGCGGCGCGGCGAGGAGCAGAGGACGCGTCGAGGACAGAGGTCAAAGGAAGGAGGGAGGGAGGGAGGAGAGGGCTAGTACTCAATGGCGCCGCCGGACGAGGGTGCTGCAGCAGGCGGCGCGCGGCGGTGGGTGCAGCGGGAGACGCTGCTGGGCCTCGCGCTGGGGCAGTTCGTCTCGCTGCTCATCACCGCCACCGGCTTCGCCTCCTCCGAGCTCGCCCGGCGAGGTACGTGTGTATACATCAGTTCTACACTACACTACACACGCCGCGTCGCCTTCCCTGCCTGCACGCCCGCCGGCCGCCGCCAGCCATCGCGCGCGCGCTGGATTGCTTCACCACCGACGCCGCCCGCCGACCGCCGAGACGGCGAGTGCTCGGTACTGTTGCCTGTTGGGAATTATTGAGGGATCGCGCACGCACGCACGTTCCGTGACGAAATGAAATCGATCGAAATCTGCCGGAAAGATTTGCGCTTTTGACTCCTCTGGTGGTGCAGCGACGAAGTAGGGGAATCTGGATCCTCCGCCGTCGACTCGCGACGCTTTTGCTCCAGCTCGACACGGATTTTTTTCCCAACAGTATAAAATCTGTAACCTTTTTCGATTATAAACATCGTGCCTCCCTTTCCGCACTAGTTAATTGAGTGGTGCCTGAGCTCTTTGACTAATCACTTCACTGGGGAAAAGTTGGTTTTGTTTGTTCTGTTTCAGTTGGTTTCAGCTCACTTTACACGTTCTGTCTGATTTCTGATCAGTTGACTGACACTGCAACATATTTTCAGGGATCAACGCGCCGACATCGCAGTCACTCCTGAACTACATCCTCCTCGCTGTGGCCTACGGCGGCGTTCTCCTCTACCGGCGGCAGCCACTCACGGTATGCAATGCATCCTTCAAAGCTCCAACTGTTACGTCAGAGTGAGCTGTTATGTCAGAAAGTCGATACACGGAAAATGTCCAGCGACGTAAAGAACCTGTTGATTCCTGTTCTTGGCCATTTGCGGCTTCTCGAGCGCATGTACATCCTTTGCCTTATTCCAATCTGACCTCCGGTCCTTTCTACACCGTTGAAGCTTGCTTGTAGGTCACATGTGCATTTATATATCTTATCTTTTCGCTTCTCAATAGTTAGGGCCTATGATCACTGCCTGTTATCTTGGTGTAGGACAGGAGCACAGCAGGATTGATACTTATTCTGATTCTGCTTTTCTCTTAGAGGCTGTAACTAAACTCCTCTTTTGAAAGAAACTGGCACAGCCTTGCGGCCCTTCTTTCGAAAATATTCTGATTCTGTTTTCAAATACAGCTTGGTTAGGCCAATTTTTTGGTTGGCAGCCGCAATGTTTATAGGTGGCATCATAATGCAGAATCTGTACCCTTTTCTGTGCAGATAAAATGGTACTACTACTTAATCCTTGGAATTATCGATGTGGAAGCTAATTATATCGGTATGTACTTAACACAAATTAAAGCATTATTTCAGTTTCTGTTGGTCCCATTAATGTTTTTGTTTGCTTGTGCAGTCGTGAAGTCATACCAGTACACATCTTTGACAAGCGTGATGCTGTTGGATTGCTGGTCAATCCCGTGCGTCATTGTTCTTACTTGGGTATTTCTGAAGACAAAGTATGGGTTGAGGAAGTTCCTTGGCGTCGGAGTTTGTGTGGTTGGCCTTATACTAGTTGTATTTTCAGACGTCCATGCCTCTGATCGAGCTAGTAAGAATATGCTTCTCATGGTGTTATATATGTGCCTATGTTACAGTCGCATATAAAAACAGCAAGATCCATAAAGTACTTTCATGGGCATAGGAAAATTGTTCTATTTTTTTAGCATTGCTGAACATGGCATGTTTCCTTTTTCCCTTACATGCTGACATGTTTTGCAGAAGGACCTAATCCATTGAAGGGTGATCTGTTTGTAATTCTTGGTTCAATGCTTTATGCTTGCAGTAATGTTACTGAGGTAACCAGCGACTTCCTTGGCATTATTTGCATGTTACACAACTATTCATATGATCAGTTGTTTCTCGTTGGTTGTAAGTGTACAAAGAGATTTAGCAATTCTTCTCACTGAAATTCAGGAGTTTGTTATCAAGAAAAGTAACAGAGTGGAGTTGATGGCAATGTTGGGACTTTTTGGAGCAATTGTCAGTGGCATACAAATGTATCCTTTGGAATTTACCCATTTTATTATTTTTTTCAATCATATCCTATACTCTCTTCCTGTCCGAGGAAATTTCTTTATTATTGTTTCCTTGACATTGCAACAGTAGTATACTCGAGCGAAAAGAACTTCACTCGATTACATGGACAACTGGTGCTGTAAGTATCTCACCCCATCCTTCTTGATTGCAAACATTCTGATTTCATTCCTTAAGCTCTGATCAATGCAAATTCTAGATTATTTTTCCTACTATTATTCAGACATGGCCATGGTCTTTTTCTGTTGTTTCAGGTGCTCCCTTTTGTTGGATTCGCGGTAGCAATGTTCCTGTTCTACTCCACTGTACCAATAATTTTAAAGGTACTGCAGGATTGCTGGAGCTTACTATCTTACTGATGATCCTGACTAATAGTATGTATTTTCAGTTTTTTTTTTCTGACGTTGCATTTGCATTCGCATTCCCTTGTCTGTTGCAGATATGTGGCGCAACAATGCTGAACCTCTCGCTTCTGACTTCAGACATGTGGGCTGTTCTGATCCGCATCTTCGCTTATCATGAGAAGGTTTGTCCACTGCACTGCATTCCTTTGCATATTCAGAATTCCTAGTTTCCTACTAGGAGAACTAGATACTAGTACCTTGCTAAGAAACATGCTCAAGTTGGAACTGAAGAAGACTCAGCTTGTTCGTTTCCAAGCCATACTAGAACTGACAAAAATGTACTCACCGAGCGTGTGTCTACACATGGCCAGGTCGACTGGATCTACTTCGTTGCTTTCGCTGCCACGGCGGGTGGCATCGTCTTGTACTCATACAAGTATGCCTCGTTTCACCATCATTTCAGCTATGGCTGCAACCTGGCACGCTTACACGTATGGTTTTTACTACTACTGAGACTAAGAGGACTCTGGTTGCACGCAGGGGCTCCAATGACGTGGAGACGGCACAGGTCGCCGGGGCCAGCGACGAGCATGGCAAGGACCGGGACGAGGAGGCTGGAACGCAGAACCCAGTGTGAAGCTCTGGTCCCAGCAATGGCTGCCCCGTCCCCACTCTCCAGCAAGGAGGTGCCATCGGCGCCAGACGCATCCAGGAGGCTAGTACTAGGTTAGCTGTGATAGTTGTTGCATGGCTTGGAAGGCGAGCGCATATAGCACTAGGCTAATAGGAAGAGCTGGAGAGTTCAGGCTTGGACTGCTTGAGAGCGGCAATATTATCAGAGAATTTGATGAAGTGTAGCAGGACTTACTTGAGATTTGACGGAAATAGTATTATTTATGTAGAAGAAGAACAGTTGATAACACACCAACAGCGAACCGTCAGAAGATTAGGCTGATGCATTGCCAATTCTTCAAACACAACCAATTTGACCTTATATATAGTTCACGAAAGTCAAGGACTCTATAGTTCTAAGTGTCAAGCATAGCCATGATGCAAGAAGGAAGAACATACTAGATAGTATTGGTCTTTGTTTACCCACGGCTTTAGTGCTTGCAGATGCATTATCTAATGTAACAAAGAAGATCTCGTCAGTTGAACCATACTCAGAACCACACAGATGCAACACACTCAACAATATTATCACCATCGTGTGAGACATCAATAAGCCTAGGACTTCAGGTTGTCTTCTCGAATTGCCAATCAAAATTAACATAATAGGAGACAACATTATCAGTCTTAACATTATTAGACGAGATATCAGATGTAAGAGCATCTCCAAGAGTACCCAAAACAGTATTCCAATCTAGAAATTTTGACGAGATTGAAAAAAAAAACTCATCTCCAACAACTCTCAAACCCACCCTAATCTTTTGGCACTTGGAAAAAATCAACCCCACGCGTGTAAAGTTAGGCGTGCGTATTATCGCGCCAATCTAGAGTTGGAAGGACACGGGGAAGAAGAAAAAAGTAGGACAGGGTTCCTGATGCAAATGTACAAGAGAAAAAAATTATAAAGGTGGTTAGTGTGATTTAGAAATAGTTTAGGATTCTTGATGTAAAATTACCTTCTATCTTTTACGCGCGAGATTTTGAAAGCTGTTGGAGCGGTAGCTTGTTTATGTCTCCCAATATGTTTTGCAAAGGTTGGAAAACATGTTTTTATGGAGTATTTTTTAGATACTGTTGGAGACGCTCTAAGAGCAATGGAGCAAACATACTGCCAAGAGTGTACAAACTAACCACAAACAATCCTTGAAATACTTACCAAAATCCCCAGTGGTGGTGTTCCAAGAGACGGTAACAAATCTAGGATTATGAGTGACCTTTATGTACTCAAGTGCCTACTAAGCAAATGCTTAGTACCATTGGTGGAATGAATAGACATCGTCTTATATCAGTGATTGCACTCATCCATCACTAGCACTCTGGTTCCTTAGTCGGCGCACCGTAGCCGTGCGATGTATGTTATATCGGTCAATAAACCTAAGGAAAAAAATCAAGAAAGAGGATTTGAGGATAGATCTGTTTGTTGGAGTATAAGTGAATTGCCCATCTCTCGTCATCAGCTTAAGCTTTTTGGGTTGAACTATAAAAAAAATAGAGGATATGAGTAACATGGCCAAAACAAGTTGCATGTGTCAGTGTTGATCCAACCAGGAGATTGAGAAAGGATTAGATCGAAGATTGATAAAGGATCGTGGATCTAGAGAAGGGCCAAGTCACGGAGAGACGGCCAAGACAGAGCCAATGTGGCATTGATGCGAATTGGAAGGGAGTGGGGCTAGGGTTTAGGTAGGAGGTGGCAAGGACAAGGTTCAACAAGGATAGACTTGATGAGGGCATTGACAAACCGAATTGGCCTCCGAAAGAATGCTTTGAGGCGATGTTTAGATGCAAAATATTTTTGGAGTATTGGAAACTACTATGGTTTTCTAAAATACTTTGCTTTTCAAAAACTGCTGGGTGTTTAAATACAACAAATCTTATCATCTCTAAAACCATGGTTTTGTTAAAATTAGTCTTTTTGGAATTAGTAGAAACTCTAGACACTACTTTTTTTTTCTAAACCACGGTTTTGTACCTCTTTAGATTATAAACCAAAGTTTTGAAATCTACGTCATTCAAACACGACATGAATCTCTAATTAGCCTGGGTGTTAAAGGACCAATTAATTATGCATGATAACTCTAGATGAATTCCAGGAGCGGAGGGGCACATGGGCTGCATGATGGGCTGGGTTAGCTCACTTATTACTCATCCTTTTTTCCTTTTCATTTGGCTCATCGTCTACTGCTCTAAGCTGCTGAAGTTTTCCTTAATTATTACGGCAATGTTGCTTACATGTCGTCCATCCATCCGGACGGACTCCGTATAAGTCACCTGCTCGCTTTGAGCCTCGTCCGTGCCGCCCCCGCCCACGTCGCCTGCTCACTCAGAGTGCTCCTCGCCTTTGCTCCAAGACAGATCCTGCCCCTGCTCGCGCCGCGTGACTCCACCCGCCTGCGCCGCGTGCCCTCGCCCGGACTCACGCCTCCCGTCGTGCCCGCGCTCCATCGGCTTGTCCCTGCCACAGCTGAGGTCTGTGCCACCGACGAGCTCCACACTGGTGACCTCCGCGTCGACGAGCCTCCATTTGTCTAAACAGCAAGCAGATGCTACGCTGAAAGCGCATGTTACAATAGTATATTTCAAGTGTTTCAGAGATATGTTGCAAAAGTAGATTGAGATGTTACACATGTTGTAATGGCTATACACGTATATTTCAAATGTTTCCAAATATTTCATCTATTTCAGACAAATGTTGCAAGTGTTTTATCTGGATGTTTATCTCCTACAACTAAAAAGAACAAAACGTGGACACTTTTTTTTTTTGTGCGACATTGGTTGTTGTCCGTCTGCCTCCGCCTGCGATCCTCCACGCATGCGCCGGCAGGTGGGCCTCCTCGACGAACGCAAAAATCACCCCCAATCACCGGCACCGACGAATCACCGCAATCTCCGCGCTCGCCCCATGTGACTCCCCTCTCACCAGCGCTCCTCCTCTCCCCGTGGAACTCCCCTCTCACCCCGATGTCGCTGCCGTCCACGTTTGCCTCGGCGTCGGCGTCCAGCAGCGGTGGCTCCTTGCTGGGGTTCTCGGCGTTCGACGAGCAGCTGGATCTCGGGATTTACAGGTGAGAATGCCCAGGGACGAACCCCACGCCGCCACGCGCGACTCCTCCTCTCCTCTCCCCCGCGGACGAACCCTAGGGCAAGGCGCCAGGTCACCGACCACCAGGCCATGCCGCCTTCCCTGACCTCGGGCACCTAGGCCGGCGCTACGGCCTCCCAGGCCATGCCGCCTCCCCTAACCTCGAGCACCTAGGCCGGCGCCGCGGCCACCCAGGCCCACCCAGGCCGGATGCGGGTGCCAGCGCCAGAGTGGTCGCGTTCTCGGCCATGGGCTCGAGCGCCGCCCTAGCTCTGATGTGTGCTCGGCGGCGGCGGGCAGCCAAGACCATGATTCTTCAGTGCAGGTACCTCCACCTCTCTCTCCCTCTCTAATTTTTGCTCTGATTTCCCTCGACGTTTGGTCCTGATTTCCCCTCGATGCTACTTTTCTGTTCGATTGATGCACTGCTTTTTCGTTCAGGCAAGTCGTCATCATGGGGAAGAAGGTGAGTCCGTGGCTAGCCTGGTGGCGGCCAGGAGCCAGTGCTGCTTGCCTGCGCCAGTACACGCCTCTGCGCCGCCGTTGCCGACGAGAGACGACCCCAACAAACTTGTAGCGCCCCCGCCCCCGCGCGCCCGTAGCACTCCCGCACAGCCGGACTTACCGTCCCGCCATCACAGCTCGTCCCACGCGTGCTCGCTTCGCATTGCTGCCGCAGCTCGCCGGCCTCAGGGAAGGGATCATGGAGGTAGGAGAAAGGGATGCCGCAAATTGATGACACACTCGTTGATATGGAGAGGTGGTGGTCGGTGCTAGCTGGGGGACGCGACAGCGTCTTTGTGTGGAGGCAGGCCGTGGCGGCGCTATGGCTCTGTTCGTGCTGAAGACCGAGAGGAGACAGGGAGAACGAGAGCCTGAAGCAGCCGTCCATATCTACGAAATTCTCGTAGTGATATATACTATTGATTTAACAAGGCAAAAAGGTAATTAATGTAATACAAATATTTAGTCATGATCAGAACCTAACCAATATGTGCTGCTACAGAAATACACTTCTGCTTGATATCGTGCCACTTGTGAATTAAAATAGATAACTGATTGTGATGCTAAACATGTCTTGTTTTCTGATGTGTTTTAGACAAATAGTTTCATATGTGTATTTTGTTTCAAAATGTTTGAGATTGTATGCTCGTTAATGTTTCAGATGTCTGAATATGTAACACTCACGGACTCACTGAACATGGAGGCTGCCTCTTTGCCATATAAATTTGTTTGAACCCAACAACATTCTATACTGACCAAACTGAACCTTAGCGTGTTTGTTTGTAGGATCCACTGTTCACAAGCATGTGCCCTCATCGAGCCTCGGCGCATAGTGATCATCAGAACTGAAAAAAATCAAGTATGGTCCACCCATGCCCGCATAGACAGGTATGAATCTTGTTAACTGAATGTGGCAAAATGCATGCTATAATTGTGGAGTGCACTGCTCAAATCTAGAATCATGGAATCTAGAACAGACAAGCATTTTTTGCTTTCTAATGTTGTTATGAATCGTGATAGGAGAGACAAGGGTTGCGAGGGAGGATTGCAAGTTTCATCTAAACAGTTCTTTGTTGCTAGGGAGGATCTTTTCTACAAAATGACAGGGATCCATTATTTTTGCTTTCAGGCTTCCAATTTATGCCTTGCTTTTGTTGTTGTATAGATAAATTTTTTGGTCATTTTGTACATTATGTTATGGGTAAAGAACACATTTTGATCGCTGTTTCATTGATGTCAAGACTCAGTCCTCTGAGAGTTCCTCCTAGAGTTCCATTTCAGCAGGCAAAGACAATGTTGGCCGTACTGTATCACTAGAAAGACTTTCCATCATCAATGAAACTACTGAGTCCTATATTTATTAACAATATATTGTTGATATAATCAGTTGTTTCATTACAAACTAGACAATCCAACTGTGATCTGAATGGAGTCAGAATAAGATAGTGTTAGTTATTACAGGCTCACCAGAAACAATTTGCTACCATCCAGTAGTGGATTGTGTCTACAGTTTGATTTGTCGTATTGTATTCTTATATAGAGTTGACAATGAGAAGACCCTTTTTACCTGGTTTTGGCAGTGTTACATGTCAGCAGAACACATATATATAGGTTTAAGGATTTTGTCAAGGGTGGGTGAAAATTAGTCAATTTGGTTGTGCAAAACTAAACTGCGTTATCTCCTACAACTAAAAAGAACAAAGCGTGGACAAATTTTTTGGTGCGACATTTGCTTTCGTCCGTCTGCCTGCCCACCCCCTGTGATCTCTGTAATTTTACCGCGTCGACATGTGGGCCTACGACATTTGCTTTCGTCCGTTTGCCCACCCTCCCGTGCGAAACGCGCCCCACTCACCCCCCCCACGCCTCCCACCCCACGCGTTTCCCTCACTCCCCCGACTCCTCTCCCACGGTTGCGACTCCATCTCACCAGGCGAGGGCATCGACCAAGGACACCGGCGGCAACCACGGCGTAGGACCACCGTTCGGGCGCCCACCACCGCCCCCTGCTAGGGTTTCGTCCAGGCCAGATCCGCCTCTGCCACTAAGAGATAGGCGACCGAGATCGGGCCAGACCCCCGAGACTGCCACCCAGTTCCTACAGGTCCGGTTTCCTCCCTCCCCCCAAAACCAATCCCTTAGCTTCTACACAATTCAATCTGGTCCGATGTGATCCCGGGGTTTCCATTATGCAGATGACGAGCCGGCACCTCGAGGAGGCGCTGCAGCTATTCTACATCGACGGCGAGTCCGCCCTCACTGCTGCGCATCCGGCGGCCCCGCGGCCTGCTGCGGCGGCCGCATCGGCTTTGGCGACGGCGGCCGGGGTGGAAGAGGCGATGAGGTAGGCACCCAAGGTTTGGGTTTGGTGGATCATTGAGTTGAGGGCATCCGATTTGTAGGTTTGCTCCACCCCCAACGACTGCACTGGGCGATGCAATGTTGAATGGATTTGGGGTTCGAGAGCAGTGGCGGATTCACCAATCTGGCGAGGTCTGGTGGCCGCTAGACCTCCCCGCCGATGAGACTACCCCCACCCCCGCGCCCCTCCCTCGGCCATGGCTAGCATCACCAAAAGAACACGAAGGCGAGGAAGACGAATGTCTCTGTCGAAGCGTTATTTTCACGGAATTCCTATTGCCACCAATGGAGGGACCGGGAGAAGCGGAAGCTCGGGTACGACACGCAGCGGGAGCACCTGGGAAAGGTCTCCATCAAGACCTTCGACTCCTGCTACCACTGCCTCAAGCCGCTCATTGACCCGCTCTTTTGCATCACAACATGTTAGCTAGATGGATCCTGTTGTATTGCGAAACAAAGGGACTCATTTGATATTATATCGTAGGTTTCAGAAGCAGCATCTGCCTAGAATGAGAGCCTTCTCCATCACGCTCACTAGGGACGAAATTGCTGAGACCTCGCGGCGATCTCCCTTGCTCCGCCGTCGCCAGCACCGCCGCCTCGTGCTCGCACTACCATCGCCAGTGACGCCGCCTCCTGCTCACGCCCCCTTGTCCTCACGCTGTTGTGAACGGCGTCCAAATGCCTGCGGTAGAGGCGGCGCGGCGTCCAGGTGGTGGAGGCAGTGCCGCTCAGTCTCTTGTCCAACCAGAAGGTGCCCCTTTTCTTCGTTTTACTATCTTTGACTTCTCTGATTAAAGCTGTATCCACTCTGTCGCTCAGCGGCAGTGCTCTCCAATTCAAGGCGAAGGCAGCTCACGGTGGATGGGGAGCACGACTAGCTGCCGGGTGTGTGTGCTGGGACAGTGGGCGGTGTGGCCAACAGTCGTATATGCGCACATGGCGGACGGGCTCCGGTGGCCGTATACGCCTCAGCTTGCACGACGAGCTATTTTGACTATACAGTAGAGTTGGTGAGCCTGCGATGTTGCGCTCTCTGTGACTATGTTTATTTCATGAACTTTGCTATTTTGAATTAAATGTCACTTTAATGTCAGTATTTAATTTCACAGTATTATTATCTTATCGTGCGATCTATGTGTTTTTAGTATAAAATTTTTGTTGTCCCGTAGCAACGCACGGGCACGCTACCTAGTATATATATATGCATATTACAAGCATATGTTTCAAGTGTTTTCGGAAATTTCATACATATATTTGCGAGTGTTTTATATGTATGTTGTATATGTTTGCGATGGTTTACAAATGTTTTTAGACGTTTTCGCAAATGTTTTAAACACTTGTTTCAAGCGTTCCATTTTTCCTTTTGCAAGTGGTAATTGTTGCATCTGAATATTTCAAAAATAGATAGGGTGATGCACATAGCATGTGCGTGCAAAGTGGCCAGCAACGTGAACGATGTTCGAGACAGCGTGAGCGATGTCTGGAACAACACATGCCCACTACTATGGCGCTCCCTTGCAAGCCCGATGCGCTATTCACTCATTTGCTCCCTCCGTTCAGTAGGGTCCAGACGTCCGTAAGTCCGTAATTATTAAGGCGTCACCTCGCCTCACGCCAGTCTCTTAAGCACAAGACATTAATCAGTCGCCACGCCTTACCTTACCACCTGGATAACCATGATACATCACCATAAAATTTGATCCGGAAGGCCAGAAACATGCATGAGCTTCAATATCAGAAATGAAGTGGGAATACACAAGTCACGTACGGCAGACCATTACAGGTTGTTCAAACAGCAGCCTCTTAACTGTAGCATGCCCTGCATGCTAGCTAGACCAGATAGCAATTAGGCATAAAACAGATACAAGGCCCCGATATGTGGCCATCCAAACAAAAACATGAAACATGACCATACTTGAACCAAGAGTCCATGTGTCTATGGAAGCCATGATATTTAAAGGAAGGCGTCCTTCTCGAGCAACTTGAGAACCTCGTCCTGGTTGTTGAGCTTGGCAACGTCGATAGGTGTCTTCCCATCCAGGTTTTGGAGCGTTCTGCAGTACATTGGAGACGGTCAAAGCAACATCGATGATATCACCCTTGGGAAAGGAAAGAGATGATTTAACTTACACGGCAGCACCATGCTGCAAAAGAAGATCCACACACTCCTTCCTGCCATAGCCAGCGGCATAATGCAGTGGGGTGTTCTTATTCTTGTCCAAAGCGTCCACTGCAGCACCAGCCTCAAGAAGGATCTGGGCACACTTCAACTGAAATGGAGTTCACCAAATTCTTTAAAACTAGTATCAATAAAGATACAAACAGATGTAACAAATATGGAAACAAATGTACTCATTTCCCATTCCCCAAATAAATTTTACCACCTAACGTTCTAGATTCTACTATACCTATGAAATCATAACAGCATAAGATCACTACTAGATTTAAATGTTCCAGCATCAATACAACCTTCAAAGGACTATAATGCCAATCCTAAAGACCACAAATTGCAATTACTCAACAGCAAGGTCCTGAAAACTACTCTGAATACCATAACAATTATCTCAAGGTTAGAAAGCGAACCATTACCAACTCCTAGAAAGCTAATGGCCACCTGTGTATCAAAAAACAGCCCAGGCCGCCACCGGTCCAAGGAAGTGTTTTGTAGGCACCTAATATGAGGTAATCGGTATGTCTTGGCAGTCCCACCAAATTTAAAGCAATGCTAGGGGCTCCAAGGTGATACCTTCATTTTTCATAAAATTATTAAGAAACCTCCTATGTTCAGTTAGATTTTATCATAGCTGAAAAGTAAGTCTTTTAGACTCTAAACAAGCTAAATATTCAAGAGCTGGCTAGTTTCCGAACAGTAATTAGAAAACTGCCACAAGTTTTAAAAACACCAAAAGAATTAAGACCTCATTTGGATGCAAAGCAATTTTGGAGTATCCGATAAATACTATGGTTCTGCAAAATATTTTGGTTTTCGAAATCTGTTGGGTGTTTGGATACAACAACCTACATGTTTCTAAAACCATGGTTAATGGTTTTATCAAAACCGTGGTCTTTTTGAAGTTCTAGAAACTCCACTCATGACCACTTTTTTTCTAAACCATGGTTTTGCGTCTTTGGCTCACAAAACCACAGTTTTCTAATACTATGTCATCCAGGCCCTAAAAGTTTCTGAAGACTTTAGGAAAACGGATATCCCATGTGCCTTGCAAATTAAATATAATTTTTTTCATAGCTTGCCTAGTCATGTGGTAGTATGATAAACAATGTTGAAGTGTTGGTATCATTGGACATTCATTAGTTCCACAAGTTCGAATTTACCACGTATTAACAAGGCTGAGGAGATCTGCATACCTCACCATACCCACATGCAAAATGTAAGGCCCTTCTTCCCTCAGAGTCTTCTTCATCCTTGTCTGCTCCACCGTCTAGTGCCTTCTTGAGACCCTATTGCATGAATTTTAGAAGGCGGCATCAGCATATCAAAATCAAAACCCAGTAGCAAGGTGGTAACTGTATTAACTGTGAAGACAGATAAATTGATGTTTCGAACAAAACATGCAATGTTGATGACTTATCAAGATTATTAATAAACCATACATCAATTTATGACCATTTGAACACTGAACATAATATTGCAGGTTCAAATATGAGTCCATGGCCATAAAGGCGATTTAAGAGCAACAATCACAAATGACTGATAAGCAGAAAGATGCAGTGGTTGGTGGCTTGGTGCGCAAATCGCATATATTCGTCTAGTGAATTTCTGAGAATCAGAAAGTCGATGACTAGGGGTTAACTAGTCTGCCCTAATGTCTCAAGATAGCAATGTAAGCAAGTTCATCTTATCTTATTTGAAAACATCCACATGATTATAATAGCTACAAGAAACATCTAACCTAAAAACACCAACATGACAATGACAGCCACAAAATTCCTATGTTCCAGTGGCATCACTCAGATTAAATAGATATATGGTAAACACCAAAAGGTAGTAATGGACATTGATGAAGTAGATTTATAGTGTCACCAGCATATATAATATAAAAATATATGCAAAGTCCAAAACAACTCAATACAAAAATTTAAAACTGAACATTCAAACCAATGTTCTCATTACCTCTTCATCACCAACGCTGGCAGTGTGATGGACGATGGATTCATCATCATCCCCACCTTCTTCCTCAGTTTCTTCAGTAGCAGAAGGTTCAGCAGAAGAACCTGCACCAAATGGGAAGCTAGCTCCCATTGCCTCGCCAATCTTTTGAAGAGTATCAGGGTCGTTCCAGTACCTAGAGGAGGACAGGAAGGAATGTCACAAACAAACTCTATAAACAAAACATATCTGTAGTAGATATGACCTACTTCATCATTGCAGAAGGACCCCCATTCTCTAATTCGTCAAGAATTGACTTCATTGCTGGATCTTCCTTAATGCGAGACATACGCTCTTCCAGCTGCTCCTTATGTGATGGACTACTAAAGGTTTCCAGCATACTGGACATAGCAGGATCCTGAGCCAAATAACTGAGACTTAGGGCACTGATAGACAAATAAGGCAATGGAAACCAGCCGGGGTTTTTCCAATGCTACCTGCATAAGAGCATTCCCCAGGCGCTCTGCCATTGTCATAAACTGGGGGTTTTCCATGACCTTTTGCATTGTTTCCATGTATTGTTGAGGGTCCAATGGAGGCATGCCCTGTTCGCCTGTACTATGAGCACTTTTCTGTAGCTGCTCAGCCATCCGGTTGAATGCAGGATCCTTTGCAATTTGATCTGCCATCTCCTTAATAGATGGATCCTGCGCATAACAAGGGTAAACGTTGAAGCAATCTGCAAAGAGTCGATTAAATAAAAATAATGCAGATTCAGATAAAGCTAGAAGAATGCAAGCATGTAAAACTACAATAATGTATTGATACTGACTAAGTGAACAACACCATCCTGTAAAAGTAATTAGGAAGATCAGTATGTACTACAGGATTTATATGGCCATAGAGGGGCATACGTTGAGCAAACTTTGCATAGAAGCAAAATCAAAAGGATTTGAAAAGCCTGCTGGAGGAACCCCTTGACGTTCGTCAGAAGATCCTTCGGATTTTGGAGCTTTCTTCTCATCTGCAAAAGAACAGGATAAGAACAAAAACAGACATCATGTGGTAACAAACTATGACAGCAAAGCAAAATGAAACGGCCATTGAAAGAAACTGACAACAGTTTGGTGAGTTCATAAATATGCAATGCATAGTTGAGAAAACATGGCTATCATTGAACTTATTTATTTTGAACTTAATAGAATGGAAGTATAAACTACCTATATATAAAAAAGAAAAGGCAGACCAAATTACTGACACCCCCTAAAACCTAGAATCCCCCGCACAACCCTAACACATAAGGAATGTAATTAACAAATTGAGTTGAATAGGACACTTATTTTTCCTACTGTGACTCATCAGTGGGCAGCCAAATGAATTAGCAAATTCTCATCGAACAATTGCAACAAAAAAAAACTCTGTTGCTACAAAATTCGTATCACTGACATCCCTTGCGTGCAGAGGCAGACTTCACTAGGTCGTAAGGGTACACCTGATGCCCCGATTTTGCGCAGGTAAACTGCTATCAGCATCAGTAATTCAGCATAACAAGCACCCTAACACTAAGATCGAGCTCGCGCGGAGTCCGAATCGAGCCATGGACGAACGTATTGGATTAGCACTCTACCAGACACAGCAAATAAATCCACAACTGACTGGATGAACTGCAGCAGGCCGATCCACAGAGGAAGACGCGGACCCGATTCTCCGAGCACAGCGAAGATCGGAACAGAGTAGAACACGATCCAATCAAGCGAGCGAGCGCTCACCAGCAGATCCGGGCGGATCCCCACTCGACGCCATCCCGGTAGAGCGACGGGGGAGGGCGGATCCCCACTAGCAGGGGAGAATTCGAGGCGACTTAGCGCTTGCCCCGGTGGAAGCTGGCCCGCAAGGGCGTGCTCCGCCTCGGCGAACGGAGGAGGGTTCGGCCTCGCCCCGCGGCGGCGCTGGTGGACGGTGGCGTGCGCGAGGGAGTAGGGTCGTAGGGACTAGGGGACGGACGAGACGAAGGCACGACACGAAGCGGTCGTCGGGATCGGGACTCGGGAGGTGAGCTGGCAGGTGTAGGTGGGCCGGGTCGGGGGCGAGTTTGAACGGGCCGAGGCACATTTGGCCTGTGGGCTGTTTGGCTAGATGGCCCATTTTGTCTTGCTCCCGTTCGTGTCGCCGCCTCGCCGCGGCTGCTTTTCACTCCCCTCCACCTCCACCTCCACCTCCCGGAATCTGATGGCGCTCTCCCCGGTCGCCGGCTCGCCGCCGCAGGGCACCAGGGTCCAACGGCGGCTGGAGCGAGCCAGTCGCACGCGCCGCTCGATTTTAATCCGCGAGGAGGTGGTGGTTGCTCCCACTCGCGGCAGCAGTACCTCGACTCCATCGATTAAAAATCTCACATCGTTCCACGAATTAAAAGGTTCGGTTTTCCCATAATGCACAGAGGATGTCCGATTTTATCCTTTATTGTTAGGGGGAATAAAACCGCTCTTGAGTTCTTGAACATCTTTTTTTTTTGTTCAGTATGGTTTTTTGGTACAGATGCACACAGCGGATGGAGGAAGAAACGGGAGCTGCAACATTTCAGGCTAATGCTCACAGATGACAATTAAGAAAGGTGGCATCCTCAGAGCAGCCGCAGATCGCTGGGTGTCCAGTTTCCTTACCCTCCCTGGGAGCTGGGTGGCTGCAACAAGCAAAGGTGTAAGACAAATGTCTCATTTTCCTCCTGATTCCTTCTCCCACTGGACCAGCTCCTTTGCTGTAGTCCTTCGGATGACAGAGATGCATGGCGCTTTAGCTTTAGCTAGGTAATAACTTTGCTTAAAGCCAGGAAAGCAGTGATTCTGTTCTATGTAATAACATGTTTCTGAGGAGTTAATTAGGATTTCGATATGAGTCTGAGATTTTAAAGGTTACTGCCTTGTGTCGAGAATGCATTACTTTAGCATCTGTCCTTTGAGTGTGCTACCAAGATAAGATAGAGGACGATGTCACTTTGCCCTCGTGTCACCTTGAGGCAGAAGATAGGAATGTTTCCTATGTAATTTGCAAAGCAAAGTATCTTCTTTTGCTTTCCTTGAGATGCATGAAAGCATCAGCAAGTGGGTATCTTTCCTATTTCTTCTGCATATTAGCTCAGATCATCAACCTCTTCTTTGCACATTGTGTTGCTACGTTTTCCTCAATCGCTTTAGCCCCATATACTGTTCAACAACAACATTGTGTGTGAGAGAAAAAAAGGGTGGTGATGGAAGCAACAGGGCTTAGCCTTGGCAAGTCTGTGCTGGATGGAGCTCTTGGCTATGCTGAATCCGCCGTTGCGGAGGAGGTTGCCTTGCAGCTTGGCATCCAGCAAGACCAAGCTTTCATCAGGGATGAGCTTGAGATGATGATGGCTTTCCTGATGGCAGCACATGAGGAGCGAGATGAGCACAAGGTGATCAAGACCTGGGTGAAACAGGTCCGTGACGTGGCCTATGATGCAGAGGACTCCCTCCAGGATTTTGCTGTTCGTCTGGTGAAGCCATCCTGGTGGCGCTTCTGGCGCATCCCTCTCATGCTGCTGGAACGCCACCGTGTGGCCAACAAGATGAAGGAGCTTCGAGCCAAGGTTGAGGATGTCAGCCAGAGGAATGCGCGCTACCGCCTCATCAAGGGCCCTGGCTCCAAGGCTATCACCTCCACTGGACAGTCCAACATGGCCAGCGAAACAATGTCTAGCACTGAGGAAGTGAGGAGGCAACACGAAAAAGCAAAGCTCGATCTCATTCAATTGATTAACATGAAGGATGAGAACCTTAGAGTGATCTCTGTGTGGGGGACAAGTGGTGTTCCTCAGGAGACATCCATCATAAAGATGGCCTATGATGATCTTGAGAGGAAGAAGAAGTTTGACTACTATGCATGGATCAGGATCATGCATCCTTTCAATCAAACAGAGTTTGTGAAGAATATCATCGAGCAATTCTATGTTAATATCCTAGACGAAGCAACAAAGACAAAGCAGAAATTAACTCCTGGGGCCCAAGATCTGTGGAGGATATGGATGATGAATGAAAATGATTTGGTTGATGAGTTCAAGAAAGTTTTGAGTGAGAAGAGTTACCTGGTTGTGCTTGGTGACCTCTCCTCTATGGAAGAGTGGGATCAGATCAAAACATGCTTCCCAAATAACAAGAATGGGAGCCGATTCATAGTGTGCACAGAACAAATCAAAGTGGCAAGCTTATGTGTTGGGACAGAGATTGGGCCACCAGAGCACAAGAATTTGTCTATTGACCAAACTCTTTATGCTTTCTATGAGAAGGTAACATTCAAAGCTCTCAAATCAGATAGCTTAGTCTACTGTATTATTTTTTAGTTCAACTTCCAGCTTAACTAAATCCCAACTGATGTTATGTTAGAACCTACAATGAAACTTATTATGTACATTATCTATCGACTATCGTCCTACCTTCGTCTTAGCTATCTCACCTAACTGTTGTATATCTATCACATGCTCCCTAACAAATTTTATAAAAAAAGGACCAACAACTAGTCAAATTATGTGAGTTTTTAGTGTATCAAAGTTGCATCGATACATTTCTATTCAAAGTGGCTTTAAGATAATATAACTAGAAGCATACCCTGCGCGTTGCCGCGGGAATTGCGGATTAGTGGATTGCGTGATATGATGACGTGGACAACAAAATGCTTATGTGTCTTGCTAACATGAACAGTACAGTTGCATATGCTAGTAAATCTTAATTGTATGTGATAATGCATTGCCTAGTTGGACAGCTTGCATGTTGAGATAAATAGCTAGTGGGGTTTTGCTTAGTGGATTTTAATTGTATGTGATAGTGCATTGCCTAGTTGGATAGCTTGCATGTTGAGATAAATAGATAGTGGGGTTTTGCTTTATAAGAGTATAAGATAAGATTTTTGTAGCAATTGACAATATAATGTAAAACTAATAAGGATCAAAATCTACTTTGTAAGACTTTCTCATATCAAAATACACCTTAAATTGATGGACTGAGTACCGTTGAAGAAGCAAAATTTTGTTCTCTACATAAAAGAATGTAACATTTTGAGGATTCGAGACACCATTGAACATTGCCCTATGAAATGCAGAGCAGCACCTAACCTGGATAGCTTGTGTTTAGGTTTCACAAGGTGGAGCAGATTCAATAGAGGAAGCCTCTAGTTCAAACACTACGGGGACTACTGATAGTAAAACCTCTATGGATGGAAAGAGACCGACTCGCATGGAAACGATGCGAGCTGCTTTTACGGAATCTCAGCTCATCGGGCGAGAGAAGGAAAAGTCAGAAATTGTCAGAAAGATTTTAGATAGACATAGCCAAGAGTTTAAGGTGATCTCTATCTACGGAATGGGTGGTCTTGGGAAAACAACTTTAGTCAAACATGTGTACCAAAGCCAAGAGCTCAATGCAATGTTTGAGAAGCGTGCCTGTGTCACAATCAAGCGTCCTTTCAATCCTAGTGAGCTCCTCAATAGCTTAGCTACACAACTGGGTGGTAAGGAAGGGGACAGTGACAAGTTGGCCGGTCTTTTATACGGAAAGAGCTACTTGATTGTTCTTGATGATATATCATCCACCACAGAATGGGATGCTGTTGTAGAATGTTTCCCTACAATTGCTGCAATGAGCAGGATTATTGTAACCACAAGGGAAGAGAATATTGCTAAGCATTGTTCAAAGGAAGACAGAAACGTGTACAAGCTGAAGCTTTTGGGAGACAAAGATGCGCATGACCTCTTCACAGGAAAGGTACGGTAGCGTATAATCCTGACCACTTTATTTGATTCGGAATTACTTTGTAGACATACAAAATGATTTATTTATTTTGGGGGGTTGTGGGGGTGGGTCCCCTTAATAAAAATATCAAGTCTTTGATTTTTGGTATACTTTGATTAAACTTATTAAAATTGAAGTATAACAAGAACCAACAGACCTGAATGGACTTGGGCCTTCCTATATTTACATGTGTGTCCATATGCATACAACCAATTTAAAGGCCCAATAGGGATGCATATATGTTAATCAGCTCCACCTACAAGCAATTAGATAAAGCATAGCCAATAAGATTTAGACAGCTAACTAGGACAGATCTACCAATAACCAAGTAAACATCCAAAAGTCCAATATATTGTTTGATATCAAGGAGCTGGTAGAATGACATAAAACTATAAGCATTAAGCAATCAAGAATATATCATAACCACAAATTGAGTAAGGTTGCTTACGGTGGAACCTGTCTACCTATATTTGAGTGTTTGACTCAACACGAATTCTCACATTTTTGGATAATTATTATTCTTTCTGTGCTAGGCGATGTGCTCTTGTACAAAGATGTGTTAAAATCTTTGCATTCACAAAGAATACAATACCCTTGATTGCATTGTTCATGGAACAACACTAGATCCATCTCAAATAGAAAATAGAAGTATTAAAACAACAATAGATACACTTATTTTGAGGAGTTTAGAAGAGCTACAAAACCTTCTGTATTTTGAGGACCTTCCAAAAATAGTATTAACAACAATAGATAAGCGAATTCTGGGACCCAAGATTATGTATTGTTCCAAAGATTAATTAAGAGTCTGGAATTTGAGGAGCCTAGAAGAGATATGAATTGAGTCGCCCTTCGGTCAAGTGCGTTGCAATCTTATATAGGCTGTTCTTCACCTCTATAGTAGAATGGCTAGATAATCTTGTATAGGCTTTTCTTTTCGTCTTTCCTTCTTTTTCGCGTTATTTGCAAACTCCTCTTTTGTTTTAGTAAACCATACACCAATCAAAGTGGTTTTGTAGCATTGGCGCCTGCATGGAGCAGAATCACCCGCTACCAAATAGTTCCCTCACATCTAACATGGCCCCACCATCCCATTCTCTCTCCTCTTCTTCAATCCTTTGGGGCACAGTGCTGCCCAGCCTCCGAAATCATCCCATTTGTCGCATGCAGGCCTGCTTGATGCAGAAGGTCAAGTCTTGAAGCCGTCGGCTCAATTTCATAACTTCACATCAATCTTGGGCCATGTCTTCCTAGTTGATTATTAGGCGTGCAGCAAAGTCACCTCACTCACGTGATGACTTATGGTAGCTTTTTCCTATGTGCGCTCCTTCCTTTGAATTAGTCTGATGCCGCCTTGGTGCTGCGAAAACAACACGGCTAGTGTCCTTAGCCCAGCTAAACAATTAGCAAAATACTTTCCTGATTACGTACAGTTTGAGATCCCAACGGCGGCATCCCAAGCCTCCTGCACATCATGTCAAGCGCTACCACATGCTATTCCTAAACGACCATCATGTTCTTTCCCGGAAATCTTCTGGTCTGGCCGTCCGAACCGAAGCCACGCACCGGCCGGTGCCGGCCAACAGTACCGCATGGGCCACAAAGTTGTGTGTGGCCTGAATAGGCTCATTAGCCTCCTCAACGGCTGCACCACGGCACCCTTCTTCTCCGGCAGCTCTGCCTCCCTCGTCTCCATCTTCATCAGCTCTCTCCCTCCCTCGTCTCCATCTCCGGCGGGCTTAGAACAGAAGGGGCTCGTGGGAGGTAGGCCGGCTAGGTGGTGGGGACGGCAGGAGGGCGGTGTTAGGGTCCTGGCGGCGGTGGAGGCGGCCGGGCTAGGTCAGGGCGGGGGCGTCACGGCGGTGTTCGTTGGCAGTGGGAGTGTGGTGGGGTAGGGGAAGAAGGAGGCCACCGCAGGCACGGTAGGATCTCGCTAGAGCTCCGCCGCCGCCGTCGAGACCCTACCACGCCACAGTAGGCGGGGACAAGGACGAGGAGGAGGAGGGGGGTGGGGTGAGGATGACCGCGAGCGTGAGGAAGGGCGCGGGGAGGAAAAACAGTAACCAAGCCAACGCGTTGCATAACAGCCCCGTTCTTTCCTGCCGGTCTCTCCTTGGTGCTTGCATTGATCAGCTAATAGATCAATAAAAAAACTTTAGCAGCCGAATTAGCTCGTTCACAAATTTATACAGGCCAATGGAAAAAATGGAAATATTTCAGGCTTTCAGCTAGTAAATGAATAAGCTATTGCTAAAGCCAAATTTACCAGCAAACCCAGCCAGCCAAATTACACTATCAACATAAAGCTTGCGTAACCTGGACTATCACTGGAGGCTATTAGCATCATGATCGTGGACAAAGGAAAGGGCCCCAGCATTCCCCGGGTGTGCTTCTTTGAGCCGAGCTGCAGCATCAAGGAGGACAAGGATTTTGGCGGGGTGTGTAGCATAGCATGATGTGACGGAGAAGAGCTGCCGATTTGCACCAGGAGGAACCCTAGCTATTTCGATGGGAGGAAAAGGATTTGGGCATCAAGATAGCTAGCACATAGATCTGGAGGTCCCAATTGCTGCACCTCGCTTTGGCCATCTACACCTCCTGTTCCTTAGATATCTTTCTTAATTATTTTGTCAATTTAAGACAGCCCTTGTAAAACTGCTTATCTATCCAAAGTTATAATACGTTTACATATATGTTATGATTCAGCATTCGTAAAATCTTAACTAATAATGGTCATGCTAGTTATTTATAGTTTTTGTCATGCAAAGTCGTGCAGCTACATGTTAACTCATAGGCTGCTTTTTTCCTCGTTGTACAAGGTTTTTTTTGTGTTAAAGCTTTGTTTTTGTGTGATGTTGTTTATGGATCTTTCATACACTTCATGGTGGCAACCATGCTTCGATGACATGGTAACACTGTAACCCATGGGTAAAATGTATATATTCTCACTAGGAAAATGGTTACAACATAAATGCCTTAAACTAAAAAAAAAAGAAATAAATGATTGTACTCATCTAAGGGTGTGACATGATATGTATCGATGTAGGACCATGGCTATATTCTAAAGGTGGAAAAGCATATTTTCTTTTCCAAAATGTCGTGGTTATTAACTTCAAGGGGAGGAAACCTATATTCCATCATAACAAGTTAAGGGATAAATTAGAAAGAGTAAGTTCTTGATTTTTTAGTGCTAAAATCTTAAATTTAAACAAATTCAGGTGTTTGGGACGGTTACATATTTGGATGAGCAATTCCCTGAGTTAGCTGACGAAGCAAAAATGATTCTGAAGAAGTGCAATGGACTTCCTCTTGCAATAGTGACTGTAGGTGGTTTCTTGGCAAAGCAACCAAAAACTTTCATGGAGTGGAGAAAATTGAATGAGCATATTAGTGCTGAGTTGGAGATGAATCTAGAGCTTCAAAGGATACCAAATGTCCTCATTAAAAGCTATGATGGCTTACCCTATCACCTCAAGTCTTGTTTCTTGTATTTGTCCATCTTCCCCGAAGACTACAATATTAGCCGGAGACGTTTGGTACGACGGTGGACCGCAGAGGGTTACACAAGTGATGTGCGTGGCAAGTCTCTGGAAGAAAAAGCTGATAGCCACTTCATGGAACTCATTGACAGGAGCATGATCCTGCCGTCTACCAAACAAACTGGTAGTAGGAAAGGAATTAACTCTTGTCAACTCCATGATCTCATGCGTGAAATATGCATCTCAAAGTCAATGGATGAAAACCTTGTTTTTAGACTAGAGGAAGGTAGTAGCAGCTCAAATGCAGGGGCCAAGATTCGTCATGTTGCCATAACTAGCAACTGGGGTGGTGATAAGAGTGGGTTTGAGAGTGTAGTAGACTGGTCTTGCATACGGTCACTAACAGTGTTTGCAAAGTGGAGGCCATTTTTCATCTCTGATAGGATGAGGTTGCTACGTGTGCTGGACCTGGAAGATACGCCAGGTTTAGTTGACCATCACCTTGAAAACATTGGGAGGCTTCTTCACCTGAAATATATTTCTCTAAGGGGATGTGATGAAATCTATCACCTGCCAGATTCATGGGGTGACCTTCGGCAATTGCAAACACTAGATATGAAAGGCACACGCATATGCAAGCTGCCAAAAGCCATCATCGAGCTTACAAAGCTTCAATATCTTTTCGCCGGGGATTTGAGTCCTTGTTATGTTGGCTCTGGTGAAAGACTACGAAGGAATCTTGCAAAGCTTTGTGGGGCATGTTTTGCGCCCAAGCTTTTGAAGGATGCTGAGTTGATGGATGGTGATCCAAATAGGCATGACGTGTGCACTTTCTGGTGCCATGTCGTGTTCCCTACTTTAGCATCGAGGAGACTAAATCCATATGGTGTTGTAGTGCCAAGGGGTGTTAGGAAGCTGAAAGAACTACGCACACTGGGTGTCGTGGGCATCAGAGGTAGTGGAAAAGCTATCCTACGGGACATAAGAAAGCTCACCCAATTGCGCAAGTTAGCTGTGACAGGCATTAATCAGAAGAACTATGAAGAGCTCTGTTCCACTCTTGCTGATCTTAGCCGTTTGGAATCATTGTCAATGGAATCAATTAAGGAGTCAAGTTTACGTGGCTACTTGGATGGCGTGTCCTCGCCTCCAAAAAACCTCCAGAGCCTCAAGCTATATGGAACCCTGGTCAAATTGCCACATTGGATCGGGGGACTCCAGAGTCTCGTGAAGTTGGTGCTAAACGGTACCAAGCTAGAGGAGGTTGATGCCACCATGCAAGTCCTTGGAAAGCTACCAAACTTGGGCATCCTGCGCCTGTTTCGTTCATTCAACGTGGGTGAAGAGTTCCATCTGACTTTCCACCGGGAAGCATTCCCGAATCTGATGGTGCTGCACCTGTTTGCCAGTAACCTTGGATCGGTGGAATTTGAAGAAGCATTGGCAACGCCTAGGCTTGAGCTGATGGTGCTTGTATATTCAATATCCAACACAAGTTCCATCTCTGGGCTGTCATCTCTCCCGAGCCTCAAGGAGGTTGTGATCCAAGGTTATTGCAGTGAGGAACTAATTGGAAGCATGCGGGGTCAGATATCCAGGAATCCAAATAATCCCGTTTTGAAGAGATGATCGTTATTTCAAAACGGGGTCAGATAGCCAGGTACGGTACTCCTTTAGGTTCGCTGCTCCCCTCGCTCCTTGTTTTCTTGCATTGATCGAGTACAAAACTTTGCGTGGGTTGTTTTTCATTTGAATCTGTGTATGTCTGCAGGAGTATCATTTACTGGGCGGTTCACTCTGCACGGCGTGCGACTGGAGCTGGATGAAGGAGCGAGCGATCGAGGCGCGTTGGCTGCGCTGCACCTGCACGACGTCGAAATGAGTCTCCACTCCACCCCAAACGATCAGAGTGCCCTGCGTGTATATGTACCGTCGTGTCTGAAATGTTCCTGGCCTGTCAGTGCTACTAGTACGTATGTATGTACAGCTATAGTATTTTTCGTTTCTGAACACGCCAACGTAGTAGTATGCTAGTTGTTGCTTGAGTTTGTTCTCAAGCAACTGCAAGTAATGTCGCATCTAGCTCCCGTACTTGTACATCATCACAATTCACGAATTCAAGTGCACGTTGCAGGTCACACAGCTACTCAGCTAGAGTACTACTTAGGTGTCTTCTCTTGGAACATTGGACGCGTTTAGGACGTATTTCTGGGTTGCTCTGCATGCTCCTTGGCGTATGTCCTGTTGCTCATCACTTGCTACTTGTCTAGCTAATACACTCCGTATTCTCTGTCTCTCTATCTAGTTCTTACTTCTTACAATGCAATGCAACCTCAGTCGATCGAGTGGCTGACACCGATCCATGTGCTCATCACTTCCTCCTTACTGTAGTTTGCTACAACTACAACCGCGGCCGCTCATCGTCCAGTCATGATAGCCTTGCGTCTTAATTCGGGATTGCTCGACCGATCTACTAGCCGTTGCGTTAACCCTTACATTAATTCGACCGATCTACTTCTTGTCGACAGAAAATACAGTAGGCGTGTTTTCTTTTCTGCTCGGTCGCGGTGCAGTCTCGTGCAGAGCGTCTTTTTATTCTATTTGTTCCTCCATGCTCCGGCCGCTCGCATACATTTTTTACCCCTAACTAACGTGCTCGCTCCTCGATATGCTCGGCTATGCCGCATCCGCACGCCCACCCCAAAGCAAATAAAGCGAAGCTGCGCTGCATGTGCATATCTGCACGCCGCCGAGGCCCGAGAGGGGGACGAACAAGGCTTTTGTTGTTGCGTTCACCAAGGCGATGGCCATTGCTGCCTTGTCTCCTCTGATCCTCTGCGCTTTGCGCTTCTTCTTCCTTCCCGGCATGCAGTTTTGTCGTCTACATGCATGGATGCATCTTTCTCCGCATCCACCGCATCTTTCACGTGATCGATCATGCATGACCATTAGAAACATCGTCGAGCCATCAAGCTGCTAGCTGTTCCCGTTCCCGTCGTGCCTGCCCAGGCACCTTGACGCCTTGACGGACGCGGTGGTGGCTCAAGCTGCGTGCATCTGTTGTCGGTCAGACTCGGGCAGCCGCCGAAGCATCGTCGAGCCAGATAGAGAACACGAGGGAAACGCTGCGACAAATGTTTGGGGCCGAGTCCACCACAGCCAGTGTGGTCCACGACCAAGGAGGAAGCCCAAGCCCATCTGCAAGTACGCTGGGCCCATAATGTGGTATACATATGCAGAGAGCCCACTGCTGTATTCCTTTTCTCTTGGCCCAAAGTAACCATGTGGTGGTTGGCCCGTGCGCTCAGTTCACCACTGGTCACGTAATAAGGAAAAAGTCTACTTTTCCTCCCCCAACTTTCACGAAAGTCCGCTTTTCCTCCCTCTACTCTAAAACCGGGCAAACCACCTCTCTCAACTTTTCAAACCGTACATTTTACTTCCTTAGAGCGGTTTTCTACAGTAAACGGTGGTTTTGCTATAGTGAGGCGGTTTTGTCTTTTTCTTTTTAAATTTATTTCGACTGAATTTTGAAAAATCATAATAAATTATAGAAAAATTATAAAATGGAAACTTCAATTTTGTTGGACTCCACATGAGTAGATCTACACAGTGAATATATAATATGGTATGCTTTAATACAAAGTTTTTGCTACCAAGGTTTTGTCTTTTTCTTTTTTATTTATTTGGCTGAATCTTTGAAAAATCATAGTAAATCACAGAAAAATCATAAAATAGAAAGTCTCATTTTTTTGGACTCCACATGAGTAGATCTATACAGTGAACATATAATACGGTATGCTTTAATCCAACAAAATAATTATAGAAGCTGCAGCTATGAATTATTTCAATTAATTACAGAAAAGCATAGATCTAAAGCTACAATAAAAATTTTGTACTAAAGCATACCATATTATATATTCACTGTGTAGATATGCTCATGTGGAGTCCAACAAAATTAGATTTTCCATTTTATGATTTTTCTGTAATTTACTATGATTTTTCAAAGATTTAGCCGAAATAAATAAAAAATAAAAAGACAAAACCTTCATAGCAAAAACTTTGTACTAACGCATACCATATTATATGTTCACTGTGTAGATCTACTCATGTGGAGTGCAACAAAATTAAATTTTTTATTTTATGATTTTTCTGTGATTTACTATGATTTTTCAAAGATTCAGCCGAAATAAATAAAAAAAAGAAAAGACAAAACCGTCTCACTATAGCAAAACAACCGTTTACTGTAGCAAAACCGCCTTCGAACCGCTCCAGGGAGGTAAAATGCACGGTTTGAAAAGTTGAGGGAGGTGATTTGCCCGGTTTTAGAGTTGAGGGAGGAAAAACAGACTTTTGTGAAAGTTGGGGGAGAAAAAGTAGACTTTTTCCACGTAATAACTATGTGAAGGGCTGCCTTCATTATTCTCCGGTTAACACGTGACTTCTTTTATTTTCTTTCTCTATTTCATCTTCATTTCTCTTTTATTTTTTATTTATTCCTTTGTTACTTAGAATGAGTCGCGCTCTTTTTCCAGGACGAGTCGCTCTTTTTTTTCTTTCCACGCCCGAGCAACTCATTTCACGCCGTCAGTTTTTCTTTTCTTTTATCTTTTCTTTTTTCCTCTTTATTTTTTCTTTCCTTTCTACTATTTCTTTTTCTTTTTTGTCTTCTCTTTTATTTTTTTTGTTTTGTTCTATTATTCTTGTCATATTTTATTCTTGTTTATTTTTCTTTCCTTTTATTCTTTTTATTTTTCTTTCTTTTCTTCTATTTCTTTTTTCCTTTCCTTTCTTTTTTATTTTTTTATTTTTTTGTGATATTTTATTAATCTTTTTGTTCCCTTTTTCTATTTTCGTTTTTTATTATATGTTTTCCTTTTCTTTTTCTTTCCTTTCATTCATTTATTTTCCTTTTCTTTTTTCTATTTATAATTTTATGTTTCACTTTTCTTATTTACGGACACACGTGATGTTCGTGTAGTATACATCTAATGTTCTATCATGTTTTTCTTATATCCACGAGTAGAAATGTGATGTTCTACAATGTATTTTGTAATATTCAGTAACATTTTTTCTTCTTTTTATTTAACTCTAATTAAGTACTTCACTAATTTTATTATTTTTATTTTACATTTTCATGATATTTGTGATGTTCTCGTAGTATACATATGATGTTCTATGCTATATTAGCGATGTTCGTATAGTGTTAATGTGATGTTCTACGGCGTATTTCTGATGTTCGGTAGTATTTTTTCTTCTTTTTGTTTGACTATAATTAATTACTTTACGAATTTTATTTTTAATTTTTACATTTCATGGTACACATGATGTTCACATAGTATACATATGATATTCTATGCTATGATCTGCGATGTTCGTGTAGTGCTAATGTGATGTTCGACGATTATCTTTAAATACAGGTTCATTATGAGATAAATGCTCATTAAAATTTTTTATCGAAATATATCTATATGTGGTCTTGTTTTGTAGAGTTTATTGAAAGGAACACAATGGTGCAAGTGGATTTTAATTAATATACTTGGTTTAGGAGATATGGTTTTTTTACCTCAAAAAGTATGGAATATGTGCTAATGTTAGCAATTTCGGCTTTTAGTGCATGACTGCTGCATGATCTGGTGTTTGGCCCAAGAATACAATTGAATGGGACCCAATTTGATGAAGTGAGGAGGGAATTTTTTTTAGGGGGAGAGGGGTCGGCAGGAGTGACCACGCCATCTGGTCGGCACCTAGGGGCTCCCAGTTCGGTGGTGGATTGTTCGGCTATGTTTGTTTCCCTCTCCTAAACTTTGGCCCATATCACATCGGATGTTTAACACATGCATGGAGTATTAAATATAGACTAATTATGAAACTGAATGTACAGATTGAGACTAATTTGTGAGACAAATTTTTTAAGATTAATTAGTCCATGATTTGACAATATAATGCTACAATAAACATGTGCTAATGACTGATTAATTAGGCTTAATAAATTCGTTTCACGGATTACTAAGTACTTATATAATTTGTTTTATTATTACTATTCGAACACTCGATGTGACACCCCATGTGACACCTCTAAACTTTAGCCCCTGAAGTGTTGTTTTTTTAAAAAAATTGGACGCCTGCTTTGATCGATGCCATTCAAATTTATTTGTTTTATAGGAGTTGGATCCATGGAGCTGACCTCTAGTTTTTAAGAACGAGTAGCATCTAGAGTATCACTAGCACGCAGAACCTCCGTACCATCATGCCTGGAGTTAGGGATGAACAATAACAAAGCATTTGCATATCCATCATCCACAAGATAAAACTTCCCGTCAGGAACTTGGAAACCCTAGGAAATAGCTGATCGAAGAACTCCAGCATCTGAAGCAGACCCTTCCTACCCACAGGAGATAAATGTGAAGTTCAGGTTGAAGTCACATGCTACCATGACACTCTGAGATAGTGTGCCTTTCCTATTCCTATATGGGGGGCTCTCTCCTCTGCAATTGTGATAGGCACATGTGTGCCATCGATAGCACCAATACAGTTCTGTAAAAAAAATGAAACTTAAGAATAGAGCAAAATGTCGGGGAAACAGTAAGGTCTAGTGTTATGCCTCACCTGAAAAGGGCCAAAATCTAGGATCCGTCGCGATCTTGGGGTGAGTTTGGTTGGAAGTTGGAAGCTTCAAAAATCTATAGGTGAGAGTGGGAATGATATTGAAAACTGCCCTTATGTGCCTGTGGACAGTTTCACCACTATGCTGAAATGTTTTCTTCAGTCTATCATTGCTAGCATTGTGTGAAATCATATACATAAACATCCCTAGCTGCTCCTCAACGGTAACACCTCGTGTGTCACGCAATAGACCCTCACACCTAAGATAGTTATATGTCTCCTTAAATATCCGTGTCTCCATACGAAACTCAGATTTACACCAATTCTCGTGCCCCTCCAGAATTTCCTTCACCTTCTTAGCACCAGTATACTCAGAAGTATGCTCTGGCCTCTTCTCTTCATTCAGAAATTCAAGTATTGCAGGAACAATGACAAAAAACAATTTGTTGTCATCTTCATCTTCTATTTGTATGAATTTCCTAATTTTCTCCTTCCTAGAGCCCATTATCTAAAAGTTGCAAACAGAAACAAGCTGAAATATTGGCCTACTTATGTATTTATAATTTTAAAAATTAAGCTAGCTGACATAAGCAGCTACAGCCTGCATCACAAACTGAACTGCAGAAGGGTCAAGTTAGACTCCTACTGCAACCAGCAAGAACTAAATTAGATCTTATTTAGAAAACTATATCAGACAAATGGACAAGAAATATTGTTGTACTTTTGGTAGATTGCTGTACCATGAAATTAACATTGCACGGGAAATGAAAAACTACACTCAGATCAATCAGCAAATACTTAACTCACTGAGCCACTATCAAAATGAGTTGCAAAAATAAAAGAGGGGTGCCATTTTCACAAGAAGACTAGATAAAATAGTGCCTAGCAGACTAATTTTATTTAATTTCTTACCACACATGATTAGTGTTTAAGTTTTGGCCAAACAAACTTGGCATATTGAGATGGCAAAAAAAACACAAAGGTGACAAGAAAGTAGTGCTATCTTCTTGGAATAAATTTTCATTGCCTCAAGCACAACTTGCATTATCAGAAGAGAACAAAAAGAATCACCAGGGCATGGATTAAAACAGTGTCCTGTTCTCAATGATGTTCGACAACAGAACTATTAGCTACTGACTGTTCTATTATCCTCATATAACTCTCTAAGACACCATCATAGCACATCGACACCTATAAGACCCTAGAGGATGCCAGTTATCATGCACATCAAGCTAGCTTCAGGGCATTGCGGCACACAAGGAAATACATTTAACTCGCCTAAACATATATGGGAAGCACCATTATACAAGCTGTTACAAGCCTTTGAGTTTCAGATTCAGGCTTCAGTGCCGTAGCGTTCTCAATTTGACAATCGTGGTTAACTCACTATTGTTTCATTATCACTGGTTTAGACACTATGTAGGTTGCAGCACTACAATTATAACAGAGCTTCAGATTCAGGCTTCAGTTCATACACTCTGCCTACTTACTGAAGTTCTAACATCGTCAAACTAGTAGATATTATTTTGCCTAAAAAAAGAGTTGATATTTCTTTTACAACAAAGACCGTTTCCAGCCCAGCTTATATTGAAAGCTTAAAAAATCATTGCTAGCATGAATCAGACTTATGGCTACCATAAATCAGACTACACACCAGATCCAAACTCTCACAAGTACATGCTAGGGCTAAGAACATCAGACAAGCAAAGAGAACACTACCAGGCCTCACAAACAAGAATACGCAATACAAGGATTATGATTTTACCTCGGATTGGGTCGGAGGATGGTGAGGGGAGGGGAGCGGCGTTTCTTCCGAGCGGACCGGCGGATGGAGAAGCGGCGCTGCCGGTACGAAGGAAGTCGGGGCGGTGAGCGGAGGGGCGTCGGCATTTCTTCTGGGAGGATGGAATGTGCGCCGCACTGGTACGAAGAGAGTCAGGGCTGGAGGGAGATGGGGACGTGTGGTGGCGCCACTCAAACCCTAGCCGCCATGCCTCTCCATCCTTTGCGAGTCGTAGTCGACGAAAAGAGCGAGGGAAGCGGAGAAGGGACGGGAGAGAGAAACACGACTCCGGAGATGAAATTTTATTCCCCTGCGGATCGACGGGGAACGGGTTGAGAAGGCACGGGTCTTTTTTAGCGGAAGGGGTATCCAAACGGCAACGCGGATTGGTGGGGGTGCCGCTCCCACGGGCCTCACGCTCCCCGCGCGTCATGCAGGGATCCCCGTGGGTATCGGCCTATCCAAAGGAGCCCTTACTGGCTTCCTGACCGCTTCAGTTTACTCGCATCCCATCGTATTCGCATCTGTTACGGCTGCGCGCTATCAGCAGGCAACAGCGGAGGGCAGATCGCAGCGGCAGGTTCTCCATCGCGTCTCGCGGGCGTGCCACGCCACACATCGCCAGCTTGCGCCCTCTCGCTTGTGTGGAACTGCTACGATCATTCGATCAACAACAGGAGCAGCTGAGCCTGAGCAAGAGAAGTCCGCACAAGCCAAGCAGGTATATTTTATATTCCCAAACTAAATACTTGTTTGTTTATTTCTATTTTCTAATTGCTAATTCTCTTGTCCTCTTTTGTCTTTCCTAAATAAAAAGGAAGTTTCCCTGTCCTCTTTTCTAAAAGAGTTAATTTTGTGTGTTGTCACAGCAAAAAAAATATGATTATATGAATATTTATATTATATATACATATATTAACATATAATCATGTGTTACCACTATTTGTCTGCCCCCCCCCCCCCCCCCCCCCCCCAATCATTTTGCTGGTTCCGCCACTGCCCATCATGTCTGGAATTAGGGATGACTAATAGCAAGCCAATTTTAATTTTTTTGAGTTTGGTTTGATATTGACACAGTCTTATTTATCATAGTCTTCTAAATTATTAGAGACATAACTTCATAGTGAGCCTAACTAGATGAACAGAAATGAAAAGTGGTTTTTAGAATCAACTCGTTTTAATTCTAAAAAAAGAGAGAAATTCAAGCGGAGCAATTTTGAAATGAAACACCAAGCACTACATACTACAGAATCGACCTTCACGGTCGGCCCATCAGTGGTAAGTCCTCACTGCCGGTTCTTAGATTGAAAATCAAAAAAATATTGGGGTCCTCAAAAACCGACAATGAAGATCTATATCACTACCAGCTTTTGGCTTAAGCCGACACTGATAGACCAAAGTACAAAAGCAACGAGCTCCTCCCTCTTCTCTCCCATCCTGAGCACACGCAGTGCTGGCCCTAGGGAGGTGCACGGGGTGCGACGGCCAAGGGGCCAGGCGAGGGAGGCGCCCAAGCCCAAATATACAAACCCTCAGGCCCCCTATTCCATTAGTGAATTGATGACCACGTGAGCAGCCGAGCAATCGCGTAGAGGCCCCGACATCTGCGAGATATGAAGAGTTGTGCGCCGCGCGGAGCCGCGCTGCTGCAGACCCGGAGAGCGGGAGACACGGACGGACACGGTGCACGGCTGCAGTGACCAGGCATGAGGCGCCCAAGCCTCCAGGGCTCCACCGCTGATCAGTTTTGAGAGAACTTGGAGACAAGTTTTGCGATCAGCATCTGCCCACCAACCGATCAGTTTCAGTTCATCAGGCCCTAGCTCCTAGGTATTTTTTTCCTTATTTGTTTTAATCCAAATTAATTATTTGTATAGTATTTAAAACTTCTACTAGTACTCTGTACTCATATAGTCGTGTTTTTCATCTAATTTAGGTGTTAGAATTTTAGAATGTTACCTAAGAAACATTTGTTGGGGGCTGAGTTGAAAACAAAAAAAAGAAAGGATCAATTTATTCAATCACAAAATGCCTGATGATAATCCTGTAGATGCACCCCATATTGAAGAACAAGGGCAGCAACAAGTTATTGATAATTTAAGTGAACAAGTTGATGCTAATGACGATGTTACAGAGAACGAAAATTTACAGCCTTCCTCTCAACCTAAAAGCAATTGATGTGCAAGAAGCTTCTATTCATGATGTCTTTGATCCTAGAACTTGGGGAAATCTTGATAATAAGGGTATTGATTGAAAAAGGGCCGGTGAGAGAACTTGAGTTCCCTGTATATTCTTATAATAGACGCTTTTCATTAGATTTGTTTTCGCTTTGCAAATAAAATTAGCATATATATATATATATATATTATAAGATTTATACATGGTCTAGAGAGGCCGTTAGGACGAGTTCACCAAAGGGTCCTCAAAATCCTAGGACCGGCACTGAGCACACGCATCTCCAGGAACCAGGATTAGTACTTACTTTGTATTAACTATCGTTCTATGTCAGCATCATTAACTATCGTTCTATGTTAGCATTATGGTGACATATAGGATATACCCACATATATAGGATTCAAAGTGAATGTCCTCTCTGTTTTGTTTGTCGTTTTTCTTTCTGTTGTCACGTCAATCTTGGTGTCACCGGGTACTTTGTTGCAAACATGATTGGTTTACTGTCGAGGAGGCCAAGCTTGCTCTTTGTACGTGTGAGAATACCCGCCTTGGGTGTGAGTTTTGACGTTGATTGTAGCGAGCGCCGAAGCGAGACTCAGGGCAGGTCGGAGGGGGGGTGTGGGCGGGGGGAGGGCAGCGACGATTGCTGCGGCCAGAGCAGCGGCAGCCTCGTCGGCAGAGGCATCGGCATCGTCAGGGAGAGGCGTCGGGAGACGGGGGAGAGGAGAAGGCGGGTAGGAGGAAAGTCAGGGAGAGGTATGGTACCTTGCTGATACCATATGAGAATACGCGGCTTGGGTTTCCATTCATTGAACAAGTGTTTATAATACAAGTAACATGACTCTTCATATGCTAAGACTCTTCGTTCTAGGCTATTCACATTCTAATACTTTGCTTCTTGCCGTCTGTTAGACTGTGGCTGATTGAAGCCTGCTGCAGCGGTGGCAAGCGGCAAGTGCCCAGCATGTGATTTACAGGTACGCAGTTGGAATGCCTTAACATTTTTAGGACTAGGAAGGTAGCAGATGGTGCGAACCTCAGGGCGTCCGCAAAGTGAAGCTGGCCTGGGTTACATGTTGTTGCTTGGATTCGTTGTATTTTTTTTTTTTACCAAGCAGAAGTAACACCCGCACTTGGAGACGACCAGGAACATCACAACAGCTGGTTTCGCCGGCCCTCACGCGTTACAACTGTCTATGCGCAACTGGCGGCCGGCGAGAGAGGCCTACGGATGTCCCTAGAAACCACCTTGACAAGCAGCTGTGGCCACCTGCAACAAGCTTGCCGCCTCGATACATCAGCTCACACCCATGGCTCTATGCATGTGCAACCGCCGCAAGCGCAACACGTTATCGATGGAGACCATCCCAGCGACCCAGCCGTGGAGGCATGCATCAGGTTCGTCGATTTTTCCTTGGAGAACCGTGGAGGCATGCATGACCTTGGCAGCAGCATTGTCTCAAATGTAGTGCCAGTCCCAGTTCAATTGGTCCGCCGTAATAATCAAGAGCAATGCGTGATTAGCTGCCAGTGCACCAGCTCATTGCTTTGTTTTGTTGTTCTTCCCACGCGTTAACCTTGTTGCTGAATCCGCCCTTTAATTTCTTATTAATACTTTTTTTATGTAAACCCCACCCCACCCCTTATAAATTCACCTGCATTCGCTGATAGCCAACACTATCGTCTCTCTTTCTCTCTCATAAAAGCCGGCAAGCTCATCCAGTTGAGAGGGGGGTACGGTGATGGAGGCTACGTCATTGAGCGTGGGGAAGTCCGTGCTAGATGCAGCACTTGGCTACGCCAAATCCGCGTTTGCGGAGGAGGTGGCCTTGCAGCTCGGTGTCCAGCGCGACCAGGCTTTCATTAAGGACGAGCTCGAGATGATGCTGGCTTTCCTGATGGCCGCGCATGAAGAGCGTGACGAGCACAAGGTCGTCAAGACCTGGGTGAAGCAGGTCCATGATGTCGCCTACGACGTCGAGGACTCCCTTGAGGACATTGCAGTTCGTCTGGAGAAGCCATCTTGGTGGCGCATCTTTCACATGCTGCTTGAGCGGCGACGCGGGGCCAAGCAGATGAAGGAGCTCCGAGCCAAGGTTGAGGATGTTAGCCAGAGGAACGTGCGCTACCGCCTCATCAAGGGCTCCGACACCAAGCCTACCACTGGCACAGGTGAGTCCAACATGACTGGTGAAACAATGTCAGGCATAGAAGAAGCAAGGATGGAGAAGGACAAAGCAAAAATGGATCTCATTAGGCTGATCAACAACATGGATGAAAACCTTAGAGTGATTGCTGTTTGGGGAACAAGTGATGTTCCGCGGGAGATGTCTATCATAAAACTAGCCTACGATGACCTCAAAAGAAAGAAGAAGTTTGAATGCCATGCCTTAGTTCAAATCATGCACCCTTTCAATCCAATAGAGTTTCTGCAAAACATTATCAGGCAATTCTATGTTGATTCTCTTGAAGAAACAACGACGACAGAACTTAGCCTTGTGGCCCAAGATTTGCGAAGTATGGGAATGAGGAGAGAAGGTGACTTGGTTGATACATTTAAGAAATATTTGAACAAGAAGAGGTACCTGATAGTGCTTACTAACCTATCCAACGTTGAGGAGTGGTACCGGATTAAGGCATTCTTCCCAAGCAACAACAAAGGAAGCCGACTCATAGTGTGTGCAGATCAAGTTGAAGTTGCCGGCTTATGCGTTGGACCAGAGACTGTGTTACCAGAGCACAGACTATTGTCTTCTAATAACCAGGCTCTTTATGCTTTCTACGAAAAGGTAATCCTACTAAATATCTTAGATATATCACATATCTACCATTGAAGAACAAAAACTTTAATTTATTTTATATGAAAACTTTTAAATCATTTTGAAGATTCAAACATATGAATCTAGAGTAGCACTTAATTAACCTAAAATTTGTTTCTAGGGTTCACAAGGTGGAACAAATCCAATGAATGAAGGTTCTAGCTCAAACACTACAGGCACTGTTAATAGAAGTAAAAACTCTACAGAGGAAAAGGGGTTGTTGACTCGTATGGAGACAACACTAGCTGCTTTTAAGGAATATCAGCTCATTGGGAGAGAGAATGAGAAGACAAAAGTTATAGACATGGTTTTGAATTTCCATAGCCAAAAATTTGAGGTGATCTCTATATATGGAATGGGTGGTATTGGGAAAACAACTTTAGTCAAACATGTCTACCAAAGCCAAGAGCTCAGTGCAATGTTTGAGAAGTGTGCTTGTGTCACTATCAAACGTCCTTTCAATCCTAGGGAGCTCATCAGTAGCTTAGTTGCACAAGTGTGTGGGAAACAAGAAGCTTCACAACTGGGCGATAAGGAAGAAGTTGATGGTCACATATTGGCTGATCTTTTACAAGGAAAACGATATTTGATCATTCTTGATGATGTATCATCCACCAAAGAATGGGATGCTGTAGCAAAATATTTCCCTACAACTGTTACAACAAGCAGGATTGTAGTAACCACAAGGGAAGAGAACATTTGCAAGCACTGCTCCAAGGAAGATAGAAACATATATAAGCTCGAGCTTTTGCGAGACGAAGATGCACATAAACTCTTTGCAGAAAAGGTATGACATATGGCATATAACCATGCCTTCTTTATTTGAAGTATAACTACATTGAAGACATACAAACTGATTTAATTGGGAAAGATTTCTTATTTGTTCATCCTCTAACGTGTGCACACACATAGAAACTTATCAACAAAAACTAATAGAAACTAGGATAGTTTTTCATGTTGTTTAATATGGTGCCATAGGATATTTTGCTAATGTGTCAACAATACATTAGATCGGAGAGAGATGAAAACCATAAGAACTAGCTACACCTTGTGTAAGAAACTAGGTGTTGCACAAAATTAAAGTTTAAGAAACTACATGAAATCCATTAGAGCAACTACAACAATTGTCTTACATCCAAGATAACTAGTATTTTTATTGATGTGGAAGAGAGAAGGAATGAAAGAGAAGAGAGCTTACTTGGCTCTCTCGTACAAGCAACAAGCTGGGCATAGGAGCCTATATAGTGATGGGCCCAAATAGCAATTATACATGAGGAATAGGAAAGAGAATATGAGACATTATACAACATTAATAATAAAGAAATTATAGATAAATAAAGGACAATTATTGTATAGCTTAGCTTTTATAACTTGACTTATAGCCAAACATTTGGCTCTAATATTGACTTTGCTCTTGGAATTGGCATCACAAGATACCAAGACAGAATAAGGGAGAGATGAGGAAGATGAATGTGGGAGAGGATAAAGATGATCGGGAATTTATTTGTAGCCATAATTACACATTATGTATTGAGAGCGATAATTTCTTAGGTGGTGCATATATGGCATGGCATGTCATAGAAACTACTAAGTAGTTTCTTCTTTGGGATTGCCCTGAGGTATCATAGGAATTCTTGTACCAAAAAATCAAGATTTCATGTGGGTAGCAACTTTCGTGAGAGTTATAAACAAACTCTTATGAAAAAATATTATTTTGTAATGGTGGTGTAATAAAAAAAAACCTTCACGAAATTAAATTTTTATGAAGGATCTTGTGTTTACCATATTTAATTTTGATTCTAGTGGTTGGGTAACAATAGACAGTAATGGGTTATATGGGAGTTCATTCACCTAGAGAATCCTATAGTTTGGACAAATTCTAATTGCTTTGATATCTTATATTTTAATACAGAGGGAGTAGTAGGTAAGACAATAGTGGACCATAGATAATGAGGTGGAAAAGCTGATATATTCTTTTCCAGAATATTGTGGTTATCTTCATGAGAGAAAATCTATATTGCATCATAGCCAATTTAAAAAATAAATTAGAAAGATGTTTTTTCCAACTATTGTGTATGTGCTTAAATCTTAAATCTAAACAAATTTAGGTGTTTGGGACGGTTACACATTTGGATGAGCAATACCCTGAGTTAGCTGATGAAACAAAATTGATATTGAAGAAGTGCAAAGGACTTCCTCTTGCAATAGTCACAATGGGTGGTTTCTTGGCTAAGCAACCAAAAACTCTCATGGAGTGGAGAAAATTTAATGAGCATATTAGTGCTAAGCTAGAGGTGAATATGGAGCTTCGGAGGATACCAAATGTCCTTATTAAAAGTTATGAAGGTTTGCCTTACCACCTCAAGTCCTGTTTCTTGTATTTGTCCATCTTTCCTGAAGACTACAATATTAGCCGAAGACGCTTGGTGCAACGGTGGATTGTAGAGGGTTACTCAAGTGAGGTACGTGGCAAGTCCTTGGAAGAAATAGCTGACAGCTACTTCATGGAACTCATTGACAGGAGCGTGATCCTTCCCTTTAGGAAATCAATTGCTAGTGGATAAAGAATTGATTCTTGTAAACTTCACGATCTCATGCGTGAAATTTGCATCTCAAAGTCAATGGATGAAAATCTTGTTTTTCGACTAGAGGAAGGTAGCAACAACTCAAATAATAAGGGCAAGATTCGTCATGTTGCCATAAGTAGAAATTGGAAGGGTGATAAGAGTGAGTTTGAGAGTGCAGTAGGTCTTACATACGGTCACTAACAGTGTTTGCAACGTGGAGGCCATTTTTCATCTGTGAGAAGATGAGGTTGCTACATGTGCTAGACTTAGAAGGCACAAGGGGTCTACTTGACCACCATCTTGAGCACAATGGGAGGCTGATTCACCTGAAATATATTTCTCTAAGACGATGTTATGGAATCTATCACTTGCCAGATTCATGGGGTAACCTTAGGCAACTGCAGACACTAGATATGAAATTCACTTGCATATGCAACCTGCCTAAAACCATCATGAAGTTGACAAAGCTACAATATCTTTTTGTTGGGGGTTTGGCACCTCATTTTGTTATTGACTCGGATGAAAGACTACCAAAGAATTTGGCAAAGATTTGTGGGGCATGTTGTGCACCACGGCTTCTCAAGGATGTCGAGTGGATGTTGCTTGGGCGAGGTGGTGATGATCCAAATTGGCAAGATGTGTGCACTTTCTGGTACCATGCTGTGTTCCCTACTTTGGCATTGAGAAGAATAAATCCATATGGTGTTGTAGTGCCAAGAGGGCTTGGGAAGATGAAAGGCCTACGCACATTGGGTATCGTGAACATCGCAAGCAGTGGGAAAGCTATTCTACAGGACATAAGAAAACTCACCTTGTTGCGCAAGGTAGCTGTGACAGGCATTAATCAGAAGAACTGTCAAGAGTTATGTTCCACTCTTGATGAGCTTAGCCGTCTAGAATCATTGTCAATGAAATCGAAGGAGTCAGATTTACGTGGCTGCTTGGATGGTGTGTCATCACCTCCAAAAAACCTCTGGATCCTCAAGCTGGAAGGCAGCATGGTCAAATTGCCAAAATGGATCGGTGGTCTCCAAAGTCTTGTGAAGTTGATGCTGCACACTACGAAGCTAATGGAGGTTGATGCCACCATGCAAGTCCTTGGCAAGCTACCAAACTTGGCCATCCTGAGCCTGAGATGGAGGTGGCATGTGCTCCATTTCCTTGAAAAGGTGCGTCTAACTTTTCATCAGGAGGCATTCCCGAGTCTGATGGTGCTGCATCTGTGTGACATAAATATGCTTGAGTCGGTGGAATTTGAAGCAGGGACAACGCCTAAGCTTGAGCTGCTCCTGTTTCGTGATAAATTAGACCACACATGCTCCATCTCTGGGCTGTCATCTCTCCCGAACCTCAAGGAAGTTGTGATCATGGATCAAAACTGCAGCGTGGAACTGATAGGAAGCCTGCAAGGTCAGGTCTCCGGCAATCCAAATAACCCCGTTTTGAAGAGGAGAGATCTAGCTGCTTATTACGTACCTTCTTTCTAGAGAACCAATTGAATCGAAGGTACACCTTTTAAATCGCTGACCCCTTTCCCTTTGGTGTATTAATTAATTATTAAAATTAAAACTTGCCTGGGTTGTGTTTCGTTTTAATCCATGTACTATCTACTGGTATGTCCACTTGCAGCTAAAAAATCTGTACAACACAACACATCAGTTGGGCTTGGGCATGCAAAAATAAAAAAGGTCAACAGGAAAGATCGCTATGCTAATCGCCACTCGGCGGTCGGATCAAAAGAGGTCTCCTAAGGCTCTGTCCGTTTCCCCGAGAATGGACACCAGGAATAATTCTCGGCCGGAACCATTATTTAATTTATATAAGTTATCGTTATCTGGAATGATTCCTGGCATCAAAATGCCCTAACCGAATGAGGCCTAAATGATTTGACATCCAACTATGTACCGAGCTTAACGAGCAAGTCAAAGTCGAGAGTCAGTTCAAAATCAGCTCATTTTTTATTTTAAAATAAAAACGAATGTAATCAGAACAATTTTGAAATGAGACGCTGAGCCACTTTAATGAGCTTTTTTTTATATGCCCAAATTAATGAGCTTTTTGCCCAGTGCCGCTAATGGCACACAACACCATGTGCAAGTGCAATGCTGCAATCCATGCATCATGCACCACACCTTCAAACTGTACCCTGCCGTCTCATGAAAGAAAGAAGAAAAGATACAGCAAAATCGACCGGCATAAACGCACGCAGCTCGCGTGCATTGTACTCCGGCCTAGTAGTATGTACAGTTGTATTTCGTTTTCGAAAACGCCGACGTAGTAGCATTTTTTTTAGACAAAAGGTTTCCCCGACGTAGTAGCATTAGTACTGTATATGCTTGAGTTTGTTCGTCGTGGTTCTCTGCAACAGCCTGCAAAGTGAGATGTTGCAGCGGCCGTACGTCCCTTCGCTTCGTGTAACGAAGCTATAGGGTAATTTCTGGAGACAGATCGAGTGGGTACGGGAAGATGAAATTTGTATTACAAGAGGTCGCTGATGGGCACGGCCGCTGGAGGCTGCACTGATGATTCCCTGACGGCTCCGCCTTAACTCGTGCCCGCCCCATCGACCACCCTCTTGGCGTTGGCCTGTCAATCGTCAAACAACCGGATCCAATGCCGCTAATTATATTCTGTTGTATTCATGCCTGCATTACGTACGTACTGGGCCTGGGCCTGATGATTGGCATCATAATAACCTGTACACGGCCCAAGGTGAATGCGATGGAGCGTTGCATCCGGTAGTACACGTACAAACACAGCCCTCTGTCGACGTTGTTTTCCGCGGCAGCTGTCCTAGTCCTCTGATGTAGATGCTTGCCTTTAATCTAGCTCAAATGCTTGGGACAGGACGTCCGTCCGCCGGAACGCTCCTGTTCATGGGCCACGACGCCACGCCAGCCCAAATAACTCCCATGCAACCACGGATAAAATATCAGTCCAGCACAACAAATGTGTCAACGGGTAAGGCACCACCAACCTAGTAGACTGAGCAGAGCTTGACCGTCCCCATCCCCTCCCACCCACCCTCTCATCTCAGGCATGACGGCGACCTCTAGGGCTCCGCGGCAGCCCTGCATCCGCCCCGATCTACACGGCCCCCGCCCCAATCTGCACGGCGCCAGCCCCGATCTGCGGTGCGCGCGGCGTGTGCTTCGCCACCACCGACAAACACGTCCTCGCAGAGTTCCTCGAGGCCTCCATCCGCATGCCCAACCTCTCCCTGCCCCCGCGAAAGCGCTTCAACTTCACGCTGGCACCGGAATCAGACGAGATCTCTTCGCATGCCCTCGTTTCAGGCAACGCGGACGTGGTGCTGCAGTTCACCACCAGGTAGGTCATGGTCATGCGCGATGCTGTGTTTCAAGTGTTTCTGGACGTTTTTCAAACATGTTGCAAGCCTATATTTCAAGTGTTTCAGTTGTTTCAGATGCATGTTTCAATTATTTCATGTGGATGTTGCAAAAGTAAATTGGGATGTTGCATATGTTGCAATGGTTGTACATGTATATTGCAAGTGTCTATCTCCAATGTTTCATCTGTTTTTTGTACACGTATGTTACAAATGTTTAAGTGTTTCATCTATCTTCTTTTGTATGTTGCAAGTGTTTCATCTGGATGTTTCAAAAGTAGATCGGAATATTACAAATGTTGCAATGGTATTTCGAGACGCGGCCTCGCGTGGACGCGCGTATGCACGGGAAACGGAGCGGCATGGGCCCCCATGTGAAGCGGGCGCATGCATGATGCAGGCGCACGGGCGGGTGCAGCTAGCGCGAGCATCCGGACGCTAGCACCCGGATCGGACGTCTGGGCGCTAGCAGTTCCATTAATCTAGTGATGCAGGGATGCATGCAGCGTGCTAAGTTTGGTTGTACTGTACAACAGCAGAGGACGCCTTATATATGCGAGAGTAGAAACTAACATTGCTGCCTGCTGAAGCCGGCAACTCCATCATACCTCCCAACTCACGTCTCTTCTAGGGGCGACTCCGCCGCCGCCGCCGCCACCTTCGGACCCGTTCCCCTCGCCTCCAGCCTCCCTGCCGGTGGTGAGGAGGAGCGGGTGTCCGTCCTTTTAGCAGATCTAATGTTTTTCTTAGGTTTTTTCTCCTTTTATTTTCATTTCCTCCATAATAATTCGGGCTAGGTTTTGGTTGGCCGTTTCGATGTTTTCAATCTGGCTTTCTGTTTCATACCGGATCACTGGTGGATGCATCGTCGTCTTCGGTGATGGCATGCTCTTCCTGGAGAGATCGAGGTATGTTGGCATAGTCATTCTCGAGGAGGGATTGGATCTATTTTTCTCCTTCTACGGGATCGTCTTTCCGGCTTGCTGGTGATGCTACTGGCGGTAGCGGATCTGCCCTTCCGGCTGCCGGTGGTGATGCTAGCGGCGTCGGATCTTATGTTCGGTTCAACCTTCAGAAGATATGACCGATGTGCTCTTGGCGCCCTTTACTCCCCATAGTGGTTGAGCTTATCACGCCTCTTTTGCGGTCTCCATATTCGTGGAATCTTCTGTTGGTAGGAACTGTGGTTCTCGAATCCAGATCTGGTGTACTTCCGTGGTTGCAATGGAGCTTCCTAAAGGGGTGTAGGCCGGCGGACGCGAGGAGGATGAAATATAAGGACCTAGTGGTATGTTTCAATGTAATTTTATTTTATGTTGAGGTCTTAGTTGTAAAAGGGGTTTTAATTTAATGAAATCCAATCCCTTTCTTAAAAAAAAGGCCGGCAACTCCATCAGGGAAGATGCTCTGAAAACTGCAGTTAAGCAAGTGGCTCTGAAGAGAAGGATTATATTTTCTGGCGAAAGGCAGCTGCTGCTACCACTTGCTCATTCTCCACCGATCTAATCTACTGGCCGTTGCGTTGACCCTACATCAATTCGCTCTACCTGCAGCTCAGTTGTTTCGAGGCCTGCTACTTCTTGTCGACAGAAAATACAGTACGCGTGTTTTCTGCTCGCTCGCGGCGCAGTCTCGTGCAGAGCGTCTTTTTATTCATTTTGTTCCTCCGTGCTCCTGCCGGCCGCTCGCACACACTTTAATCCCTAGCTAACGTGCTCGCTCCTCGATATGCTCCGCTATGCCGCATCCGCACGCCCACCCCGAAAGCAAAGCTGCGCTGCATCCATGTGCACCTGCACGCGGGACGCACAAAGCGAAGGAATCGTCGCGCAAGCCACCGAGGCCCGAGAGGGGGATAACATCCTATAGTTAGATTAATTGGCCAAAATATCTTGTAATTAACGTGTTACCTTTTTCTAACGAACATTAACGTGTACCTTGACCTGTTAACATATTGCATATATCGATCAAAGTGTTGTGCAATGCGTATATGTAGGTGTCACATTTTTTACATGATTGAGATGTCACCTTTTTTCTGAATGTGCCATTCGTACATGCCGCATATATATAGAGGTGTAACATGCACACCAGACTGAGATATGATGGCCGTGGGGATTTTTTTCCTCTGTTTTTTGTTTTCTATATAGTTATTTTAATAGAAGCGACTAATGCACGCACGTGCATGCGTTAGCCTTACCGCACGCACACCCCAATTAAGGAAGAATTCAAAAACTATGCTTTCTGTTCTGGGTAGGTAGCACTGACCATGTGCACGCTTCCTAGGCCTTTTCAACACGCAAACAAGGCTCCAGAACACCATCACCACCATCGGTGGGGCAGCTAATTCGCCCAAAAAAATCACGTACGTACAAATATGCAAGAATACTATTAGCTTCCTCTCACACACTAGAATTACACATTGATAAAAAAAAATAGAATCAACTAGATCTGTTACTAGAAAGCAATTCGGTTCTTTTGCATCACCTGATAGCAAATAGTACTGCATTTTCTATTGCATAAGAAGATTTGATCCTAACAGATAAGCAATTCAATTCTTTTACATAAGCAATTCAGTTCTTTTGTATAAGCAAAATAGTAATGTCATTCCTACTGCATAAGCGGATCTGATCCTAACTGATAAGCAAATCTAATCCTAACTCCTAACTTGGACATGTTAATGGCTAACGTTCATAATGCACATCTTGATGCATTAAAAAACCTTCTTGTGTTAGCTGTTGCACATGGTTGCCTTACACCTACAATTAAATAGAAGTACAGGATAAGCACATAGATGATAATGAGAACAGAAGAAAAAATGTTTAAATGAACTTAGGAGTTGAGGACGACCAAGCCTCAAATTTCAACTTTCTCAAAAAGGAAAAAAACACAAGAACAGTACATTCATTAAGTTGAAAAAAACTGACATGGACTAAAATATATTTTGTACCATGGACAGTCTTAAAAAGTGCGAGTCGGTCTTCAGTCTCATGTGTTCACACTGTGGGAAACTGATAGCTAGAGCTATTATGAAATTTCATGTACTAAACAAAACTGATAGCATGTACTAAACAAAAAACTCCATAAGTTGGTAGCCTTTTTTGCCTAATTTAGTACAGTATTATTGCCTAATGGGTTTGACTAAGTTGCCTACGTGTCATGATAATATAGCAACACACATTTATACTTATTGCTTTGCGTGCAGGGAATCATCATTTAGGTGTCAGATATATATCTTAATGAACTACCTCCAAATTTACAACAAAGTAGGTCCAATTGAAAACCCACCTGAAATTTGCGGTCAACAACAGGACTGCGCTCGTGCCGCGGGACAAGGGCACCATTGCAAGGTACGCAATAGGGGGCTGCAAGGCGGAAGGTGCTCAGGGGTGAGGTGCAACGCGGCTGTCACCAAGAAGCTTGCAAACTGCAAGTGAAACAAAGCAATTATGCCAATTCAGAGTATGAATTGGACAATCCAGTATTTCTATGTATGCTTAGAAATAAAAAACTCACATGAAGCAAATATGGTAATGTTGTAGTGGATTGCATTTTCTTAGGCAATTTAAGTGTCATTTATTAGGCAATAATGTCTTCCGAAATAGGCAATTTATGTATTTTGAAAAAGCAAGTATAGTGTCTGTGTTTATTTGCAACCCACAGCCCACCCCCTGGTTTATTTGCAAAAGAATAGTTCAAACAGAGGCAAGGTGATGATGTAAAAAAATAGACTAGTTTATGCATGTTTGATCAAACAGTAAGTACTTAGAAGTGGAAGACATAAACTAAATTATTCCCTTCGGTCAGTGAAAATTTGTCAACGGGAAGCAGTAACATGCGCACCAACACCGGAAAACACCTGTTCCTCGTTAACAATATGCTCCATACAAAAGTGCCAGCTGCCAGGCATTGAAGCCTATAGGAAGTAGGGACGGCATGCAAAAAGATATCGAACCAATGCCATGATAGTAATAAGCACCAGAACTCGCTGAAAAACAGAAGCTCACCTCACCTCGGATTCATTCCATGTTGCCACGAAATAAATCAAGTGAGGCGTAAAACCAGCGAGCTTCCAAGAACACATCACGTGCGATTTACAAACTCAATGCTATGAATATGATGCAGCGCTAGATAATGACGAAGCAAAATACCAAGTAACAAAGAATAGCTGCACTTGTGAAAAAATGGTATACTGACTAATTAAACCACACCTTAAGTAAAGAGCAATGATTCCATTTGGCTCGTGCTAATGTTGACAGCCAGTGACTAAAAACCTCTATTGGTGATGAGCAGGTTACTGCTGGGTAATGCTTTAGTGGATTGCATTTCCTTAGGCAGTTTAAGTATCATTCATTAGGCAACAATGTCTTCCTAATATAGGCAATTTATGTATTCTGAAAAAGCAAGTATAGTGTCTATCTTACCCTAACTTTCTATGCACAGAGAAATAGATAATAGCTAAAATCATGAACAGGTACTGCAAAAATAGAGCATGCCAGTAAATAATACCCAGTTCATCCATTCATACCTGAAAGTATAGTATCTTGTGGAACTTCATCGGGAGAATAATAAATGACATGAACTTTTGGATCCCCAGAAATACTCAAAGTATAATCATTGATATCAGACACTCTAGGTAAGAGTGATGGATTAATTTCATTCAGAGATTTCCACAAAGATAGCAACCAAGGATCTAAAAGCCCCTTCATATCTGATGTTGCACAACGAAGAAAATCCATTAAAGCTGAGAAAAAATGCTTCTGAGGGAAAAGAAAATGATAATGTACAAATTTTACAACCACAATGTCAAATTATTTACACAAAGCAAGTGAAATATTAAAATCATACCCTGAAGGGTGTTGGTCATCTCCCAGACCAATCTCTAGAACCGGTTCTGCACCAAGACGTGAAGGGGCAAGGTGCTCTGTTCCAGGCGGGCACTGCTGCAGCAGTGGAGCCGCTGCCACCACCAGGGGTTCATGCGCAAATAAAGACAGTCCTAGCTAATAATAGACATAAGTGGATTAGGTAAGCAACACAAAAAATTAACCATGATAGATATATTGAAGTGTTAGGAGTTCAATAGAGAACATATACATAAGACAGCTATCATATTTACTCTAAAAATAGCGATCAGTGAATTAGTAGGTGTTTTAGGGTGAGGCATGGTGGGTGAGCGAATTTTAAGCATACCACAAAGGCACAATGTAGCCGGTGTCAACTGAGCATGGCATGGATTGCCTGCAGCAGACAGTATCTATAGCTGTGTACAACAGACTAAATTTGAAGAAAAGAGATACATTTGATGAAATCGATCAAAGTCAACAAATTAACATGACTACACAAATGAAATCGATCAAAGTCAACAAATTAACCTTTGTATGTGCGATTATTTTAGGTAAATGCATCACTACACAAACGAATTTATGTTATCGCAATAGGCAATGTTGTACACTGTAAAATGTTTGTGAACAGGGCATCAGGAACTGATAGAATAATCTGCACGCATTTAGGAAAAATTTTTCCATTAAGGAACACAGGTGCACAGACACATGGCACATGGAGATTCACTGTTCATGGATTTGGCGGGAAAAAATAGGAATTATGGTACTCATACTCATAGGTTTTATAGCCTGACCAATGAAATCGTACCCACAAAAGAGTGGCAATATAACCTATAAAAGCAACTGCACTCTGAAACCTAGCGCCTACTTGATAATAGGTGTAAGTGGATTAGGTAAGTAGCGCAGAAAATTAGCCAATAGCCATGATAAATATATTGAAGTGGTAGGAATTCAATAGAAAGCATATAAATAAGACAGCTATCATATTGACTTCTAAAAGTAGCAATTAGTGAATCATTAGGTGTTCTCGGCTGAGACATGGTGGGTGATCGAATTAAGCATAACGGAAAGGCACAAATGTAGGCACTGTAAGTTTAGTAGGTACTATTGTACTGACTTTTCAATTAGACATGTAAGCATGGCATGTATTGCCTAGACCAGATAGCGTCTATAGCTATTTATAGTGAACTAAAACTCAAGAATAGACTGGAATGGTTGCTCACCTGCAGGTCCGCAACCTCTGCATGTTTTACTAAATCCGAATGATTGGACCATAACACCTACCAAACTCAATTTCCTGCAGAACAGAACATTAGCAGGAGGGTAAGCTAAATCAACATCAAACCTAATATATTACATTTCATGCAGAACAGAACGTGGTTATTAATTGAAACAACCCAAGTCGGAGGCTGGTTCAATATTACATTTATTGATATATCATAGTGCCTTACCATTCCAGAATGAAGTAATAAGATTCTCAGTGGATCCACTTAATGCAGCATACTGTATTTGAAGAAATAATTCTCATATTAGTTTCATAGCCTGGGAACAAAAGGTGTGCAGAGATATGAGGAAATCGCAAGATTGTAAAGGAGCAAATTTGTTTCCATAATAAGAAAAGCTAACGCATAGGCTTGCAATTGATACAAGTTTAGGCCTGCAATTGATACATAAGTTTAGGTCGCCAACACATGCAGTAAATAAATAAAAAAAAACAAACACTCTCATATGCCCCATTTAATATGGTGAATCACAAATTGATGAACTACAATCACCATCTGAAGCAAATGTGTGTACACGACTGCACAAAATCTACATCAATTTGAAGCGAATATGTAGTAGTCTCTAATGTAGTGTACTCACCAGAAGTGGCCAGGAGTACCTGCGCCTGGCAGAGGTTCGCTGAAGGGTGGAACCTGGACGACGGTCGGACGGCCTAAAGGCAGTGGTGGGGCATGGCCGGCTCGACGCGGACACGGACGTGCGACCAAGGGAGACGCCGGCGCCCGGCTGCGCCGCTAGGGTTTGGCCGCCCCGGGGCTCTCGTGGTGGCGCGTCACCTGTGGAGTCGAAGCCGGCGAGGGCGAAGCGGCGGTCTTGTGGCGCAGGCGGCGCGGTGGCCCGTCGCAAACTCTGCGGCTGCGTGGGGGGTAAGACGGAGGGCGCTCAGGAGCGCGGCCTCGGTGGCTGCGGTGGCGGAAGCAGGGGGTGGGAGCGGCGGTGTGGCACGGTCGGGGACGGAGGGAGAGAGGGGACGCGGTAAGGGAAGGTTCGGGAGCCGGGACGGGGAGAGAGAGCACGACTCGAGGCGGCGACCGGGCGAGGCGGGGTTGGGCCAGAAGCTTCTGGAGAGAGAGAGAGAGAGAGAGAGAGAGAGGTGTGGTGCGATGGGGAAGAAGGTGCGGTGGGGAAGAAAGGGAGTCGCGTGCACAGCCGCCGGGGAGGGTCGCCGGAGTTGGAGCAGCTCGCCGGCGCGGGGGAGGAGCACACCGAGAGCGAGAGAGAGAGAGAGACGGGTGTGCGGGCGTGGGCGAAATGAGTGGATGAGGTGCGTTGGGCTAAATCGCCAGAAGGAAGCCGGCCCTTGATGATCAATCGACGGCGGAGGGAGCGTGCGTGCGGGTGGACTAACGGACGCACGGCTGAAATAAAGTCTTTACCTATTTTAATTATTCAACTATTTAATCTTTTTCAAAAAATTCAGGGGTTGTAATTCATTCGAACTCTTACCTCTTAAAAGGTAAATGGTGTACCATAGCAAAGGTCTTAATTATATATCTAGATATATCATATATCTAGCTGCATAATAAAAGTTATGTATCTAAAAAAAAAGAAGGCAAAATGACCTATGACAGAGGATGGTATTAACATGTTTAGTAATTTGTCTATCCTACCTAGAGCCGAGACGATGAATCTAGTCTAGACATGATGAAGCTAGCTCAGGCCAGGACTGCTCTGCACTGCTTGTGGGTCAGTGATGTGCTAGCTGTTCCCGTTGTGCCTCCCCAAGCACCTTGAGGGACGGACACGGTGGAGGCTCAAGCTGCGTGCATCTGTTGTCAAGAGTTGCGACATTTAATTTCAGGCTAATGCTCACACGATGCTTTCATAGTGGCAATAGAAATGTGTGGCATCCTCAGAGGAGTCACATATCTGTGGGTGACTATGGAGTTTCCTTACCCTCCCGAGAGCTGGGGTGGCTGCAACAAGCAAAGGTGATGCAAATGACTCATCTTCCTCCTTATTCCTTCTCCCACCGGACCAGCTCCTTTTGCTTCGGTCCTTCGAATGACAGGGATGCATAGCACTTTAGCTTTAGCTAGGTGTAAGAGGCGTGTTGGGTTGGGGGTGGGGGGTGTGGGGTTGGGGTTGGGCTAGCGGTGGCTGTGGAAGTGGCGGCTAGGGTTGGGGGTGGCGTGGGAGCGGGAGGCGGCGGCAGATGCAGGGAGAGAAGAGAGGAGGAGATAGGAAGGAGCAATTGCTCGTCTATTGCTTCGTTTGATTGATTACATCCCCTAGTATTTATAGTCCCTATAGGACTTGGATTCTAAGCAACCTATGAGAGATCCTTATAGGATTGGATTCTCTCTTCCTTACTAACAAACTCCAATTCCATAACTAACCGAACTCTATATCCAAACTCTAGTAGACTCAATATGGCAACTCGGATAATGACGGCGGCGACGACGGGAGCGACGGCACCCTCCCTCTTGGGCGCACACAGCCCCTAGGGCGCGCTGGTGGAGGCGCCTGGCGCCCCTCCTTGGGCCCCTCTTGGCCCGTTTGCTCCATTGTGGAGGGCCTCCATTGAGCGCATGACACTAGGGATCGGAATAACTTTGCTTAAAGCCAGGAAAGCTAGGAAAGAGACACGTGTAACAAACACCTTACATTTGTTTCTCTACACTACTTTAATTTCTACAGTGCTTTTTGCTGCTGATTGTGAGTATGCCCTATAAAAGGTAAGAATGTGTTCCTGAGGTTAATTAGATCTTTGATGTTAGCATGAAAATTTCAGCTTACTGCCCTGTGTGGAGAATGCATTACTTCAGCATCTGTCCTTTTGAGTGTGCTACCATGATAAGGCAGAGGACGATGCCGCTTTGTTCCTCCTGTCACCTTGAAGCAGAAGATAGGAATACTTTATATTTAATTTGCAAAAAGCAAAGGATCTTCTTTGGCCTTCCTTTTTTTGGTAACTTGTTTTGCTTTCCCTTGAGACGCATGAAAGCATCAGCACGTGGGCATTCCTATTTCTTCTGCATATTAGGCCCCATTTAGTATAGCTTCGCTTCACTTGTGAAGTTCATTGGTGAAGCTGAAACCATTTTAGAAAAACAATCGGTAAAACAACTTCTGCTGTTACTCAAAAACAGTAAAATGTCTATATTATCCATTTATTTTTTTATTTCCTTTTCTTTTATTTTTATCCTTTATTTCTCTCGTATCTACCGTATCCAAATGCATCGGCCCTTCCGCCCCATTGACGCGTGACTCCCACCCGTCTTGCCTAACAATGGCGACGTCCGCTAAAAGGCCCTAGTTTGGTTTTGGTAATTCAGTTACAAGTTTGATGGGCTAACATGTATTTGATGAGAGATACACATGTGTTTAGTCCATATGTACACTAGTCACTAGTACAATCAAAACTTAAAGCCATAGTGGAGAGGTGGCTTGGTTATATTGCAATTTGCAAGTGCTCAACTAGTGCTTTAGAGGAGCTCAATAGGGCGGCTCTTAGTATTTTATTAGAGATGCTCAATGCACTAGCAGATACAGGATTAATGCAGAATCAATATATTGGCTTGATAGGTTGCATGAGTATAGGATATAGAGAATCAGTGCCCCCAAGTCCCAACCACCCGTCGTTTCGTCCTGCTGTCTTCCACCTCCTACGCTCCTCACTCCCCTCCGCTTTTCTCCACTGTCCACCACCCAAATCAGATCAAATTTCGCACGCTTGCTCAGCCAAATCGAGCTACCAATCGTCGAATCGAGTTGTTATTTCTTTTGCCAAATCGAGCCCCAAAGAAGCACCATCAGATCCCTCACGGGTGCAAGAGAAGACGACCCAATCCAGGGATCCAGCTTTCACAAGGAAAATTACCAAGCCTTTTCTTTTCACACGGATTGAGGTACAGACACGGATTTAGTGTGTAGTGTGCTCTCCTTTTTTTTTACCTCGTTGTAGAGCTGCTCATCAGTTTTCCCTCTTCATTCTGCAGCCACGATCGAGACATGGCACAAGTGCTGCCTGCAGTGGGTGCAGTAGCTGCGCAACATTCAACTCGCCATTGATACTACGTCTACTGGCAGTGCTATTTGCTTGTCGCCGTTGCAAACCACTCGCTGATCGACCGTCTTCCGCACAGACAGAAACACAAGGCCATACTTGATAGGAGATTAATGGATGCGACGGTAGTGAGCGTGGGCAAGTCCGTGCTCAGTGGAGCACTTGGCTACGCCAAATCCGCCCTGGCGGAGGACGTGGCCTTGCAGCTCGGCGTCCAGCGCGACCACGCTTTCATCAGGGATGAGCTCGAGATGATGCTGGCTTTTCTGATGGCCGCGCATGATGAGCGCGATGAGCACAAGGTCGTTAAGACTTGGGTGAAGCAGGTCCGTGATGTCGCCTACGACGTCGAGGACTCCCTCGAGGACTTCGCCGTTTGTCTCGGGAAGACATCTTGGTGGCAAGTCTTTCGCACGCTGCTCGACCGGCGTCGTGTGGCCAAGCAGATGAAGGAGCTTCGAGCCAAGGTTGAGGATGTCAGCCAGAGGAACGTGCGCTACCGCCTCATCAAGGGATCCGACACCAAGCCTGCCACTGGCACCGACCAGTCCAACATGACTGGTGAAACAATGTCAGGTACGGAGGAAGCAAGAAGGGAGAAAGACAAAGCAAAAGGAGATCTCCTTCGGCTAATCAACAAGATGGATGAGAACCTTAGAGTGATTGCTGTATGGGGACCAAGTGGTGTTATGCTTGAGACATCCATCATCAAATTTGCCTACGACGACATGAAAAGAAGCAAGAAGTTTGAATGCCACGCCTTGGTTCAGATCATGCACCCCTTCAATCTAACCCAGTTTCTGAAAAACATCATCAGTCAACTCTATGTTGATTCTCTTGAAGAAACAGTGATGACATCACAACAGGATTCTACTCCTGGGGCCCAAGATTTGCGGAGAATGGGGATGATGACAGAAGGTAATTTGGTTGGTGTATTCAAAAAATATTTGCGGAGGATGGGGATGATGACAGAAGGTGACTTGGTTTCTGCATTCAAGAAACATTTGAACAAGAAGAGGTACCTTGTAGTTCTTACTGACCTATCCAACATTCAGGAGTGGGACCAAATTAAGGCAGTGTTTCCAAGCAACAAAAAAGGAAGCCGGCTCATAGTGTGTGCAGAGCAAGTTCAAGTTGCCAGCTTATGTGTTGAGCCAGAGACTGCACTACCAGAGCATAAAAAATTGTCTTCTAACCAAGTCCTTTATGCTTTCTACGAGAAGGTAATATCCAAAACCCTTGTATCATGTAGCTTCTACTATACATTTCTCTAGCTTTACTTCTCACCTTTTCTATAATTGCAACTAAAATCATTTTGAACCCTGTGACAGAAGAAGTCATATTTCCCATGGAAGTATTTTTAAAACATTCCGAAGATTCAAAACATGATTAAGGGTTTCCATATGAATACAAAGCGATGCCTAACCTGGATAGCTTGTGTGTAGGGTTCACAAGGTGGAACAGATTCAACAAGGGAAGGTTCTAGCGCAAGCACTATGGACATTATTGATAGTAAAAGCTTTTTAGAGGGAAAGCGACTGACTCGTATGGAGACAATGCTAGCTGCTTTTAAAGAATCTCAGCTCATCGGGAGAGAGAATGAGAAGAAAGACCTTATAAACATGATTTCAAATTATTGCCATAGCCAAGACTTTGAAGTGATCTCAATATATGGAATGGGTGGTCTCGGAAAAACAACTTTAGTCAAACATGTCTACCAAAGCCAAGAGCTCAATGCAATGTTTGAGAAGCGTGCCTGTGTCACAATCAAGCGTCCTTTCAATCCTAGTGAGCTCATCACTAGCTTAGCTAGACAACTGCTTGATAAGCAAGATGCTACACAAATGGGTGAAAAGCAAGAGGCCAATGGTGACAAATTGGCAAGTCTTTTACATGGAAAACGAAATTTGATTATTCTTGATGATATGTCATCCACTACAGAATGGGATGCTGTAGTAAAATATTTCCCTACAACTATTACAACGAGCAGGATTATAATAACCACTAGGGAAGAGAATATTTGTAAGCATTGTTCCCAAAAAGAGAGAAACATACACAAGCTCAAGCTTTTGGGAGACAAAGATGCGCAAAAACTCTTCATAGAAAAGGTATGACACATAGCATATAATCATGCACATTTTATTTGATGTATAATTACATTCTAGGAAAACAAACTGATTTAATTGGGGAAGATAACAATGGTGATTTCTAGATCTGTTCTCCCTTGGAAAATGGTAAGAAGAAAATCACACCAAACTAAAAGACAAAAATGACCATGCTTTAATTTCTCTGTTGAAATATAAGGTATCGTATGAATTCTTGGATACATTATGGGGGTAAAGCAAATGACTCGTGTAATCCTTTCTTTATCAAGGACATCTTGTACTTACCATATTTAATTTTGAATCTAAGGGTTGGGTTGACAATTGGAATTAATAGTAGGTAGGATATGATTAGGGCATGATGGAGTTAATTCACCTAGAAAGCCTTATTATTTGGACAAATTTTGAATGTTCTGATACTTTATATTTTAGGACAAATGGAGTAGTAGCTAAGTCAAGGGACCATGGCTACTCCCTCCATCCTGTAATATAGTGTATTCTAGTATTCAAAATTTATCCTCAAATATAATACATTCTAGAGGACACAAACCAGTTTTGTATTAGTTACTTTCCATTTATCAATCAATCACCATTAATCATGTTGATGACATCTCTTGATTAGGAAATAAAACAAGGGTACATGCGTATTTTATGTTCTCTCTTAATTTGTCTTAAAATTCTTAGAATACCCTATATTACAGGACAGAGGGAGTATATTCTAACAACAAATCTGATTTTCTTTCCCAGAATGTCATGGTTATCTTCATGGTAGAAATATATATTTCCATCTTAACTAGTTTATGTAATAAATTAGAAAGAACATTTTTTTCCTGGTTATCGTTTATGTGCTAAAATCTTAAATTGAAATAAATTTAGGTGTTTGGGACGGTTACACATACGGATGAGCAATACCCTGAGTTAGCTGATGAAACAACACTGATTTTGAAGAAGTGCAAAGGACTTCCTCTTGCAATAGTCACAATGGGTGGTTTCTTGGCGAAGCAACCAAAAACTCTCATGGAGTGGAGAAAATTTAATGAGCATATTAGTGCTGGGCTGGAGATGAATATGGAGCTTCAGAGGATACCAAATGTCCTCATCAAGAGTTATGAAGGCTTGCCTTATCACTTGAAATCTTGTTTCTTGTATTTGTCCATCTTTCCTGAAGACTACAATATTAGCCGAAGACGTTTGGTGCAACGGTGGATTGCAGAAGGTTACACAAGTGAGGCACGTGGAAAGTCCTTGGAAGAAATAGCTGACAGTTACTTCATGGAACTCATTGATAGGAGCGTGATCCTACCAGTTAGGAAAACATTTCATAGTCGAAAAGGAATCGACTCTTGTCAACTCCACGATCTCATGCGTGAAATAAGCATCTCAAAGTCAATGGATGAAAATCTTGTTTTTAGACTAGAGGCAGGTAGCAGCAACAAAAATACACATGCCAAGATTTGTCATGTTGCCATAAGTAGCAATTGGGAAGGTGACAAGAGTGAGTTTGAGAGTGCAGTAGACTGGACTCGCATGCGGTCGTTAACAGTATTTGGCAATTGGAGGCCATTTTTCATTTCTGAGAAGATGAGGTTGCTACGTGTGCTAGACTTGGAAGGCACGAGGGGTCTACTTGACCATCACCTTGGGCACATTGGGAGTCTCCTTCACCTGAAATATATTTCTCTGAGGGGATGTTATGATATCTATCACTTGCCAGATTCATGGGGTAACCTTAGGCAATTGCAAACACTAGATATGAAAGGCACATGCATATCCAAGCTGCCAAAAGCCATCACAGAGCTTACGAAGCTGCAATATCTTTTCGTCGGGGATTTCAGTCCTGTTTGTGTTAACCCGGATGAAAGACTACCAGATAATCTGGCAAAGCTTTGTGGGGCATGTTGTGCGCCTAAGCTTTTGAAGGGTGTTGAGAGACTGAATGGTGATCCAAATTGGCATGACGTGTGCACTTTCTGGTGCCACGTTGTGTTTCCTACTTTAGCTTCGAGAAGACTAAATCCATTTGGTGTTGTAGTGCCAAGAGGTGTTAGGAAGCTGAAAGCCCTACGCACACTGGGTGTTGTGAACATCAGAGGCAGTGGAAAAGCAGTCCTACGGGACATAAGAAAGCTCACCCAATTGAGCAAATTAGCTGTGACAGGCATTAATGAGAAAAACTGTCGAGAGCTATGTTCCGCTCTTGCTGAGCTTAGCCACCTTGAATCATTGTCAATGAAATCAACTGATGAGTCGGGTATGCATGGCTGCTTGGATGGTGTGTCCTCACCTCTGAAAAACATGCAGAGCCTCAAGCTGGAAGGCACCCTGTTGAAAATCCCAGAATGGATCGGAGGGCTCCAGAGTCTTGTGAAGTTGGTGCTACTGAGGACCAAGCTAAAGGAGGGTGATGCCACCATGCAAGTCCTTGGAAAGCTACCAAACTTAGCCATCCTGCGCCTGACATGGAGCTCGTTCGATGTTGATGGAAGCCTCCGTCTGACTTTCCATCGGGAGGCATTCCCGAGCCTGGTGGTGCTGGACCTGGAGGAGATACGTAACCTTGAGTCGGTGGAATTTGAAGAAGCAGGGGCAACGCCTAAGCTTGAGCTGCTGCGGCTTGAATTTGGAATACATAACACAAGAAGGTCCATCTCTGGGCTGTCATCTCTCCCGAGTCTCAAGGAAGTTGTGATCATTGGTTATGGTTGCAGTGGGGAACTGATGGGAAGCATGCGGGATCAAGTCTCTAGGAATCCAAATAGCCCCGTTTTGAAGAGGGAAAATTTTCCTATGGCTTGCGTTCAAGAGGAAGCATTGGACCAACAATCGTCGGGCCAGACACGGCCTTCAGGCACATGAAGAGTGCTTCCTCTGCGACCAGGCGCCGGAATCCATTGACCACATGCTGAGTTGCTGCCCGTTCACTCGTGAGCTATGGTTTCACATTTACACGGCGCTTGGGAAGCACCTCCCCCAACCGAACCACTCAGTGCTATCAGCTTGGAGGCAGCTTCGCAGGGAATGGCATGGCTGCCAGCGAAAAGGTTTCGACTCTCTCTTTGCTTTGGTGTCTTGGCAAGTGTGGAAGGAGAGGAATGCCCGCTGCTTCCGGAGTGCGACGACGTCGGTGACAGACCTGCTGCTCGTTATCCGCGCAGAGGCAGACCGGTGGATCAGAGCGGGTGCTAAAAACTTAGGAGTGCTTGTTTCGGGAGAGTAGGGCCTGCTCTCCTGGGTCTTCACCGTAGTTTCTTGTGGCCTTTTTTTTTCGGTTCGGTTCTTGTTCTTGTTTTTCTTTGTCTCCGGGCTATGCTGTTGAACTCTACTCTTTCTTAATGAAATGATACGCAATGCTCTTGTGTATTCGAGAAAAAAAAGAGGGAACTGTGACACCTGCATACGCACGCACTTCGTCAACCGAGATTGGAGCCAGGTACTCCTTCGAATTCGCTGCTCCCCACACTTTTGTGTACAGTATCATTAATTAATTAATTGCTACAACTTGCGTAGGGTTGTTTTTCGTTTTATTTAATCCATTATCCATTTATATGTAGGAGTATCATCTACTGCTGGTAGGTTCACTCTTCGCTGCACTGCGCTACGGCGCCAAGTGGAATTGGATGAAGGAGGAGAGACGCGCGTTGGATGCACTGCACTACGGCGTCAAAATGAGTGTCCACCCCAAATGATAAAACTGCCGCCATTCGTATGTATGTATATGTACCGTCGCGTCTGGAATGCTAGCTCCTGTGCAATGCTACGATACAATCCATGCATGCTCCTAATGTACAACTACGAGCTGCACACGCTGCATTCTTTTTTTTCATGCAAGTAATTAACCAAGTACGTATATATATTAGTACACGCTGCATCAGCATTGGTGTGCCAAGCCGCGCGCTGCTCCATGCATGCATTTTCTTTCTCTCTTCTTGTCATGACAATGACACCACGTTGGCTGCTTTCGCGGAATGGAATAGACACAAGGCGAGTTCATTTGGAGCTGTGATCTTGGGATTAATTATTGTTGAGTAGGTGCTGCTAAGATTTCTCTATTCCAGATGACCTGCGGAATTCCCCAACCACAACGATGATCGCAGCCCTCCCTGCCTGGAAGTGACTAGCGGATAGAGATGATAAGCTGTTGAGCAAACAGAGCACAAACAGCCTGACAGCGCCTCGGGCTCCAGTGCCCGCGCTAGCTCAGGCCAGGACTGCTCTGCTCCGCTTGCCAGTGTCAGTGAGGGTGGTAGCTGTTCCCGTTCCCGTTGTGCCTGCCCAGGCACCTAGACGCCTTGACGGACGCGGTGGTGGCTCAAGCTGCGTGCATCTGTTGTCGGTCAGACCTCAGAAGCAGCCGGTGAAGCATCGTGGAGCCAGAGAGAGAATGCGAGGGAAACGCCAACGTATAATTTATGTACCGTCGTGTCTGTAACTCTCATGTTAGTGCTACTAGTATGTATGTATGTTTGTTTGTACAACTGTAGTATTTCGTTTCTGAAACGCCAACGTAGTATTATGCTGGTCGTTGCTTGAGTTGGTTCTGAAGCAACTGCAAGTAATGTTGCAGCTCTCGCACATGTACATCACCACAATTCACGAATACATGTTGCAGGTCACACAGCTCACAACGATTCAACTAATTAAAGTAATATACTTAGGTGTCTCCTCTTGGAACATTGACGTGTTAAGGACGTATTTTTGGGTTGCTCTGCATGCTCCTTGGCGTACATGACATCCTGTTGCTCATCACTTCCTACATGTCTAGCTAATACACTCTGTAGTCTCTGTCTCTCTTTCTAGTTCTTACCATGCAATGCAGCCTCAGTCCATCGAGTGGCTGACACCGATCCATCCATGCACTCCTAACGGAAAAGTTTGTAGCGCTACAACTACAACCGGGGCCGCTCATCGTTCACTCATGGCCTTGCGTCTTAATTCGGCATATTGCTCTGCCTCTGCTCCTCGCCATGGCGCCCTATCCGGTAGTACAGTACACGCACAAACACACAGCCCTCGAACGCTTTCCGCGGCAGCATTCCTACTCCTCTGATGCTTGCTAAGTTCGGTTCATTATTATCGGTAATACATATAACATCAGAGGAGGCCTGCCTTCTTATATATGCGATGCGAGGGCAGAAACTAACATTGTTGCCTGCTGAAGCCTGCAACTCCATCAGGGAGGATGCTCTGAAAACTGCAATTAAGCAAGTGGCTCTGAAGACAAGGATTACATTTTCCTCGCGAAAGGCAGAGCTGCTGCTACCACTTGCTCATTCTCCACCGATCTAATCTACTGGCCGTTGCGTTAACCCTACATCAATTCGCTCTACGTGCAGGTGCAGCTCAGTTTGTTTCCGGGCCTGCTACTTCTTGTCGACAGAAAATACAGTAGGCGTGTTTTCCACCGATCTAATCTACTGGCCGTTGCGTTAACCCTACATCAAGCTGCTAGCTGTTCCCGTTCCCGTCGTGCCTGCCCAGGCACCTTGACGCCTTGACGGACGCGGTGGTGGCTCAAGCTGCGTGCATCTGTTGTCGGTCAGACTCAGGCAGCCGCTGAAGCATCGTCGAGCCAGAGAGACAACACGAGGGAAACGCTGCGACAAATGTTTGGGGCCGAGTCCACCACAGCCAGCCAGTGTGGTCCACGACCAAGGAGGAAGCCCAAGCCCATCTGCAAGTACGCTGGGCCCATAATGTGGTATACATATGCAGAGAGCCCACTGCTGTATTGGCGTGGTGGGTTCCGTGCGGAACCGTCGTCGCTGCCGACCAGTCGGACGGGTTTCTTTTTATCTTTATCTTTTTTCCTCTTTATTTTTTCTTTCCTTTCTACTATTTCTTTTTATTTTTTGTCTTCTCTTTTATTTTTTATTCTTTTCATATTTTATTCTTGTTTATTTTTCTTTCCTTTTATTCTTTTTATTTTTCTTTCTTTTCTTCTATTTCTTTTTTCCTTTCCTTTCTTTTTTCATTTTTTCTTTTTTGTGATATTTTATTAATCTTTTTGTTCCCTTTTTATATTTTCCTTTTTTTATTATATGTTTTCCTTTTATTTTTTCTTTCCTTTCATTCATTTATTTTCCTTTTATTTTTTCTATTTATAATTTTATGTTTCACTTTTCTTATTTGCGGACACACGTGATGTTCATGTAGTATACATCTAATGTTCTATCATGTTTTTCTTATATCCACGAGTAGAAATGTGATGTTCTACAATGTATTTTGTGATATTCAGATATATTTTGTAATATTCAGTAGCATTTTTTCTTTTTATTTAACTCTAATTAAGTACTTCACTAATTTTATTATTTTTATTTTACATTTTCATGATATTTGTGATGTTCTCGTAGTATACATATGATGTTCTATGCTATATTAGCGATGTTCGTATAGTGTTAATGTGATGTTCTACGACGTATTTCTGATGTTCGGTAGTATTTTTTCTTCTTTTTGTTTGACTATAATTAATTACTTTACGAATTTTATTTTTAATTTTTACATTTCATGGTACACATGATGTTCACGTAGTATACATATGATATTCTATGCTATGATCTGCGATGTTCGTGTAGTGCTAATGTGATGTTCGACGATTATCTTTAAATATAGGTTCATTATGAGATAAATGCTCATTAAAATTTTTTATCGAAATATATTTATGTGTGGTCTTGTTTTGTAGAGTTTATTGAAAGGAACACAATGGTGCAAGTGGATTTTAATTAATATACTTGGTTTAGGAGATATGTTTTTTTTACCTCAAAAAGTATGTAATATGTGCTAATGTTAGCAATTTCGGCTTTTAGTGCCTGACTGCTGCATGATCTGGTGTTTTTGGCCCAAGAATACAATTGAATGGGGCCCAATTTGATGAAGAAGTGAGGGAGGAATTTTTTTAAGCGGAGAGGGGTCGGCGGGAGTGACCACGCCATCTGGTCGGCACCTAGGGGCTCCCGGTTCGGTGGTGGATTGTTCAGCTATGTTTATTTCCCTCTTCTAAACTTTGGCCCATATCACATCGGATGTTTGACATATGCATAGAGTATTAAATATAGACTAATTATGAAACTGAATGTACAAATTGAGACTAATTTGTGAGACAAATTTTTTAAGCTTAATTAGTCCATGATTTGACAATATGGTGCTACAGTAAACATGTGCTAATGACAGATTAATTAGGCTTAATAAATTTGTTTCACTGATTACTGAGTACTTCTGTAATTTGTTTTATTATTACTATTCGAACACTCGATGTAACATCCCATGTGACACCTCTAAACTTTAGCCTCTGAAGTGTTGTTTTTTTAAAAAAATTGGACGCCTGCTTTGATTGATGCCATTCAAATTTATTTGTTTTATAGGAGTTGGATCCATGGAGCTGACCTCTAGTTTTTAAGAACGAGTAGCATCTAGAGTATCACTAGCACGCAGAACCTCCGTACCATCATGCCTGGAGTTCGGGATGAACAATAACAAATCAATTGCACTTTTTTTGACTTTTCTTAGATAATATTAACGTAGTCTTATTTACCATAGTATTCTAAATTATTTAAGACATAACTTCATACCAAGCCTAACTAGAGATGAGCCAAAATCAAAAGTGGGTTTTAGAATCAACTCATTTTATTTTTTAAAAAAGAGAAAGAAATTCAATCGGAGCAATTTTCAAATGAAACACCAAGTCACCTGAACGAGCTTTAATTTGTCTAGCACTATTTTGGAATAGTGCTCCAGCAATGCCTCCGATGGCACGTGGTTCTCGCAATAAACATGACGTGCAATGCTGCAGTACATGCGCCACACCTTCATGCTGTACGCTGCCGTTATTAGGAATGGAAGACAAAAAAACGTAAAGATAGAGCAAAACCGACCTGGGTAAGCCGTAAACGCAGCTCGCGTGCGTTGTATTACTCCTAGTATGTATATGTATAGTTGTATTTCTTTTTTCAAACGCCAACGTAGTATAGCAGTAGTATTGTGAGTGAGTTGGTTCGTCATCGTTAATATTCACGCGTTCAGTATGTATTTAGAAGCGGAATTGATTCTATTACGTCCATCCTCAACTCGTGTGCTGGACGCATCCATTCCATTCCGATCCCATGAAACAACCCCTCTGCTCCCCATGTCCACTCCGTCCGCACTCGATCTCTCCCGCGCCCGTGACCCCCCCCCCCCCCCCCCCCCCCCCTCCGCTTACGTCTGTCCTCAACTCGTGTGCAGGACGCATCCATTCCATTCCGATCCCGTGAACCCCCACCTCTACTCCCTCTGCTCCTCCATGCCTGCACTAAATCTCTCCCGCGCCCATAACCCCCCTCCCCCCGCTCCCCGTGCCCACTCCCCCCGCACTATCCTCCGCGCCCACTCGGTGCTGCACCGCCGCGGCGCTCTCCGGGCCTGCTTACGCCCCCGGGATGGACGCTACTCCTGCACGACAGCTCGCTGCCATCCCGCGCCCGTGCTCCCTCCCTCCCTCTCTCCCCCACCGGAGACGAGGAAGACTGCAGCGGCTCTGACGAGGTAGGTCGGTCCTTCTCTAGATCTGAGCTCCCCTCCCGCCCCCCTCCTCCTCTGGATCTGAGCGCTCCCCCTACTCCTCTGGATCTGAGCCCTTCTCCTCCTCCTGCTCTGATCTTAGGGACACGGCGGTGGCTAGGGTCCCAGTGATGTTTTTGCGATGTTGCAGTACTACTATTTGAGATGTTGCAGCACATAATTTTCGATGTTGCAGCACATAATTTTTCAATGTTGCAGCACATATTTTTCGATGGTGCAGTACATGTTTTTTCGATGTTGCAATACATGTTTTTCGATGTTGCAATACATGTTTTTCGATGTTGCAGCACATAATTTTGTTCGATGTTGCACTACATAATTTTGCAATGTTGCATTATTTTATATTCTGATGTTGCACTACATATTTTTGCGATGTTGCAGTACGTGATTTTCGATGTTGCAGCACATAATTCGATCGTTGTTTCATATGCTTCACACCAATGTTGCAATAATATGTTTCAAATGTTTCAGCTCCTTCAAACTAATGTTGCAGTAGTTGTCCCGTGTTGTTGCACATGTTCTATTTTGAGCTTTTTATGTTGTTCAGCCAGGGAGGGGCGAGCCAGATAGACGGGGGCGCGTGGCTCGCCAGGTGCCTAGCGGACGGAGGTGCTGGGGCCGGTGGACACGGGTGCTGCGGCTAGGGGGCGCAGGGGCGTGCTCGTCGCGCACGTGGGTGGATGCGGCGGCCTGCGGGGATGGCGGGGGGAAGGGCGGCGCGGCGGGATGGCAGCACGGCAGGAGGCGGGCTGCGCGCGAGCGTGGGACGGGCCGCCGTGACTGTAATGTTACTACTACGTCGTGGATTGGATGGATCGGGATGGGACAATAGAATGGCTCTGAGGGGCGTCCGGACGCGCGTTGAAGCCGGGCGTCCGGACGCCAGGTGCGTCGATTTAGAAGTACAGCACTTAACATACGTAGAAACGGTGGAGCAGAGCCTACGATCTTATCCTGCTAGTACATAAGGAGGGTTTGAAACATGTTTATTTGCTCTACTTGGTCGCTCTACGCCAGGAACGCTCCGGACTAATTTTAATTTCCTTTTATATTATCAGCCTCTGTAGTCTGTAACATGCAAAGCATGATTCGGTTTTATCTGAATTGTGTCTTTAATTATTTCCCTGACATCGACATAAACATGATTCAGTTTTATCAGATGCCAACCTTACGTACTTTGAATTGAAAAAGCAATATTAATGATTACTAACTTTGTGCTGTCGTCGTCTCTGATACAAGTATCTAACATACAGTTACATACTTTGATCAAGATTAAGCCGCACTCTGCAGACCTTAAGGCGCTGCTTGTTTGGAACACGGAGATCTTTTTAGAATCTATACTATGTACTATTTCCTGTGAAACTTTCCTGTGAAAATTTCTGCGTTGTAAACAAACAGGCTCTAAGCAGTAAGGTTGGTTGTTGCTGGAGCAATGAAATGACATGCTTGGCCGGAGCCCAAGTCGATCGGTATGCATTTTTGGTTCTGCAGGTGACCCCACAAGTCCAATTCTTGAGCGCATATCGTTGCCATGTGAGCAGGTGAAGTATCCTATTATTTGTCCCCTGCAACCACCGTAGATGATGATGCCATGGCATTTGGTTGCACCTGGAGTTAAGGGGGCCAGAACAGACATCCATTTCCACCCCTAACTCAAAGTTTTGCGGATTTTTCCGCAACCAACCTGCGCTTCAAATGTTTTAATTTCATCCGGCGATGAATCGTTAGGCTGTCACCGTTGTTGTTGACATAGTTTTTAGGGTTCAAGGACAAACTGATGAGTCAGTCCTGCAGGCTTGAAGCTTGATCAATCTTTAATTCTTGAGCGCGCATCGTTTGCTATTGCTACGCAACAAGCAAGCAGGTGAAGTATATTTATTTGCCGCCCGGTAGGCTCCAAGCACCAGAGGTAACTTCCTGGCCCCAGAGTTGTTAGCATAACAATTAACTTAATTTAGGATGCCGCCTAAATGAATCTTTATATATTACCTTTATCACTTCTTCGTACCGTGCTTTATATATGCACCCACCAAAACGAGCTAATTTTTTTTGAGGGAACCATGACGAGCTAATTACCTTGGCGTATGTTGATATCAAATTAAATCTTAGATCACACAGCAGCAAGGGCTAACATGTCTAAGATCGCACACAACCTAATGACATGGCAGAAACTCCAAAATCAGCAAGTACCGACCAGCCGGTCGGTTGAGCACCTGTTTTTTTTTTCCTAAAAGACTCGAGTACGCCTCCTGGGAAGAACCGTCATGGAGATGCATGCCGAGATTGTACTAGGGTCGACAAAGCAACCGAGGAAGCTGCTAAATCTTAGATGTTGGATTTCTTAATCGGCCGTGACCCTCTGATATATATAAAGGGAGCTAACCTTATCCCAATAGGAAACATGTCTAATATGTGTGTTTTGCAAGTTTTTCCACATCAAAACATGAGACAAAACGTGTAAATTTGTTTTTATGAATTTTTGGATATATTTGTTTTAAAATATTTCTAGTTCGGTTTACCACTCTGAACTCTTTCGGCTTAGTCTAATTTACCTCCTCTCACATGACACCACATGAGTAAAACCACCATCAAAACCGCCCAGTTGATTTTAAAAGCTGAGAGGAGTAAAAAGCTGGTTTTATTCTATAGGAAGAAAAATCGGAGATAGCTAAGGGAGGTAAATTGAACTTTTTCATTACTCGTGTAAGTTTTTCAGAAGGGCTAGCGCTCGAACGTCTGGACGGCAGCTAGCGTGTGGGTGCCCATGCCGCACGCCTACACTGCTTCATATGGGGGCCTGCGCCGCTCTGTGTCCCACGTCCGCATCGTGTCCCGCACCACTATGTGTCTCGCGCCCGCACCGTGTCCCGTGCCGCTCCGTCTGCGCCTGCACGGTATCCCGCTCGTGCCCTCTCCACACTCACGCACATGCAGGTGGGCCCAATGGCTGCAGTAGACGGTTCCTGCAGATGGATCCCACTGCAACATGTGCAACACTAGATCTACTTTTGCAATATCTAGAGAAAACATTTGCAGCTTGTGTCCGAAATAGTTGAAACACATGCAACATACGTCTGAACACTTACTTACGAGACTTTTCCCTGTGTGCCATTATAAAAGATCGCAATCCCCTGTGTGCCCCTGGAAAAATTCAGCGGTCTTCAGCGCCACTACTCCAACTTTTTCGTGTCCTCCATGCCACTTCCGTCAGTTTGGGTTCTAACGCCGTCAAACTGCACATGTGAAAAGACGAAAATACCCTTAAGTATAAATATGTTATTAATTTTTTTTGAGCATCTTAACGACTTCAAATGAAAAAACTCAAAACTAGAAAGTTGTAGATCTTGTCGAGATCTATAATTTTCATATAAAATTTATTTTCATTTAATTCCGCAAAAAATATATGATTTGATATGATTAATATAGCTTAGAAAAATCATATATTTTTTTTGCGGAATTAAATGAAAATAAATTTTATATGAAAATTATAGATCTCGACAAGATCTACAACTTTCTAGTTTTGAGTTTTTTTATTTGAAGTCGTTAAGATGCTCAAAAAAATTAATAACATATTTAGACTTAAGGGTATTTTCGTCTTTTCACACGTGCAGTTTGACGGCGTTAGAGCCCAAACTGACGGAAGTGGCATGGAGGACACGAAAAAGTTAGAGTAGTGGCGCTGAAGACCGCTGAATTTTTCTAGGGGCACACATGGGATTGCGATCTTTTATAATGGCACACAGGGAAAAGTCTCCTTACGAAAACACCGTAAAAAACTTGAAAACCACGTGTGTAGCCATTGCAAACATTGCAAATATTCAGATAAAACCTCTTACAACATATACGTATGAAAAGATTTGAAACACTTGCATATATATGCAACATCTATATCTATTTTTGCAACATCCAGATGAAACACTTGCAACATACGTCTGAATCAGATGAAACATTTAAAACCTACACTTGAAACATATGCGTATAGTCATTGCAACATATGCAATATCACGATCTACTTTTGCAACATTGACGTGAAACACTTGCAACACACCTCTGAAACATCTGAAACACTTGAAACATATGTTTGTAACATGCGCTTTCTAGCGCAATATCACCTTGTTACTTGGACGAACGAAGGCTCATCGTTGCGGAGCTCGACGCCGGTGTGAAGGTCAGCGGCGACGCATGGAGCTCACCGGTGCCCCAGCGGACGCACTACGCTAGGCGAGCACGTGCGCGAGGAGCAACTAGCGAGTACGCCGCCCTACTCGGCGAGCACCCCCTGCAGCACCACTGGCGAGCGGCCAGCAGCTGACGAGCACTCTCTGCTTGGCGAGCACGAGCACCACCTGCTACGCCAGCAGCTGGCGAGCACTCCGTAGCTGGCAAGCATGCGAGTTCGAGATGGGAAGGAGAGCCACAAGCTCCACGATGGAGAGATGGAGGAGAGAGAGGGGTGATGGAATCGGAGAGGATAAGTCTGGCCACCATACGGGAGTAGATATTTATGTGGTGGGAAAATACATAGATCACGTGAGGCCTTGTAGCGTCTGTTCGTGTGGGCACGGACGGGCGCATAGCATTTCCGTAAGCTTTTAGCCGACACTTCCTTAGACGAATGTGTCATTGTTTACACGGGCCCTCCTCGCCCGCAGTCCGGCTTCATGATGAAGCGATCGGTGGTTGGTCGCCGCAGGCTAACCCCCGCGGCTTTCGTCCATCGTCTTGGAATTGTCTGACGTCCGGCTCACAAATCACAATGGCTCTCCTCGCCGTCTTCCAGCTGGGCCCGGCGACCGTGGCCTCGTCGGCTCGGCCCCGCCAAGCCGGCCTGGTTGCCATCGCCGCCACGCAAGGAGCATGAGCTTTCTCCGCAACCAGCCACGGATCAGGTGAGCTCGATCACCCAGCCAGATTTCGTCTTCATCGTCTCATATTTTAATTTGTATACTCAAAATTTTTCTACCACTGGTGGGTGAGTTGTGGGCCGTCGCTGTTCTCGCCATAACCTACTCCTATATATTTTCCAATGACCGACGCACTCGACATTTCCATAGTTGCTGAAATCCTTGGAATTGTCTGACCGGCACCCAATGATCCCGACGTCTCCAACCGCCATTGGCTCGGGCGCTCCAAACTACTGCATGTGGCGTCGTCCCGGGCAAGCCGGCCTGGTCGCCATCGCCGCCACGCAAGCAGCGAGAGCCATCTCCGCAACCAGCCACGGTAAGGTGACCTCACCGGCCGGCCAGATTCGTCTTCATCTTAGACTCTACTTAAAAATTTACCACCAACCGGTGGGTGAGTCGCTGGGCCGTCGCCATTCTTGTCATATATAATTTGGGGCGCCACGGTCAAACTAATCAGCCAAGTGCATCTGCCTGCTTGATGATCAATGTTAATACTTGAGTGCACACCGTCCCCATGGCACAAGCAACTCAATTGTTTGGCCCAACCTCCTGAGGTGAGGCCATCTCATCTGTCTGCATGCACTTTGGGTTTAATATCTCAACTATTTCCCTGCACTGATCAATGCACCGGTTCACCAAATTTTCATTACAGCTCATATAGCATATAAAATTCAGATATATGTGTAATGACTTTTCTCTAGCAAAATGTTTATGGCACTTCAATCAGTGCTCTTGTGGCATCTATAACTATTCTTAATGAACTCCGTTACTACATTAACTTTCTCATGACTACCAACCGGTACGTACAAGTCTTCTAAGAAATGTCAACTTGCTCGGACCTGCCACTGATTAGCCTCCCTTTTAAGCCCATGCCTGCCTTCTAAATCAGCACCAAACCACGCATCCTCGCAGCATTTTGGAGAGGAGAGCCATGGAGGCGACGGCGTTGAGCGTGGGCAAGTCAGTGCTGGACGGAGCGCTTGGCTACGCCAAATCCGCCCTTGCGGAGGAGGTGGCCTTGCAGCTCGGCGTCCAGCGTGATCACGCGTTCATCAGGGGCGAGCTTGAGATGATGCAGGCTTTCTTGAAGGCCGCGCATGACGAGCGCGACAACCATGAGGTGCTCATGACCTGGGTGAAGCAGGTTCGTGATGTGGCCTATGATGCGGAGGACTGCCTCCAAGAGTTTTCCATCCATCTCCATAAGCCTTCGTCGTGGTGGCGTCTCCCTAGCACATTAAAAGTGAGACGCCGCATCGCCAAGCAAATGAAGGAGCTTAGAGCTAGAGTTGAGGACGTGAGCCAGAGGAACCTGCGCTATCGGCTCATAAAAAGTTCCGGCTCCAAGCTTCCTTCTTTTTATGAGTTGCCTAAAATGACATCTGCAGCAATATTTGGCATTGATGATGCACGGCGTGCTGCGAAGCAGGAAAGCTCAAAAGTGGATCTCGTCCACCTCATCCAGCAGGAAGGCGAGGATCTTAGAGTGATTGCTATATGGGGAACAAGTGGCGATGTTGGGTTTGCAACCATCATAAATGAAGCCTACGAGAACCCAGACATCCAGAAGAAATTTCCACGCCGAGCGTGGGTAAGGGTCATGCATCCTTTCAACAAAAATGATTTCATCCAGAGCTTGGCGAACCAGTTCCAGTCAACTGAGCGAATTGGCGTTCCATTGGAGGCAGAGCAAACAAGAGAAGAGTTGGCCCAGGAGTTCACACGATATGTAAACCAGAAGAGTTACCTGATCGTGCTTAATGGCCTGTCCACCATTGAAGAATGGAAAGGGATTACAACATGTTTCCCAAACAACAAGAAAGGGAGCCGGATCATAGTGTGCACACCACAAGCTGAAGTTGCAAGTTTATGTGCTGGGCTGGATAGCCAAGTATTAGAGCTCAAGCAATTATCCATTGATCAGACTATTTATGCTTTCTATGAGAAGGTATCATTCATCCTTCAAAGTAATCTTGTTAGTGTTACCTTTGTCAGGACTTGTAGGTTAATATCTAAGCTAGTTAAGACAACAAAGTTGTTATATGTAGCAGTAGTATTTATGCCACTTTTTCATTTATAGAGGAATGTTCTTTCTTCATGAAGGTAGTATTCACGCTTTAGAAATATTCTAATTAGTTTACCTCCTTTGATTCTAGATTATTATAAGATCTAGTTAAGAGAAATTAAGGTTGTTACATTCAAAAGTATTCTGTACGCATTCTTTCACATGTCAAACAAAATGTATATATTGATTTTCATCATGTATGCTGTGCTATAAGAATCTTTCAAATAGGATTGCACTGGAACTCCTAGAGATGATGTTAATGATTCTTGCCTAAATGCCTATTTCGTAATTGGGCTAGATATTATTTTCCTATTTTTTTTATATTTTTTACCTAGTTTATCAGGTTTGTATATCTACGACAAATTGTATTATTTATATTCTTATTTACTATGAAAATGTTATGCAAACATTGGCATGAAAGAAATTGTGACAAATATCATTTACTTGTGTGCAGGGTTGTCATGATAGAACCAATTCACCAATGCCAATATTGTCTAGCTTAAATACAGCTACAACAAGTACCATTAACTCAATAGCGTCCAGCAATGAGATACTAGAGAATCAATCTAAATGTGGAAATGAGAGAATGGTAGTTACAAAGAGCCTTACTCGCATCAAGACTATGGCAAATGCTTTAGAGGAATCTCAGCTTATTGGTCGAAAGAAAGAAGTGGTTGACATGGTCAAACTGATTTCAAATGAACTTGGCCAGCAATTTTCGGTGATTTCTGTGTGGGGAATGGGTGGCATTGGGAAAACCACTCTAGTCAAAGATGTTTACCAAAACCAAAATCTTATTGGCATGTTTGAGAAGCGGGCTTTTATCACAATTATGCGCCCTTTCAATTTAATGGAGCTCTTGAAAAGCTTAATTGTGCAACTAAGTGCAGAATCTTTAGAGAAGAAGGGTGCAACAAACTTTTGGGGTGGCACAAGAAACAAATTAGCAATGATGGGAGATGATGCACTAAGAGAAAAGTTAGCGACACTTTTAATAAATAAGTGTTTGATTGTTCTTGATGATGTGTCATCTACAGCAGAGTGGGACATAATAATACAGAATTTTCCTAAAATGGAAAAAACAAGCCGGATCATAGTCACCACAAGGGAAGACAATATTGCAAAGCATTGTTCAGAGAAACAAGAAAATATATATATCCTCAAAATTTTGGAGTACAATAATGCATTTGACCTCTTCACCAGAAAGGTATTGGTTCATCCACTCCGTTTCCTTTAATTTGTTTGAATTATGAGCACATAGCACACCACTACTTATAGGTACCTTATGACATGTTTGGTTTGTTGCTGAGGGGAGCAAGGCTCACATCTAGGAACCAGGCTGCAAAGATGCTTGTTGTTCTTTTTGATTATCTGCATGAAGCCGTACCATATGAAATAAAAATTGAAAACAAGAGATCTTATAATATTAACTTGTGTAACTCCACTCTAGTAGTCCCTATTTTAATTTTAATATCTTAATCTACTTTAAAATACTCTAGTATCACTTAATACATACTAATCATATGTTAATAGCATCATTAAGAAACTCTGCGTTGCATCATGTGAGCCAGGCTCACCAGAAACACAAATGAAATTTGTATCTGGGGAGCTAGGCTTTGAGATGCCTTTTATATCTGGGGAGAGCCAGGTTCTGACTCTAATGTGAGCAACCAAACACTTCAAAGTTGCATCTAAGGAGCCTGGGCAAGAACCAGGCTAGCAAACAAGCTATTAGTAAATATGTACTTTGGAGTGAGATGTGACTATCCACTCCCATTGTTAGACACTGTCGCAACATTTTTTTAACTATAGTATAGGCCCTTAGGCCTCAAATGTGCCCCTGTTTTCGAGTATATAAATTTCCATATCATTTAGAATATCTATACAATAATTTATTACAAATCCACATGAAGAGAATTAATCAGAAAAATAAAGACCTAGCAAAGGTCGAAGCAAAGCATAGTGTCTCCATTCCATAAGAAAACTTGAGTGCCGACATAACCATCTAATCATTCCAACCACCATAGAAGTTGTAGTCAAGTTTAGCACATGCACCTAGGCCTAGGCATTCGGTTAATTCAGTGAAATTGGATCGGAACAAAATTTTGGTTTCAAAGTCGTGTTAACTGAATTTGTTGTAAAAAATAATAACAGACCAAAATCTATTTCTGTTAAATCGGTCGGGTTAATCGTCAACCATAATACATGTTGTACTTTGATAGGAGACAATGCAGCAACATAATCCTATTGGAAAGCACCTAACAAGAAATGGATCATGTAATAAAACAAAAGGAAAAGCAACAATTAATGCTTCTAACAAATAAAGTCTCATAGAAATACATTCATTCAAATGGGCACAATTTTAGTGTTTAATATAATAACCATAAAGAATTTCAATTAAATCAGATAATGCCAGCTCAAAACCGAATAAACTGAATATCGCCAAAGTCTTCACCGAATAGATCATTAAAATTTCAGTTAACCGACTTTTTCGATCAAATCTGTTTGGTTTAGTTTGGTCGGTTAATTGGTTTCAGTGAATTTTTGCTCACCTCTACATGCACCTATACTATCCATGAACATACGTGTCATGTCATCACCCTTGGATTTTGATGTGCAACAGTGTCCGCGCCAACAACACGGTAGTTCATGGCTTCAAGCATGCCGGTAGCAGCATCGGCATTAGCTAGGCCTTGGCATCAGCTCATGCTGATCGATCCAGGCTGCACAGCTAGGCAGCCGGCCGGGCATCACGAGCCATGACATGGGTTGGCATGGGCTGATGCCCATAACACGCATATAGCCATGTCTAGCAGTAGTAACTTCCCAATAGCTTTGCCTCTGTCTGTTGGGACCCGGTGGGGGCTGATGGTGCTTGCTACCGCATGCACGAATGCACGATACGCTTAGGCGGCGGCGGTGCTTGCCAAGCGAGGCCCACATGTGAAACAAAGTTCTAGCCAACTAGGGGTCATATTAGAATTAAGTAGAATGTGGTTTTAATTAGCTATTTTGTTCTGTACAAATGTTTTGCTAAAATAAAATTTAGATATGTAATGACTATTTGAGTAGAAAGAAATATACTATAAGTCAAATTACTATGGTTTTTGTAGCAAACATTTCGAGATCCATTCGGTGAGTGGAAAAGTTATATGGTAGAGATAAAAAAAACTCTGAGTTTCTGAGAAAAACTCAATTAGTATGACTGTGGAAATACACGCAGGCATTCTATACATTAATTAATAATATACTAAAATGGATGGATGCAGTAGAAAAACATTGAAGTGAGGATTATTCCAATTCCTTTATATATGATCAACCGTGGACTACAAAAGGAGTAAAAATTTGGTGCCAAGCTTCACGTAGAAGATGTACCCATCCCACCAAAAATAAACTACCAAATATTTGGGTTCTTAAAGAATTTATTGGATTTCAGGTATTTAAGGAGGCCATAGATTGGGATAAGCATCCTGAACTACTGGTACAAGCAAAATCGATCTTGAAGAAGTGCAATGGACTTCCCCTTGCAATAGTCACCATCGGTGGGTTCCTAAAGAACCAACCAAAAACAGCTTTTGAGTGGAAGAAACTAAATGAGAATATTAGTGCTGAGTTGGAGATCAACCCAGAACTTGAAGACATCAGAACAATCCTCAGTAAAAGTTACGATGGTTTACCTTATCATCTTAAGTCTTGTTTTCTATATATGTCCATCTTTCCTGAAGACCACAAGGTCAGCCGAAGACGTTTGATTCAACGGTGGACTGCAGAAGGTTATTCAAGGGAGATTCGTGAAAAGGCAGCGGACGAAATAGCTGATAGATACTTTATGGAGCTAATAGGTAGGAGCATGATCCTACCATGTCAAAAATCTATTTACAGTAGAAATGGAATTGACTCTTGCCAAATCCATGATCTCATGCGTGAAATCAGCATCACAAAGTCAACAGAGGAAAATCTTGTTTTAAGACTAGAAGAAGGTTGTAGCTTAAACATGCATGGGGCTGTACGCCACCTCACTATAAGCAGCAACTGGAAGGGAGATAAGGAAGAGTTTGAGGGCATGGTGGACCTGTTTCATATACGGTCATTGACGGTGTTTGGAAAGTGCAGGCCATTTTTTCTGACTGCAAAGATGTGTTTGCTGCGAGTGGACCTGGAAAACACAGAAGATCTATGTGATCATCATATTAAGGAAATTGGGAAGCTTCTCCACCTAAAATACCTTTCTCTAAGAGGATGCAACAATATTGCGCACCTTCCAGATTCATTGGGTAACCTGAAGCAACTGCAAACTCTTGATATTAAAGATACAAACATACTGAAGCTGCCAAATACCATCATCAATCTCCGGAAGTTACAGTATATTTATGCTGGGAGTGAAACTGCAGTCGGATATGAAAAAATTTATGAAGATTTGCCGAAGCTGTTGCAGAACAAGATATTCATTTTGACCCTTTTATCAGTGTTTTTTTGTGCTTGCTGTTGCGCACCCCGGATTGTGGATGAAGATGGCATATTTAATAGGCGTGACGTCTGTACTTCAATTTGCTGCGGCTTTTTCCCCATTGTACTCAGGGAGCTAAGCCAATATGGTGTTGCATTGCCAAGAGGGTTAAGAAAGCTGAGAGCGCTGCACACACTGAGTACTGTTAACATAGCTGTGGGGAAGCACATCCTAAAGGATATAAAAAGCCTCACCCACTTGCGCAGGTTAGGAGTGACAGGCATCAACAAGAAAAATTGTCAGGATTTCTGTTTCACCCTTGATCTCAGCAGCTTGGAATCACTGTCAGTGCATTCAGCGGCGGAGCCAGGTTTACATGGCTGCTTGGATGGCGTGTCCTCGCCTCCAAAAAATCTCCAGAGCCTTAAGCTGGCGGGCATACTGGTTAAATTACCGGAATGGATCGAGGGCCTCCACAGTCTTGTCAAGTTGAAGCTTGAAAAGACCAAGCTATCAGAGTTGGATGCCACCATACGGGTGCTTGGCAAGCTACCCAATTTGGCCATCCTACGCCTTCTGGAAGACTCATTCGAAGGAGAAGATCTCCGTCTCACTTTCCATCGGGAGGCATTCTCTAGTCTGATGGTCCTGGTGCTGCAATGCATACGTGGCCTCAAGTCGGTGGAGTTTGCGAAAGAAGCAACGCCAAAGCTTGAGCTGCTGCGTTTTGTTGGCTATCCCAGTCGTACGAGTGCCGAGATGTTTTCTGGGCTAGCGTCGCTCCCAGGGCTCAAGGAATTCACGATGGACAATGATGACTACAATGAGGACTTCCTGAGGGACGTGCAGGACCAGCTTGCCCGGAACCCGAACGCACCGGTGTTGAAGAAGTGCTGATCCTCTAAGGTCCTCCAGAGTCGTCAGCTGATCGAGTCGAGGATACTGTGAGGCGGCGGTTGTGCTGCCTCTATGCCATCTGGACCCTTTCTTTTATGTTATGTTGATGCATGTGTGCAAAATAATTGCCAGATGCCATTGAAATGTTTAGTAACTTAGTTGAATGATTGCATTACAAAGTTGGTTCTGTATTACAACGAATCGTATGAGTCCCTTCCGTTAATGTGCACTTTACAATTCTTTATTTTCCACTTCTATTGTAGTATGCCCTTGCTGTACTTACAGTTTAAGCAGAATATTTATTTCCGACAAAAATTTGCCCAGCATATGGTTCAGTTCAGGCAGCGGAGCTCTCAAAAGAACTGGGCCTCCAGCCTCACAGAAAAAAATAATAGCTGACAGTTGTCTGCTCTTTTTTTTTTTTGAGGGGTTGTCAGCTCAATTCTAGCCTGGTGGAGCAGGCAGAAAGAGATCAGATAGGCAGCGACGAAGATGATGCGGAGCTGGGCTGTTCATTGTCGTCGATGCCAAGTATACGTAGTACTATTATTTCGTTTTGGACGAAAAGGAGGTTGTATCCTTGACTCTGTAATCATTTTTTTTCCCTTTTCCTAGCAAAATACTAAATTAACCACCATTGTTTTTTTCCCCTGCAAGCAATGTTGCAGCTCCCGTACGTCCCTGTCAACTGTCATCCTATAAACATAAAAAAAAGGGCACGTGCTATGTCACATTAGTACCAGTGTGGCACAGCAGCAGTATCATTGTAATTTGCCGCCTCCAAGGCACTGATCACCAATCCGTACGTACCTGATTGCTTGATCTTCTAGTTTGTTGTAAACTAAAGTTGTTGAGGCCGTATTTAAGCTGAAGAAACAGAGCAGGCAGGATGGAAGAGAACAGTGACTGCTTATGACCGTGCTTGCTAGGGATTGCTCTGCTCTGCTCCCTGGCGACTGGCGTCGTCCATGGAGCGGAATGATCTTCACATGCTCCGCTCCATCTGTATGAACTACTTGCTCATCGTGGTTGACAATTGAAATGTTGGGTGGAAGGTGAACGTACTGGCACAAAGCAGGGGAGCTTCATGTCCATGACGATGCAGCACGCGCCATCGTCAGAGTACACTCGAAAGCCGAAACGTCAAGCAGGGGAGCTCGAATGCTTTGTGATAGTTGAGGATCAGAGTCAGAAGCGCCTCGCCCCATTGCCCACCGGTCCCTCGCTCCAGCAACACCCCCTGCCTCCGTCAAAACAACGGCTCGTTAGTTTTCCAAACCTAGAAGAACGCCCCGCTCATCGCTGCGGGAATCGTTGGTGCAATTATACTATTTATAATTACTAATATAATTGAATAAATATCATAATACATGTTAGTGGATGATTTTTAGCATTCTGACGTGGACAACTATATATGTATATATAAGTAAATGATGTGATTTGCTAATGTGAATAGCTTGAACGAAGACATAATTGCATGTGTTAGTTGGACGTGTTAGTGGATGCTGATGTGGACACTTTATATGGCGAGGTAGTTGAATGTGCCAGTGAGATGTTCTAGTGGATGCTAATGTGGATACTTTGTATGGATTGCCAGTGGGTTTATCTTTATAAGAGATATAACCCTGTTCGCTTGAGCTTATCAGTCAAATCAGTCAGTTCACAACAAATCAGCGAACAACATTTTCAATCATGGCTTATCAGCCAAGCGAACAGGACAATAGATAACAAAAAGAGAAAATACACAACTCTCGAAGATACATTGACAAGATGTTTTTTAATAGGTCCTGCTATCTGTCTGTACTTGGGGTATGACTACGACCACTCTGCTCTCTATGAACATCAGTGACACCTGTCCGCAGTGGCGGATCTAGGATAAGCATCTAGGGGGCTAAATAATAAAGATTTAGTGCTAAAGCTGAAGATTAATGGTGAATTCGAGGTTAAGCTATAGTAATTTAAAGACAAAATCAAGCTTAGGAGGGGCTACAGCCCACCCAGCCCCCCTTTGGATCCGCCACTGCCTGTCCGATCATTCCCACAGCTTCGCTATCATCTAAACCGGCCACAAAGTCGTCTCATAACTAGTCTTAAAATATTGGCTGACCTAATATTTATGGTCCCATAGGTATAGAGTTTAATCCATGCTCTACTCAATCCCGAATTAACTAATTATTAATCGCATGATTTTTTTTACGATATATGTGCACGCCTAACTCACGCACCTAACAATATATTTTTTATTTTTAATATTTTTATATGTCAATTACAAAAAAAACGGTCTCATCTCATTTTTTGCTCATCTTCCTTCTTCCAGATAATAAAGGCTTGGATGTAACTGAAAATATGACACAAGCAACACTTTCGAATTCTTAATATTTGCACATTGGGTGAAAGATTGCTCAAATCGTGTCCAGCGAAACATGTTTGATTTCAGCCAGTGCAAAAAAAAAAATATCCTAAGCATTCCACTAGTCGCCATTGATATATTTAGAAACTTAGATAAATCACCGACTTAACCAATATACCGTGGCATTTTTCCCTCAAAAAAAAATACCATGGCATTGAATTCATATTAGAGATGCATTTTGCCACGTCACTTAATTAGGTGTCTTCTTTTTGCTGTTTTGGCATAGAGCTTGCTAATAGCTTTTTAAAAATATAAAATGAGCTATAAGAAACTGTTTGTTTTTATTTTTGAAAAGGCCAGCAGGACTTCTACCTAGCATATATTAACAGAGAAGAAAAGTGAGTTTAAACATGAAATAGAAGTTTCAAAAAGGAGGAAAAAAACATAAAGTCAAAGAGCTCCACTAGAGGACTACTCTCGAGGTAATCTCCTTGAGCCCCTTGGCTCCTACAGGGCACTAGGTCCTGCTTCCTCGATTTTTGCAATTAGGCTTTCCAGGGTGGAATGGTGTTGTTGAAAAATGTTAACATTAATTGCATTCCTTCCTGAGCTCCCAAGCCACTAGGATTGCCAACGACCGAATGGCTTTCCAACTGCACGCCACCAAATAGACACAGATTGAAAGGAAACCCAGCCTCGGTCCAAGTCCTTACTGCAGACCAAATCGGTTGTATTAACAATGTGCATCAAAAGTGTTCTGTTGATTAATCCGTGCTTTTACAAAGAGGACAGAAACGTTGGTTTGGTCATCCTCTTCTAGCCAAGCGATCTACTGTCCAAAGGCGATCTTGGACAGCCAACCAAGCTGGCGCCCAGGGCTTCCAAATCATAGTATCTAGTTCCGTGTTTATTGATCCATGAAATTGTGTCATGTAAGCTGATTTTGTTAAATAATCACCAATAGTGTTGAGTGTCCACTCGATATGATCAGATGTGCACACACTAAAATGTACATGCTGAAGACGTTCCAAAGGGCAACAAACTGATAGCTGAGGCCTGAGGTGTGTTGATTGCTAGAACGTTTAAGTCCTGCACCCATTGCCCTACAGCGCCTGTTGTACTGTTTTGTTTTTCTTGTTGCTGAAAAAAAGGCAGGAGCTATGTCTTTTGGTGATGCACCATCTAGCCATGCCAAATGCCAAAAAAGAGCCTTGTCACCATGCCTAAGGTAATCTTTGTTGCTGCATTGAAGAGGTGCCGATCAGTTTTATCGCAGGGTACATCTATTTCTACTCAGGGTTTGCTTTCAGAGCTCCAAGCACGCCACAGCCAGTGTAGGCGAAGTGCTCTTGCAAATTAAACCTGTAGAGGTCGAGCATACCCAGAACTCCGAGGTTGGTAGGGCGGTATAAGAAAATGTTTAGATCAGCTAGAGGTTTTGTAGCAGCTAGTAATTTATTTTAGAAGATCTAGTAGCTAGTAATTTATTTTAGTAGATCCAAACAGGGTTACGTCAATTTCCGAGTCCATTAGTTCTCTAGCTAATCAACTAACTCAACAGTCTGCAGTGGCACTAGCTCAACAGTCAACTTACGTAGAAGCAAGAGACAAAGCAACAAAAAAAAATTATTTCATACATTTTGTTTTTCCCTCCATCCCTTTTTAACTGCCGTTCTCACTTCCTGAAAAATAACTTTGACTAAATTTATATAAAAGATATTAATATTTATGGTACATAATTAATATGATTAGATAGATAGTTGAATCATGTTCAAGCATAAATTTAGTTTTTTATGAGAAAGTTATTCTAGATCGCAATATATTAATTATGTTCAAGCATAAATTTAGTTTTTTCGAGATCTTTTTTAGGTCAAATTTAGTTTTTTTTTCTAATGAAGCCATTATCTATGTCAAAAACATTAAACAATCTTGCAGGTTGTACCTACTCCAAACTGCCAGCTCTTATGCTCAGCGCCGCAGCTTCCCCTCCGCGGCGCAAATGCGCGCCGGCCCGATCGACACGACGTTGGTCGGCCACCGCGTCGCGCAAGCCACCCCACCGCCGGACACGACGCCGCTCCACATGGCCCGACCGACGCCAGCCTCCCCCAACACCGCCCGCCACTGGACAGGAAACGACGCCCAAGGTGAATGGTCGGTCCAGGCATTGGACTACTATCCATTTCAATTTTCGGCTCCAGTTGAAATGACTTAAAGATTTCGTGCTACGAGACCATTTCACCGAATCGTTCTTTAGGAGTATAGGGAGTTATATAGGGTAAATGATTTTGTAAAGTCGTTCTACGAGTAGACGGTTTTTCCACTTATAATCAGTTGATGGCTAACCGATTTCCTAAAATCGTTTTATGGGTGTACGAGTTTTATCTGCTATATACATAATTATTATCTAAAAAACTGATACATACATCGTTTCCTCAAAAAGAAAAAAATATGATACATACATTGTCCTACGGTTAAACAAATTTCTATATTTCGTTTTCTCAGCAGCTGAAATAGTATTATTTTCGCTTTTAACCTTAATTGACACAAAAAATATATTAAAATAAATAAAAATATCTAACGGTACTAATAGAGAGGATGCATTTTGCTTGCTTCGTGCCGGTATCAAGATCCGCGTCAACGAGCGTCCATTAGAGGATAGCAAGTAGATGAGTACATGTTCCAACCGTATATTTTATGTGTTTCAGATTTATGTTGCATATATTTAACCTGGATATTGCAAAAGTAGATCTGGTGTTGCATATGTTGCAATGACTATACACGTATGTTGCAAGTACATGTTTAAAATGTTTCAGCTGTTTTAAACGTATGTTGCAAGTGTTTTATCTGGATGTTGCATATGTTGCATTGCAAGTGTATGTTTTAAATGTTTCAGCTGTTTCAGACGTATGTTGCAAATGTTTTATCTGGATGTTGCATATGTTGCCGTGCCCATACACATATGTTGCAAACATATGTTGTAAATTTTTCATCTGTTTCGGACGTATGTTGCAAGTGTTTCATGAGCAGGCGCGACAAGGGGGCGCAGACGAAGGTGGTCCCCTCGGGCGTAGTGGTCCCCGTGTGCGCGCGGGAAGCGAAGCGGGCGCGGCAACAGGCGTGGAGCACAAAGCTGTATCCATGGGCGTGGCAGCAGGCGTGGAGCACGAAGCTGCAACCATGGGCGGCCAGCCGGCACGGAGCACAAGGCGAAGCGGAACACGAAGCTACATCTATGGGCAGGCAGCAGGCGCGGAGCATGAGGCAAAGCGAAGTATGAAGCTACATCCATAGACGTCCTGAGGGTATCATTATTGAAAACGGACGGGCAACGGGCACGGGCGTTTAGACGGACGTCGCGTCCGGACGTCCGAGCGCTAGTCTCTCCAAAGAACAATGGACCGATGTTAGGGAAGGAGGGTTTGGCCGAGATTTCCAGCCTTTTCTTTTTCTTTCTTAATACTTTAAACATTTATTAATATATTTAATTTTTGCATGCAATCCAAAAATCAAGACCTAAGATTTGTTTGAACTCTAACCTCTTATGGGGTAATTGGAGTACCATATCAAGACCCATGTCACCATGTGGATAAATCTATAAAGTGGTTGAGGGATTTGTAGGCTTGTAGCAGCACAATGTTTGAATGATATCTGCCTTGCTGACTCTGTGTATTAATTTCAACGAAATCAAGGGCAGGAGGTACTTTTGTTTAGGCCATGTTTAGTTCTAAAAAATTTTCAAGATTTCCTATCACATCGAATGTTTGGACACATGCATAGAGCATTAAATGTAGACGAAAAAAACTAATTACACAGTTTGGTAGAAAACCACGAGACGAATCTTTTTAGCCTAATTAGTCCATAATTAGATACTAATTGACAAATACAAACGAAAGTGCTACAGTAGCCGAAGCCAAAAAATTTCACGAACTAAACACACACTTGTAGATGACGAGAGGAACAAATTAAAGCTTAGCTTGCTAGCACACTCAACGAATAGATTCTGAAGGAAGCCATTTATTCGTGCTGCTATGCCACGTTTAGCGCGACACTCAAAGGATAGATGCAAAAGACAAGCAAGTACCCTGCCAATCTTGATCTGTAGCGCAGCTTGCTCTGATCCTTTCCGTCTTCACACGGCAGGCAAAATCGGAGGCCACGCTGCTTTAGCTTCCTGTCTTGCATCAAAGTTATGTTGAATGGGAGGACGAATACCAAGAAAGGCAAGATTGGGTTTGCCTTTGCTTTGTGCCTGGCGTGGATAGCGTATCCAGGTATCAGTATACAAGTCCTGGAAAAAAGGCAAAGTATTCGGTCTTGGAGTTGGAGGTTGCAGCTAAGCTCCTCTTTTTAACACATTGTGGGCTTCGGGATCGGCAGCACCAGCATTTAGTATCAGCTCCAGACCCACACAACACAACGGAAGGGAGAGCCATGGAGGCGACGGCGTTGAGCGTGGGCAAGTCAGTGCTGGACGGAGCACTTGGCTACGCTACATCCGCCATTACTGAGGAGGTGGCCTTGCAGCTTGGCATCCAGAGTGATCATGCCTTCATCAGGGATGAGCTAGCAATGATGCAAGCTTTCCTGAGAGCCGCGCATGACGAGCGCGACAACCACGAGGTGCTCATGACCTGGGTGAAGCAAGTTCGTGACGTCGCATATGATGCGGAGGACTGCCTCCAAGACTTCTCCATTCATCTCCGGAAGCCGTCATGGTGGCGTCTCCCTAGCACCTTAAAAGAGAGGCGCCGCATTGCCAAGCAGATGAAGGAGCTTAGAGCCAGAGTTGAGGATGTGAGCCAGAGGAACCTGCGCTACCAGCTTATCAGGAACGTTGGCTCCAAGTCTGCAACAGATGCTAAGCAATCTAGCATTACAGCTGCAACAATATTCGGCATTGATGAAGCACGGCACAGGGCGAAGCATGACAAATTAAAAGTGGATCTTGTCCACCTGATCAACATAGAAGATAAAGACCTTAGAGTGATCGCAGTGTGGGGAACTAGTGGTGATCTTGGGTTGACATCCATCATTCATACAGCCTACGAGAATCCAGACATCAAAAAGAAGTTTTCATGCCGAGCATGGGTAAGGGTCTTGCCTCAGTTCAACCCAAATGACTTCATCCAAAGCATAGTGAAGCAGTTTCAATCAGCCATGGGGGTTCATGTTCTGTTGGAGACCGAGAAGACAGGGCAACAGTTGGCTGAGGAGTTCACTGGATACATAAACAAGAATAGTTACCTCATTGTGCTTAATGGTGTTTTCACCTTTGAAGAGTGGAATCTGATTAGAACATGTTTCCCAAACAATAACAAAGGGAGCCGAATCATAGTTTGCTGCCCACATGTTGAAGTTGCAAGCTTGTGTGCAGGGCAAGAAAGCCAAGTATTGGAGCTGAAGCAGTTGTCTACTGACCAGACTATTTATGCTTTCTATGAGAAGGTACTGCTCTTCCTTCAAAATCATCTAACTAGTGCTACCTCTTGTTTTTTTTTGAGGAAAAACCTCTTGTTATTTTTCTTGATTAATATCTCAGATAGTTATGAGGATCCAGGTTGTTGTATCTAATATTTGGTATACCACATCATTTGTTGTAACATTAAAGGATGTATAATTTTTCATTAGTAGGAAAGGTAAAGAAAAGATATATTGCCTTGCAACAATCTTGTGCATTATAGTTCTCATCTAAATAACTCATTGTTAATTGGGCTGGAAGCTAGCCTCCTATATGTTACTATGTCATTCTTACTTCATTAATCAAAATTTGTTTCTTTAAATCACCCGTGAAATAAATGGTGTCTATGATAAATTTTATGCTAGAGGCTTTCACTGGTAAATGTTTAAAGATTAAAGGTTAGACATTGACAGATTTAAAATTGTGACTACTATAGTTTACTTGTGTGCAGGATTGTCAAGATCGAATAAAATTACTAGTGCCAGCGTTTAGCTCAGATGAAGCCAAAAGGAATACCACTGAGATACAAGAAAATAATTCTAGAGGTGGCGATGAGAACAAGTTATTCACAAAGAGCCTTACTCGCATCAAAACTATGGTGAGCGCTTTCGAGGAATCACAACTTATCGGTCGAGAGAAAGAAAAGGCTGACATCATCAAACTCATTTCAAATCCATCTAGTCAAGAACTCTCAGTAATCTCGGTGTGGGGAATGGGTGGTATTGGGAAAACTAGTCTAGTCAAAGATGTCTACGAAAGCCAAATGCTCATTGGAATATTTGAGAAGCGTGCTTGTGTCACGGTGACACGTCCTTTCATCCACAAGGAGTTCCTTAAGAACTTAATTATGCAATTAAGTGAAGAATCTTTTGAAAAAAAGGGAGGCCTGATAGATTTTGGTCATGGCACAAGAAACATCTTAGCAACGATGGGAGTTCAAGAATTAATTAAAGAGTTAGCTAGGCTTCTTGATGGGAAGAAGTGTTTGATTTTTCTTGATGATTTTTCATCTACAACAGAATGGGACAATATAATTGGAAGCTTTCGAGATTTGGATAGTTCGTGCAAGATTGTAGTCACTACAAGGGAAGAGAGTATCGCAAAACATTGTTCAGAGAAACAAGAAAACATATACAAGCTCAATGTTCTCGAATACAAGGATGCACTTGACCTCTTAACAAGAAAGGTACTGTTTACAATATTACATATGCTGCGTTTGTCTTGGACTTTTGTTACAATATAAAGGCAACACTACTTAAGTGAAGTTTCATGATTGGATAGATAGAGTAATCTTAGAATAGGAATGCAGTGTACAATAACCATCTTCAATGACTAATTTTCATAAGACTAATAACTATATCATTGTCATTCATATAAAATTAGTAAACTACATAAATCATCCATGTGTATTTAAATTTCAAAAAACTTATTAAACACTACCAATTTTAGGTATTCAAGAAAACAATAAGTATGGAGAAGCAACATCCTGAATTGATTGAAGAAGCACAACAGATCTTGAAGAAGTGCAATGGACTTGCCCTTGCAATAGTCACCATCGGTGGCTTCTTGGCAAACCAACCAAAGGTAGCAGCAGAGTGGAGGAAATTGAATGAGCATATTAGTGCTGAACTGGAAATGAACCCAGAGCTTGAGGCTATCAAAACAATTCTTGGTAGAAGCTATGATGGTCTACCCTATCATCTCAAGTCTTGTTTCTTGTATTTGTCTATCTTTCCCGAAGACCAGATGGTTAGCAGGAGACGTTTGACACGACGTTGGACTGCAGAAGGTTACTCAAGGGATATTCGTGAAAAATCTGCAGAAGAAATAGCCGATACTTATTTCATACAATTAATAGACAGAAGCATGATCCTTCCCTCTCAACAATCAGCTCGAAGTAGAAAAGGAATTGATTCTTGCCAAGTCCATGATCTCATGCGTGAAATCAGCATCTCAAAGTCAATGGAGGAAGGTCTTGTATTTAGACTAGAGGAAGGTTGCAACTCAAACACGTGGGGCACAGTTCGCCACCTTTCCATATACAGCAATTGGAGGGGAGATAAGGACGAGTTTGAGAGCTTAGTGGATCTATCCCATTTGCGGTCACTAACGGTATTTGGGAAGTGGAGGCCATTTTTCATTTCTGATAAGATGAGGTTGTTACGTGTTCTGGATTTCGAAGGCACGTCAGGAATAGTTGATCACCACCTCACTCAAATTACAAAGCTCCTTTACCTGAAATACTTTTCCCTAAGAAGGTGTACAACAATCTTTCACCTACCAGATTCAATTGGAAACCTGAGGCAGCTCCAGACACTAGATCTTGAAGGGACAAGCATATACAAACTGCCAAAGACCATCACCAAGCTTAGGAAGCTACAATATCTTCGTGCCTCAAACATAGAGGACTCTGATTCTAATATTTATGAATACGTTACCAAAGACTTACCAAAGCTAGTGCGGAAGAGGGGATGCCTTTTGACTATGCTTTCAGTGGCATTTTGTGTGGCATATTGCAGACCCCAATGTTTAAGAGAAATGGATGATGATATGGATGCCAACTGTAACAGGCGTGATGTATGCACTCTGTTTTGCTGTGTTTGTATCCCATTTTTTGTCAAGGGTGCATTTTTTCAAGGTGTTCAAATTCCAAGAGGGGTTGGGAAACTGAAAGCCCTGCACACGATGGGTGTTGTGAACTTCACACGAGGCAAGGAGGTCATAGATGAGATAAAAAAGCTGTCCCAGTTACGCAAATTAGCAGCTGCTGGCATCAGCATGGAAAACGGTCAAGAATTCTGCTCAGCAGTTGCTGAACTCAGCAATCTGGAATCATTGTCAGTGCAGTCAAGTGGGGAACCAGGTTTACAAGGTTGTTTGGATGGCTTGTTCTCACCTCCGAAGAAGCTGCAAAGCCTCAAGTTGTACGGTAATTTGGTCAAACTGCCAGAATGGATCAATGGCTTGCAGAACCTTGTGAAATTGACACTACGGAGCTCTAGTATATTGGAGCTTGATGACACCATTGAAGTCCTTGGCAAGCTATCAAACCTTGCTAGCCTGCGTCTGTGGGCAAAGTCATTCCAGGGCGAAGATATCTGTTTCAGTTTTCGTCAGAACACGTTCCGGAGTCTGACGGTGCTTGAGCTGAAAAGCATTGATGGCCTCAAAATGGTGGAGTTCAAAGAAGGCACAATGCTTAAGCTTGAGCTGCTGGATTTTTGTGGTAGTGAGGAAAGCAACACCGGGTTGTTTTCTGGGCTACAATTTATCCGAAGCCTTAAGATATTTAATCTGGACAGCAAATCTTACAAGGATGATTTCATCGAACACCTTCAGGCCCAGCTTGCCGAGAATCCAAACGGACCCTTTTTGAGGAGGTACTGATCGGGGCACTGCAGGGTCAGTCGAATAAGGTCATTGCTTTGCTGCTTCCCTGTGTCTTAATCTGTGTGTGTGCTAATCTACATTCGTACTAATGCTCCTGTGTTTCATTTGAATCCCTACAGGTAATGGTCGTGCCAGTGCCTGTATCCTGTGTGCAGAATGCGCCATGTCTGTATCGTCTATTTTTCTTATGTGGAGATGTGTGCATGTGCCAAATTGAATAACTGGCGTCCTGTAATGCCAGATGCAATTAAACCGTGGTATATTCAGTTCAGCATTTGTAATATAGTGATTTTGGTGTGTATTGCGAATGGTATTAGTAATTCGTCTTAAACTATCTTCTGTGAGCATCATGGTGACATATAGGATATAGATAGTGCTAGCACCCGAACGTCTGGACGGCCACCAACAGCTACTCTCTGCTCCTGCACCATACCGTGCACCCTGCCCACTTGGATTCCGCGATGCTCGGATGACTCGTCCACACAGGGGACCATCCGCACCCCTCTGTTTCCTGCACGAGCTCGAACTGTTGCGGCGAGATGGAGGAAAGAGAAGGGATGGGAGGGAGAGGAGAGGAGAGGGTGAGGAAGGCACGAGTTAGGAGCCGAAGCCCTGCGGCAGGCCACTGTACGCTAGTCACCGGCGCCATTGCAACATGTGCAACACCTTATCAACCTTTGAAACATCTAGATAAAACATTTGTAATATACGTCTGAAGACAAATGAAACACTTCAAACATGAGTTTAAAACACTTTAAAAAACCTAAAAACAATTGAAAAGTCATTGCAAAACATACGCAACATCCTGATTGTCGGTACCAACAGTATAGGGGTACCCACATCATCGATAATAAAAAAACAAAACGACTAAGCCACGGCAAAACGCAGCCCACCTCAAACCGCATACCAGGTCCGTCTCGTACGAGGCCGGCTCGACGGAGTGCCTCGACCGCGCTCCGGCTCCGACTCGTACGAGGCACCCTCGATGGGAACGTCTCGACCGCGCCCCGTCCCGCACGACAGACCACCTCGACCACACTCCGACTCGCACGAGACTCGCTCGCCCGACGGAAAGACTCCGGCTCGCGTGACCCCGGGTCAGAGTGCTCGACCCCCTCACTTCATCTACCCCAGGACAAAAGTCAGAGCATTTAATGAGATTACCTATTACCACCAACCAGTATGGTCGCAACCAGGATCGACGTGGGAGCAACGCCGGTGTCAGCCCTCACTGTTTTACTGCCCATACCGTGATGGGAGGTGAAACCTGTCACTATGCACACCTTACCGTGCACTGTTCACCGTCGGTCACCCTCGAGGAAGGATACGACAGGGTCCGTATTCCGCAATCTCGGGGATTCGACCTTATCCGTCCAACCTTGACCCTACCTCGACCTAGCCTCGACGCTCAGCACGGATCAACAGGGAAGAAAGGATGGTATGGCCTGGTGCTCTGAGTCATTTCGTCGTCTCATCCTCTACGTCACCATGGTGTCCGGGAATAGCCAGCCATTCCCAGGGCATGTCGCTACGGTCACCTCAACAGGGATCGACAAAACATCACCTCAAGGCTCCCTGGCGTCCCGGCCTCCTCTTACCCTATAAAAGGGTAGGCCAGGGCTCTACAAAGGGACGGAAGACAACGAGCAACAGGCCACACACAAGTCCCAAGCCAAGTGCCAAGCACTCCAAGGCTCTTCAACAGAGATCAACATCTCAAGCAATCATCTTTGTATTCTTTTTTCTCTCTTTGAGACTTGGGTTCGTGGCCCTCTCTCGCAAGCTTGTAACCCCTACACAAGCACCTCGGTGCAAGGAAATACAAAACTCTCTCCCCCCCGCTGGACGTAGGGCCTTTTTTAGCCTGAACCAGGATAAACCCCCGTGTGTTCTCCTTGCATCACCATCCAGGATAGGGACACGCAGCACTCACTCGTCGGTTTAGGACCCCCTCGGGACCGAACACCGACAGTTGGCGCGCCAGGTAGAGGAACGCTGCGTGCCAACATCACTTTCCCGCCATTCTTTCCTGGATGGCTGACCTCGAGCGCCCTATCCCGTTGGCCATGGTGATCTGGTTTGAGAGTTTGGAGTTCATGTCGCTTGGCTATGGCTACGATATGGTCCTCCTCCCGCCTAGGCACCCGACCGATAAGGATTACGAGCTCTCCCAGTCTGGGAGAGCGCTCCACCGGTACCGTCGCTCTCGGCAGGCGCGAGCCGCCCGACGACGACGAGCCCGGCGCAACCGCCGTCTCGTCATTCCGATCGAAAAGCCATTTCTGGGCCTCCTCGACCAGAGCCCGTTGCTAGGCAAGCGCCGCCCACACGCTGCTCTCATCCCGGATGAAGAGCGACTTGCGGCGGGAGTATTCCTTGAGCTCCTGATCATGGTTCGAAAAAACCAAAAAGATTGAGAACCGAGGGAAAAGGATAGCAAAAGAACCGCAAAAAGAACTGATAAGTCACATGTACCTCGGTGGCATCTCGCACACCTCGTGACAAGGTCTTCGTCGCCACACGAAGCGCTCGCTCGAGGTGTCGATGGAGACCCTCGAGGTACTCCCAGCGGTGCACCTCATCCCTGTCGTTCAGAGTGAAGATGGGATCGGCGTTAGGGTTCGCGGCGTCCCTGAACTCGAGGGACGGTCCCCCCCCCACCGCGGTATCTCCGCCTCAACCCGCGCTAGAGCCAGCGCGGCGATGTCCGGCCACGAGGACGATGATCCGGCCGGGGCGTCTTCCGGCCCCGCGGAAGGGTCGGCCTCACCCACGGCTCCCGCCTCACCGACCGCCGCCGGGGCACCAGCCTGGTCCACGGCCTCGCCCCCCTCGACTCCTACCACCTGCTTCCCCTTATCCAGGGGAGAGTCGTCAAGGGTGAGGTCGACCGTAACTGGCGCCGACTCTTCTGCAGGGGTTGGCCCCTCGACCGCCGGCACCTCAGGGGCCAGACCCTCGACGGCCGGCACCTCTTCCTCTGGGGCCTCGGGCGGGGGCTCGACGACCCCACCCTCCACCGTAGCCGCTGGCTCCGCCGGCGGGTCTTGCTGTGGCTGTGGCTCTCCCGCCTGTGCCGCCTCCTGTCCCGCACCGGCGGGACCTCCCCCATCACCATGTCTGCATCTGCCCACTCCGCGTCACGGGCGGATGCCTCGGCCGCTGCGGCCTCAACGGCAGCCTCGACGGTTGATGACGACCTGAGCTCCGCCTCGCCCGTGCTCGGTGCCACCACCTCCGCCGGTCCTGACCCCTGTGCGGCGGGGTCGGAACCGGCAACCACCGAGGCGCCTGCCTCCGCCTGGGCCGCCGCCTGCTGCTGCCTCAGGCGCTCCTTTGCGGCCTCAAGCCGCTGGACCCAGTCGGCATCCTGCGCCGCCGTTCGACTAATGATGACGGCGCTTGCCCGAAGCGACTTTGCGGGGGTCAGCCCCAGCAGCTCCGCCTTTCGCTTAAACCTACAAAGCGAGAGGAAACATCAGTGAACGAATCCAGAGAAAGGCAAAAGAGCAAAACACAGACACTTACCCGGAAAGCGGCACCAAGGGCCTCGACCCCAGCCGGTCCGAACCTCCTGGTGCTGTCGGTGGTGGCCTCGCAGCCGGCCCACCGGCGGGCCGGGCACTCCTTGGGGCCCTGGCTGGAGCGCCGCCTTGGGTCCTCTGCGCCTCCGAGGCCAGCTGGCCTCGGGTCCTCACGCCCACCGACGGCGCCGCCGCCGACGATGCCGGTACCGCCGCTCCAGCCTCCGCCTGAGCTTGCGGGGACTGGATTGGTGCAGGCAGCCCGGTCGACCCCTCTTGCTGGGTCCAGGATAAGGCGGCCCCTCTCGTCGAGGGGCCCGCCTCCTTCTCCACCTCTTCCTCCGCCACCTCGACCACCACGACCGATGAGGACGACCCCCCGACGGGCTCCAACATGGGGCGAATGTCGGGGAGGTCCCCCAGGCCGGTCGCGGCTTCATACCACGACAGGGCGTCGTCGTCTTCGGCGTCGCTGTTGTCGTCATCCTCCCCCGAGACCGTCTCGGAGGGAGACTCTGCGAGGGGAACCCCATCGAGGGCCTGCTGGCGCCGAAGTTTCTTCAGCGCCTCCTGCTCCTTGGCCTTGCGAAGCTGCCGCTTCTTGGCCGTCTCCTTGACCTGCTTCTTTTGGGACGCATGCTAGCGTCGAGCCTCCCGGGCGGGCCGGTCCTCTGGGACTGGCAGCCGCGTCTCCCGCAACGCCGATAGATCCTGCGCATCGGCCTCGACTAAATCAGAGGATTCCAAAAATAAACGAAACAAACGAACGTGCCAGCCAAAAACACTTACCACGGGCTCGAACCCCTGGGTAGGTCGCATGGGGACTTTGTCGACCTCGTCCACTTTGAAATTCCCCACCATCCGGCGCGCCCGCCGGAGGACCTCCTCGAGGGTGAGGGACTCGTGTGACATCCGGCTCCCCTCCAGCGGCGCCTCCGGAGTCATCTGGTCAAGGCGGAGGCGACGCTGGCACAGCGGCATCACCCTGCACCGGTGAAACGCCGTGGCCACCGCCGCCGCCGTCAAGCCCCGCAGACGGAGCTGCTGCAGCGCCGCTAGCAGCGGATCCAGGCGCGGCTTCTCGGCCTCCGGGACTCCGTAGGTCCAGTTCTCCTCTCGGGCGGTCAGCACCCGGGCGGTGTACCTCGGCAACTGATTCTCATCATTGCGGAGGTAGAACCAGCCATCGTGCCAACCGCTGTTCGAGGAGATGAGATGGGCCGGGATATACAGATCCGCCCGACCTGACCTCACCTGCAGAACGCAGCTCCCCGCTCGAACTGCGCACCGAAGCCCCTTCTCCCCCGCCTTCTTGGCGAAGAGCTCCGCCTTGAAAAGGTGGAGCCACAGATTCCACTGTGGTTCCACCCCTAGGTAGCCCTCACAGACCACCGTGAAGATGGCGGCCTGAGCAACGGCGTTGGGGGCAAGGTGGTGCAGCTCCACCCGGTAGTAGTGGAGGAGCGCCCGCATGAAGGTGGTCGCCGGAACGCCGAACCCCCGCTCGTGGAAGCAAATGAAGCTGACCACGTAACCCTCGGGGGGAGCCGGCTCCCGGTGGTCGGGTGACGGCGCGATCCACTCCGGCCGCGTCCGGCTTGTCCTCGGCCGCAGTAGTCCGTCCTCGACCAGCTCCTCCAACCTCCTCTCCGTCGCCGAGGAGGCGGCCCAGTCGTCGGCGGGGAGGATTTGGCTCTTTCCTGCCATTGGCGCTGCGGAGAGCTGGGTGGACAGAGAGGGTGCGATGGCGGCGGCGCTGGATGTGGGCGGAGAGCACAAGGAGCAAAGGGCTATCTGAGGCAAAGGATGCAAAAACGCAAAGGACCGGTAGGGGAGGCAGACCCCTAGGCCTTGTTTTTATAGCCCCAGCGGAAGCCCAACGGCCGCGCAAAAAGGTAGGAGCGGTTTCCTGCATTTAATGCTCTTACCTAACCGTTTCCCTCAATCTTGCAGGAGTTGGGGACGTGGCCGTCCCCCACGTCGTAACCATACGCCACGTTGCCCACTACCGCACTGATCTCGCCCTCTCCCCTGAAAAGGCACGCCCGGCTAACGAGTGGGGCAAGATCCACGGACGGATATTCCCAGATGCCTGGTAAACGGGCTCCGAGCCCGCCATAAGTCTCGAGGGAGCGGAAGCTGGCCCTCGACCTGGGTTCGACAGCTGCCCTCGAGCAACAGAGTTAGGGACGACCAGGGATGCGCCCGTGCATGGCTAGGACTCGAGCCACGCTCTCGAGGCACCCTAGGACGTATTCGAGGCTATAGGAGGAGGTCGATGTAGGAATCCTCTCGAGGGAGGCACCGAGCCCTCGGATCCCGTCGCAGGGAACCGATATCCACACGACCACTCCTTGGCATTTTCTGAGAGCGCCTCTGGGCCACTAGCCAACTCCTAACGACTGGAGCACGGGCTCGCACTCGAATTCCCCCGCTAGCAGCTCGCCGGAGATCGTCGGAACTCGCTCAAACAGGGGTAGTACGGCGTTCCCCACCCCTCCTCCTCTCTGAAGGAGGAGCGTGAGGGTCGCACGACAGAAGATGGCCGGGACTCTGATCGACCTCGTGCGCACGAGGCTCGGGGGCTCGACCGCAATGAACCATTCCCCAGTAGGACGCATAAAAGACCTCGGAGGAGTCTCAACACTCCACCAAGGCCTCGGGGGCTACACCTGGCGGGTGCGCTCGCGCGCCTCCACCGGAAAAAACTACAACGCTACGACTCCAATTCATTAACAAACAAGCCTCTAGGAGAGTGGTCACACACTCACCCAAAGTCTCGGGGGCTACTGTCGGTACCAACAGTATAGGGGTACCCACATCATCGATAATAAAAAACAAAACGACTAAGCCACAGCAAAACGTAGCCCACCTCAAACCGCATACCAGGTCCGTCTCGTACGAGGCCGGCTTGACGGAGTGCCTCGACCGCGCTCCGGCTACGACTCGTACGAGGCACCCTCACGGGAACGCCTCGACCGCGCCCCGTCCCGCACGACAGACCACCTCGACCACACTCCGACTTGCACGAGACTCGCTCGCCCGACGGAAAGACTCCGGCTCGCATGACCCCGGGTCAGAGTGCTCGGCCCCCTCACTTCACCTACCCCAGGACAAAAGTCAGAGCATTTAATGAGAGGTGAAACCCGGTGTTGCTTTCCTCACTACCACAAAAATCCAGCCCTCACTGTTTTACTGCCCATACCGTGATGGGAGGTGAAACCTGTCACTATGCACACCTTACCGTGCACTGTTCACCGTCGGTCACCCTCGAGGAAGGATACGACAGGGCCCATATTCCGCAATCTCGGGGATTCGACCTTATCCGTCCAACCTTGACCCTACCTCGACCTAGCCTCGACGCTCAGCACGGATCAACAGGGAAGAAAGGACGGTATGGCCCGGCGCTCCGAGTCATTTCGTCGTCTCATCCTCTACGTCACCATGGTGTCCGGGGATGGCCAGCCATTCCCAGGGCACGTCGTTATGGTCACCTCAACAGGGATCGACAAAACATCACCTCAAGGCTCCCCGGCGTCCCGGCCTCCTCTTACCCTATAAAAGGGTAGGCTAGGGCTCTACAAAGGGACGGAAGACAACGAGCAACAGGCCACACACAAGTCCCAAGCCAAGTGCCAAGCACTCCAAGGCTCTTCAACAGAGATCAACATCTCAAGCAATCATCTTTGTACTCTTTTTTCTCTCCTTGAGACTTGGGTTCGTGGCCCTCTCTCGCAAGCTTGTAACCCCTACACAAGCACCTCGGTGCAAGGAAATACAAAACTCTCTCCCCCCGCTGGACGTAGGGCCTTCTTCAGCCCGAACTAGGATAAACCCCCGTGTGTTCTCCTTGTATCACCATCCAGGATAGGGACATGCAGCACTCACTCGTCGGTTTAGGACCCCCTCGGGACCGAACACCGACACTGATAAAACCCCTACAACATATGCGTGAAACATACGCAACATCCAAATAAACACACTTGCAATGTACGTCTCAAAAAACAAATGAAACATTTAGAATAGACGCTTCCAACATACGTGTATAGTCATTGCGACATATGCAACATCCCGATCTTCTTTTGCAACATCCATATGAAACGCTTGCAACATACCTCTGAAACATCTGAAACACTTGAAAACATACGCTTGCAGCATGCACTTCTAGCAAACCCTAGCAGGCAGGTGGGCGGGTGAAGCACCACACAGCGGGATCCGGTGCTAGGTCACGGTAGAGAAGGAGGATGGAGCCACGATGCTGCGGAGGAAGTGGGGCCCAAGATGGAGATGGCAACGGAAAGCACTCGGGGCCCGCCGTGGGGCACTGGTCGGAGGAAGGAGGCATGGTGGGAGGAGGGCGCGGGGGAGGCGGAGAGTGCGATGTCAAGGAGCGGCTTGGAGAGGAGCGAGGACGGGACGTAGAGGAAGGCCGCCGGGAGTGTCGGCTCGGTTGTCAGTGCAGGCATCGTGGCTGCACACAACGAGGAGGGGTCAGTCTCGTGAAGTGGGCAACAACGAGGCGGAGTGGGAAACGTGGCAGTAGCGGGGCGGAAGTGGGCGCGTGGTGTTCGGTCGAACGGACGCCCGGTCCTGAGCATTACCAATAGGATATACCCACATAGGATTGAACTGAATGCCTTCACTCTTTTGTCTGTCATTTTTTTTCCCTGTGGTCAATTCAATTTTCGGCGGCACCTAGTATTTTGTTGCAAACCTTATTAGTTTACTGTTTAGAAGTTTAGAGTTTATGGTTTAGGGTTTGCTATGTTTCTTGTCTTGCAGGTGAAGCCCGTTGCAGCGGTGGCAACTGCTCAGCGTATGATCAAATTACAGGGCACCGGCAGGTGGGGTTCATCTTTGGCGTTGGATCACGCAGTTGCAGTTCACATTCACCATACTCTATACATGTGTTGCTTGGATTCATTGCAGCTTTTGCTATCAAGCAGAAGTATAGACACCACACGCGCTTGGACACCACCAGTCATCACAAAACCGGTTTCGCCCTAGCTCACACGTTAGAACCAGGCAGCAGAAGCAGAAGTATACACAGCTTAATCCATGTTTTATGTGTTTTATGTTCACCTACTCTACTCCAGCGGCCAGCGATTGTAGATGCTGGGCAGTAGCACTGTACATCAAATGGCGCGATGGCGACGACGACGACAAGATCGAATTACAATGTGCAGGTTTTGTGACCACCACTGATGCTTGCTGTGGGCTGGGCAAGTATGGAGGCCTATTCTATTCATGTGTGTTCTTCCACGGATGGCGCGTTCCGACGAGGACGACGACTGCCGAGGACACAGCAGCCGTACGTCCACACCAATAATGCCATGTACGATGGTGGGTGATGCACATTCATTCACCTCGACATTGAAACACCAGATCAGTGGTCATGCTAACGGCTTGGGAGCCATGGAAGGAGAGAAACAATCGAGTTTCCAACAGGATCAGCAGGACTCTGGAGCAGGTTTTCCGAGTGATTCAGGAAGAGGCTAAAGGTTGGGTGCGGGCGGGAAATAAGGCCATGGAGTTGGCCCTTTCCACCTCAATGTTGTCGGACTCATTGGGATAAATATGGCTCTTAAACTGTTTGGTTGCTACTTCTTTTATGCAAATTAGCGTGTAGAAGCTAGGGGTGGTGTGACTTCCTGTCGTTCTTTTTTTTATGTCTCTCGTCTGGGTACAGTTGTAGTATCTGTTCATACACGTATACGCACATCACTCTACACACGCACACACCCCACACACACACTATACGCGTATACAAATAGCCCTACAACTACACTCAGAACTAACGACCGCGTCCTTGTAGAGATCACCGGAAAATTCCGTAGATGGCGAGCACGTCATAGTCCCATTGTGGCTCCGCGCGGGTGAGAGGCTGCAGATTAAATGGGAACTACTGTTCCCGAAGGTGGGAAATCGTGGTTCGAACCCACGATCGGTGGCTCCACCACCCGGAGTCTTCACCGTCCGAGCTAGTGCTCGTTCCCCGACTTCCTGTCGTTCTGGGAATGCTGCACAAATCTGGGCGCCACTGGCGCCATGTAAATTGTACATGCTGCTCCATTCTTATCGATGAAAGCTGGTAACACATCTTTCGAGAAAAAAAACACCACACCGGCCTCTCTGGTCTCTACCTAGTGCTGTAGTACGTCGTCGCCATTAAGGGCTTGTTTAGTTGGAGAAATTTTTTGGGTCCGGCTACTGTAGCACTTCTCGTTTTATTTGGCAATTTGTGTCCAATCATGGACTAATTAGGCTCAAAAGATTTGTCTTGTGATTTACAACTAAACTGTGTAATTAGTTTTTCCTTTCGTCTACCTTTAGTACTCCATACATGTGCCGTAAGATTTGATGTGACAGATAATATAGCACTTTTTAGGTTTCCTTTTTGAACTAAGGCTATCCGCACTCGTGATACTCTAAATTCATCCTCTATACATCCTAGTCATCAAGATTCTCTCCTCTATACCCAATTCTTCCGCACTCATCCATCCTCTATATCATCCTCTATCCACTATGGGACCCACTTGTCACTTTATCTAAATATATCCTTGTGAGATCTAGTTTTGAAGAATTTATTGAGACAAATTCAATGGTGTAATCGGAATTTAATTTGGTTTTTTGGTTTGAGAGTTATAACATTTTTTGTTAGTTGAAAAAAGTGAACCCCGCCACTGATTCTCACTCCCATGCCCACGCTGTCCTCCTGTGCGCTGTTGCTTTCACTGTGCTGGTGAGTCCCTGGCCTTTACCGCACGCCCGGTACACCGCTAGAAATAGAGGATCGATGACCATCCGCTTCAGTAGCGTAGCTGTTCCAGTACCCCGCTGCAGGTTCATTTCCGGTAAAAATCTCGTCCAGGAAGTTTTACAGGAGCCGGTGCGGACAGCCTAAATAGGCTCTGAGCATTAACATTGCGCGCTCTGAGTGAGCTGGCTTGACCTTGACCCATGGCACCAGCACCCAGCAGGCCATGTGACTCTGACCGAGGCACACGCGCTCGGAGTCATGCAGTAGTGCAGTACCAACCTGCTACCCGACTGATACTATCGGCTTGCAGATTGCTCCTACAGGTTGGAGGACTCAACTCGCCATTAGAGAAGCTCCAGCCTGGCTCCTGTTGTGGTGTATTTCCTCAGGCCTTGCTGCTACTGCTTAACCATTCCCGCCTACTAGGCTACTACTCATTTACACTCGCAGTCATCACACAAAGAAAGAAACCCAAGGTGACAGAGGAGAGCGATGGAGGCGGCGGCGGCGGCGGGCATCGGCAAAGCGGTTCTGAACGGCGTGCTAAGCGGCGCCAAGGCCGCCATCACCGAGGACGCCGCTCTGAGGCAGGCTGTGCAGCGTGATGTGGTTTTCCTGACGGACGAGCTGGCAGCGATGCGCTCCTACCTGAGGGACGCGGACGAGGAGCGGAACCGGCACAAGGTGACACGGAGCCGGGTGAGGCACGTCCGCGACCTTGCCTACGACGTCGACGACTGCCTCCGGGAGCACGCGGTTCACCTGGAGAAGCCTTCGGGGTGGCGCCTCGCTCGCACGGTGCTAGAGCGGCACCGTATCGCCGAGGAGATGAAGGGTCTCAGAGCCAGGGCGGAGGACATGAACCACAGGAACTTGCGCTACCACCTTGCTGATGAAGACCTGCCCAACGCCAACTCCGGCAAGCCTGCATCGATATCGTCTGCTGCTGAGAATTCAAGAACTCTCGGCCGGAGCCGGACTGGCGTCCAGCAGCAAGTGGATCTGTTTCTTGAATCCGGGCAAATCGATCTCGTTCCGCTGATATGCAGAAACGACCTTGAGCTTCGGGTGATTGCAGTCTGGGGGACAAGTGGTGATCCGAGGAAGACGGCTGTCATCAGAAAGGCTTACGATGATCTGAAGAGAAAGGATCCTGAGAGAGATGATGTCAACAGAGATGACGATGCTTTTGAATCCTGTGCCTGGATAAGAGTTGCGCATCCTTTCAACCCATCTGAGTTCCTCCAGTGCATCGTGAGGCAATTCTACATTAATTCTCTTCAGCAAGAAGCCGGGAAGACAGAGCAAGCAACACTTGGGTCTCAGATTCTCAACAATATGAAGACGATGGATGAACATCGTCTGGTTGATGAGTTCAGTAAACATGTCAGTCAGAAGAGGTATCTGATTGTGCTTAATGAACTGTCTACTATTGAAGATTGGGATTCGATTAAACTCTGCTTCCCAAACAACAAGAAAGGGAGCCGGATCATAGTGTCGACAGACCAAGTTGAGGTTGCAAGTTTATGTGTAGGCCCAGAAAGGCTCGTAGTTGAGGAGCTCAAGCAATCATCAACTGATCAAGTCATCTGTGCTTTCTGTGAGAAGGTAATATCCAAAATCCGAACCTTCATTATTCATAGTACACTAAAATCAATTCAAAAGGCAGCATTTCTTACGTGTCAATCCGCAACACCTCTTCGAAAATGGTATTTTTCACACCTTCATACCTGAATAATATTTAGCCTGTGTTCGGTTTTGGGATAGGACTATAGGAGGGACATGACGGATCTATTCCAGTTTTTTTTAGACAAGGGTGGTTCCATCTCATACATTTGTTTGAGTGAACGAGGATGTCTCAGTTCTAGATTTTGTCGCGGGGCGACACACCGCCGCTGACAAAAGTCCCGCGTCAAGCAAGCCCCCCGGCCACAGCCGCAACTTGCCGGCGAGCGGTTGCGGTGGCCCGCAGTGGTGGTCAGCGGCCGGAACGGCCGGCAATGGCTCAGATCCGCGTTCTCTAAGGTCAGATCCGAGGGCTACCTACCAGGATCTATGTGCGTGGTGCATGTGCGGCGCAGTCCTCATCCGACTCCTCGGCCTTGTCATCAAGGCGGTTGTCCGGCAGCTCCTTGCACGTCGCGACAACCAGTGCCGGTGTCGGCGCTAGTGGTGGCGGACTGGCGGTCGATCAATGGAGGGGAGCAGCAACAACCCGGATAGGTAGTCGTCGGGCGGCAGCCTTGAAGAGCGGAAGTGGTGGTAGTGGAGGCCAGAGCACTAGGGAGCCGGTGCGGTCGCGGTGAATGCCATAGCCGGAGCAGATATTGATCCTCGAGTCCATGCCAACGGAAGCTAGACCGTCTGGTTGACCACCCTAAGGTCTTGAGTTCGAACCTCCTCATAGACGAATTTCAGGCTTGAAGGTAAAAAAATCTCCCCGTCTGTCTCACGTCACAGTATAGATACGCGGTCGTCTCGTCTCGTGGAGATGCGCTGCCGTTGTATATGGGTGGGGCCGGTGTTCGGTAATTTTCTCGATCGGCGTGAAAAGATCTTCTTAATGAAATACCCCATGGGACGTCGTTCCCCGCGGATCGAGTTTTATCCTCGAGTTCTTTCAACAGCGGCATGGTCAATCCGCCCAAGGATGAAACCGTCTGCATCCGCAAGCTGCTTGAGCGCTTCGAAGCCGTCGGGGACGCCAACATCTTCTACAGGTTTAAGAACCGCTGCTCTCACTCACACCGCCGCCAACACCAGACGTAGGCCTCCTCCGTGGCCAACAGCTCTCCCACGGCTAGTGTCACCGTCGGCCTTCCTTCTGGTTCTCTACAATATCCCTTGGCCATGGGCGGGGCCGCTGCCAATATGAGCAGCAGGTGAGCTCATCCTCGTCGTAGGCAAGTTCAGCTTGTGGCGTCCTGCATTTAGGGCTTGCTCTCCGAGCCGGTGACGATGATTGTAACACACCAGGCGCCACAGCAGCCCAGAATGTCACTAATATCCCTTCCCATATGCCAGAGCGTGAAAACTCGGCATCAAACACCCATCAACAATGTAAACGCGGAAGCAACAACGGATACTAAGTTATGATTGAAATAGGTTCCAACACAAACATTATTATTGTCCACAAATGGCCACCAAACTAGTTAATTCTAAGTCTACTACAACAAGACAGAAGTATCATTATTATCTCGAAATGTAGGTGACATAGTGAAGATGTGTCGCTACTCCCATCCCTTCAAGCAAGCATCCAAATCAAGCACCTAGAAAGATAAGAGATGTGAGAATAAATCTCAGCGAGCAAACTGCCTGAGCATGTCATTCAAACTACGGGTTCATTAGACATCGATTTAAATATAGCAGAATACATGTCATAAATAAATAAAGATTCATGATAAGAATATTTATCAATTAAAATTTCTATAAGTAAATAAAGGGCATTATATATAATAAATAAACCACCACCACCACAAATGAATAGAACAATACTCCTCATATTAATAAAAAAACCCCTCATCTCCGCTTCATGGAAACATAAAACTTCAATTCCAATAATTCTCAAAGAGTGCAAATGTAATGCATATGCATGTCCACTGCCTTCATACACAACAAGGTATGAAGTTGCATCATACCCCTCCTCGGGCAACATACGATGTTGTGCTGGTACGGTCGTGACCATAGGTCAACAACATAATCCACAAGGCATTCCAGAATAGTCATATAACTTTTCTCACCGACCTGGATCCAAAGCACTCCGGAATAGTTATAAGACTTTCTCACCAACCTGGCTCGATGCATATGCTCATGACAAGAATGCTCATGATGCAATGATATGATGCAACTCTGTCATATACAACCACAACCATAAAACATATCACTTACCTTCCGATGATAAACAAATTCTTACCACATATGTCATATACCTCCACAATAATAAAATATATCACTATAACTCATGATGATAAACAAATGACAAAAGATTCAACATGAAGATCATAAATAAGTTACTTTAAAGGGTAAGTGAATTCATAATTAGATATATTATCTTGATTTAGTTAATGTTATGACAATGTGTAGGTATATTAAATAACATGTCAAGCCGTAGCAAACCACCGTTACGTTTAATTTACTTGACTCAAAATGGCGATGCCATAACACGATCTAACAAAGACGCACCACATGTTCAAACATCATCACCTTAGAAAATAAACTCATATAAACATTCACAAATGGCACATAAACCGCTTCTACGGCCTGCGCTAACGTTTCCCTCAAAACAACGACCAAACAACCAACCAACAACAGCACCACTGCTTCACATTTTTACTGCAGACAAACCACTTGTTTAAAAAATATAAAACTTCTCAGAATATACAAAACAGCATTACCTACAACTTTTATGTTATAACTTTTGGATTTAAAGGAACCTAAGATACCCAAAACAAGCCAACAATATAACTCAACTTTTCCGACAACAGAAAATTAGCAGCTGAATAAAACATGCATAATTGCAGATATATATATATCCAAACTTTATGATCTTTGACATTCTGGAAAGACTATAAAATTATCTACAACTTTCATGTAGATATATCACAATATTATATGGACTCAAGATATCGTAAAACTGAATGCATCTAATACTATCCAGAATTCTGACGGCACCATAGCGCCATCAAACAATGATCATATCTCCTAAACCATAAGGGATATAAAGGTGATTTCTACAGCAAAAATAAATCTACTGAAGTCTAATATCATAATATAATTTTTCTAGGATTTTAGGTCACATAAAAGAAGCATTAAACAACATATAACCAACAACTGCATAATCTGAAAACACAGAACTTAATTAAGAGATTATAACCCTAACCCCATCAAATAATCGATCAAATTCGGTAAATGCTAACATGGATTCACTTCAAAAATAGTGGGGGCAAAGATAAATCTTACCCCAACAGCGAGAACGACAAAGGCATGCAACGGTTTCTCTCCCATTTCACCTTCTCCACCACGCCGATCCTCATCGCTAGACCTCGTGTCATCTTGATTTACTCCACCCAAAGCAACGTTATCAAGAACAGCGAAGGGAGGCACTAAATTGAGGGAAAGCCAAGAAGAGTAGAAGATGACCCACCGGTTTTGGAGGAGGAAGGCACACGCGTGAACAAGGATCAAGCCTTAACTCTCTCCCTCTCCTCTCCTCTCTTCTCCATCTTCTGGACTTCTCTTGTTTTTCTCCGATGCGTGACAGAGGCGGCGGCTCAATAGATGGAGGGAATTAGGTTTTGTGGGAAGAGAAGGGAAAAGTCACGGGACAAGGACCATCGCTAGGTTTCTGTAGCGACGCTAAACCTCGTGGGTACTGTTCACGTGTACATTAAGGACTCCTATTTTTATCGTTGAATCTTGCAAAAACTATATCTTTGTGATCTGAAGTCCAAACAATGCGTATGAGTACTCAAACGGAATGCGTTTGATGAGCTTTACGCATCTATGGCCTCTGATCGTCCATACGAATTATTTAACTAAAAGTCAAATTTTGGTCAAACTTTAAAATATCCATCCGAGCTACGTATAAAAAAAATATTTTTGCCACTCTTTAAAACTCATGTCATACATTTTACCATTTTACGCTTCTTGACATATAAAATGTATTTTGGGGTGTTACAATAACGTAAATGACATCATATCCCTCCCCGGAGGTGTCGTTGAAGATTTCGGTTCCTGCTATCGTGAAAGGCCTTCCGAGCTTGCTGCTATCCACTAGGCAAGTCTCAAGACGAAAGCCCTTCCAAGCCTGTTGCTACGGTTATCAATGGTGGTGTCTCTCAGCGTCACTTTCCTTCCTGAAGGCATCAATATACAAGCACACCTACATCCATGCGTGCTTAGGTGCATCCTTAAGCTCTCCTTGGTTGCTCTCCCACCATATCTTGTTATTGATCTGACTACCCTCCTACCCTTGGTTTTTGCACACACTCTTGCTGGTAGGTGCTCGCCCTCAATGGCTTGTTTTGTCATCCTCTAGGTCACTTGAGTGTTTCGCCTCATCATATGGGTTGCGGAGACCTTGATCTCCTCCTTAATTTGGATCTCCTCATTCTCCTCCTGATGGTCCTCCCTCCTTTGAGGCTACTTACCCCAAAAGGGTGTTGGTGGGCTACTACTCATAGGCAATGCAAGTCATGATTGTCGCCTGTTTGTTCTGACTCCATGCCTTACAACTATCTGGCTGTCCTGTCGGATCCGACTCAATACCTAAAAGCTACTTGTGGATTAGAGTTCTTCTAAGTCTATCATTGGTGGTGGCCCAAGCCAAGAACGTAGTGCTTGCTCTCGCTCTGGATAGTAGGCTGAGCCTGTAGCTGAACCATGATGATGTTTTGTTGGTGTTGTAATCCTCTTCTCTCCAACTTGTCGTGTACTTCTCTTACCTTCAAGGGTTGCTCTTATAATAGGTGCTTCACACCCTCTATTCTTGACCTCGCTGGTATCAGTGGAAATTATTCATGTGGGGACCATCGTCCCCCCGATGACCTTTCAAAAAAGAAGGAAGAATATAATCTCACCATCTTCCATCATCAGCTACACAATCATCAATGTGGTCTGGATCGGATGTCATCCTCTTCCACCTTCTTTCTCTCCCTTCCACACCTCCGGCCTCTATCCCCGCAACGTGCACTAGCACCTGTGGATCCGCCAATCCGCCCTCAGAACCTGCCCACCCTGTTCTGCTGCATTGCACGCCTACACACACACACACACACTTGCCATGACCATTTCTAATTATTCGGACATTGCATCTTCACTTGCCATGACCAAATGTCACCATTGTCATCAAACTTGATCACTTCTAATGTTGACATATTGAACCCAAAACAATAAATTAACTTATGCCTTTGATAATTAACAACCCTAATACCACCTGTGATAACATTGGCGCAGTGGAATACTCAAATTAGCAAATTAATTTCAATGGTTAAGCAGATAGTACTCAACACAAATAAAAACAGGAAAGATAACTTCAATGGTTAAGCATAACCACCAACAAAAGCTTGCAACCTTTCCTATCATTATTCCTGATCTTCATTATGCCCTTGCATAAGGGCCTCCTCTGAGAGCTACCTAGGAGACACTCCGCACTTCTCAGCCCACTCGTGGAGGACACCAAGCGGGATTGGGTCGGCAGCTTCACTTGCATTCTTGGGTGGGTTGTCGAGGTCGATGATAGGCATCACCTTCCTCCTTCTCTTGGACGTTGGTTCCTTGATCTTGACAACTTGTACGCCATCAACTGCATCCGGGTTTAGGCGCGTGCTCCTTCGAACCCATGTATCCACTAATGGAGTTTTTGAACTAGGCTTACGAGAAATAGCAGTTGGGATGGATAGAGGCCCAACAACGGCCTGACGCTGAACAGCAAAAACTGCAATTGGGGAAGCAAGAGGCCCATCATCGGCCTGACTCTGAACAATAGCAGACGTCTCCCCCAACAGAAACACCCAAAGCCTGATGAGGATGGAGCCCACGACCGGTTGAACCGGGACGATGGCTCTCTGAATGTCTTCTTTCCATTCAACAATAGGCGGCTTCAATATGTCCACATTACCCCCTAAATTTACATTTGGTTCCATTTACTCCCTCCAACTATTTCAGTTGGTCTAGCTTACCCCTTAACATGATTTGTTATTTTTGTTTTTCCACGTATTAGTTGAGTCTTAGTATCAACTTTTTGTGATATGATAGAGAACATCATAAGTTATGTTAGAAAAATATATCTTAACCTTTTGCCACTATTTTGATAGCTTAGGAAATTTAATAATAAATTATCACTAGAGATACAATATCGTATAAAATATAATGATGAAAAATTCATAGTGCATTTTTGTAACACAAAATACAAAGTCCTCTATCACCTCACAAAATTTGAAACTAAAATATAATTTGTACATAGAGAAACAAAAAAATTAAGGTGTTAGTTGGACCAATTTAAATAGTTGAAGAGAATAAATTGAATCAAATATTAGCTTGGGGTTATTTGGACATAGGCTAAACTTGGAGGAAGTAATATGGACTTTTTTCTTTTAAAAAAATCATATACCAACTCTAAACTGTCGGCGCTTGTGCTTAGTGCCTCAGGGCATGTTTGGAGCGCTGCATCAAGGCAGCCAGGCTGACCCCGTGCAAGGCCCCTTGTTTGGTGGCATGCATGTATCATATAACGGAATTGTATATGGTGTGTTTTTAAACTAAGTAAATTGTGAATTAGAAACAAATATTTGTAGCAATTAATTATATTGACATTTATGTATAAAATATTTCAAAGCCTTTATTTCTTTTAAATTAGGAAACTAGTGGTACGCACATTAATCCACATTGTGGTTAAATAAACAATTAACAAATTCATAAACATGTGAGAACATCTAATTCAAAATTTGTACATGGGAACATGTTTAAACTAACCAAATTATAAATAATAATTATGAACACATTTGTTAACACTAATCAAATTAGTGTTTATATTTATTTATGAAAGGTCTATGTTCACTTACGTTTGCTTTTAATTGGAAAGCTATTAAATAAATACTAATCAAATTATATTTAAATCAATAAATTTATAACTGGGTGACATGACAAACGATGGCACTACTACGTAAAGTGCGACGTTACGAAACTAATGCAACAAGAACTACTCGAATCAGAGTTAAAACGATCAAACAGCGGGCATAATACGATCGATGGCAAACTTGTAATTAAGATCATCTTCTACCTTCACCCATCTCCATCTTCACGTACGCAGGCATGGTTGGGGCTGCTGCTGCATTGCGCAGGAGGAAGGGGCAGGGGCTCGGCCGGGGCTGCTGGATGGCGCAGCGCACGGCGCGGCACGGGCCCATGCGCGGGGTCGCGTCAGACCATGCCCGTGGAGGTGCCGGCGGCACCCGCCTGTGCAGCACGCATGGCCGCAGGCGGCAGCCTGAGCGGCGCAGGGGCGCGAGGCAGGGGCCTTCAGCCCGGGTGGCGGCTGTGTGGGGCGCGCCGGTGAGGACCAGGGGTGGCGGCTCCAGGCCCTAGTCGAGGAGGGGTGCGGCCATGGCCGGAGATGGCCTGAAACAAAGAAATACACGGTGAAGCTCGACGAAAAAGCGGAAGAAGAGGTTGGGAAATGATTAAATGGGTACGAATTCGCGAAAAGGATGGTACGACGGCGTAGAAGAGATCAAGATGAACCTTCTGCCGGTGCAGGAATTCGCCGGAACATGACGAACTGACCGGAAAAGGTCACCGGAGAGTTCACCGGAACCCTAGCTGTGGCGAACTTCGGTGAGAGATAGAGGGAGCTACAAGTGGCGGCTCGCGAAAGCAGTCGTACTTCTGCAATCAACGCGTCGAGGGCTACGCCGGCATATATATAGTTGTAGGGTTTAAGGTTGGGGAAAAACAAGAAAAACAAGAAAAACAAGATATTTATTATTTTCGGAATTAAATAATTTTGTGAATAGAATAATTTCAGAAAGATCTAGAATTGATGTTTAAGTCATGAAAAATACTCCGAAAGCTCCAAAAAGTTAGGGGAATTCTCTGAGACATTTTTGGAACATGAGGAACTCAAATAAAAGTATTTGGACCTCATGAAAAGATATATTGGAGAATCCAAAAATTAGATTATGTTCCCATGAAAGTGAGGAAAAAGGTCCAGAGTAAGCCGGAAAAATTCATGAAAAGCTTTAATGGATAGATTGATAGATGATGAACTTAAAGGAATGATGTGGAGGAGGAGAAAAGGGTCTTGGAATACTCCAAACAAAAAGATTAAGATCGAGAAAGTAGGAATTTGATTACAGAGAAAGACAAACAAACCGGAGAAAGATAAAGGACTTACTAAATGCGCTTTCAAACTTTTCGCCAATACAACACATAGTCAAACAACAAGCAAACATCACATCAACTGAGGCCATCTAATTGTTTTTAGAAAAAAAACACATTTTCTACGTCTAAACTTGTGGAAACTTAAACTAATGTTGGAAAATTTTATATCAATATTGAAATCATTTATTTTACTTAATGTTTTCTATGCACAACCCAAAATTAGAAATTTTGGGGTGTGACACTGAATAATTTATTTCTTGCAACACATGTAAGTGTTGTAATAGACCAAATCTATATGTTACAACAAACCATAGAGGCCGTTCACCCATGTTTTTTACAAACACATATAAGCGTTGTCATAACTCATCATTATGCGTTGCAACTTTGCAACGGTTATTAGTATAGTTTACCAACGCATAAATAAGTGTTGCAACAGATTCTTGCAATGCAACTTTAGGCAACGCATATTAGATGCGTTGGTATAGACCTTACCAACGTATATATAGACTTTTAGTAACGCATATTTGCGTTGCAAAAGGGGGTGTCATTTTATAGTGCCAGGGCCATGATTGCCATCGAACTCTATTGTGCACATCCATTCACTACCATCAGCAAAAGATACAAGTTGTCTTTGATAAGTGAATGGATGGCCACACATAGGGTTCTATGGTAGTAATGAAAAACATGAAGAACCAATTAAACAAGGCAGCCTTATAGATTTCCCACAGCTACCACCAATCAAAAGAAACAAAACCAACATGTCATAAGTAAGAGACATAAGCTTTGGTCATAGGACATAGTCATGCAACAACATCATCATCATTCATCTATGCTACTACCATTGTATGGCAGAGTTTCATGGCCAAAACAGGGCAAGAGCTACCACCAATCAAAAGAAACTACATGGAGAAACATAGCAACCTACTCCTCAACTGTGCACCCAGCCTTTTCTGGTACAAGCCCCCTATTTCTAAATAGGTTACACAAAGCATAAAAAGGAGCTCTGGTTATCCTTAACATGGACAGACACTCTACATCTGTGGAGTTATAAATGGCTTACAGGGTCTGCTTCCTATGCTGCTCAGTATGACTCCTAAAATGATACAGCAGTGGGTCCGGTTTAGGCCTAGACCTCCTAAGCCTAGTGACAATATAAGAAACATAACAACTACCAAGGCAGCATCTTGATTGCCCATCAACTCACGGTTTTGGGATGGATCCATCTACATGCATGAACATTCAAGACAAACACAGTTCAATTGACCTGGCTAGCCTCAACATGGATGTGTAATCATTCAACAACAAAAGTAGGCATGGCTGCATGATAGAACATGCCTCCCAGTGCAATGGACATCATCATTGACCATAATAACAGGTAAACAAACAGCATGAAACCATAATGAAGTAAGAACAGTAACAATAGTTCAAGGCAAACCCTAAATCTAACATCGCATAACAAAGCAACCGGCACCAAAAGCTTAGTTAAGCCGCAAAGACAAAACCTTGTACAAGTACAACGAAACCCTAGCATCGTCCAAATCAAAGAGTAGGTCCATTGGGGGTGGATTTCACCTCAGGGTGGTCGACGGAGCAAACGTGAAGCGAACAACGGAGAAGAAGAAGATGAGGCGACGAAGAAGAAGCAGATCCCGACGGAGAGGAAGCACATCTGGTACACAGCACCACCACACGCACCACCGGAACCGAGGAAGACGAAGGAAGAAGATGACCGCCTCCCGGAGTCCTAGCTAGGAACAAGGTGCGGCTCCTCATCTGACAAGATCCGGGCCGGGGGAACAGAGAGGAAGCCTGCCGGGGAAGAACGCTGCCTCGCCGAACACCACACCTCAACACACCGCCGGTCTCTCATGGGATTTGGTGGAGAAGTAATGGAGACGAAGGAGGGGAGCTCGCCGAGGGAGGGGCGCTTATAAAAGTGGCGGATTTCACTGGTAGCAGAAGCGCGCGTGGAGGTTTCACACTTCCCGCGCGAGCCCGCCGCTGCCACGAATCGCCCCGAAATCGCCCGAGAGGAGCCGCGCGCGGCCATGCCCTAGAAAAATGAAGGGGGGGAGAGCGTTTCCTCGGAGCCAGGCTGAGGGGACCGAAATGCATCCGGGGAGCTGGACTAGGAGACGGCCCATGGACATCAAACACGCGCACTGCAGCTGGGGGCACAGCCAGGCCGACGGGCCAACGCTCCAAACACGCTCGAAACGACGCCCTAGGTGAGTGGTCTAGGCGGTGGCCGGTGGACTCTTATCCATTTCAATTTTCGGCTCCTGTTGAAACTACTCAAAGATTTCGTTCTGTGGGTAGACGATTTCACCTAATTGTTCTTTGAGAAAATGATTTTGTAAAATCGTTCTACGAGTAGACGATTTCTCCTGACGTGTCGGCTTAATCAGCTAATCAGTTGACGGGTAGACAATTTCCCAAAATCGTTTTACGGCTGTACAAGAATTACTAGGTAGCGTGCCCATGCGTTGCTACGGGACAGCTAAACTTTTGTACTAAAAACATACGGATCACACAATAAGATAACAATACTGTGAAATTAAAGACCGACGTTAAAGTGACATTAATCTAAAAAGCAATGTTCGTGAAATTAACACAGTCACGAAGCGCGGCGTCGCAGGCTCACAAACTCTACTGTATAGACCTTTCCGTGATGCGGCTAAAATAATATTTTATATCGGCGGGAAGAAATCATCATTGCAGCAAACACTATAATTACGACGAGCGGGAGGAGGGGATCGCAAACGATTCTCGCACCATTCATTGTGTTAGTTTTGATGGGGAGGGACCGGCTGGTGGAGGGCACCGCCGGTGGCGGCGGCCAGGGAGCGGGGTGTGAACGGGGAGGAGAGAGCAACCACAACACACTTGCACCAAAAAAGTGTCCATCTTTTATTCTTTTTAGTTGTATAGGAGAAAAGTAATCCCATGTTTGGTCTTACGGTGAGTACTGATAGGTTCAATGGGCCAACCGAGATAAAATAAACTTGTTTTAGTGAAACTACATATTAAAGGAATCATCTAACAAATACAAAGGTCATAGTCACATGGGAACTTACCAAAGCATTGTGCATATTTCCAGGAGATGCGGAGATGAAAATATGACTATGCATGCTGATATAATAGTCAAGAGCTGCTAGAACTGAAGCCTTCCATTCAATATTATGCAGTTTGTCTTCAGGGCTCCTCTTGTCCTCCATCTTTTGGAGACTTCAAAGGAAAAAAAACTGCAAAACTGAATTTGTTGGACAGGAAACAGTGGTAGGCGAAGACCTCGAACACTAAAGTTGCAAAACTGAATTTGACGGGCAAAGAACAAGACTGGACATCACCTAATGATGAGTGGGTAGACAGTGGTGGTCTGCCTGGACTTGAAGAATTTGCCCAAAAATCTCCGAAATTTATAGACAAGCACGGATTAAATATGTTCAAGAAGCAGGCCAAACAATTGATTGCTCCAACGAAATCATGCACAAGCACCAGCTTGATTTATCTCTAATCTAAGCAGGAAAGCAATCCCGGTTCTGGGAGGATGGCCTTGCCGGCGTACGCTGCTGGCTCGCCACGTCGCAGGATGGCAAACATAAGTTGTTTCTATCAAATCTGAAGTACAGAGCTAATTATTCTTTGTCAAAGCTGTTTCATAAGTTCAGTGCTTTGCTAATATGACAAGACATTGCATGAAACTTTTTTTTTTGGCAATAGCCCCAAATGAGCACTATGTTGCTATTTTCACGGCAAAAAGTGGCATTCAGAGAGTACATGTACTTTCAAGGTCTCACCTCTGATTAAAAAAATCCAGCCTTCATTGCTCATACATTCTAGAGTTGCATATGACAAATTACCAGTTCTACAAGGCTGGAAAACATGTGTAGGCTCTCCGGGTGGTGAGAGAAGAAATCTACTCTTCTGTCTCCAGTTCTCCTGCAAATCAGTCTTTGGGTTTGGCTTTAAAGCATGGACCAGATCTCATCCCATCTCGGATGAAAAACATAGGCTCTATGTTGTTACCCACAAGATCAAAGTTACCCTGAAAAAGGCATGAGAAAATCAGAAGGCAGTATCCCATGTCTCTTGGATATAAAAATGTCAATATAAGGCATTTGAGAAGAAAAAGGGGTTAATATAGTCCCCTGAGATTTAGAAAACAAAAATTACAGTACAGTCAACTACATTGGAAGGGAATCCACATACTTGCCACAAGAAAATTACAACAGAGGATATAAGGGTTAAAGGTGACCAGAATGCTAAATAACAGAATCAAATTGCCAATACAAGTTTAGCACAATTTTGCAGAAAAAATCATTACCAGACAAGGGCTGACATAAGACAAAAGTTTAACTTATAGGTAGTGCATTGTTAGTATATTAAAATAAAAAACTATACATCACAGTAAAAATCAAGTAATATCAGTAAAATTAGTAAATTACTTGAGAATTAAAATTTTAGTACACTTGGATGTCACCGCAAACCGTCACGGGGCTGTTCACCCGGCTGAACGTTCGACTCTTCGATGAGGATCTCCTCTACCTGGACAACCAGTAAAGCAGACCGTAGTTACACACAGACACCACCAGCAGACAAAGTAAAGGCAACCCTTTTCCCCCATCTACCTTCACCCACCAAGAACCCTAGCAGCACAGCCTGCAGCTGCAGCACACCGAACAGGCGCATTACACCTAACTTGAAGAGTCATTGATGGTGCCAAGAGTTTTGGCCACAAACCCATCAAAGAAAAGGGGTAAAGATATCAGGTTGTTTATTGCTCAATTATTTATTTTATCATCACACCTATAAAGTTTGTGCCACGCTTGAGAATGAAAATTTAAGTCATCATATTAATTGGCATTCAGGTAGCAACACTCAGTGCACAGTTCATAAAAATATAAATCTAAAATTGATATATAGCCAAGTAATTGCAGTCCGACTCAATTCGTCTAAAAATTAAGGGGATCACAGCTGTTGAAAATTACCTGCAACTTCCTTGAATTTTTTAACCACTATCAGTGGCAAATTTGTTCACATCCCATAGAACATGATAATGAGAGGTACTGCTTGTTCCCGACAAAGACTATGAATCATGAATCAGACAATTCCATCATATAGTGTATTAAACATAAATACAATTAGGTAGGAACACCATTAAAAAATCCCACTAACTTTGCCACCTGCAGTGCTCAAACATTCCAGATAAATGTTTGCAACTTTATGATAACAGCACAAGACGACCATCATTTGCAACTCTATGACAACAGCACAAGATACTATTCCTTCAAAATAAGAGGTGTACGTAGCAACTATAAGTTTAGATGGATGATCTGAATTTTGGTTCAAACATGGACCAGTAAACCCACTTACAGACAAATGGCACAAGAGTGACATTTCACATTCAAGGAACTACGAGCTACTATACTGAACTAATTAAAGTTCCGAACAATGATGCAGCCAAGTTGATGATGACTGAAACCTCCATGCTCCTGTTATACATACGTGTGCATGGCAATGATAGAGGTTGCTTGCAGTTGAACTGATGAAAACCAGATCCATTTTGCCAGTCACTTGCAGATAGACTCAAACTGACGAGCTGCTACTCTTATTTCATAATTGAGTGATTAAATAGTTATTGCTAATCCCAGCTATGAGGGAAATTGAAGAGTATTTCCAAAACTGCACCATAATTAGTTTTTACGAAACAAAATTATTTTATGTCATCAAGCACCCCACCATCATCAATATAACTTTTTAGATAATGGAAACACAGTCACGGATAGCTAACATTTTGTACTTTATCTTTCAAGGTCATATTGTACTACACAATAACTGTCACCCTAATATACCTGCAGAATCAATTCTACTGCAACAGAGTCTGGCTGAACCATGGTATTTGTGACTTCTAGTTTAAAGGGACTATACCTTCTTCTTGGCAACTATTAATCAAAAGGAAAGATAAGGTGTTATCTGAGAAATACTGTCAACATATTGATTGCAAATCTCAGAACAAAAAGTGAGACAGATTACAACTGTCCACAGCAACTTTGTTCTATCAACACAGCACATCTGTGGAGACATACCTAGTTAACTACTATTTCCAGTTTCACATTTTGTTCATGCATTGCCCAAGTGAAACAGCAACAGAGTACTTGTTGTTGGAAAATGATTCTCTATTGAGAAGGGCTAACCCTAGAAGGGTAGCAATATAGGTTCCATACATGGGCCACATGGGCCTTAGCCACATGGGCCTAAACATATACTCCAACACCCCCCCGCAGTCTGAACTACCGGCGCAGCGGAGTTCAAGGCTGAACAAGAAAGAAGACACACAACCCCCCCCCACAGACGCAACTAGCCACCGGTGATGTTGAGGCTGGAGCGAAACTCGGCGAAGGTCGAGGACGGGAGGCCCTTGGTGAAGATGTCCGCGAACTGGGAGGTCGTCGGAACATGGAGAACCCGCACCTCGCCCATGGCCACCCGATCACGGACAAAGTGTAGGTCGATCTCCACATGCTTCGTCCGCTGGTGCTGGATGGGGTTGGTGGAGAGGTAGACCGCACTGACATTGTCGCAGTAGATCAGTGTGCTCCGGGAGGGTGGAGTGTGCAACTCAGCAAGCAGCTGCCGGAGCCAGGCGGCCTCCGCCACGCCGTTAGCCACGGCGCGGTACTCCGCCTCGGCACTGGACCGGGAGACCACCGGCTGGCGCTTGGACGACCAAGACACCAGGTTGCCGCCCAGGAAGACGGCGTAGCCGGAGGTGGAGCGGCGAGTATCCGGGCACCCGGCCCAGTCAGCGTCGGTGTAGACGACGAGGTCGGTGGAGGAGGCCCGGTGTAGGAGGAGGCCGTAGTCGAGTGTGCCCCGGAGGTAGCGGAGGAGACGCTTGAGAGCCGTGAGGTGAGGCTCCCGGGGATCATGCATGTGGAGGCAGACCTGCTGAACTGCATAGGTGATGTCCGGCCGGGTGAAGGTGAGGTACTGAAGGGTCCCGGCAAGACTCCTGTACGCAGTGGGGTCGGCCACCGGAGGTCCCTCAGCCTCAGACAGCTTGCCCTGAGTGTCGACCAGAGTGGAGCAGGGCTTGTAGTCAGACATCCCAGCCCGCTCCAGGATATCCCGAGTGTACTGCCGCTGATGAAGAAGGAGCCCAGCAGGACGGCGCTCAACAGTGACACCGAGGAAGTGGTGGAACTCACCCAGGTCCTTCATCGCAAACTTCTGCTGGAGAGCTGCAATGATCCGGCGGAGAAGTGGCTCGCTGGAGGCGGTGAGGACAATGTCATCAACATAGAGCAACAAGTATGCAGTGTCGGCCCCATGGTGGTAGACGAACAGGGACGTATCAGACTTGGCCTCCACGAATCCCAGGGTCAGCAAGAAAGTAGCGAACCGGTGGTTCCACGCCCGAGGTGCCTGCTTGAGGCCATAGAGGGACCTGTTGAGCCGGCAGACCATGTCAGGACGGGTGGTGTCGACGAACCCCGCCGGCTGACTGCAGTACACCGTCTCGGTAAGAAGGCCGTGGAGGAAGGCGTTCTTGACATCCAGCTGGTGGACGGGCCAAGACCGAGCAAGCACTAGCGATAGCACTGTACGGACTGTGGCCGGCTTGACCACCGGGCTGAAGGTTTCATCATAGTCGACGCCAGGGCGCTGAGTGAAACCCCGGAGGACCCATCGAGCCTTGTAGCGCTCGAGAGAGCCGTCCGCTCGGCGCTTGTGAGTCCAAATCCACTTGCCGGTGACGACATTGGCGCCCGGCGGCCGGGGCACCAACTCCCACGTCTGGTTGGCGAGTAGCGCGGCGTACTCCTCTTCCATCGCGCGGCGCCAGTGAGGGTCCAGCAGGGCATCGCGGACGGAGGAGGGTACCGGAGAGACCACCGCGTCGTCGGTCGAAGCCTCGAGGACACGAGGCGGCAGGGTGCCAGCCGCGTGTCGTGTCACCATCGGGTGAACATGCCGCGGGTGTCGGTGAAGCAGCGGCGGGTGGTAGACCGGCGGGGTACCACGGGCCGGCGGAGACAGTGGCGGTGGTGTCGGTGTCCCCGGTGGAGAAGGGACCACGAGCGGCGGAGGCCGCGGCCTGCGCTGGTAGACCCGTACCGGCGCGGCGAACCTCGACGGAGGTGCCGGGGCAGGTGCCGGGACGGGATCCGGCGTCGACGGAGGTGCCGGGGCAGGTGCCGGGACGGGATCCGACGTCAGCGACCGACACGACCCCCCCGGGGCAGAAGCGGGGGACGAAGGCCCCGGGTCTGCACCAACCGGAGAGGACGGGGCCGTGCCCGAGGACGACGGGCCCGGACCCGCTGGGGATCCGGGACAGGGGGCCGGCCCGGCGCGCAGCGAAGCGGTACCTACAGGAGGCCACGAAAAAGGTGGCTGGACCACCGGGTCAGTGGGAAACAGGGAGGGTGGTTCAGGTACCGGAGGGGTGGTAGTGCTGGAAAAGGGAAAAACGGACTCATCGAACACCACATGGCGAGAGATGAGAACCCGTCGGGAGGTAAGGTCAAAGCACCGGTACCCCTTGTGATCCGAGGAGTACCCGAGGAAGACACAGAGCGTGGAGCGAGGGTCCAGCTTGTGGGAAGAAGTGGCAGCGGTGTTGGGGTAACACGCACACCCAAACACGCGGAGGTGATCGTACCGAGGCGGGGTACCGAAGAGGGCGTGGTGAGGAGTGGGAGCGGGGCAGGCCGCGGAAGGAAGGCGGTTCAGAAGGTAGGTGGAGGTGTGCAGGCCCTCAGCCCAGAAGCGAGCGGGAAGAGAGGCCTGAAACAGAAGGGTACGCACGGTGTCGTTGGTGGTGCGAATCATCCGCTCAGCCTTGCCATTCTGGGAAGAGGTGTATGGACAAGACATGCGAAGCTGAACACCGTGAGAGAGAAAGAAGGCACAGGAGGTGGAGTTATCGAACTCACGACCATTGTCACACTGGACGGCCTTGATGGTGAGGCCAAACTGTGTGGACACCCAAGCGAAGAAGTGGAGAATGGCGGGGAAAGCGTCAGACTTTGCACGAAGAGGAAAAGTCTAGGAGTAATGAGAGAAATCATCAAGTAGCACAAGATAGAACTTGTAGCCAGAAACGCTAATGACAGGAGAGGTCCAGAGGTCGCAATGTATAAGATCAAAGATGTGAGCCGCCTGGGAAGAAGAACTATGGAAGGGAAGACGGACATGACGGCCCAGCTGACTCGCATGACACAAATGCTCATCGTGAGTCCGAGGACACCGAATGGCAGAACTACGACTGAGCTGCATCAGGGCATCACGACCAGGATGGCCGAGTCGCCGGTGCCAAGTAGTGGAGGAAGTAGTGGTGGCGAAAGCAGCTGACAATGGGGTCGGCGAAGAAGACGAAGGAGACGCTGGGAAGCGAAGGGTGTAAAGGGGACCCGCGCTGTCACACCGAAGCAGAGGACGGCGGGAAGCCAAATCTCTGACAGTGAGACCGGAAGAGTCAAACTCCACAGAACAGGAATTGTCAGCAGTAAACCGACGAATAGAAAGAAGGTTGTGAACCATAGAAGGTGCCACAAGAACATCAGGAAGACGAAAGGAGCCATGGGCGCCGGCGGCACCCACGGACGTGATAGGAAGGCAAGACCCATTAGCGACCATGATGGATGAAGGGTGATAGGAAGAAGGAAGTTGAACGGAAGAGAGAATAGTGGGGTCAGGAGTGGTGTGGTAGGTGGCACCCGAATCGGCGACCCACTGTGGACCGGCAGGAGTTCGCGGGGCCAGCGTGCTGAAGGAGTGTGCCAAGGCCGCCGAGTCCCAACCGGGCGGTTGAAACCCGGGAGAAGCAGTAGCGAGCATGGCGGCGGCCGGCAGGCGAGGCTCACCACCGGGAGCCTGGAAGGGCCATGACGGGTCGTGGAACCCAGAACCCCCACCACATCCCCGTCCGTGACGACGGCGTCCGCCACGGCCCCCCCCCCCACCCCCGCTCGGCCCGGGGGGAGGAGAATCCACAAGAAACGACGGCGGCGTAGGGGACGGATGTGGTGGCCAGGCCGGGCCAGTGCCCGCGCCAGAGGTGAGCGGCGCGAGTGGGTGGCCCGCGCCGGTGGGCAGCGCTGGAGGGTGCGGGGCCATGCCAAGGGCGGCCGGAGCCCAGGAAGGAGAGGTGGTCGGGGCGGTCGGGAAAGGCGCAGTCGCGGGGGCAATGCCGGCAGCGAAAGCAAGGGCCTGCTGTGCCCATGTCGCAGGAAAGAGGGGCGCGGAGGCGGAGGGGGTGGGCGAAGGCAGCAGCGCGGGTGAGCGGGTCGCACCAGCAAAGGGAAGGGCGGTCCCGACGGTCACACCGGACGCAAGGCAGCCGCCAGCCTGCAGGCCAGGGGTCGGCCATGCTGCGGAAGAAGAAGGAGCAGCAGCCGGCAGTGGCGCGGTGGCGGCAGCAGGCAGCCTGCCAGAGGCCGGCCAAGCAGCAGAAGAGGGAGGAGCAGCAGCCGGCAGGGGCACGATGGTCGCGTCACCCGCGCCTGGTGCGTACTGTCCAGTGGCTGGCCATGGCACGGAAGAAGAAGCAGCGGCACCCGGGGGCGCTGCTGGAGGAGCGGTGGCCGCGGAAGGAGGAGCGGCCAGCAGAGGCATCCCGCCAGGAGAAAGAGTGGCAGGCATCAGGGGCGCTGCGTGGGCCGCACCAGGAGGGGCGGCAGAGAGGTGGGCAGCAGAGGAGACGGCAGAGAGGGAGGTAGAGCCGTGACCTCCAGCGGCGGCAGGAAGGGCGGCTGCAGCGGCCGCAGGCAGAGCAGCGGCGCCCGCCCCAGGCAAGGCGGCGGCTTCCCCCCTGGAAGGGCAGCGGCGGCTGTAGGAGCAGCTGTTGGAGGGGCGCCAGACCCGGGCACCTCCACCCTAGCTCCAGAGATGGCCGGGCGGAACTCCCCTGTTCCGACCAGAGGAGGAGATGGGGCGGCTGCAGAAGGAGAAGAGCCGTTCATGGGATGGAGAAGGGGGGCGCGATGGGGAAGGGAGGGGCGTGCGCCCTGGACGCCCGCCCCCGCCCCGGGCGCGGCAGGGAAGGGAGGGGAGGTCCGCGCGGTCGTGCGACCTGTGGCAGGAAACCCGGCGTCGGGCGTGGCCCCAGGAGGAGACGCCGCGATCTGCGCCCAGGAAGGGTGGGAGGGGGAAGGGAAGAAGGAGAAGAGGGAGGGAAAGGAGGGGGGCCGGTCAGCCATGGCCGGCGGTGGCAGTGGGAGCAGCGCCGGCGGGTGGTGGCTGGCGGCTGAAAGGGAGAGAGGAGAAACCAGGCTCTATACCATGTTGGAAAATGATTCTCTATTGAGAAGGGCTAACCCTAGAAGGGTAGCAATATAGGTTCCATACATGGGCCACATGGGCCTTAGCCACATGGGCCTAAACATATACTCCAACACTTGTCTAATCATACCACAATTTCATTCAAAATAGTTGAAGAAAAATGCTTCTCTTACCATCGGGGTCCTCTGGGAGGCGCCTTTTGTCCCTGAGACATTCCGTGAATCACCGGTGGCTAACTATGTGTGTCCCCAGCTTCCTCACGATGTTGTACTTCTTCCCCTTGATCCTCCAGCACACCAGGCCACCACCTTTGACTCTGAGCAACAGAATAATAATAATTGCATCCATACTAACTACATATTGCAGAATAATAATCATTGTTCTGACAACTGAAAACTAGTATAGGCCTTGTCAGCAACATAATTTAGTTCTTCTTTGTCAGCAACTGATGCATAGGACAAAAAGAATACCTAGACAATTTCACAAGCAGTACATGAGGCAAACATGCAGGACAATTTCACAAACCCATAATATCATTTTCAACAGGCCTGGAGGCATCTGGGAGGAAGAACGGACCATCTCCCCCCTTCACTGGGCACAAGGCACTATTCAGAGTTTGAGATTTCAGAGGTCTTTGCATTGCTCCCTCGGTAATCCACCATTACACTTCAAGACCTCCATATGATCAATCCGCCTGTGCACTGCTGATCAATACACTATAAAGGCAAATACAACAAAATTTCAAGTACAGTAATATAATGTGACTGCTGGTGGAGAGAATTTAAATTAGCTATTTTTAATGCTCTTCTAAAACAGCAACAAAGATGGTCAAATGACCCAAGGATCATCTATATATCCTAGTACTGACATTGAAAACACTTGCAAGTAGTGAGCACCTGGCAAGAAAATAGAGTATATCCAGCCATCTTAATTTTTCATTGCTCAATGGATTCCTCCACGTGAAACTGGCAAGGGAAACATGGTTCAACCACTTCATCAGGGACACACAAAAAAACAGAAGCAATTGATGTCAACATTCACATACCAGCAAAGGTATAACCTGATCAATATCAAGTATGAAACTAATGTCAATAATCACAAACCAGACCAGCCAGATTAAGCCTCCTATATTCTCTTGTACCCCAAGTATACACCTAAAAGTTGCAGAAAAGTGCACAACAAATAACAAGTGAACTTTATTAGTGCTGGCATGATAGGTATTTTTTCACACAATAAAGGTACTCTAATTTATACTACTATTGCTTGTGGCAAAAAAGAACAAGTGAACTTGATTAGTAACCTGACATTAGAGGCAGAGCTTGACCAGATCCGGTCGGCCCCCGGGCGCCTAGCTGGAGGAGAGGGAGGAGGGGACCTGGTAGCCACCGGATCCGGACTTCGGCCCGCCGGATCTTCACCGCGCGTAGCTAGGGTGGGGGAGGAGGGCCGTCGTGGTCGCTGCTGTCGAAGGAGATCCCTGCCCGCGCGCACACCTAGCCAGATCTGCCTGCGTCGAGGCCGGATCAGGCCTCCCCATGCGCCGCCGACGCTGGATCCGCCTGCGTCGGCCGGACCTAGTGGAGGCGGTGGAGGAGCGCCGCCGCGCAGGTGTAAGGTCCAAATGGCTAGAGGGGGGGTGAATAGCCTATTTAAAAACTACAAGCTTCACTAAGCAACCACGTTAGTACAAAAGACGGCTATGCTAATTCTAGCACTAGCTCAACTACACTATGCAAGCCACCTATACAATTCTAGTGAAGCAAGGCTATGATCTCTAATACACACCAACAAGGCTAAGTCACTAAGCTAATTACTCCTATGTGATAAAAGCTACACTAAGCAAACTACACTAGAACTAGTACAAGAAAGTAAAGAGCAAGTGACTTGATTCTTATACCAACGATGTAGAGAAGTAATGCACTCGAAGAATCAATCACAATGATCAACCACAAGAGAAATCCTCGGCAAAGAGATGACACAAAATTTTTACCGAGGTTCACTTGCTTCCCGGCAAGCTACTCCTCGTTGTGGCGATGCACCCACTTGTCGGTTCGCGAGCTAATCGACTATCAAGAGTCGAGCCCTCGGCGGGCGCCGCACAACCGCACACAAGATGGGGATCCTCCAAACCACGAGCTCCACTAGAGTATCCAATTTGCGAACTCCCGCGGGGAAGGATCAAGAACCCCTTACAACACTTGGTGAAGGCTCCAACAATCTCCAATTGTGAGCTCAATCACCTCCGCTGCTCCAAGCCGTCTACCGTGTCGGGAAACACGGAAGAGTAACAAGAAATCCGCAGCAACTCGAAGATCAAGTGCCTCTAGAATGCAACTCTCAAGCAATGCACTTGAATCTCACTCAATCTCACTCAAGATGTGCAACCAAGCAAAGAGATGAGTGGAGGGGTTGTTCTCTAGCTCAAAGGATATTTCTAGGTCTCAAAATGTGCAAGAGTTACCCTCAAACCCCGGACACCCTCTATTTATAACGAAGGGGTACGCAGCTGGCCGTTACGGACGACGCAGCGAAAATCGCGCTGACCGGACGCACCGGTCAGGGTGACCGGACGCGCCGCGCGTCCGATCGTCACTTCGCAGCTCTCTGCTCCTCTGGATGTCTGACCAGACGCTCTGGTTCCGTGAGGGACCGGACGCGCCGGTCGCGCGCTCACCTTCTGCGCACAAGAGAACTGACCGGACGCGCTGGTCAGGCCAGACCAGCGTCCGGTCAGAAACCCTAGCGATCAGCACTGTGATGAACTGACCGGACGCGTCCGGTCAAACCGAGACCGCGTCCGGTGCAGCGTCCGGTCATCACAGTGACCACCGTTCGCCTCCGTTTCTTTTCCGACTTCCGGCGCAGTGGAAAATAGGCGTTTCACTTCCCCAAAAAGCGCCGAATCCCGCCTCGCAAGCTCGGCGGGAGGGAGAGAGGAACCCAAACCCCTCTCTACCGCTTAAACACCACCGCCTTCGCAAATGTGCCAACACCACCATGTGTATATCACAATGTGCATGTGTGTTAGCATTTTCACAGTCATTTTTCAAGGCGTTATGTTAGCTCTCAACTAGATCCTAATGCATATGCTCAAGACATTGATCTAGTGGCACTTGATTCCCGAGCTAACCGTGATTGCCCCTCTTGATAGTCGGCTATGTATCCTAAACCCGGTCAATCACTTCTCTACTCATCTTAGACCGGCAAAAGGAAAACCCTATTGTTATACCTTTGCCTTGCGCTCTTAGATCCTTCTCCTCCACTTGATCATCATGTCCATCATATTATGTGCATCTCCACCATGATCGTCATTTCATGTCCATGCCCCATTTCTTAGTGATCTTGTGGCCACCACTCCTTGCCACGTACACCTTCATCACATGTGTTGCTTATGCCTAACTCAAAACACTTAACACATGGCATTAGCAACTTGGTGTCATTAATTACCAAAACCAAACTTAGGCTTTCAATCTCCCCCTTTTTGGTAATTGATGACAACCATCACAAAGATATGAAATGAAATCAATTTTCAATTTCGATAGTATTAGCTCCCCCTACATATGTGCTTCATGAGTTTGGTTCAATTATGCACATATGTATGGATTTGAATTTTGGGAGAGATACTACTATCAAATTGATGCTAAGGTATATAGAGTGGACCTTTGAAGCGTGATACCAATCGGAGTTGCCTTTATATACCATCCTTAGCATCGATGTAGCTAGACACCACTTGTAATACATCACTTGTAAAGATCACAAACACTAAAGTACCTCGTGAGATCAACATTATAAGCAAAGGTGTCTAGATACTACTTGTAAAGCTACTCTTAACAAAACATCATTCAAGTTCTATTTCTAGCAATCACCATACAAACATGAATATGAATTTAAGCTTTGCAATGCAACAATTCATCATGTTAATGCACATACAAATGCAACAAACGATTCATGAGCTTGCTCCCCCTACTTGTGTGCTCAATTTTAATTGATCCCTTTCCAAAGTCATTCTCTTATGCTTTCTCTCCCCCTTAGTAACTTTCTCTCCCCCTTAGTAACTTAACTTTTTATCTTTGTGACTTTTCTATCTTTGTGACTTTTCTCTCCCCCTTTGTCAACAATCACCAAAAAGGTGCCAATTTTAGTGAGAGATAAGTCAATCAATATGAGGGAGTCCAAATTATGGTTCAATCTAGATCACTTGCCTAGAATATGTAATTCGGTTTGATCCAAGGACAAGCTTCTTCACACCTCATAAAGTATAAGGGTTATCTTGACCATGTTGAATTACACATCATGATCTCATTTTCTAGATTCAACACTAGGTTTGCAAGCTCACAAACATGTCATATGCTACCACTAGATCAATCAAACATAGAAGCAATAGTGGTACCATATATACATTAAACTCATTTGATTTTCATGAATGAGCCTATTTGTCATGCAAATATGTCTATATGTTCTAAACATGTCCTTAGCAAAGTATGGATGATATGCCAAACAACTTTACCTTGCTATGTCGGAGGAGAGGCATGTCATATAAGAATGTGGGGGTGCACTCATTTCAAGTTGGAGAAGTCAAGTATGTTCAATTCATTCTTCAACTTGTAAAATCTCTTCTCATCAAGTGGCTTTGTGAATATGTCGGCTAGTTGATCTTCGGTGCCAATACTTTCAATGCTAATATCACCCTTTTGTTGATGGTCTCTTATGAAGTGATGCCTTATATCAATGTGCTTGGTTCTTGAATGTTGAACCGGATTTTGAGTCATCTTGATAGCACTTTCATTGTCACATAACAAAGGCACATTCTTGAACTTGATTCCAAAATCATTCAAAGTGGCCTTCATCCAAAGCAATTGTGCACAACAACTACCGGCACTAATATATTCGGCCTCGGCGGTAGATAGTGCAACACTATTTTGTTTCTTTGATGACCATGAAACAAGAGACCTTCCAAGCAATTGACAAGTGCCACTTGTGCTCATTCTATCAATCTTGCATCCACCATAGTCGGAGTCTGAATATCCAATCAACTTAAAATTAGACCCCTTTGGAAACCATAATCCAACATCATGAGTGCCCTTAAGATATCTCAATATTCTCTTGGTTGCTTTCAAGTGACTCTCTCCAGGTGAAGCTTGATATCTTGCACATTTGCACACACTAAACATGACATCCGGTCTAGAAGCGGTGACATAGAGCAAACTTCCAATCATAGACCGGTATTGCTTTTGATCTACCATGTTGCCACTAGCATCAACACCCAATTGATCATTTGTGCCCATTGGTGTACTCATTGGCTTAGCATCTTGCAATCCAAACTTCTTGATCATGTCCTTGATGTACTTGCCTTGACTTACGAAAGTGCCATTCTTCAATTGCTTAATTTGAAGTCCAAGGAAGTAACTAAGCTCTCCAATCATAGACATCTCAAACTCTTTTGCCATCATATTTCCAAACTCTTCACAAAAGTCTTGATTAGTTGATCCAAAAATAATGTCATCCACATAGATTTGCAACACAAACAAGTCATTTCCAATTTTCTTGGTGAAGAGAGTGGTGTCAACCTTTCCCATCTTGAACCCTTTAGAGAGAAGAAAGTCCCTCAATCTCTCATACCATGCTCTAGGTGCTTGCTTCAAACCATACAATGCCTTCTTGAGCTTGTAAACATGGTTGGGCTTCTTGTCATCTTCAAAACCGGGAGGTTGCTCAACATAAACTTCTTCATTGATGTAGCCATTGAGAAATGCACTCTTGACATCCATTTGATAGAGCTTGATGTTGTGTGCACAAGCATATGCTAATAAGATTCTAATTGCCTCCAATCTTGCAACCGGTGCATATGTTTCTCCAAAGTCAAGACCTTCAACTTGTGTGTAACCTTGTGCTACTAATCTTGCTTTATTCCTCACAACCATGCCATCTTGATCTTGCTTGTTTCTAAAGACCCACTTAGTACCAATCACATTGTAGTTCTTCGGCCTTTCAACAAGTTCCCAAACTTGGTTTCTTGTGAAGTTGTTTAGCTCTTCATGCATGGCATTTACCCAATCGGAATCTTTCAATGCATCTTCTATTTTCTTAGGTTCTTCAAGTGACACAAATGAGTAGTGCTCACAAAAAGATGCTAGCCTTGATCTAGTTTGAACACCACTTTGAATTCCACCAATGATTTGGTCCAATGGATGATCTCTTGCTATGCTAGTAGGTTGGAGTAATGGGAGTTGATTGCTTCCACTAGCTTGACCTTGATCTTGCAATTCATCATGAGAACCACTAGAGCTTGATTGATTTGTATCAATTTGCACACTTTGGTTGATCACATGAATATCATCATCATCAACTTGCCTTGGCCTAATATCACCAATGTCCATGTTCTTCATTGCATTTGACAATTGATCTCCTCTCACATCATCAAGGTTTTGAGCTTCATTTTGAGACCCTTGGGTTTCATCAAACTCAACATCATAAACTTCTTCCAAGGTGCCATTTGTGAGATTCCAAACTCTATATGCTTTGCTTGTGGTAGAATAACCAAGTAAGAACCCTTCATCACATTTCTTTTCAAACTTGCTCAATCTAGTACCTTTCTTGAGAATATAGCATTTGCAACCAAATACTCTAAAGTATGCAATGTTGGGCTTTCTTCCATTCAATAGCTCATATGGTGTCTTTCCAAGCTTCCCATGGCAATAAAGACGGTTGCTACAATAGCAAGCCGTGTTGATAGCTTCACTCCAAAATGAATGACTCACATTGTATTCACTAAGCATTGATCTAGCCATGTCAATCAAAGTTCTATTCTTCCTTTCAACTACACCATTTGATTGAGGAGTGTATGTTGGTGAGAATTGATGTCCAATACCGAGATCATCACACAATTCCTCAATTCTTGTGTTCTTAAACTCACTACCATTGTCACTTCTAATCTTCTTGATGGTAGTCTCAAACTCATTTTGCACCCTCTTGACAAAAGACTTAAATAGATCATAAACATCACTCTTGTCATAGAGAAAGAACACCCAAGTGTATCTAGTGTAATCATCCACTATCACAAAACCATACTTGTTCCCACCAATACTAGTGTATGTTGTTGGTCCAAACAAGTCCATATGTAATAACTCAAATGCCTTTGATGTGCTCATTTCACTCTTCCTAGGATGTACATTTCCAACTTGTTTACCGGCTTGACAAGCACTACAAGGTTTATCCTTCTCAAAGGTGACATCCTTCAAGCCTCTAACTAAGTCATGCCTCAAAAGTTTGTTCAATTGTTTCATTCCAACATGACCAAGCCTTCTATGCCACAACCATCCCATACTAGATTTGCTAAGCAAGCATGATGTCAATTGTGTCTCACTATCATTGAAGTCAACCAAGTATAAACTACCATGTCTAAATCCTTTGAATATCAAATTTGATCCATCAACACTTATGACTTCAACATCATCACTACCAAATATGCACTTGAAGCCAAGATCACAAAGTTGTGCCACCGACAAAAGATTGAAATCCAAGCTCTCAACTAGCAACACATTGGAAATGCTCATGTCATTTGAGATAGCAATTTTACCAAGCCCCTTGACCTTGCCTTTCTTATTGTTGCCGAAAGTGATAGCATCAAAACCACCATTTTGACTTGTATCAATTGATTTGAACATACAAGAATCCCCGGTCATATGTTGAGTGCACCCACTATCAAGCACCCAATGCCTTCCTCCGGCTTTGTAATTGACCTACAAGACAAGATCAATTCCTTTTAGGTACCCAAACTTGTTTGGGTCCTCCAAGGTTAGTGACCAAGCTCTTTGGTACCCAAATGGCTTTCTTCTTTGAGCCCATCCATGGTGCACCAATGAACTTAGCATGAACACCTTTTGTACCCTTGGTAAGTATATAGAAAGAATCAAACTTAATTGAGGATACATTTGCATTGGATTTCTTGTTCATGTAATGTTGCTCTCTGTGACCAACTTGCTTGCAACTTTTGCAATAGCTACCATTGTTCTTCACAAAACGAGTCTTGTGAGGAGCAAAAGCGGCCTTGCCTTTCTTGGGGTTATAGCCCAATCCCTCTTTGTAGAGAGAAGCTCTTTGGCTACCCAAGCACATAAGCAAGCGGTCCTCACCACCATAAGCCTTAGCTAAGGTGTGATTGAGCTCTTTTACCTCCTTCTTGAGATTTTCATTCTCAACTATAAGTGTGGAGTCACAAGTGAGACCATCACTACTAGATGAGGATGATGTAGATGAGCTACATGAAGGGTTAGTAGGAGCAACAACAATAGGCTTATGAAAAGGTTCGTCAATTATATCACATGATATGCCTATGTTGCAAGTTTTAGCTTTCTCAACATTAGTTGGCATGTTTTCACATTTTTCAACTAGAGAGGAATGAGCTTCTTCAAGCTTAGTGTGAGACTTTTGAAGCTTCTTATGGTCTACCTTTAGACTCTCATAAGATGCTCTAAGCTCATCAAGTTCTTGCATAAGGTTTTTCTTTTCCTTAAGCAAGCCCTTGCACTCCTTTCTAGATTCCTTAAAATGTTGAGTGCAATCTTCTAGCATAGTGATTAGTTCATCTTTAGTGAATTCTTCTTCATCACTATCACTATCACTAGCATTATCATGATCACTCTCATCGTCGGATGATACCTTAGCGGCCTTAGCCATGAAGCACGATGGAGTGTCGAAGAGGGAGACCTTCTCTTGGATGGCAATGCTAGCATGTCCCTTCTTCTTGCTCTTGTTGTCATCCTCATCATCACTTGAGGAATCATCACTATCCCATGTAGCAACATGAGAGTCATTCTTCTTTTTATGAGAGCTCTCCTTCTTTTCTTGCTTCTTCTTTTGCTTCTTCCTTTCCTTCTTGATAGCATCTTCATCATCACTATCATAAGGACACTTTGCAATGAGATGGTCCTTGCTATGGCATCTAAAGCATCTCATGGTATGCTCATTCTTCTTAGATGTGTTCTTCCTTCTCCTTGCACGATAGCCCTTCTTCTTCATGAATTTGCCAAATTGCTTGACAAAGAGAGCCATCTTCTCATCAGTGTCATCACTATCATAAGAGCTTGAGTCTTCTTCACTTGATGATTCAATCTTGGATTTGCCCTTGGATGTGGTGGCTTTGAATGCCACACTCTTCTTCTTTTCATCATCTTTCTTCTCATTCTCCTTCTTCTTCTTCTTGACCAACTCATCCTTCTCATCATCTTCTCTATATGAATCATCGGTTATCACTTCTTGAAATATTTGTTGAGGAGTTGAATCCTTCAATGTAGTCCTTACTAGCACGGTGATCAATGTATCAAACCTCTTGGGCAAGCTTCTCAAGAACTTCATAGAGAATTGATTATCCTTGACCTCCTCACCAAGTGCCTTGAGCTCATTTACAATGACTTGCAATCTATGAAACATCTCCGGTACACTCTCATCATCTTGCATCTTGAAGCTAGAAAACTTTTCTTGCAAGATATATGCTTTAGCGGTCTTTGTGCCTTCGGTGCCCTCAAATGTTTCTTCTAGCTTGGCCCAAGCATCATGAGCAATCTCAATGTTCTTCACTTGCTCAAAGGTCTTGTCATCTAGCGCCTCATGAAGAGCACTAATGGCAATGTCATTGCATTGGAGCTTCTTTTCTTCCACCGGTGTAGGTGCTTCCGGATTAGCAACCTCAAATTTTGTTTCGGTGACCTTCCACACTTCTCTATTGATTGACTTGAGGTGTGCGGTCATCTTAACCTTCCAATATGCATAATTTGTGCCATCAAAGTGAGGTGCCTTCTTGGTGTTGTTGATATGCAAACTTAATTGAGCCATTTCTTCACCGGAGGTTGTTAAGCCTTAATCAAACGGTGCCTCGGCTCCGATACCACTTGTAAGGTCCAAATGGCTAGAGGGGGGGTGAATAGCCTATTTAAAAACTACAAGCTTCACTAAGCAACCACGTTAGTACAAAAGACGGCTATGCTAATTCTAGCACTAGCTCAACAACACCATGCAAGCCACCTATACAATTCTAGTGAAGCAAGGCTATGATCTCTAATACACACCAACAAGGCTAAGTCACTAAGCTAATTACTCCTATGTGATAAAAGCTACACTAAGCAAACTACACTAGAACTAGTACAAGAAAGTAAAGAGCAAGTGACTTGATTCTTATACCAACGATGTAGAGAAGTAATGCACTCGAAGAATCAATCACAATGATCAACCACAAGAGAAATCCTTGGCAAAGAGATGACACAAAATTTTTACCGAGGTTCACTTGCTTCCCGGCAAGCTACTCCTCGTTGTGGCGATGCACCCACTTGTCGGTTCGCGAGCTAATCGACTATCAAGAGTCGAGCCCTCGGCGGGCGCCGCACAACCGCACACAAGATGGGGATCCTCCAAGCCACGAGCTCCACTAGAGTATCCAATTTGCGAACTCCCGCGGGGAAGGATCAAGAACCCCTTACAACACTTGGTGAAGGCTCCAACAATCTCCAATTGTGAGCTCAATCACCTCCGCTGCTCCAAGCCGTCTACCGTGTCGAGAAACACAGAAGAGTAACAAGAAATCCGCAGCAACTCGAAGATCAAGTGCCTCTAGAATGCAACTCTCAAGCAATGCACTTGAATCTCACTCAATCTCACTCAAGATGTGCAACCAAGCAAAGAGATGAGTGGAGGGGTTGTTCTCTAGCTCAAAGGATGTTTCTAGGTCTCAAAATGTGCAAGAGTTACCCTCAAACCCCGGACACCCTCTATTTATAACGAAGGGGTACGCAGCTGGCCGTTACGGACGACGCAGCGAAAATCACGCTGACCGGACGCACCGGTCAGGGTGACCGGACGCGCCGCGCGTCCGATCGTCACTTCGCAGCTCTCTGCTCCTCTGGACGTCTGACCGGACGCTCCGGTTCCGTGAGGGACCGGACGCGCCGGTCGCGCGCTCACCTTCTGCGCACAAGAGAACTGAGCGGACGCGCTGGTCAGGCCAGACCAGCGTCCGGTCAGAAACCCTAGCGATCAGCACTGTGATGAACTGACCGGACGCGTCCGGTCAAACCGAGACCGCGTCCGGTGCAGCGTCCGGTCATCACAGTGACCACCGTTCGCCTCCGTTTCTTTTCCGACTTCCGGCGCAGTGGAAAATAGGCGTTTCACTTCCCCAAAAAGCGCCGAATCCCGCCTCGCAAGCTCGGCGGGAGGGAGAGAGGAACCCAAACCCCTCTCTACCGCTTAAACACCACCGCCTTCGCAAATGTGCCAACACCACCATGTGTATATCACAATGTGCATGTGTGTTAGCATTTTCACAGTCATTTTTCAAGGCGTTATGTTAGCTCTCAACTAGATCCTAATGCATATGCTCAAGACATTGATCTAGTGGCACTTGATTCCCGAGCTAACCGTGATTGCCCCTCTTGATAGTCGGCTATGTATCCTAAACCCGGTCAATCACTTCTCTACTCATCTTAGACCGGCAAAAGGAAAACCCTATTGTTATACCTTTGCCTTGCGCTCTTAGATCCTTCTCCTCCACTTGATCATCATGTCCATCATATTATGTGCATCTCCACCATGATCGTCATTTCATGTCCATGCCCCATTTCTTAGTGATCTTGTGGCCACCACTCCTTGCCACGTACACCTTCATCACATGTGTTGCTTATGCCTAACTCAAAACACTTAACACATGGCATTAGCAACTTGGTGTCATTAATTACCAAAACCAAACTTAGGCTTTCAGCAGGGAGAGGGAGGAGGGAGAGCCACCCCAGCGCCGCCGTCGACGGGGAGGGAGGGGGGAGCTCGCGCCGCCAGTGCCGGTCCATGCCCCACGCGCCGCCGCCGGTGGGGGTTGGCCCCCGCGCCATCAAGAGAAGGAGAGGGAAGCTCGAGTGGAGAGGAGGGGAGGCTCCCGAGCCGGCCCGCTGCACCGTCGACAGGGAAGGAAGGGAGGGGCCAGTTGCATATGGGAGAGGTAGGGGCGGCCGGCGCACTAAGGGAGAGAGGGAGATGGCGAAAATCATGTTCCAAAGGAAGCGGGGTGCGACGGGCGAGGGTCGCAGGGCGGGCAGGCAGGCGGACGGACGAAATCAATTGTCGCACCAAAAGAATTTTCCACGCTTTGTTCTTTTTAGTTGTAGAAGATATATATATATTTCGTTCTCTCAGCGGCCAACATTGTATTATTTTCGCTTTTATTTTTGTAATTGACATAAAAATGTATTAGAAATAATTAAAAAATCCCTAATGGTACTAACAGAGAGCATGCATTTTGCTTTTTTCTGAAAGATGTAGCTGCGGATCAATATCACAAGGTACCGTATATTTTGTAAACTTTAACCGTCATCAAGATTTTCTCATGACGGTGCTGCCAGGGATTTTTCTCATGATTCCCACAAGTTTTCTCATCTACTGTATTTCGGTGATGGTAGATTCATGAAAGAGGCAACAGATAATGCGAGCGCCGATTTCCTTTCAGGCCTCGGCCTCTAAGGTTATCTGTGGACTCTGGTATTATTTTCTTTACAGAGGGTGTGTTTAGTTCCCAAAAGATTCGTCTCGCGATTTCACGGTGAACTGTGCAATTAGTTTTTTATTTTGTTTATATTTAATGCTCTATGCATGTGCCGTAAGATTCGATGTGATGTTTTGGAGTGAAATATTTTGGGAACTAAACACACCCAGAAGATGATTATCTGTGGTACTGAAACATCCAGGTCCTCTGAGATAAGGATGGATTTATCTCGGGCCTTGTTTAGATTGTGAGAAGTTAGAATTTTTCTAACTGTAGCACTTTCGTTTGTATTTGACAATTAGTGTCTAATCATAGACTAACTAGGCTCAAAAGATTCGTCTCATGATTTATAACTAAACTGTGCAATTAGTTATTTTTTATCTATATTTAATGCTTCATGCATGCGTGCAAAGATTGATGTGATGGAGAGAGTGAAAAAATTTGAACTTTTTGGCTCAATCTAAACAAGGCCTTGAATGATTCTTCCCAGATAAGAAACAATCTGTCACCTCATAGTTCTCCATGCATTTATTTGCTTATCTATTGAAAATCGTGAGGTTACAATTCTGCACCTTCCTTGCAGGTCCATGCGCGACAGGCCGGGACAAAATGAGGCCACGACGACTGAGGGTGACAAAGTGAAAGCATGGACATATGGCCCCTTCAATACCGACGAAGAAAATGTAAGGCTAATGACAGAAGTCCTGTTGTTTCTTCTGCAGCATTTAGGACAAGAATGTGACACAACAAAGCAACTGGCATGACCTTCCTTACCTGCTTATCCTCACCATATACGAGTGGATGTCCTCATTTCTGCTGCTTGCTACCATGCAGTGTATCGGATCCACTTCCACCTGAAGAAGGTAAACAAGGGCATACTTTGGTGAGGAATGGGGGCAAAGAGATTGGATAAGTCCAAAGTCCAAATCCGCCATATATAGTGGACTGTTGTGTCCTTACAACTCGGTTGGGTCAGGGACGATATATCCTGCAGGAACAACGATGTTCAGGCCATTAAAATTTCAAAATCCATAGCGGATTTCAAAATTGGAGACAACTTTTTTTTTCAATCTCTATTTTTTCATGGCCTATGTGAAGCAAGTCACAGGTTTGTTTCATCCTGAATAATATTCCAAGGATAAGAAATGATCTAGCACCTCCACACATTTGTTTGCGTATCCAGTGAATGAAGCTATTCAAGCGGTTGGGGCTGACGTCTTCGACGATCACCTGGGGCCGCTGCCCTCCTTGGATAGCGTGGCGCCGGCGGTTCCTACCTTGCCGCCCTCCGTGTAGAAGCAGTTGGAGGCGAAGATCTGTCTTCCGTTGCCTACGCCGCTCATCCGAGCAGGCCCTAGGCTTAGGCGTTCGCGGACGCCGGTGTCCGTCCATTCCCTCAGGCGAAGCACGCGTATCACGGCCAAGCCACGAGCGGCTAATGCAACTGTGCAGGTGCAGAAGGTCCTTCTCAAGAAGCTGGGTGTCGAGGTCCAGGAAGATGAGCCTGATCCAGACATTGAGGAGAAGCTCAAGGTCGTGTTTCGAGGCGACATGTCGGAGAACAAGCAACGGTGCTTGCAGATCTTCCTCAACGGCCGGTTTGATGTCACGGCCTTGGATATGAACCTGGACGGCCTGGAGGCCGAGTGGGCCTGATTAGGAGTTCAGGACTCCTTCCGGTAGCATTAGCTTCAATCATGTAATCGTTCATGTTTGGGTTGCTGGGTGTAGGTTTGGTAACCAGGGTGTTACTAGACCTGCAATGTTGTAACAAAACTCTTTCTGCTTAATAAAAAACACGCCAAGGCGTGGTCTCAAAAAAAATAATGTGAAAGCATGGCCATGGCCTCTTCAATACAGACAAAAAAAAATGCAAGGCTAAGAACTGGAGACCTGTGGTTCCTTCTCCACCACTATAACTTGAACAAGAACAGGAACACATGGTGGTCCGTGCTTTATGGGCTTATCCTCATCCATAAAGATTTCTCAAGCATTCGACTCATAGTTGTAGCTCAACTCCCTGCCAATTGAGTGGAGATCCTGTTTATTGTGTATATTAATCCCTCAGCTCTGCTGGTTGCTACTATATATAAGGTGTCCCAGTTCCATTCCACTCCAAGAAAGTAAACAAGTGTATACATATAGCAAAGAAGCATGGAGACGACGACACTAAGTGTGGGCAAGTCCGTACTTGACGGTGCACTTGGCTACGCCAAATCTGCTGTAGCGGAGGAGGTGGCATTGCAGCTCGGCATCCAACGCGATCATGCTTTCATCAGAGATGAGCTCGAGATGATGCAATCTTTCTTGATGGCTGCACATGAAGAGAAAGACGATGTGCTTATGACTTTGTTGAACCCAGAGTATGTAATCGTGTCAGTCATTTAGGTGTGCATTAGGTGTTACGTTTTTATGTTCAGCATGTTTGTAATTAGCGTAGAATCCTGGGTGTGTGGCGATTGCACACGCACTCGCCAGGACCGCGTCTTCAGGGCCACCTCCGCCATGGCTGGCACGCCGTGCATGTCGCACGGGTTCCGGAAATGACGGCGCACCGTGCAGCGCCCAACCGTGGCGGAGGGGAGGCGATCCAGGCCTATAAGGCCAAGTTGAATGCATGAACAAAGCTGCGCCATTCGCAGTGAAACCGTTGTGCGTTGTTCTTCTCCTCTCACGCAAGCTCTCGCCGCTCAGGGTTTAGGTCGCCGCGGTCACCACCGGCCGGTGCCGCGCCGTGCCGAGCTCCTCGTCGGAGTTCGGTTCCAACAATCTGGTATCGGAGCCGTGTTGCATGCACTACGACGGTAGTGTGAGCCCACCGAGAGAACCAGCACACAAAAAGTTCATCGTACCCAGGCGAACGCCACCACCGTCCACCATGGACGACGCGCAGACCTCAAACAGCACCGGCGGCGTCAAGGAGAGTTCACTCCTCTGGCCGATGCTGACCACCGACAACTACACCGAGTGGGCCATGTTGATGCAGTGCAACTACGAGGCGCTCGAGATCTGGGGGGTGATCGACCCAGGTACCGGCGTCAAGCGCGCACAGGATCGACAGGCGATGAGCGCTCTCCTGCGCTCGGTCCCGAAGGAGATGTGGCAGTCGTTGGGGAGGAAGGCGACGGTGAAGGAGGCGTGGGAGGCGGTGAAGATGATGCGGATCGGCGCGGATCGCGTCAAGGAGGTGAACGCCAAAAGACTCCTGAAGGAATTCGAGAACATTGCCTTCAAGGAGGGCGAATCCATCGATCAATTCGGCATGCGCATCACCAACCTCGTCGGCAACCTGAAAACTCTCGGTGAGAACATTGACGATGTCCGCGTAGTGAAGAAATTTCTTCGTGTGGTGCCGCCTCGCTTCACGCAGGTGGTAGTATCCATCGAGATGTTCGTTGATCTCAAGACCTTGACGGTGGAGGAGTTAATCGGGAGGTTGCGGGCCGCGGAGGAGCGGTTCGAGGACAAGACGGAGGCCGTCACCGACAAGATGGGGCGGTTGATGATGGCCGAAGAAGACTGGATGGAGAAGCACAAGCATCGTTTCCATTCGGGATCCAAGCCCGGAGGGAGCGGCACGGGCGGCGGTGCTCCTAAGAACAAGGCGGTGGCGCGATCTGATGGCGGCGCCTCGAAGCCGGTCAAGTTGACCTCCGAGGGCACGCCACGTCGCAAAGGTCGGTGCCGGAACTGTGGCATCTACGGCCACTGGGAGCAAGACTGCAAGCGCCCGAAAAAGGATAAGAAAAAGGAGCAGGCTCCGCCGGAGGCCAACATCGCCGTCGGCGGCGGTGATCAAGTGGGTGCGCTTATGCTGGCCACGTGTGACATAGTGCACGGGTCATCACAGTGTGTTCACCTGATGGAGGAGAAGGTCGTACCGGTGGACGTTCCTAATGGCGTCTGGGTGCTCGACACTGGGGCGAGCAACCACATGACGGGATCACTGTCAGCACTGTCACAGCTTGACAGCAGTGTTCAAGGGACAGTCAAGTTTGGAGATGGTTCCACCGTCAGAATCAAAGGTATGGGTTCAGTAATTATGCAAGATCGAAATCAGAATCACAAAGTTCTTACTGAAGTATACTATATACCTGAATTGAAAAGCAACATTGTTAGCTTGGGCCAGTTGGAAGAAAAAGGGTTCAGATATGTGGGAGAAAAAGGAAAATTATGTGTTTATGATCAGGATCGTACCTTGTTAATCTCTGCACCTAGAGTTGGAAATAGACTGTATCTAGCTAAGTTCAGTTTGACACCTCCAGTTTGTTTGCTTGCACAGTCTGAAAATTTGTCTTGGCTTTGGCATGCTCGATTTGGACACCTGAATTTTAGATCACTAAACATGTTGGGTGCTAAGTCAATGGTCGTTGGGATGCCATGTGTCAAGGAGGTGGAGAAGGTATGTGATGGGTGTGTCCTAGATAAACAGCATAGAAAGCCATTCCCACAAGTGTCAAACTTCAGAGCAGAAAAAGGGCTAGAATTAGTTCATGCAGACTTATGTGGAAAAATAACACCAGAGAGCATTGGGGGAGCTTCCAATTTTCTGTTGGTGGTGGATGACCACAGCAGATATATGTGGATTGAAATGCTTAAGTCCAAGGACCAAGCCTTTGAGTGTTTCAAGAAGATTATCCTAAGAGCTGAGAGTGAGTCTGGTGAAAAATTAAAAGCCTTGAGAACAGACAGAGGTGGTGAATTCACTTCAAGCAGGTTCTCAGTTTTCTGCAGCAATGGTGGAATCAAGCACTACACCACAGCCCCATATACACCACAGCAAAATGGGGTTGTGGAGAGAAGAAATCAATCAGTAGTAGAAATGGCAAGGTGTCTACTGAAAGCCATGAGAGTTCCATCAGTGTTTTGGGGTGAAGCTGTCAGAACAGCTGTATATTTGCTAAACAGGTGTCCTACCAAGGCCCTAAGTGGCAAAACACCTTTTGAAGTTTGGCATGGAAAGAAACCAGTAGTGAGTCACTTGAAAGTATTTGGTTGTGTTGCAAATGTGAAGAAAGTTGGGCCTAGTATCAATAAGCTATCTGACAGATCCAGTAAGATGGTCATGATAGGCTATGAATCAGGTACTAAAGGTTACAGATTGTTTGATCCTTCCTCTAACAGGTTGGTTGTGAGCAGAGATGTCTTATTTGAAGAAAATGCACTCTGGGATTGGAACAATACACAATGCAACACAGATCAGCAAGTGACAGATTCATTTGTTGTTCACTATGAGTTATCTGACCAAAATCCGACAACAGGCCAAAATGCAGAAAATGCAGACAATGCTGGTACCCCAGTTGCAGCACAAGGGGGTGACTCACCAGCAAATCAAGGGGGTAATGTGAGCCACAATCACTCACCTAACTCCCCAAATGCTCCAGGATCCAATGCAGCACCAGCTATGCAGTATGCAACTCCACCAAGCCAACATTCAGAAGACACCTATGGTGGACCACTCAGATTCAGAAGACTTGATGATATTTTCAACAATACAGAAGAGTTGGAAGAACATGAGTATAGTGGAGTTTGCTTACTCGCAGCAGATGAGCCAACTAGTGTGGATGAAGCATTGGAAGAAAAATGCTGGGTTGAAGCAATGAACAGTGAACTGAGGTCTATAGAAGAAAACAACACTTGGTGCTATACTAATCTGCCAAAGGGTCACAGAGCCATAGGTTTGAAATGGGTTTACAAGGTAAAAAGGGATCCAGAGGGAAATATAGTCAAGCACAAAGCTAGACTTGTTGCAAAAGGTTATGCTCAAAAACATGGAGTGGATTATGAGGAGGTTTTTGCTCCTGTAGCTAGGCTTGAAACTGTCAGACTCATGTTAGCACTTGCTGCAAGTGAAAAATGGGAGGTGCATCACATGGATGTGAAGTCTGCTTTTCTAAATGGTGAGCTACAGGAAGAGGTATATGTACAGCAGCCTCCTGGTTTTCAGAATTCCAAGCAGCCGGGAAAAATTTTGAAATTGTCAAAGGCACTATATGGCCTGAAACAAGCACCCAGGGCTTGGAATGCCAAGCTGGATCAAGAACTTGTGAAGTTGGGGTTTTGCAAAAGCAGTGAAGAACATGCAGTCTACAAGAGAGGAAGTGAGGATAACTTACTGCTTCTAGGGGTGTATGTTGATGATCTAGTCATCTGTGGGCCTGATAAGAATAGAATTCATGAATTCAAGCAACAGATGAGCAAGACTTTCAACATGAGTGACTTGGGACTGCTGAGCTATTATCTGGGAATGGAGGTGAGGCAGAAACCTGGTGAAATAACCATTTGTCAGCGAGCATATGCAGCAAAAATAGTAGAGCAATGTGGCATGACTGGTTGCAATACTGTGGATACACCCATGGAGCAAAATTGCAAGTTAATACCTGGGAAGTCTGATCTAGTCAGAGATGTGACAAAGTTCAGAAGCATTGTGGGAAGTTTGAGGTACTTAGTGAACACTAGACCTGACATTGCTTACTCTGTTGGAATGGTCAGTAGGTTCATGGAGTCACCTACCTCTAAACATTGGGCAGCTCTGAAGAGAATTGTTAGGTATATTGCAGGGACTACTCAGTATGGCTGCAAGTATACTTGTAAATCGTTGATGAACCTGAAATTGTTGGGTTACTCAGATAGTGACCATGCTGGTGACTTGGAGAAGAGGAAGAGCACATCAGGTGTAGTGTTTTTCTTGAATGGAAATGTGGTAACCTGGACCTCACAGAAACAAAGGCCAGTGACACTGTCAAGTTGTGAAGCTGAGTATGTTGCTGCAGCTTCAGCAGCCTGTCAGGGTGTTTGGCTAGTCAGACTCATTGCAGATCTCACTGGTCAGAATCTTCAGAAGTTCAAACTTCTCATGGACAGCAAATCTGCCATTGAGCTGAGCAAGAATCCAGTATATCATGAAAGGAGCAAACACATTGACACACGCTACCACTTCATCAGGGAGTGTGTTGCTGATGGGATTGCAGAAGTGGATCATGTTAGCACCGACAGACAGCTTGCAGACATCTTGACGAAGCCTTTGGGAAGGATCAAATTCGTTGAAATGCGTCAACAGCTGGGAGTTGGGAACATGTGTCACGATTAAGGGGGTGAAATGTTGAACCCAGAGTATGTAATCGTGTCAGTCATTTAGGTGTGCATTAGGTGTTACGTTTTTATGTTCAGCATGTTTGTAATTAGCGTAGAATCCTAGGTGTGTGGCGATTGCACACGCACTCGCTAGGACCGCGTCTTCAGGGCCACCTCCGCCATGGCTGGCACGCCGTGCATGTCGCACGGGCTCTGGAAATGACGGCGCACCGTGCAGCGCCCAACCGTGGCGGAGGGGAGGCGATCCAGGCCTATAAGGCCAAGTTGAATGCATGAACAAAGCTGCGCCATTCGCAGTGAAACCGTTGTGCGTTGTTCTTCTCCTCTCACGCAAGCTCTCGCCGCTCAGGGTTTAGGTCGCCGCGGTCACCACCGGCCGGTGCCGCGCCGTGCCGAGCTCCTCGTCGGAGTTCGGTTCCAACAGACTTGGATAAATCAAGTTCGTGATGTGGCCTATGATTCAGAGGACTGCCTCCAAGAGTTCTCTATCCATCTCCAGAAGCCAACGGGGTGGCGTTTCCCTAGCACTCTATGCAAGAGGCACAGCATCGCCAAGCAGATGAAGGAGCTGAGAGCCAGAGTGGAGGACGTGAGCCAACGGAACCTACGCTACCAGCTTATCAGGACTGCTGGCTCCAAGCCTGCAACAAATGGTAAGCAGTCTAGCATTACAGCCTCAACAATGTTCGGCATTGATGAAGCACGGCATAGGGCAAAGCATGGCAAATTAAGAGTGGATCTTGTCCACCTGATCAACATGGAAGATAAGGACCTTAGAGTGATTGCAGTGTGGGGAACTAGTGGTGATCTTGGGTTGACATCCATAGTTCATACAGCCTACGAGAATCCAGATATCAAAAAGAAGTTTTCATGCCAAGCATGGGTAAGGATCTTGCCTCAGTTCAATCCGAATGACTTCATCCAAAGCATAGTGAAGCAGTTTCGATCAGCCATGGGGGTTCATATTCTGTTGGAGACCGAGAAGACAGGGCAACAGTTGGCTGAGGAGTTCACTGGATACATAAACAAGAATAGTTACCTCATTGTGCTTAATGGTGTTTTCACCTTTGAAGAGTGGAATCTGATTAGAACATGTTTCCCAAACAATAACAAAGGGAGCCGAATCATAGTTTGCTGCCCACATGTTGAAGTTGCAAGCTTGTGTGTAGGGCAAGAAAGCCAAGTATTGGAGCTGAAGCAGTTGTCTACTGACCAGACTATTTATGCTTTCTATGAGAAGGTACTGCTCTTCCTTCAAAATCATCTAACTAGTGCTACCTCTTGTTTTTTTTTGAGGAAAAACCTCTTGTTATTTTTCTTGATTAATATCTCAGATAGTTATGAGGATCCAGGTTGTTGTATCTAATATTTGGTATACCACATCATTTGTTGTAACATTAAAGGATGTATAATTTTTCATTAGTAGGAAAGGTAAAGAAAAGATATATTGCCTTGCAACAATCTTGTGCATTATAGTTCTCATCTAAATAACTCATTGTTAATTGGGCTGGAAGCTAGCCTCCTATATGTTACTATGTCATTCTTACTTCATTAATCAAAATTTGTTTCTTTAAATCACCCGTGAAATAAATGGTGTCTGATAAATTTTATGCTAGAGGCTTTCACTGGTAAATGTTTAAAGATTAAAGGTTAGACATTGACAGATTTAAAATTGTGACTACTATAGTTTACTTGTGTGCAGGATTGTCAAGATCGAATAAAATTACTAGTGCCAGCGTTTAGCTCAGATGAAGCAAGAAGGAATACCACTGAGATACAAGAAAATAATTCTAGAGGTGGCGATGAGAACAAGTTATTCACAAAGAGCCTTACTCGCATCAAAACTATGGTGAGCGCTTTCGAGGAATCACAACTTATCGGTCGAGAGAAAGAAAAGGCTGACATCATCAAACTCATTTCAAATCCATCTAGTCAAGAACTCTCAGTAATCTCGGTGTGGGGAATGGGTGGTATTGGGAAAACTAGTCTAGTCAAAGATGTCTACGAAAGCCAAATGCTCATTGGAATATTTGAGAAGCGTGCTTGTGTCACGGTGACACGTCCTTTCATCCACAAGGAGTTCCTTAAGAACTTAATTATGCAATTAAGTGAAGAATCTTTTGAAAAAAAGGGAGGCCTGATAGATTTTGGTCATGGCACAAGAAACATCTTAGCAACGATGGGAGTTCAAGAATTAATTAAAGAGTTAGCTAGGCTTCTTGATGGGAAGAAGTGTTTGATTTTTCTTGATGATTTTTCATCTACAACAGAATGGGACAATATAATTGGAAGCTTTCGAGATTTGGATAGTTCGTGCAAGATTGTAGTCACTACAAGGGAAGAGAGTATCGCAAAACATTGTTCAGAGAAACAAGAAAACATATACAAGCTCAATGTTCTTGAATACAAGGATGCACTTGACCTCTTAACAAGAAAGGTACTGTTTACAATATTACATATGCTGCGTTTGTCTTGGACTTTTGTTACAATATAAAGGCAACACTACTTAAGTGAAGTTTCATGATTGGATAGATAGAGTAATCTTAGAATAGGAATGCAGTGTACAATAACCATCTTCAATGACTAATTTTCATAAGACTAATAATTATATCATTGTCATTCATATAAAATTAGTAAACTACATAAATCATCCATGTGTATTTAAATTTCAAAAAACTTATTAAACACTACCAATTTTAGGTATTCAAGAAAACAATAAGTATGGAGAAGCAACATCCTGAATTGATTGAAGAAGCACAACAGATCTTGAAGAAGTGCAATGGACTTGCCCTTGCAATAGTCACCATCAGTGGCTTCTTGGCAAACCAACCAAAGGTAGCAGCAGAGTGGAGGAAATTGAATGAGCATATTAGTGCTGAACTGGAAATGAACCCAGAGCTTGAGGCTATCAAAACAATTCTTGGTAGAAGCTATGATGGTCTACCCTATCATCTCAAGTCTTGTTTCTTGTATTTGTCTATCTTTCCCGAAGACCAGATGGTTAGCAGGAGACGTTTGACACGACGTTGGACTGCAGAAGGTTACTCAAGGGATATTCGTGAAAAATCTGCAGAAGAAATAGCCGATACTTATTTCATACAATTAATAGACAGAAGCATGATCCTTCCCTCTCAACAATCAGCTCGAAGTAGAAAAGGAATTGATTCTTGCCAAGTCCATGATCTCATGCGTGAAATCAGCATCTCAAAGTCAATGGAGGAAGGTCTTGTATTTAGACTAGAGGAAGGTTGCAACTCAAACACGTGGGGCACAGTTCACCACCTTTCCATATACAGCAATTGGAGGGGAGATAAGGACGAGTTTGAGAGCTTAGTGGATCTATCCCATTTGCGGTCACTAACGGTATTTGGGAAGTGGAGGCCATTTTTCATTTCTGATAAGATGAGGTTGTTACGTGTTCTGGATTTCGAAGGCACGTCAGGAATAGTTGATCACCACCTCACTCAAATTACAAAGCTCCTTTACCTGAAATACTTTTCCCTAAGAAGGTGTACAACAATCTTTCACCTACCGGATTCAATTGGAAACCTGAGGCAGCTTCAGACACTAGATCTTGAAGGGACAAGCATATACAAACTGCCAAAGACCATCACCAAGCTTAGGAAGCTACAATATCTTCGTGCCTCAAACATAGAGGACTCTGATTCTAATATTTATGAATACGTTACCAAAGACTTACCAAAGCTAGTGCGGAAGAGGGGATGCCTTTTGACTATGCTTTCAGTGGCATTTTGTGTGGCATATTGCAGACCCCAATGTTTAAGAGAAATGGATGATGATATGGATGCCAACTGTAACAGGCGTGATGTATGCACTCTGTTTTGCTGTGTTTGTATCCCACTTCTTGTCAAGGGTGCATTTTTTCAAGGTGTTCAAATTCCAAGAGGGGTTGGGAAACTGAAAGCCCTGCACACGATGGGTGTTGTGAACTTCACACGAGGCAAGGAGGTCATAGATGAGATAAAAAAGCTGTCCCAGTTACGCAAATTAGCAGCTGCTGGCATCAGCATGGAAAACGGTCAAGAATTCTGCTCAGCAGTTGCTGAACTCAGCAATCTGGAATCATTGTCAGTGCAGTCAAGTGGGGAACCAGGTTTACAAGGTTGTTTGGATGGCTTGTTCTCACCTCCGAAGAAGCTGCAAAGCCTCAAGTTGTACGGTAATTTGGTCAAACTGCCAGAATGGATCAATGGCTTGCAGAACCTTGTGAAATTGACAATCCGGAGCTCTAGTATATTGGAGCTTGATGACACCATTGAAGTCCTTGGCAAGCTATCAAACCTTGCTAGCCTGCGTCTGTGGGCAAAGTCATTCCAGGGCGAAGATATCTATTTCAGTTTTCGTCAGAACACGTTCCGGAGTCTGACGGTGCTTGAGCTGAAAAGCATTGATGGCCTCAAAATGGTGGAGTTCAAAGAAGGCACAATGCTTAAGCTTGAGCTGCTGGATTTTTGTGGTAGTGAGGAAAGCAACACCGGGTTGTTTTCTGGGCTACAATTTATCCGAAGCCTTAAGATATTTAATCTGGACAGCAAATCTTACAAGGATGATTTCATCGAACACCTTCAGGCCCAGCTTGCTGAGAATCCAAACGGACCCTTTTTGAGGAGGTACTGATCGGGGCACTGCAGGGTCAGTCGAATAAGGTCATTGCTTTGCTGCTTCCCTGTGTCTTAATCTGTGTGTGTGCTAATCTACATTCGTACTAATGCTCCTGTGTTTCATTTTAATCCCTACAGGTAATGGTCGTGCCAGTGCCTGTATCCTGTGTGCAGAATGCGCCATGTCCTATTTTTCTTATGTGGAGATGTGTGCATGTGCCAAATTGAATAACTGGCGTCCTGTAATGCCAGATGCAATTGGTATATTCAGTTCAGCATTTGTAATATAGTGATTTTGGTGTGTATTGCGAATGGTATTAGTAATTCGTCTTAAACTATCTTCTATGTGAGCATCATGGTGACATATAGGATATAGATAGTGCTAGCATCCGAACGTCTGGACGGCCACCAACAGCTACTCTCTGCTCCTGCACCATACCGTGCACCCTGCCCACTTGGATTCCGCGATGCTCGGATGACTCGTCCACACACGGGACCATCCGCACCCCTCTGTTTCCTGCACGAGCTCGAACTGTTGCGGCGAGATGGAGGAAAGAGAAGGGATGGGAGGGAGAGGAGAGGAGAGGGTGAGGAAGGCACGAGTTAGGAGCCGAAGCCCTACGGCAGGCCACTGTCCGCTAGCCACCGGCGCCATTGCAACATGTGCAACACCTTATCTACCTTTGAAACATCTAGATAAAACATTTGTAACAGACGTCTGAAGACAAATGAAACACTTCAAACATGAGTCTAAAACACTTTTAAAAACCTAAAAACAATTGAAAAGTCATTGCAAAACATATGCAACATCCTGATTGTCGGTACCAATAGTATAGGGGTACCCACATCATCGATAATAAAAAAACAAAACGACTAAGCCACAGCAAAACGCAAACCACCTCAAACCGCATACCAGGTCCGTCTCGTACGAGGCCGGCTCGACGGAGCGCCTCGACCGCGCTCCGGCTCCGACTCGTACGAGGCACCCTCGACGGGAACGTCTCGACCGCGCCCCGTCCCGCACGATAGACCACCTCGACCACACTCCGACTCGCACGAGACTCGCTCGCCCGACGGAAAGACTCCGGCTCGCGTGACCCCGGGTCAGAGTGCTCGACCCCCTCACTTCACCTACCCCAGGACAAAAGTCAGAGCATTTAATGAGATTACCTACTACCACCAACCGGTATGGTCGCAACCAGGATCGACGTGGGAGCAACGCCGGTGTCAGCCCTCACTGTTTTACTGCCCATACCGTGATGGGAGGTGAAACCTGTCACTATGCACACCTTACCGTGTACTGTTCACCGTCGGTCACCCTTGAGGAAGGATACGACAGGGCCCGTATTCCGCAATCTCGGGGATTCGACCTTATCCGTCCAACCTTGACCCTACCTCGACCTAGCCTCGACGCTCAGCACGGATCAACAGGGAAGAAAGGATGGTATGGCCCGGTGCTCTGAGTCATTTCGTCGTCTCATCCTCTACGTCACCATGGTGTCCGGGGATGGCCAGCCATTCCCAGGGCACGTCGCTACGGTCACCTCAACAGGGATCGACAAAACATCACCTCAAGGCTCCCTGGCGTCCTGGCCTCCTCTTACCCTATAAAAGGGTAGGCCAGGGCTCTACAAAGGGACGGAAGACAACGAGCAACAGGCCACACACAAGTCCCAAGCCAAGTGCCAAGCACTCCAAGGCTCTTCAACAGAGATCAACATCTCAAGCAATCATCTCTGTATTCTTTTTTCTCTCTTTGAGACTTGGGTTCGTGGCCCTCTCTCACAAGCTTGTAACCCCTACACAAGCACCTCGGTGCAAGGAAATACAAAACTCTCTCCCCCCGCTGGACGTAGGGCCTTCTTCAGCCCGAACCAGGATAAACCCCCGTGTGTTCTCTTTGCATCACCCTCCAGGATAGGGACACGCAGCACTCACTCGTCGGTTTAGGACCCCCTCGGGACCGAACACCGATAGTTGGCGCGCCAGGTAGGGGAACGCTGCGTGCCAACATCACTTTCTCGCCATTCTTTCCTGGATGGCTGACCCCGAGCGCCCTATCCCGTTGGCCACGGTGATCTGGTTTGGGAGTTTGGAGTTCATGTCGCTTGGCTATGGCTACGATATGGTCCTCCTCCCACCCAGGCACCTGACTGACGAGGATTACGAGCTCTCCCAGCCTGGGGGAGTGCTCCGCCGGTACCGTCGCTCTCGGCAGGCGCGAGCCACCCGACGACGACGAGCCCGGCGCAACCGCCGTCTTCACCTCACGGAGGGTGATGGGATTCCCCGATCCGGCGCCTCTCAGCCAGACGCCAACCCAGATTTCCTCGTTGAGGGTCTGGGTAGGATGAGCTTGGCTGAGGGTAAGATGTCGACGGAGAATTCCATCGCTCCCCCGTCCGGTGAGACACCACCACTGCCCGGATCAACCATTCCGGCACGGGCAGCGACATCTCCATCGCCGTTCCTGTTTGGGCTAGACTCGGTTGCCCAGGTGTACGCTTCCTCCGTAAGCACTAGCATGAGTGCCTACGAGGAACTCCCCGGGCACCATCTACGCTCCACTCTAGACCTCGTTGCATCCACGCCAGCCTCTGATTATCTGGACTCTACGGAAACCCCAGAAACAGAGCCCCGTGTGACCGCTTCTCAGCGCCGCAATCACGAAGGCGGTTTGCAGCGGCCTCACATTCCCTCGTCATACTACTACTTTGGCGCTCCTGACTCTGACTCGGCTGACGACGCCTACGATCCGACTCGCGAATGCTTCAACATCGATTTTGAGAGCACGTCGGAATCGGAGGACGAAGAGCCAGTCGAAGGAAGGCATACGCCACCCCATGTCGAGCTCCCTGCCGAGCGGGACGAAGCTCAATTCCTTGCGGATCAAGGAATGCAGCTCGAGCAAATCCGCGAGTTGCAGGACAGGCTCGACAAGGAACGAGAAAACCTGCACCTGCTCCAACAAACCCTCGAGCGTGAGCGCGCGGCACATGCGCTTGGCGGAAGAGCTCGCGAGCGGGCTCGCGAGAGGGCTCGCGACGTCAACCGTCGCATCGACGAGGACCGGGTGGTCGACCCCCTGGTTTTCGCTCGAGCCAGCCAGAACGTCGTCGTCGCCGCCATGCTCCTTCGCAACATGCCCAAGCCATCAAATCCCGACGCCCGTCGGGCTCGAGATGAAATTCGAGAACTCCTCGAGACCGCTGCCATGCAGCAGGCCGAGAGCTCTGCCTCGAGGCGACGCGAGCCCGCCTCGGAGCGGCTCGTCGAGCCCTCTCGACAGGAGAGAGAGGCCTCAGTTCATCCCGAGCCTGCCCGGCGAAACCGGGTAGCTCCTGCCTCTGAGCCCATCGCCGACGACCGCGAACCTCGAGACACCCGTGGCAACATCGTCGAGCGCCGCACGCGCAAGCATGGTGATGGCGTGGCTCGAGGCTACCACGTGCACAGGGGCGGACGCTATGACAGCTCGGAGGATCGTAGCCCTTCACCCGAGCCCCCGGGTCCTCGGGTCTTCAGTAAGGCTATCCGCGAGACAGTACTCCCGGCTCGGTTTCGCCCTCACATGACTCTCATCAAGTACAACGGCGAAACCAAATCCGAACTTTGGCTCACCGATTTCCGCTTGGCATGTCAGCTGGGCGGGGCCACCGACGACCGGGTCATCATCCGACAACTCCCCCTGTTCCTCTCCGACACCCTCGAGCCTGGCTCGAGGATCTTCCACCTCGATAGATCCATGACTGGGACAATCTCGTGAGGGCGTTCAAGAGAAACTTCAAGGGGACCTACATGCGCCCCGGCAACTCGTGGGACCTCCAGAGTTGCAAGCAGAACCGGGTGAATCCCTCCGGGATTACATCCGGCGCTTCTTCAGGCAGCGTACCGAGCTCCCCAATGTCACCGACTCCGATGTAATTATGGCCTTCCTCTCCGGAACCACCTGCAAGGAGTTGGTCCGAGAGTTGGGCCGTAACACCCCACTCACTGCCAACGGATTGATGGAGATCGTCACCAACTTTGCCACCGGCGAGGAGGCAGTTGGTGCCATCTTTGGTGGTGACCGGGACAAAGGGAAACAAAAGGTCGACGATCCCGCGGGCTCCACCCGGGGCTCCAAGAGAAACAACCGAAAGAAGAAGAAGAGCCAGCAAGGCAAGCTCAAGGCCTCGGCCGATGAGCTCATCGCTGCTGCCGAACGCAAGAAACCTCGAGGCCCCCCCGGAGGGGGCATCTTCGACAAAATGCTCAAAGAGCCGTGTCCCTACCACAAGGGACCCACTAATCATAACCTCGAAGATTGTCACATGCTCCGCAGGTACTTTGAGGGCGCAGGCGTTAAGAAGGATGACAAGAAGGAAAACCCCAACGGTGACGACAAGGATGGGGGATTCCCCGAGATTCACGACTGCTTCATGATCTACGGAGGACCCTCGACCCGCCTCTCGGCGCGCCAGCGCAAACGAGAGCGGCGTGAGGTTTTCTCCGTACAAACGGTGGTCCCCCGCTTCCTTGACTGGTCCGAGATGGCCATCACTTTCGACCGTGATGATCATCCTGACTACGTCCCCAGTCCAGGAGTCTACCCGCTTGTTGTTGATCCCGTCATCGCCAACACATGCCTCACCAATGTACTCATGGACGGTGGAAGTAGCCTCAACATCATCTACGCCCAGACCCTCGACCTCTTGGGGGTCGAGAGAACACGCCTCCAACCTAGCGTCGGGGGCTTCCATGGAGTCGTGCCAGGGAAACGAGCGGAACCCCTCGGACGGGTCGATCTACCTGTTTGCTTTGGCACACCGTCCAACTTCAGAAAGGAGACACTCACTTTTGAAGTGGTCGGATTCCGTGGAACGTACCACGCTATCCTCGGGCGCCCATGCTATGCTAAGTTCATGGCGGTCCCAAACTACACCTACCTCAAGCTCAAGATGCCAGGCCCAAACGGTGTCATCACTGTGGGGCCCTCATACGAGCACGCCTATGAGTGCGACGTCGAGTGCGTCGAGCACGGCGAGGCTGTTTTGGAATCGGCAACCTTGGCTGCGGACCTCAATGGTCTCGCCAATGAGATTCCCGACCCAAAGCACCATGCCGGCAGCTTCGAGCCCGCAGAAGACGTCAAGCCCGTGTCCCTCGACCCTGCCGATCCCAAGGGAAAGGCGCTGGGCATCAGCGCCACCCTCGATCCTAAATAGGAAGCCGTGCTCGTCGACTTTCTCCGCGCAAACAACGAAATCTTTGCGTGGAGTCCCTCGGATATGCCGGGCATACCTAGGGAAGTCGCCGAGCACGCCTTGGAGATCCGGGCCGGATCCAAACCGGTGAAGCAACGCCTACGCCGCTTCGACGAGGAGAAGCGCAGGGTCATCGGTGAGGAGATACACAAGCTGCTGGAGGCCGGATTCATCAAGGAGGTTCATCATCCTGAGTGGCTAGCTAATCCTATATTAGTTAAAAAAAGAGTGGGAAGTGGAGGATGTGTGTAGACTATACTAGTTTAAATAAAGCATGTCCAAAAGTTCCCTTTCCTTTGCCACGCATTGATCAAATTGTTGATTCCACTGCGGGATGTGAAACTCTCTCATTCTTAGATGCATACTCCGGTTACCACCAGATTAAAATAAAAGAGTCCAACCAGCTCGCGACTTCATTCATTACCCCATTCGGCATGTACTGCTACGTTACGATGCCTTTCGGTCTCCGGAACGCAGGGGCTACGTACCAGCGATGCATGCAGCATGTTTTTGGGGAACACATCGGACCAACCGTCGAGGCCTACGTCGATGACATCGTTGTCAAAACCAAACAAGCCGATGATCTGGTAAACGACCTCGATGTTGCATTCAAATGCCTCCGGGTGAAAAACATCAAGCTCAATCCTAAGAAATGCGTCTTTGGCGTTCCTCGAGGTATGCTTTTAGGGTTCATCATGTCTAAGCGTGGCATCGAGGCCAACCCAGAAAAAATCATTGCGATAACCAAGATGGGCCCCATCCGAGATCTGAAGGGCGTACAGAGGATCACGGGCTGCTTGGCGGCACTCAGCCATTTCATTTCACGCCTCGGTGAAAAGCGCTCCCTCTGTACCACCTCTTGAAGAAATCGGAGCACTTTTCGTGGACCCTCGAGGTCGAAGAAGCTTTTGCAAAACTCAAGGCTACACTCTCTAATTCACCGATCCTCGTCCCTCCGACCCCAGGAGAGCCGCTCCTACTCTATGTCGCCATGACAACACAGGTAGTCAGCGCGGTCTTGGTTGTTGAGAGGGCCGAGGAAGCACATACCTTGCTCGTCCAGAGGCCGGTCTATTTCATTAGTGAGGTGCTCTCGGAAACCAAGGTACGATACCCACAAATCTAGAAGCTGCTATATGCCATCGTCCTGACACGGCGCAAACTCCGTCACTACTTCGAGGGTCACCCGGTAACTGTGGTTTCTTCTTTCCCCTTGGGAGAGATAGCCCAGAACCGGGAAGCCTCGGGTAGAATCGCCAAGTGGGCAGTCGAGCTCATGGGTGAGACCCTATCTTATGTGCCGCGCAAAGCTATTAAATCACAGGTATTAGCGGACTTCCTAGCCGAGTGGACCGACACCCAACTCCCCCCTACACAGCTCCAAGCTGAGCTCTGGACCATGTATTTCGACGGGTCGTTGATGAAAACAGGAGCAGGCGTGGGTTTGCTCTTCATCTCGCCCCACGGGGTTCACTTGCGCTACGTCATCCGGCTTCATTTTCCTGCATCAAATAACGTTGCCGAGTACGAGGCGCTCGTCACCGGGCTGAGAATTGCCATCGAGCTCGGGGTCTGACACCTTGACGTTCGAGGCGACTCCCAGCTCGTGATCGATCAGGTCATGAAGAGCTCGAGCTACCGTGACCCCAAGATGGAAGCCTACTACCAAGAGGTGCGGCGCCTCGAGGACAAGTTTCACGGCCTTGAGCTCAACCACATCGCACGCAGGTATAATGAGGCCGCCGATGAACTAGCAAAAATCGCGTCCGGTCGAACTACGGTTCCACCAGACGTTTTCGCAAAAGATCTCCAGCAGCCATCCGTCGACCTTGGGCCAGCTGGAGGGGTCGACGGGACGTCACTCGACCCCCCACCTGAGGCAGAAGCCATGCAGGTGGAAGGCTCGAGCCCACCATCTGACCTCGAGCCTGACTGGCGCGCTCCATACCTCGACTATCTTATCCGAGGGGACCTCCCCTCGGATAAGACCGAGGCTCGACGGATCACTCATCGGGCCAAAACCTTTGTGATCTTTGGCGACAGTAGGGAGCTGTACCGCCATAGCCCTACTGGCGTCCTCCAACGTTGCATCACAAACGAGGAAGGCAGAGACCTGCTCGACGATCTATACTCGGGGGCTTGCGGTCACCACGCAGCGCCTCGAACCCTTGTCGGAAGTGCTTTCTGACAAGGATTCTATTGGCCAACCGCGGTCTCCAACGCTGTCAATCTAGTACACTCCTGTAAAGGATGCCAGTACTATGCGAGACAGACCCATCTTCCAGCACATGCCCTGCAAACCATTCCCATCACATGGCCATTCGCCGTTTGGGGGCTTGACCTTGTCGGGCCCTTGAAAAGGACAACTGGCGGCTTCACCCACTTGCTCGTTGCCATCGACAAATTCTCCAAGTGGATCGAGGCCCGCCCTATCACTAGCATCAGGTCCAAATAAGCTGTGCTCTTCTTCACCAACATTATCCACCGCTTTGGGGTTCCCAACTGTATCATCACAGACAATGGCACCCAGTTCATCGGTAAAAAGTTTCTGGATTTCTACGACAACCACCACATCCGTGTGCTCTGGTCAGCCGTGGCTCATCCAAAAACAAATGGCCAAGTGGAACGTGCCAATGGCATGGTCCTACAAGGCCTGAAACCCAGAATCTTTGATAAGCTAAACAAACATGGGAAGAGATGGGCTGCCGAGCTCCCCTCGGTCCTATGGAGCTTAAGAACAACGCCGAGTCGAGCCACGGGGTTCACTCCGTTCTTCTTAGTCTACGGATCTGAGGCCATGCTCTCCACTGACATAGAATATGGGTCCCCAAGGCTAAAGGCCTACAACGAGAGAAATAACGACGCCGCAAGAGAGGACGCCCTCGACCAACTCGAGGAAGCCCGAGATGTGGCCCTGTTACATTCTGCCAGGTACCAGCAGGGTCTCTGACGCTACCACGACAGACATGTCCGCAAGCGTGACCTCAACGTCGACGACCTGGTGCTACGGCGGAACTAGAACACCAAGGGACAGCACAAGCTCACGCCACCATGGGAAGGACCGTACATCATCGCAGAAGTACTAAAGCCGGGCACCTACAAGCTATCCAACGAGGAGGGCGAAATCCTCACCAACGCTTGGAACATTGAACAGCTACGTCGCTTTTTCCCTTAATAAGCCTCGAGGCTCTTTAATTTCTTTTCAATCTCGTCAATAAAGAATACAGCGATGTTTCAAACTTTCATTTTATAAACAATGAGGAAGGATCGACCCTGGACTCCCAGAATCGCCCCTCCCTCGGGGGCTACAAGGGGGGAACCCCCAGTCCCCGAAAAAAAAAACTTGTACTCTTTTTCAAAGTTAAAGAACTACCTCTTAAGTCAACAACGTTGCAAGAGCGCCCTGAGGCTCAAAGGGGCTCTCGAGCCATGAGATCGCTTACGCCTCCGAGGCTACGGTACCTCCGCTCACCCCTCATGCCTAGGGGCACGACCGCACGTTAAGTAGACCTAATGGCGGTTCATAACTTTGAAAAGGAATACACCCCTTGTCACTTAAATCGGGTTCTTACACGATCTGCGAGGCCGCAAGAGCATCCTGAGGCTCGAGGGCAGTCGAACCGCAAGATCACTTACGCCTCCGAGGCTACAGTATCTCCACTCGCTCCCTTACGCCAAAGGACGTAACCGCGTGCTAAGTAAATCATGCGAGAACATGATTCAAGCGATAAAGGGAAGAAAAGCTCGAACAGAACTTAAATAACCAACACCGGTTTATGTCTCGAGTTTTTAAGGCCTCCGAGGCCACCACGACCAAAATCTGAAGAAATACTAACTTATTACACGGGCCTTTGCGCCTAGATTTGGCTCACAGGCCCTCGTCGTCGGCAGGCGGAACCACCTCGGCTTCAAAAAGTGAGGCCAGGCGGCTCCCAGGCTCCTCAGCAGCTCCAATCAGCTCCAGGCAAGCATCCTCGTTCTCCTCGTCGGTCCGGTCCGGATCAGTGATGAAGCTTTCAGCGACAAGCTCCATGCCGAACACGGACCCAGACCGAACGACGGCCAGTGCCCTCTTCACGCCATGGTGGAGGCTGCCCCGTATCCTTTCCCGGACAAGGCGGCCCAGCGCCGCCATCCGGCGGACGAAGGAGTTCCCCGGGGCGTCCTCCCCGGTGTCGGCGTCGAGCTCGACCCCCAGGCTATCACACACAGAGGTGATCACGCCCTGGAGCAACTGGGTCCTCTGGGTCTCGGCCTCGAGGAGGCTCTAGAAGGAATTGGCCGACGCCTGAGCCACCCGCTGCTCCCTCTCCAGCTCTGAAACATAATAAACTAAGTTAATACTAACGCGGGGCCTCGACACCGTGGCTGTAACGCCCATACTTACCCTTGGTGTGGGTCTGCAAGCCCACGACCTTGTCACGGAGCCCCCCGCACGTCATCTCGAGCCCTTGGAGAGCATCGTCCCTGTCACGAACGGTCGCCCTCAGCGCCTTGATCTCCTGGCGGGCGGTCTGAAGAGCCGCGTCCTTCTCCTGAATGGCTTCGTTCAGCGCCACGATCTCGTCCTTCAGGGTGCCGAAGCGAGCGGTGACCTGCCCGATCTGGACATTGAGGGTGGCACGCTGACGGCTGACCAGGGAGACGTCCACCTCGAGCTCCTTCACCCGTGCCGACAGGGGCTCGAGATCCCTGCGGGCCTGGGCTGCCTCCTCCTGGGCCTTGGTCGCGTCTTCACGCACCACGGCCTCAGTCGCCCAGGCCTGCATCGCCTCCTCCTTCACCGCCGCGTAGGCAACGCGCAGCTCAGCCATCTTGACATTCCGATTGGAAAGCCGTTTCTGGGCCTCCTCAACCAGAGCCCGTTGCTGGGCAAGCGCCGCCCACACGCTGCTCTCATCCCGGATGAAGAGCGACTTGCGGCGGGAGTATTCCTTGAGCTCCTGATCATGGTTCGAAAAAACAAACAAGATTGAGAACCGAGGGAAAAGGATAGCAAAAGAACCGCAAAAAGAACTGATAAGTCAAACGTACCTCGGTGGCATCTCGCACACCTCGTGACAAGGTCTCCGTCGCCACGCGAAGCGCTCGCTCCAGGTGTCGACGGAGACCCTCGAGGTACTCCCAGCGGTGCACCTCGTCCCTGTCGTTCAGGGCGAAGATGGGATCGGCGTCAGGGTTCGCGGCGTCCCTGAACTCGAGGGACGGTCCACCCCCACCGCGGTATCTCCGCCTCCGCCCGCGCTAGAGCCAGCGCGGCGATGTCCGGCCACGAGGACGACGATCCGGCCGGGGCGTCTTCCGGCCCCGCGGAAGGGTCGGCCTCACCCACGGCTCCCGCCTCATCGACCGCCGCCGGGGCACCAGCCTGGTCCACGGCCTCGCCCCCCTCGACTCCTACCACCTGCTTCCCCTTATCCAGGGGAGAGTCGTCAAGGGTGAGGTCGACCGTAACTGGCGCCAACTCTTCTGCAGGGGCCGGCCCCTCGACCGCTGGCACCTCTTCCTCTGGGGCCTCGGGCGGGGGCTCGACGACCCCACCCTCCACCGTAGCCGTTGGCTCCGCCGGCGGGTCTTGCTGCGGCTGTGGCTCTCCCGCCTGTGCCGCCTCCTATCCCGCCACCAGCGGGACCTCCCCCATCACCACGTCCGCATCCGCCCGCTCCGCGTCGCGGGCGGATGCCTCGGCCGCTGCGGCCTCAACGGCAGCCTCGACGGTCGATGGCGACCTGGGCTCCGCCTCGCTCGTGCTGGGTGCCACCACCTCCGCCGGTCCTGACCCCTGTGCTGTAGGGTCGGAACTGGCAACCACCGAGGCGCCTGCCTCCACCTGGGCCTCCGCTTGCTGCTGCCTCAGGCGCTCCTTCGTGGCCTCAAGCCGCTGGACCCAGTCGGCATCCTGTGCCACCGTCCGATTAATGACGACGGCGCTTGTCCGAAGCGACTTTGCGGGGGTCAGCCCCAGTAGCTCCGCCTTTCGCTTAAACCTACAAAGCGAGAGGAAACATCGGTGAACGAATCTAGAGAAAGGCAAAAGAGTGAAACACAGACACTTACCCGGAAAGCGGCACCAAGGGCCTCGACCCCGGCCGGTCCGAACCTCCCGGTGCTGCCGGTGGTGGCCTTGCAGCCGGCCCACCGGCGGGCCGGGCACTCCTTGGGGCCCTGGCTGGAGCGCCGCCTTGGGTCCTCTGCGCCTCCAAGGCCAGCTGGCCTTAGGCCCTCACGCCCACCGACGGCGCCGCCGACGACGACGCCGGTACCGCCGCTCCAGCCTCCGCCTGAGCTTGCGGGGCCTGGACTGGTGCATGCAGCCCGGTCGACCCCTCCTGCTGGGTCCGGGATAAGGCGGCCCCTCTCGTCGAGGGGCCTGCCTCCTTCTCCACCTCTTCCTCTGCCACCTCGACCACCACGACCGATGAGGATGACCCCCCGACGGGCTCCAACAGGGGGCGAATGTCGGGGAGGTCCCCCAAGCCGGTCGGGGCTTCATACCGCGACAGGGCGTCGTCGTCTTCGCCGTCGCTGTCGTCATCATCCTCCCCCGAGACCGTCTCGGAGGGAGACTCTGTGAGGGGAACCCCGTCGAGGGCCTGCTGGCACCGAAGTTTCTTCAGCGCCTCCTGCTCCTTAGCCTTGCGAAGCTGCCGCTTCTTGGCCGTCTCCTTGACCTGCTTCTTTTGGGACGCGTGCTGGCGTCGAGCCTCCCGGGCGGGCCGGTCCTCTGGGACTGGCGGCCGCGTCTCCCGCAACGCCGACAGATCCTACGCATCGGCCTCGACTAAATCAGAGGATTCCAAAAATAAACGAAACAAACGAACGTGCCAGCCAAAAACACTTACCACGGGCTCGAATCCCTGGGTAGGTCGCATGGGGACTTTGTCGACCTCATCCACTTTGAAATTCCCCACCATCCGGCGCGCCCGCCGGAGGACCTCCTCGAGGGTGAGGGACTCGTGTGACATCTGGCTCCCCTCCAGCGGCGCCTCCGGAGTCATCTGGTCGAGGCGGAGGTGACGCTGGCACAGCGGCATCACCCTGCACCGGTGAAACACCGTGGCCACCGCCGCCGCCGTCAAGCCCCACAGACGGAGCTGCTACAGCGCCGCCAGCAGCGGATCCAGGCGCGGCTTCTCGGCCTCCGGGACTCCGTAGGTCCAGTTCTCCTCTCGGGCGGTCAGCACCCGGCCGGTGCATCTCGGCAACTGATTCTCATCATTGCGGAGGTAGAACCAGCCGTCGTGCCAACCGCTGTTCGAGGAGATGAGATGGGCCGGGATATACAGATCTGCCCAACCCGACCTCACCTGCAGAACGCAGCTCCCCGCTCGAACTGCGCACCGAAGCCCCTTCTCCCCCGCCTTCTTGGCGAAGAGCTCCGTCTTGAAAAGGTGGAGCCACAGATTCCACTGTGGCTCCACCCCTAGGTAGCCCTCACAGACCGCCGTGAAGATGGCGGCCTGAGCAACGGCGTTGGGGGCAAGGTGGTGCAGCTCCACCCGGTAGTAGTGGAGGAGCGCCCGCATGAAGGTGGTCGCCGGAACGCCGAACCCCCGCTCGTGGAAGCAAATGAAGCTGACCACGTAACCCTCGGGGGGAGCCGGCTCCCGGTGGTCGGGTGACGGCGCGATCCACTCCGGCCGTGTCCGGCTTGTCCTCGGCCGCAGTAGTCCGTCCTCGACCAGCTCCTCCAACCTCCTCTCCGTCGCTGAGGAGGCAGCCCAGTCGTCGGCGGGGAGGATTTGGCTCTTTCCTGCCATTGGCGCTGCGGAGAGCTGGGTGGACGGAGAGGGTGCGACGGCGGCGGCGCTGGATGTGGGCGGAGAGCACAAGGACCAAAGGGCTGTCTGAGGCAAAGGATGCAAAAACGCAAAGGACCGGTAGGGGAGGCAGACCCCTAGGCCTTGTTTTTATAGCCCCAGCGGAAGCCGAACGACCACGCAAAAAGGTAGGAGCGGTTTCCCGCATTTAATGCTCTTACCTAACCGTTTCCCTCAATCTCGCAGGAGTTGGGCACGTGGCCGTCCCCCACGTCGTAACCGTACGCCACGTCGTCCACTACCGCGCCGATCTCGCCCTCTCCCCTGAAAAGGCGCGCCCGGCTAACGAGCGGGGCAGGATTCGCGGATGGATATTCCCAGATGCCTGGTAAATGAGCTCCGAGCCCGCCATAAGTCTCGAGGGAGCGGAAGCTGGCCCTCGACCTGGGTTCGACAGCTGCCCTCGAGCAATAGAGTTAGGGACAACTAGGGATGCGCCCGTGCATGGCCAGGACTCGAGCCACGCTCTCGAGGCACCCTAGGACGTATTCGAGGCTATAGGAGGAGGTCGATATAGGAATCCCCTTGAGGGAGGCACCGAGCCCTCGGATCCCGTCGCAGGGAACCGACATCCACACGACCACTCCTTGGCATTTTCTGAGAGCGCCTCTGGGCCACTAGCCGACTCCTAACGACTGGAGCATGGGCTCGTAGCTCGCCGGAGATCGTCGGAACTCGCCCAAACAGGGGTAGTACGGCGTTCCCCACCCCTCCTCCTCTCTGAAGGAGGAGCGTGAGGGTCGCACGACAGAAGATGGCCGGGACTCTGATCGACCTCGTGTGCACGAGGCTCGGGGGCTCGACCGCAATGAACCATTCCCTAGTAGGACGCATAAAAGACCTCGGAGGAGTCTCAACACTCCACCGAGGCCTCGGGGGCTACACCCGGCGGGTGCGCTCGCGCGCCCCCACCGGAAAAAACTACAACGCTACGACTCCAGTTCATTAACAAACAAGCCTCTGGGAGAGTGGTCACACACTCACCCAAAGTCTCAGGGGCTACTGTCATTACCAACAGTATAGGGGTACCCACATCATTGATAATAAAAAATAAAACGACTAAGCCACAGCAAAACGCAGCCCACCTCAAACCGCATACCAGGTCCGTCTCGTACGAGGCCGGCTCGACGGAGCGCCTCGGTCGCGCTCTGGCTCCGACTCGTACGATGCACCCTCGACGGGAACGCCTCGACCGTGCCCCGTCCCGCACGACAGACCACCTCGACCACACTCCGACTCGCACGAGACTCGCTCGCCCAACGGAAAGACTCCGGCTCGCGTGACCCCGGGTCAGAGTGCTCGACCCCCTCACTTCACCTACCCCAGGACAAAAGTCAGAGCATTTAATGAGATTACCTACTACCACCAACCGGTATGGTCGCAACCAGGATCGACGTGGGAGCAACGCCGGTGTCAGCCCTCAGTGTTTTACTACCCATACCGTGATAGGAGGTGAAACCTGTCACTATGCACACCTTACCGTGCACTGTTCACCGTCGGTCACCCTCGAGGAAGGATAGACAGGGCCCATATTCCGCAATCTCGGGGATTCGACCTTATCCATCCTACCTTGACCCTACCTCGACCTAGCCTCGACGCTCAGCACGGATCAACAGGGAAGAAAGGATGGTATGGCCCGGCGCTCCGAGTCATTTTGTCGTCTCATCCTCTACGTCACCATGGTGTCCGGGGATGGCCAGCCATTCTCAGGGCACGTCGCTATGGTCACCTCAACAGGGATCGACAAAACATCACCTCAAGGCTCTCCGGCATCCCGGCCTCCTCTTACCCTATAAAAGGGTAGGCCAGGGCTCTACAAAGGGACGGAAGACAACGAGCAACAGGCCACACACAAGTCCCAAGCCAAGTGCCAAGCACTCCAAGGCTCTTCAACAGAGATCAACATCTCAAGCAATCATCTCTGTACTCTTTTTTCTCTCTTTGAGACTTGGGTTCGTGGCCCTCTCTCGCAAGCTTGTAACCCCTACACAAGCACCTCGGTGCAAGGAAATACAAAACTCTCTCCCCCCGCTGGACGTAGGGCCTTCTTCAGCCCGAACCAGGATAAACCCCCGTGTGTTCTCCTTGCATCACCATCCAGGATAGGGACACACAGCACTCACTCGTCGGTTTAGGACCCCCTCGGGACCGAACACCGACACTGATAAAACCCCTACAACATATGCGTGAAACATACGCAACATCCAAATAAACACACTTGCAATGTACGTCTCAAAAAAACAAATGAAACATTTAGAATAGACGCTTCCAACATACGTGTATAGTCATTGCGACATATGCAACATCCCGATCTTCTTTTGCAACATCCATATGAAACGCTTACAACATACCTCTGAAACATCTGAAACACTTGAAAACATACGCTTGCAGCATGCACTTCTAGCAAACCCTAGCAGGCAGGTGGGCGGGTGAAGCACCACACAGCGGGATCCGGTGCTAGGTCACGGTAGAGAAGGAGGATGGAGCCACGATGCTGCGGAGGAAGTGGGGCCCAAGATGGAGATGGCAACGAAAAGCACTCGGGGCCCGCTGTGGGGCACTGGTCGGAGGAAGGAGGCATGGTGGGAGGAGGGCGCGGGGGAGGCGGAGAGTGCGATGTCAAGGAGCGGCTTGGAGAGGAGCGGGGACGGGACGTAGAGGAAGGCCGCCGGGAGTGTCGGCTCAGTTGTCAGTGCAGGCATCGTGGCTGCACACAACGAGGAGAGGTCAGTCTCGTGGAGTGGGCAACAACGAGGCGGAGTGGGAAACGTGGCAGTAGCGGGGCGGAAGTGGGCGCGTGGTGTTCGGTCGAACGGACGCCCGGTCCTGAGCATTACCAATAGGATATACCCACATAGGATTGAACTGAATGCCTTCACTCTTTTGTCTGTCATTTTTTTCCCTGTGGTCAATTCAATTTTCGGCGGCACCTAGTATTTTGTTGCAAACCTTATTAGTTTACTGTTTAGAAGTTTAGAGTTTATGGTTTAGGGTTTGCTATGTTTCTTGTCTTGCAGGTGAAGCCCGTTGCAGCGGTGGCAACTGCTCAGCGTATGATCAAATTACAGGGCACCGGCAGGTGGGGTTCATCTTTGGCGTTGGATCACGCAGTTGCAGTTCACATTCACCATACTCTATACATGTGTTGCTTGGATTCATTGCAGCTTTTGCTATCAAGCAGAAGTATAGACACCACACGCGCTTGGACACCACCAGTCACCACAAAACCGGTTTCGCCCTAGCTCACACGTTAGAACCAGGCAGCAGAAGCAGAAGTATACACAGCTTAATCCATGTTTTATGTGTTTTATGTTCACCTACTCTACTCCAGCGGCCAGCGATTGTAGATGCTGGGCAGTAGCACTGTACATCAAATGGCGTGATGGTGACGACGAGATCGAATTACAATGTGCAGGTTTTGTGACCACCACTGATGCTTGCTGTGGGCTGGGCAAGCATGGAGGCCTATTCTATTCATGTGTGTTCTTCCACGGATGGCGCGTTCCGACGAGGACGACGACTGCCGAGGACACAGCAGCCGTACGTCCACACCAATAATGCCATGTACGATGGTGGGTGATGCACATTCATTCACCTCGACATTGAAACACCAGATCAGTGGTCATGCTAACGGCTTGGGAGCCATGGAAGGAGAGAAACAATCGAGTTTTCAACAGGATCAGCAGGACTCTGGAGCAGGTTTTCCGAGTGATTCAGGAAGAGGCTAAAGGTTGGGTGCGGGCGGGAAATAAGGCCATGGAGTTGGCCCTTTCCACCTCAATGTTGTCGGACTCATTGGGATAAATATGGCTCTTAAACTGTTTGGTTGCTACTTCTTTTATGCAAATTAGCGTGTAGAAGCTAGGGGTGGTGTGACTTCCTGTCGTTCTTTTTTTATGTCTCTCATCTGGGTATAGTTGTAGTATCTGTTCATACACGTATACGCACACCACTCTACACACGCACACACCCCACACACACTATACGCGTACAAATAGCCCTACAACTACACTCAGAACTAACGACCGCGTCCTTGTAGAGATCACTGGAAAATTCCGTAGATGACGAGCATGTCATAGTCCCATTGTGGCTCCGCGCGGTGAGAGGCTGCAGATAAAATGGGAACTACTGTTCCTGAAGGTGGGAAATCGTGGTTCGAACCCACGATCGGTGGCTCCACCACCCAGAGTCTTCACCATCCGAGCTAGCGCTCGTTCCCCGACTTCCTGTCGTTCTGGGAACGCTGCACAAATCTGGGCGCCACTAGCGCCATGTAAATTGTACATGCTGCTCCGTTCTTATCGATGAAAGCTGGGAACACATCTTTCGAGAAAAAAAACACCACACCGGCCTCTCTGGTCTCTACCTAGTGCTGTAGTATGTCGTCGCCATTAAGGGCTTGTTTAGTTGGAGAAATTTTTTGGATTCGGCTACCGTAGCACTTTTCGTTTTATTTGGCAATTTATGTCAATTATGGACTAATTAGGCTCAAAAGATTTGTCTCATGATTTACAACTAAACTGTATAATTAGTTTTTTCTTTCGTCTACCTTTAGTACTCCATGCATGTGTCGTAAGATTTGATATGACATGTACTGTAGCATTTTTTTTATGTTTTCTTTTTGGAACTAAATAAGCTCTGAGCATTAACATTGCACGCTCTGAGTGAGCTGGCTTGACCTTGACCCATGGCACCAGCACCCAGCAGGCCATGTGACTCTGACCGAGGCACACGCGCTCGGAGTCATGCAGTAGTGCAGTACCAACCTGCTACCCGACTGATTGATACTATCGGCTTGCAGATTGCTACTCCTACAGGTTGGAGGACTCAACTCGCCAGTAGAGAAGCTCCAGCCTGGCTCCTGTTGTGGTGTATTTCCTCAGGCCTTGCTGCTACTGCTTAACCATTCCCGCCTACTAGGCTACTACTCATTTACACTCGCAGTCATCACACAAAGAAAGAAACCCAAGGTGACAGAGGAGAGCGATGGAGGCGGCGGCGGCGGCGGGCATCGGCAAAGCGGTTCTGAACGGCGTGCTAAGCGGCGCCAAGGCCGCCATCACCGAGGACGCCGCTCTGAGGCAGGCTGTGCAGCGTGATGTGGTTTTCCTGACGAGCTGGCAGCGATGCGCTCCTACCTGAGGGACGCGGACGAGGAGCGGAACCGGCACAAGGTGACACGGAGCCGGGTGAGGCACGTCCGCGACCTTGCCTACGACGTCGACGACTGCCTCCGGGAGCACGCGGTTCACCTGGAGAAGCCTTCGGGGTGGCGCCTCGCTCGCACGGTGCTAGAGCGGCACCGTATCGCCGAGGAGATGAAGGGTCTCAGAGCCAGGGCGGAGGACATGAACCACAGGAACTTGCGCTACCACCTTGCTGATGAAGACCTGCCCAACGCCAACTCCGGCAAGCCTGCATCGATATCGTCTGCTGCTGAGAATTCAAGAACTCTCGGCCGGAGCCGGACTGGCGTCCCGCAGCAAGTGGATATGTTTCTTGAATCCGGGCAAATCGATCTCGTTCCGCTGATATGCAGAAACGACCTTGAGCTTCGGGTGATTGCAGTCTGGGGGACAAGTAGTGATCCGAGGAAGACGGCTGTCATCAGAAAGGCTTACGATGATCTGAAGAGAAAGGATCCTGAGAGAGATGATGTCAACAAAGATGACGATGCTTTTGAATCCTGTGCCTGGATAAGAGTTGCGCATCCTTTCAACCCATCTGAGTTCCTCCAGTGCATCGTGAGGCAATTCTACATTAATTCTCTTCAGCAAGAAGCAGGGAAGACAGGAGAGGAGCAAGAAACACTTGGGTCTCAGGTTGTAAACAAGATGGAAACGATGGGTCAACATCATCGTCTGGATGAAGAGTTCCGTAAACATGTCAGTCAAAAGAGGTATCTGATTGTTCTTAATGAACTGTCTACCATTGAAGATTGGGATTGGATTAAACTCTACTTCCCAAACAACAAGAAAGGGAGCCGGATCATAGTGTCGACAGAGCAAGTTGAAGTTGCAAGTCTATGTGCAGGTCCAGAAAGGCTCGTAGTAGAGCTCAAGCAATCATCAACTGATCAAGTCATCTGTGCTTTCTGCGAGCAGGTAATATCCAAAATCCTAGAACCTTTATTATTCCCATATAGTACATTAAAATCGATTCAAAAGCAGCATTTCGTACGCCTTAATCCACAACACCTCTTCAAAAATCGTATTTTTCACACATTCAGACCTGAATAATACATTAATACTTATGTTGTGTTTGGTTTTGGCTAGAAGGGACATGACGCATCCATTCTAGTTTTTTAAGATGGGGATGGTTCTATCTCTGGGTTTGGTCGAGGAAATCCTCTGTTCTAGGTTTGATGGGAGAAATATGTAAAGGGATGGGTCCGTCTACAAAACACTCAGATTTTTGTTCTTCACGTCTTCCTCCTCCCGACGTTCCGCTACCGCCCACCGCCCCGCCGCGCGCGCAGTAGGGTCTCGCCGGAGCTCCGCAGGCCCTACCCCAAGCCCCTTCACCGCCTAGCCGACCTACCGTCCCCACCGCTGGAACCCTAACTACCACCCTCCCGCCGTCCCCACCGCCTAGCTGACCTGTCTCCCCTAAGCCTCTTTTAAGCCGCCGGAGTTGGGGAAGAAGAGGGGGAGAGGCCAGAGATGGAAAAGAATGAGAGGGAGAGAAATCGAGTGTTGAGAGGTAGAGGAACACTCGAGTTTATTGTAGCTTTATCGATAATATAATCACCATTTTCAACTAGATAGACAACCGTCAGTGGGGTCTGGAGATGTCAACCTCTTTCGATCCACTTTCTTCTCCCTCTTCCACACCTCCGGCATCTATCCCCGCACCGTTCGGCATTCGTTGCCGCCCTAGGATCCACCCACCTCGTTCGCTGCCACCCCCGAAGGCCCGGACTTGACCACCCTGTTTGCCTTCGACCTCGGCCCCACTCGCTGCTGCACACAGCACCACCAGGCATGGCCCCTTGCGTCCAGGCTCACCCGTCCGTCCACCGAGTGGAGCTGGCACACCCATGTGCCAAGGCCAATGCCGAGGCTGCCTGCCCGCATCAGATCAGAACTAGCCCGCCCGCACAGGGCAACATGGGGCTGAGGCCAAGTCCGCCCGTCCACTTGTTGTTGAGGCTGTCCAGCTACATTGCCTGTTCGTGCTGTCGGCGAGGCTGCCGCCACACCCTGCATGTCCGCACCATCGCCAAGCAACAGACCATATAGGCAACGTAGGGTATTACGCTATTCAGCAGCATGAACCTGTCTAAATCGTTCTCTTGCATTTAACCATGAAGTTCAGTTTATGTCGAAGCCCACAAATTCTTGCTCTAAGTAACCCCGTAGGAAGATTGCTGATCATCAAACACCGATAGATAATAGAGGGGGTGGTGGAATCATCAAATTTTAGTAAAATAATTTCTCACAAGCATATCACTGAATAGCTCGTATGCATGAACAGAACTAATAAGACCTGATCAAATGTCGGGTTGGATTTGGCTCGATCAGACTAGAAAAAATGGTCGGGGGTCAAAATCTTTGGTTGGGTCAAAAACACACTGATATTTTTTTTGTTAGGTTGAGCCATGGGACTAAAATCATCACCCAAACCCAATCCGAGGCACTGGCGGGTCGGATCAGGTCTTTTTTTTTGGATTGGTCAGGTCAGGTGGCCCAGGAACAGGTCTACTTTCAACCCACAGGTTATTTTGCTAGTGATGTATCATGTATGTCTTAAAATTTTAAAACACCATATATCTACACTTATGCATAGATTTATTTCCTCTGCCCCTCTTTATGTAGCTTACTGTTGAGATTTCAGGATTCTTGTACGGTTAAACAATGAACATCTTTTTTGGAAAATATAAATATAAATTATTTAAACACATTTCCTAAATTCAGGACATGACTAAAACATACATTGCCACAGATGCAAATAAGTTTACCTAACCATTATTGCCTGTTTTTGTTTAGGGTACAACGGAGCTTGAGCCTTGCTCAATGATAGCTGCCACTGATAGGAGTAACTCCACTGATGAAAGGATTGTTACACGCACAGAGACGATGGAATATGAATCTCAGTTCATCAGGCGACAGAATGAGATACAAGATATTATCCACAAGCTAAATTCTAACAGCAATGGCCGAGAACATGAGGTGGTCACTATATGTGGAAAAGATGGCCTTGGGAAAACTAGTCTAGTCAAATCAATCTACCAAAACGAAGAGCTCAGGACCAGTTTTCAAAGACGAGCCTATGTGACGATCAAGCACCCTTTCAATCTTGAGGATATTCTTGATAGCTTAGTTAAGCAACTAGATGATAAGGAAGAAGTATTTGCAAGAAAAGAAAAAGATAAGGAAAGAGGTGGAGACAGAACAAAATTGAGAGTTAAACGGCAATGGTTGGATGACCTTTTAAACGAAGGGAAATACTTGATTGTCCTTGATGATTTATCATCCATTAAAGAATGGGACAGCATTAACCTCCCGAAGACAAATACAGAAGGCCGGATCATAGTCACTACAAGCACAGAGAACATTGCTAAACATAGTTCGAATAAGAAAGATGAAAACATATACAAACTTAAATGTTTGGACAAACGGGACGCTCTTGATCTCTTCAAGGAAACGGTACTGATAATATTTTCATTTCTGTTTGCTGTATGTCTTGAAACTTACATTTTATGCATGAAATCGATTTGCTTAAATTCCTGTGTGCTTGCACCTCAAGTGTGGAGAACAGCACACTTGCATATTCTGATTTGCGCACACTGTTATGATCAAGCCTCATTAAAGCAACGCTCATAAGCTTCTTTCCGCTTGAGAATTATTAAGGTGCCTTCAACCACTCCTATTTTTAATATAGATTGTGTTAGGGAATATTATATTACTGATCTAATCGCAGAGAATTTGTATATCCTACACCAAATTAGGACATTTGATGTGCTAAAGAAGTTAAATTGATTAATACATTTCAGGTATTTCGGGGAATTAAAGATTGGGATGGGAAATTTCCTGATTCTGGCTTGTGTAAAGAGGCAGACTCTATCCTAACGAAGTGCAATGGGTTTCCCCTAGCAATACTCACCATTGGTGGAATCTTGGCAAAACAGCCAAAAACTCTCGTGGAGTGGAAAAAATTGAATGAGTATATTGCTGCTGAGCTGAAGACAAATCCAGAGCTTGATCCTATAAGAACTATCCTTGTGAAATGCTATGACTATTTACCCTATGACATCAAGTCTTGTTTCTTATATCTGTCCATCTTTCCAGAAGACCACACTATTAGCCGTAGACGCTTGGTGCACCGGTGGACTGCAGAGGGTTACTCAAGTGGTGAGCACGGCAAGTCCGCTAAGGAAATTGCTGACGGCTACTTTTTGGAGCTCATTGACAGGAAAATGATCAAACCATTCGTGGAATCAATCGATACTACAAAGGGTGTTGACTCTTGCAAACTCAATAATCTCATCCATGAAATGAGTACCTTAAAGTCATCAGAGGAAAATCTTGTTTTCAGACTAGAGGAAGGTTGCTGCATGAACACCCAGGGCAAGATTCGTCACCTATCTGTAAGTGATAACTGGAACGGAGATCGCAGTGAGTTTGAGGACATAGTGCACCCCTCCAGTATTCGGTCATTGACAGTGTTTGGGAAATGGAGGCCATTTTTTATTTCTGAGAAGATGAGGATGCTGAGAGTGTTGGACTTGGAAGGCACATCAGGTCTAAATGATCATCACCTTGAGCACATCGGGAAGCTTGTGCACCTAAAATACCTTTCTTTGAGAGGGTGCCGTGATATTTGCTACTTGCCAAATTCTTTGGGTAACATGCATCAACTAGAGACACTGGATGTCAAACATACACACATCATCAAGCTTCCAAAGACCATCACCAAGCTTAGGAAGCTACATTATCTTCGTGGCGGTGGAATTGGATTCTTGGGTGCTAACTCATATGAAGAGGCTGTAGAAGATATGCCAAAGCTACTACAGAGAAGGCTATGCCTTCTAGTTTCAAAAAAAAAAAGGCTATGCCTTCTGAGTATCTGCTCAGTGGCATATTGTGTAGCATGTTGCGCGCCTCAGCTTATGAAGAACGTATGCAACGGCGACCCAAACAGGCGTGATGTGTGCACCGCATGCTGCTGCACTGTGTTCCCTTTCGTAGCAAGGCACCTAGACCTAAGTGGTGTTCTAGTGCCGAGTGGGTTTAACAAACTGACAGCACTGCACACACTGGGTACGGTGAACATCGGGCGTGGCAAGGCCACCCTACAAGACATAAGCAGGCTCACTCGGTTGCGCAAGCTCGGATTGGCTGGCATCAACATGGGTAACAGGAAAGAGTTTTGCTTGGCTCTTTCTGCTCTCAGCAATAATTTGGAGTCCTTGTCTGTGCGGTCAGTTGGGAACCCAGGTTTAGTTGGCTGCTTGGAGTTTGATGACATGTACTCACCTCCAGAAAACCTCAAGAGCGTCAAGTTGTATGGCAATCTGGTCAAATTACCAGCATGGATCGATGGGCTCAAGAATCTAGTGAAATTGACTCTAAAGAGGTCCATGATAGAGCACGCTAATGCCATGCAAATCCTTGGCAAGCTACCAAGCTTGAAAACTCTGCGACTGCTGGAGAATTCTTTCCAGGGTTAAGAGCTCCTTTTTGTTAAGGATGAGAAGGCATTCCCTAACTTGACACGACACTACTGGACTGGGGTTCTTTGCCGAGGCAAAGGCCCAAAAACCCTCGGCAAAGGCTTTGCCGAGGGCGGCCCTCGGCAAAGAGCTCTCGGGAAATTTTGAGTCGGCGAAGAGATCTTTGCCGAGAGCCCTTTATCGGGCACACGGCAAAGCCTTTGCCGAGGGGCAAAAAAACCCTCGGCAAAGAAAAACCCTCGGCAAAACATAAATCGAAAAAAAACCTGAAAAAATAGCAAAATAATTTTTTTTTTGAGGCGCCGACGAGCCATCACCCCCACCCGCGGGATTTTTTGTAGCATTTTATACTGTATTTTTGACACTATTTGTAAAGTCGTGGTCAGTGGGATTTGAACTCGTGACCTCTCACGCCCTCTCTCACTTACCTCCTCTAACCACTCCGACCCTCTATCACTTGTGTTTATATTTCATTTTGATTCATCATATGTTATAACAAACCGAGTGTAAATTGATTGTTTGAGGCACTAAACGAATTCAAATGAAAAAGTTGTCAACTACAAAGTTTCGTAACTTTTCGAGATCTACAACTTTCGTTTAGAGTGTTTCTCCATCCGAGGGTTTTTTCAAAATTTTAAATTTCAAACTTAAGACGCAATTATCGGCAATTAGATGCTTTTAAATGAAAAAGTTGTCAACAACAAAGTTTCATAACTTTTCGAGATCTACAACTTTCGTTTAGAGTGTTTTTCCATCCAAGACTTTTTTTAAAATTTAAAATTTTAAATTTCAAACTTTAGATATAAATATCCTTAATTAGATGCTTTCAAATGAAAAAGTTGTCACCTATAAAGTTTTATAACTTTTCAAGATCTACAACTTTCATTTAGAGTGTTTTTCTATCTGAAAATTTTTGAAAAATCTCTTTGTCGAGGACCATAAGGTTGGCCTTCGGCAAAGACCCTCTTTGCCGAGGGCCATAACGTAGGCCCTTGGCAAAAACCCTCTTTGTCGAGGGCCTACATTATGGCCCTCGGCAAAGAGATTTTTCAAAATACATTTTGAGGCACTAAACGAATTCAAATGAAAAAGTTGTCAACTACAAAATTTCGTAACTTTTCGAGATCTACAACTTTCATTTAGAGTGTTTCTCCATCCGAGACTTTTTTCAAAATTTCAAATTTCAAATTTCAAACTTAAGACACAATTATCGGCAATTAGATGCTTTCAAATGAAAAAGTTGTCAACTACAATGTTTCATAACTTTTCGAAATCTACAACTTTCGTTTAGAGTGTTTTTCCATCCAAGACTTTTTTTAAAATTTGAAATTTCAAATTTCAAACTTTAAATATAAATATCCTCAATTATATGCTTTCAAATGAAAAAGTTATCAACTATAAAGTTTTATAACTTTTCAAGATCTACAATTTTTGTTTAGAGTGTTTTTCCATCTGAATATTTTTGAAAAATCTCTTTGCCGAGGGCCATAAGGTAGGCCCTCGGCAAAGAGATTTTTCAAAATACATTTTGAGGCACTAAACGAATTCAAATGAAAAAGTTGTCAACTACAAAGTTTCGTAACTTTTCGAGATCTACAACTTTCGTTTAGAGTGTTTCTCCATCCGAGACTTTTTTCAAAATTTCAAATTTCAAATTTCAAACTTAAGACGCAATTATCGGCAATTAGATGCTTTCAAATGAAAAGTTTTCAACTATAACATTTTATAACTTCTCAAGATCTACAAACTTTATTTTGGTTGTTTGGTCATTTGTTCAACCGACGTGGTGGTTCTAACATATTTCACAATCCTTATATATCATCTCTAGTAGTTTCATGAAACTTATTACAGAGATGTAGATTTTGTGAACAACATTACTATTGATTTGTTAAATGAAGAAATGACCAATATATACTTTGTAGATCTTAAAAAGTTAGACAATTTTATAGTAGAAAACTTTTTTATTTGAGTTAATTTAGTGTCTCAAAATATATTTTGAAAAAATCTCTTTGCCGAGGGCCATAAGGTAGGCCCTCGACAAAGATTTTTTTTGCCGAGGGCCGTTTCTTTGCCGAGGGCTGGCTCTCGGCAGAGGCCTCTTTGCCGAGGGTCTGTCTTTGCCGAGGACTCCTTGGGCCGGCCCTCAGCAAAGAGAGCCTTTGCCGAGTGTCCGATATTTAGCACTCGACAAAGCCGGAAGCCCTCGGCAAAGGCTGCGTTTCCGGTAGTGCGACTGGTGCTGATTCTCCTCAGCAACCTTACGTCGGTCGAGTTTGAACAAGGAGCAACGCCAAATCTTAAGATGCTACAATGTTACGGTTTGCCCAGTAAAAGTAAGGTTTCTGGTCTGAAATATCTCCAAAGTCTCAAGGAATTCATGCTGGACGACGACGCCATGTACGACAAGTCGTTCGTGGAAGGCCTGCGGAAACAACTTGCCGAAAACACGAATAGGCCTATCTTGAAAAGGTACAGCTAATGCATTCCGGTGTTGGTAGGTAACTTCTTTGAGTGAATCATTTTTTTTTTTGTTTATACGTAGAGTCAATGATCAAGCGTATTGTTCCTTCCTATACTAGTCCCACATTATATTTTTGTATCTTATCTTACTATCTAGATCTAGTAGTAATGGTTGATGTGTTTCATTACTATTATATACACTAGGGAATATGCATGTGAGTTGCAACGAAATTTACATCTTGTGTCATTTATTCTAATACGTTACGAAATTAGACTACAATCCGGCCATGCCTCACTCCAATATTACTCATTGGGCGCCAGCAATGTTCCCTATCTCGTGTCTGTTCTTGATAGTTGTCTGCTCTATTGTACAATTTTTCTATTGTTTATCAGTATCTTTCTCCAGATTAATTGTTTGATACTTGACTATCTTCTTTTTTACTTGTACTCATATGTGTTGATTTTTACTTGCATAACAGCACAAATATATGAATATTTGTTGGTGTTGTACAGTATCATATAATCCATGTACACACTGTTTACATTGTGTATACGGCTTCACTACCGTTTAGCTCTTATGGAAATGTTGTTTTCATCATGAGACATTCCATAGTCTGAAGGTGGTTGAGCTGAACAGCATTGATGGCCTCAAATCGTTGGATTTTGGAGGAGCAATAGTTAAGCTTGAGCTGCTGGATTTTTGTGGTAGTAGTGAGGAAAGCAGCACCGGGTTATTTTCTAGGCTATCATTTATCCTGAGTCTTAAGGTGTTCAATCTGGAAGCAAAACTTACAATGATGACTTCATTGAGCACCTGCAGGTCTAACTTGCCAAGAATCCAAACGGACCCGTTTTGATAGTGAACTGGGACAGTGTTAGCATGTTAAAAGAATTTGGAGGGTTAGGTATCCCTAATTTGAGCAATAGTTAAGCTTGAACTGGGTTAGAAGATATAATTTAGATAGTCATAAGCTCTGGAAACAGCATATTGATCACAAGTATGATACAAATAGGCCTAATATTTTTTGTAGCTCTACAGTTGGGGCTTCTAATTTCTTTAAGGGCTTCATGTGGGCTGCTAAAGCTGCACAGATGGGTTTTAGGTGGAAAATTGGTAATGGGGAAAAAGTTAAGTTTTGGGAAGACAATTGGTTAGGTAATTCAAGTTTGTCCATTCAGTACTGGGATATCTACATTCTAGTTAATGAGAAAACTCAATCAGTCTTCAATCTGTGGGATGGTACAAACCTCAAGTGTACCTTTAGGAGATGTGTTGATGATAGATTAATGAATCTCTGGTTAGAGGTGGTTCAACTGGCCTCAACTATTAGTTTTTCTGATGATGGCAATTTACTTCTGATGGTGTTTATTCTTCTCAATCTTTATATAGAGTTATTAATTTTAGAGGAATTATATGCCAGTGCAAGTACCTGCTGTTTGGGGGCTGAAGGTCCCTTCTAGAGTTCAGTTTTTCCTATGGTTACTTTCCAAAAACAAAGTTCTTACTAGGGACAACCTGAGTATTAGAAGACATGTAGAAGACAAGTCTTGTCTTTTCTGTTGTGAACTAGAAACGGTTAATCACTTGTTCTTTGAATGTGTTATTGCCATACAAATGTGGAGTCATCTTTCTAAGATTTTCGATAGACAGTTAGGAATAGATTTCTTTTCAATTGGCCAGTTGTGGATTAGTAATAGAAAATTCTTGTTGTGTAATATTTTCTGTGCTATTGCCCTGTGGGGGCTTTGGAAGCTAAGAAACAATTTATGTTTCCAGGTTTTGAAATGGAGGGATATGAATTACCTGCTGTTGAGAATAGCTACTATGCTTCAAGGGTGGACGCTCTTATGCCCCATGGAGCAGAGACATTCTTTTGCTACAAGCCTAAATATGCTGCTGTCGATGGCTACACGGCCAGCAAGGATTGGTGGCTGAATCTGGAGCCAGATGAAGTTGATCGCCTGATGTTCCAGAGAGCACATCGCTGGGAAGAAGGAACCCCAAAAGAGCTGGAACCTTTCCTATCCAAAGATGTGGATGAAGCTTGGAGGTTGTAGAGTTGCTTTTTGGGTTGTTAACCCCTACGTGGGTGTTCTGAGTTGGTCTTAGTGATTCTGGTGTATTTTCCTTATGCTTGAGTGGTGACTTTCTGTGCTGTAAGCACATTTATGGTCCTTGTTAATGCAATGGCCGGTGCTCCACCTTTAAACAAGATCACAGATTTACTGCTTTCCTATTCCCCTTTTAGAGCAAGGTTAACAATTTTAGACGGCTAAAGGTTGTATCCCAGTTCCATGTCATATAGAGCTAACTCATATTATAGGTCGGCTGATAGTTTGGCTGCATTAAAAAATAATATTTAATGCTTATGTGTGCATATCATTTGCTATTGTACACATCTTTGTGGCCATCGATCTAACCGCACAACACAATTCATAATAATTAGATTAGATAACACGATCAAGCATGCTATACCAGATACAGATAATAGATATGCTCGTCCATCCTATTTCATCAAACAACATAATGAGACCAACATGTGTGTTCTTTACAAAACTAAGCAATCCGCTGTGTGGGTGAGATTCGAGTCCCCTGCTCAACTTGATGGTGAAATAGACGATGTAAGACAAGCGGTTCAAATTCAAATCCTCAATAACACCGGATCTATATGGGGAACCAAACTCCGGATCTATATGGGGAAGGGAAGGGAAGGCAAAGGCCGTCGGTACAACAAGATCTCCATAACAGACTTAGCCACCGTCGGAGAGACCACCAGAGGCGCACATGACCTTTTAGTTCGAGGGACAGTTTTTGCAAGGCTTCGGGAGGTTAGGACCTGGGGCCTTGGGGGCGATTTTGTGGCTGGGCTTACAACGAGTTGATTTGGAGAGCATGAATGGATCTGGGGCACGCCAGCTCTTTCGCCCAATAGGATTATTTAGCTAGCCGACTAAACTTATTATACCTGCTGCTCTTACCGTCTTACGTAGACTGAAAGAATTGATGTACATTTCATTTTCAATCTACATTCCTACTGCCCTCCAGTCTTTACATTCCTACTGCCCTACAGTCTTTTCTTTTGAATCGATACAAGGTAAAATAGCACACCAGGCCTGTATCATCTTATTGACACAGCAAGGATCACACTATGTGTGCTAACTCGCACGGGCCGTGCAACACGGTAGCCAACAGCAAGTGCGCAACTTATCCGGTTTCTAGAACCGACCTAGCCCTTTTCAGCAAGGAACACCGTGCCTGGAAGATCCGTCACGGATCCAGTGGTCATGAGCCGATGCTGCTGTTCGGCTGGCCAGACAAAGGCGGTCATGCAGTGAAACAGAATATTTGCCACTAGCCTACTGCTAACACCATCCTAAGCAAATCTAAAACTAGCATGTTGGGAAACTAAAAAAGATGGAAAACAGAACCCAACAGACAGCAATCCACTGCAAGAGCAAAACGAGAATGGATGACTTCAACAGCAGTACATCAGTCCAATGGACCCAGGGCCAACTAAAGCAATGGGACTAATTTGACCACTACCAGCCTACAACATCAAGAGGGGGGGAACGAGAGGGCAAAGCTTGGAATCCATGGAGCAGCAAACACCTTCTATCAGCACATGGCGTCCAACACAATGGGCTAGAAAAGCATGCCAAACCATCAATCAAGGTTTACCAGGCTACTGACCCTCGCCTGCATCACCCTTCGAGGCTTCTTTGCCCTCCTCAATGCCCTCCTCCTGCCACAGAGAATTTCATGATATTGCATCAGATTCGTGAGTATGGGTAATGTCATACAGACAGGCAAAGTTCAGCTGCTGAGGAGATACCGTGATGTCAGAGGTCCACAGGGTCAAGTTGTCCCTCAGGAGCTGCATAATCAAGGTGCTATCTTTGTAGGATTCCTCGCCAAGCGTGTCCAACTCAGAAATAGCCTCATCAAATGCCTGTAAAGAATAGTGATCAGGAATAAAACCCACATGCACCCAACAAAACAGCTACACAAATTGTACACATCATGCATTCGTGTCGTCTAGAATATGATCAGTCTTCTCAATCAGCAACAAATACCATGCAATTCTTGTAGGTCAACATAACAACACAACAATAATACTAATAAGAAAGGTATGATGATAAATTACTACTGCTGCTGCTAGCAAGGTTTTCTGCTGCTACATATTTGGTTTGTGTGGCAAAAAGTGCCAAATGCTCATCACACCAAAGCATGAAGAGCGGCACATTGTACCCAACAATGCAATTATGCCACAAGAGATAAGATGTATAGCAGTGAAACTGAAACAAATGAAATCCGCAATCCACCTGAATCTAGAGCCCACATAAGTAATCACATAGGTAAAATCGCTGTGCTTGAGTTTTCAAAAACCAATTCATATACTATTTTGCACCTCTTCTTTCAGCCCAGATTCAAACAAGCAACACAGAAGCTAGTTACAACTCAAACCGGGTACAGCAAATAGAAAGACAAATGCGATACCTACCTGCTTAGCAAGGTTGCAAGCTTTGTCCGGAGAGTTCAGAATCTCATAATAGAACACTGAGAAGTTAAGTGCAAGTCCAAGCCTTATGGGATGAGTAGGTGCCAGTTCAGCCAATGCAATATCCTACACAGGTATAGGACAGACATTTTTCAGAAGATATTAAATTGCAGTACTTATGGAAGAATAAACAATAATCAAATACAAGAAGGATGTTATGGCCAGTGATAACATGAACCAACCTGGGCTGCCTTATAAGCTACCATTGTGCTCTCTGCAGATTCCTTCCTCTCAGCACCAGTCTTAAACTCAGCAAGGTACCTTTCAATCAAAAATAAAAATAAAAAAGTAAACCAAATTAGATATATTATTACAGACTATATATGGATTCAACTACGCAACAATATAATGTTCCACTTCCTAACCTGTGATAATCACCCTTCATCTTGAGGTAAAACACCTTGGACTCTGCAGCAGTGGAGGAAGGCACAAGGTGCGAGTCAAGCAGCTTCAGGATACCATCACAAATGTTGCTCAATTCATCCTCAATCTTGCCACGGTACTCCTTAATCTGAGCAACATGTTCCTCATTCTTGCGGGACTCCTCCTTCTGCTCGATGGAGGAGACAATGCGCCATGAGGCACGGCGGGCCCCAATCACATTCTTGTAGGCAACAGATAGGAGGTTACGCTCCTCAACGGTGAGCTCTTCCACATCAACGGTCTTAGCCACCTTCTCCATGTACTCAACCATTTCCTCGTACCGTTCTGCTTGCTCAGCCAGCTTGGCCATGTAGACATTCTCCTCCCGCGACATGTTGATCAAGGAATAGAGTTACTGCAATAACCCCAAAAAAACCACTGATGAGGCAATGTCAAGAGCCAGTAGAAAAATGTATCATCTAAATAGAATAACAAGGAAGGGCAATGAATATCTGAGTGCGCTATTCACAGAATTCTAGCTCATTCACAGTACCTAACAATAAAAGCTATGTGATGTGACCACACAAACATGCCCACAGAATCTGTTGAGCAAATATACAGAACATTGTAAATTAGTTCCAACAAAAATATATTGTCATAAACATTTTTATTTGGTGAGACACAAAGTTCACATATAATTACATGAACCCCCTAAATATGGCCTAATATCATTTATATCAGTTTGATGCGATGTCCATCCATGCGAAGCAGGTAATACTACTTATACAATACAGCATAACAAAAAGGTTAACAACAGGCTAACCAGATATAACCATGACAACAATTATAACTCAAGGACACTGCGTCACCAAACCAAACTAGATAACTACCAACATAAGCATATTATTACACGTTCTAGTACCAGATTAACAATTTCAACAACATCGTGAAGCCATCAGCTTGAAACGAATCCCACGGGCGCAATGTTTCGAAAAGCAAGCGAGAAATCACAGTTACAACCGTGTAGCATCAGAACGAGCAAGACCTAGATCCAGAAATCAAAGGGCAGTCGTACAACTACATCAGATTTGCGGCACTTGCACGGCCAAATCGACATGGGCAACCATCTCGCCTCCCCATAAGTAATCAACACATTATCCCTAATAATCTCCTCCCCAAACGCTACAGAACACATGAGGAAAAACGGGTAACAAAAAACTCTCGAGTTTACGCGCGACAATGCCAGCCAAATCGGGCGGATCTACGCGCCCCCACACGGTTGGGTTCTCAGATTTCGCGGATCGGAACCGAACGAGAACCCCCTACTACACCAGCGACAAGCAGATCTAGCCGCCGCACATAACAGGGCCCGAAAATTCAAATAAAAAAAGGGGAAATCGTCGCCGCTCGCATCTCTCACAACGGTACGGCGAGATAGGAGCATAAAAGGAATTGAGGGGGAAGCTCTAACCCTAACCTTCCGGGAGTGCGAGGCGAGGCACGGGCGCGGCGCACGCGGGTCGTCTCGATGCGAGTGGCGCTGGGGCGGAGATGAGGGGTGGTGTGGACGGGAGCGCACGCCGATGGGGGCCGACTATATAGCTCGAAGGAATCGCCAGCCTGCGCGGTCAACGGGTCAATGTGGTGTACGACGCTTGGGCCGCGAGGACCCATCGGCAGCCTCACGGGTGGAAAAAGCAGAGGCCCTGTTCGGCAGGCTGTTTTTTTTTTTTTCTTATAAGCCGGCTGTGGCTGATTTGCTGTGAGAGAAAAACACTGTTCTACGGCTGATAAGCCGTGCTGATAAGCTCAGCCGAACAGGGGGAGATACTCCCTCCGTCCCTAAATACTTGTCACTTTACGCTTCCCGAGAAACAACTTTAATTAAATATATATTAAAAAATATTAATATTTATGGTATATAATTAGTATCATTGGAAAGGTCTTTCAGTCTAGTTTTTTAATAAATGTATTTGGAGATACAAATGTTGCACGCATTTTATATAAATCGAGTCAAACTTGCGGGCACAAAAACCAGAAACGACATCTAATTTGGGACGGAGGGAGTACATGGTAGGACGGATTCCGGTGGGGCCAGTGTGTCATGCAGAGATCGAAGGAATGGTAATGCTATGATTAGAATGTCCGGACGACGGACGCTACGTGGCTTCACGTTGTCCGCATTCACAAATATTTGATACTCCTACGCCGCCTAAAAAAAATCCCCCACTCCACAACGTTTCGTTCTCCTCCTCCATGGTCGAACCCCAGCCTTCAATCGAGGTCCAGACCCCCGGCGACTCGATGTGGCCCACCGCCACTCTCCTCTCCTCCTCCGTGGCTGCACCCAGACCTTCATTCGGCCTCGCCTCCTGCTCCTCCTCATCGTGGCCCTCGCCGCCGCCACGACCTTCATCCTGCTTCGCTCTTCCCTCACCGTCGTGACCACGACCCATTGCCACGCGGCCGCTCTCAAAGCTCCCCTAAGCCCATGGTGTTGCTCATATCCTCATATGGCTTCAGCTTCAGGTACCAATACAAGGTCCCTCTCCCGCACATCTGCCGCCTCATTGTCGGCGTCCTCTTCATCACCTCCTCCTGCGGCTAGAGATGGCAAGGGCGTCGTGGTTATGCCATACTTCGCAACAGCCTCGAGGCTTGCCAGACATGGTGGTTGCCATCCACTAGAGTGTCGCGCCAAACATGTTGCAAGCGTATGTTTCAAGTGTTCAGGGGTTTCATATGTATGTTGCAAATGTTTCATGTGGATGTTGCAAAGTAGATTGGGATGTTGCATATGTTGCAATGGCTATACACGTATGTTGCAAGTGTTTGTTCCAAATGTTTCATCTGTGTTTTTTAGATGAATGTTGCAAATGTATTTATTTGGATGTTGCATATGTTTCACCCATATGTTGCAAGCGTTTTATCTAGATGTTGCACATGTTTTTACAATGGTTTTTCAAGTGTTTTTAAGGTGTTTTTTTGCAAGTGTTTCAGACGCATGTTTCAAGTGTTTCATCTGGCTTCAAATGTATGTTGCAAATATTTCATCTGATTATTTCAAAAGTAGATCGGGTGTTGCTACTGGGGACCCACCTGTCGCAGCAGGCGTCCAGGCAGGAGAAATCGAGGGGGCGCAAGCACACTCCGCGTGGGTCAGGAGGAGCGGCGACGTTCAGACGGGCATGACCCCCACGTGGGCGCGTAAAACGAAGTGCAGGCACGACCATCCAGACGTGCGCATCCATTTAGACGTTCGGACGCTAGCACTGTCATCGAAAGAAAGGAGTGAAAGAATCAATCAAAGAAGTAAATAAATCAATATGTATTTGGTAGTTTGGTATGTTTCACCTCCTGCACGGCTGCCGTTCATTTTCTTCTTAGTACCTCCTTTCAATGGTGTTAGCCTAAACGTTTGAATAAACTAACAATCACCTATTGTTTAGCTTTTTATTCGTACTAAACGACCATTTAAACGGATTAAACGGTGATCAAACGAGATAAACAATGGATTAAACGAACACAATAAAGCACTGTATAGCGTTTACGCAGTGTGTACACAGGTTAAAACGGTTGTGTATGCAAACAGTGCCTCTCATGCTTGACTGTGCGTCCCTGTCGATCTATCATGGCAGTCTTAGAGAGGAGGGCAGCCGGTGCGACATCCGGGGATCCATGAGTACATCTATGTATAAAGTATTTTAGTATATATATTTGGCATATTGAAATAGAAACTTAAATGTCCTTACACTTAGCACAAGTCTAAAATTAAGGAATTAGCTTTGTCGTCGCTTCCTGTTATGATATTTTAGCTATTCTCGATCTCTGACCGATCCTAATCAAGCAATCGTTTCGCCTCCCAATTGCCAAACACGGTGACGCTGCTCCACGAGGCGAGACATTGTCGTAAAGCCACGACACACCGACGCCACTCGTTCACACACGATGAGGGACAGGCCCCACTCCCCCGAGAAACCTATATTGCAAGTTAACTCTCATTATTAGTACTATATATTTTGATCGTCATATTAAAAATTTAGATTACTAAACCCTTACTATTTTGCTCGTCCACGGACCTTTAAAATTATTGAGATGGCCCAGCTCCCGTTACATACGCCCATTCGTTAGGCTAACCGCCCAATGCCTTGCACTCAGTGTCTAGTTCTAGCACCATGGCTAGGGCCCTGTTTAGTTCCCAATATTTTGCAAAATTTTTCAGATTTCTCGTCACATCGAATTTTTGGACGCATGCATAATGCATTAAATATAGATAAAAAAATAAAACTAATTACACAGTTTAGACGAAATTCACGAGACAAATTTTTTAAGCCTAATTAGACCATGATTAGACACTAATTACTAAATAACAGCGAAAGTGCTGCAACACCATTTTCAAAAAAAATTCGCGAACTAAACGAGGCCTAGGTCCAGTACAGTACTTGTCCTCAGGGAAACGGATTTGGGCCCAGAGGGCTGCAGCCTCAGACACGGCCCAAAAAGTCTAGTAACAAGGTTTTGATGCACCCACCGACGCCGTCAAACCTCAAGCTGCCCCGGCGCTCCCCCAACCCCAAACACGAGCACGACTGAGCGAGAGTCCAAGCGGCGAGTGCGTCCCGTCGGCCGTCGCCCCAACCCCCGACTGACCGGTAGCGCCAAGCGCGAGGCCAAGTCCCGCCCGCCTGTGGTCTCCGCCTCCGCCTCCGCCTCGGGCTCCTCTGCGTTCTCGTCCGTGACTACCAAGTGGAAAGCAGGTGCGGCGGCTCCGGCAGATCCGCCCGCGGCCCGCCGCCCCACCCCGCGGTACCCCTGCTGCCTGCTACAGCATGCAACCTGCACGGATATGGTAAATAGCTTTTGACTGTCAATTGTACATGTCTGGAAAAGTTTGTGTAAATTCCTACGGATGTGGATGCCAGAATTCTACTGTGTTCTACAAATATATGTTTCTGCATGTTTTCACCTTTTGACCATTCCTTCACAATACTATCAATTTTTTTAACATGTTGCTTATGCGCTCCGTTGCTTAATGTGCAGGCCTGCAATGTTACACCCTTCTCGAATAGATCACAAAACAACTTGATTCGGGTACAATCGGGTTACACGACCTCAGGGGAAGGGAGGTCTCGAGCTTAGCAGAGCAATCTAGGTGGAGAAGGGAGGAATTGAATGAGGCAAAGGAGAGAGAGAGCTCTAGACCTAGAGAGAGAGGCAGGCCAGAGAAGGGAGAAGAGGACCAGAGGTAGGAGAAGACTGTTCTAATAATTCATTCAATGCCTTCCCCATCTGCTGCCTTCCTTTGTATTGTTTACCTATTGCCGCCTTGGGCCCTCCATGGGCTGTCCGTGTTGGCCCATGGCGAATACCAACTCGCCACTAGACAGTACCTAACACAATGTCTACGGCAGTGTTACACTATATGACACCCTTGGTAAGTTTTTTCTTTTCCTGTAGAGCAATGAAAATTGTTCAGAGCTATCATATTTACAAAGCAGTTGTTGAATCGCATGTGTATAGTCACACACGCACGCATGTAAAGGTCTTGTTTGGGTGAGAGATTAACTTTTATGGCTATTGGTGCCAGGTAGTAGAATTCGTATTGTGCAATGCAGAGGTACAGATTGCTTTTGTTGAGTAAATGATTGAGAGAGGTATGCTTCTTTATCAGAACCTTTTAATAGCTTTTCCACCTATTTCAGCATAGTAGAATTTAATGCAACTTATGACTATAAATTGCTATTACAAAAACAAGACATGATTTTATCTCTTATATCAAACCTATAAGTCGTCATATCTATTATATATATCTACTGGTGTATGGCTAGTAAAATTTCTAGCCTTATACTTATTTAGCGCCCCCCCCCCCCCCCCCCCCCCCCCCCCCCCCCTAATGGGTTTCTCGATCCAGTACTGCTTGTCCTAAGCATCTCCCATGTCCGATGAGCACATCGTGACGTGAGCCCCGAAGCTTGGTAGTGCCATTCAAAATCCAGCCAACTAACCGAACCCAAGTTTTCAATACCCTAATCTTTTGAAAATGTCACTTAAAAACACTTCAACTTAAATTAGTTAAACATCGGAATCTGGAGAACACCATTGATTGCAGTATTCGATCTGTAGCACAGAGCTGGCATCACCATTCAGTGCTGATTTTAGGACCCACCATTTATGCATAAACAAAAGAATTCTTTTTTGTATGATAGGCTGATAGTAGTTCCATCGTCAGAGGCAACAGCAGTAGTATTTTCAAACACCCATCGAAACGCTGCCCAGACAGACAAAAGGGAGGGGAATAGCGTAAGCAGCAACAAAGGAGTAAGTACCTGTACCTTCATTCAATTGACCAATAATACCATGCTCAGACCAGTCTATTTTTCAAAATAGGGCCATGTTTAGATTGAAAGAAATTTCAACCCGATGAATAGTACCACTTTCGTCTTATTTGACAAATATTGTCCAATCATTGACCAACTAGACTCAAAAGATTCATCTCGTGATTTCCAACTAAACTGTGTAATTAGTTATTTTTTTACCTACGTTTAATACTCCATACAAACGGCTAAAAATTGATGTGATGGAGAGAGAGTGAAAAAACTTGGAATTTTGAGAGTAACTAAACAAGGCCTAGGTTTGTTTGGATTCATGGCGAGCTGAGCCCGCATGTCTTCGACGAAGTCCTCCCCATAATCATCCACAAGAACTTCTTTGAGACTCGGGAGAGAAGATAACCCATAAAACAAGAGTGAGGCTTCGTGAGCTTTACGAACCAGTAGCAGCTCAAGCTTAGGTGTTGCTCTTTCTTCGAACTCAAATGAGCTGATGCCATCAACGTAGAACAGCTCCAGAACCATCAGATTTGGGAATGCCCACGGGTGGAAAGTGAAACGGTGTCTGTCACCCTTGAATGACCACCTCATCAGACGTAAGATGGCCAGGTTTGGTAGCTTGCCAAGAACCTGAATGGCTGCGTCTGACTCCAATATCTCGGTCTTCTCTAGCTTTAGCTTCACAAGGTTGTGGAGCCTCTCAGTCCACCCGGGCAATTTGGCTAGATTGCCTTCCAGCTTGAGGCTCTGTAGGTTTTTCAGAGGTGAGGATAAACCATCCAAGCAGTCATATAAACTTTGCTCCCCTTCTAAGTGCACTGACAATGATTCCAGGTATATGAGATCAGTAAGGGTGGAACAAAATTCATGGCAGTTTTTCTTGCTGATGCCAGTCACTCCTAGCTTAGGCAACTGGGTGAGCTTTCTTATACCCTTTAGGACAGCCTTTCCTCGTGCGATGTTCACAAGACTCAGTATGTGCAAGGCTTTCAGCTTCCAGATACCACTTGGCACTACAAGACCAGGTGGTTTTCCCTGCCTTGCTAAAAATGGAAACATGACACAACAATAGAAAGTGCATACATCAGAGGTATTTGGGTTGCCCTCCATTTCGGTTACATCCCGCATACACGCAGGTGCACAACAGGCCACACAAAGCTTGGGTAGATCATCACAAAGAAAGTCAGATGTGTTATTATAAAGGACGCTCCTGGCCTCGGCACGGAGATACTGTAGCTTCCTAAGCTTGATGATGGTCTTTGGCAGCACAATTATGCATGTACCTTTAATATCTAGAGTTTGGAGTTGCCTCATGTTACCCAAAGAATCCGGTAGGTGAAAGATCCCATCACATCCTCTAAGAGAAAGATATTTTAAGTGAAGAAGCTTCCCGATGTGCTCAAGGTGATGACCCCAACTCGTGCTCATGCTCTTGTACGAAATTGATCCTTACGTAGTGTGGAGGAGCGGCGTGTGACGTGCATATGTAATGAAGTGATGTCCTCGTCACCCTACCACGTTGTTTACAGTCTGAAGTAGTGCCACGGAAGAGGATTTTATATTTTCGATTGGCAGGAAAATTGAGACAGCCGCAATGGAGGTGTTTGCAAGAAACGGTTGGAGATTTGTTAATAGAATTACAGTTTAGATGTTTCTTCGACAGACTTTTCCTTCGTCCTTTTTTTTCAAAATTTTGTGTTTGAGATTGCTTGAACCTTTGTGCTTCAGTGTGTAATAAGAAACAGCTATATGCATTAGTCGATGCAGAAGCTGGGATATTAATATATTCTCTTTTCTAAAAAAAAAAAGGTGCATGTGCATTTTTAATTTCTGCAACCGTAATCAGTGAGCAGCACTTGTATATATATTATATATATAGTATATATTTAGACTCTACTCAGCGAACCAATTAGCACCCAACGACGGTAGTAGAAGTAGTACTTCGGGTGGATTCCTACCCTATGACTCTACTGACCAATGTCACACCCCCATCCAGCTCATTTACATATTACACCCAAAGCAAATTGAAAACGACTCCCTCCGTCTCAAATTTACTTTAGCGTTCTACATCAAACTTGTATAATTTGATTCAAAAATACAATATCAAATTTGTTTCATTAAAATCTATCGTTAAATATGTATAGATAGTGTATTTATTCAGTATTATGAAAATTAACATTTTTATCTAAATGGCCAAAGTTAGAAATGCTTGAATTAGATCAAACCTAAAATGACTAATAATTTTGGACAAAAAAGAGTTTTGGAGTTTTACTCTCTCTGTTCTATAAACATAGACGCTATAAGGTTCGTGCTGGTCATAAGTTTGACTAGTTTTGTAGAATTCATTAGCAATATTTATATCTCTAAATAAGTTTTTTATTAAAATATATTAAATGATCTATCTAATGATACTAATTATATATCAAAAATATTAATATTTTCTTATATATATTTGGTTAAAATTAAAAATAGTTAACCTTTTGGGTAGTGAGAATGATATTTTTATGAGATGGAGGGAGTAGACACTAATCAGTTATATTATATATATAAATGTCTAAACTAATAGAAAAGGTGCGCAATTCAGCCCCAAAAAAGTGTTAGATACGCTGCTGTTCCATGATTGTTTCTGGCAAGAATGGCTGCAAGCAGGGAGAAAATGGCGACGCTCACCGGAAGGAGCGCTACTTGCCAAAGCTGGCAGCTTGGTGAGCGGTTCACGCAATCAAGACCTTTTTTTTTGGCAGGGCTTCTAAAGGAAGCCTCATCCGTGGTTTGTGTCTTTTGGAATACCAAACACTTACATAAAAAAAACGGTTTGTGAAATTAAAACCAAATAAAAATAATAATACTAAAATTATTTTGGTCTAGAAACCGAAGCCATAAATTTTTTAAAAAGTTTCACCATTTTTTGAGAAGTAGAAGCCCTTCTAAAGAAGGCCCAAGTGGTGTCTATTAGGCCTTGTTTAGATACCCAAATTCATCCATAAATTTCACTATGCAAAAAGAAGATTCTCCATCACATCAAAATGTCGGCACATATATGGAGTACTAAATGTAGATGAAATCAAAAATTAATTGCACAATTTTATTATACTTTGCGAGATGAATATTTTTAAGCCTAATTAATCAATGTTTGGACAATTATTAGCAAATAAAAACAAAAGGCTACAGTAACTCGGAACAGTGCCACCGGCGTCGATTCGGCGGATCTAAACAAGGCCTTACTTGCGTTGGCTGGCTTCTTGCTAAACGAAGCTTCCTTTGTAATTGACCAATCGATTGGTCCTCAAAAAAAAAAATGACCAATCGATTGATAACTCTACTATCACGGTGCCCTTGTCAGTGTAGAAAGGGAAGGAGATCATTTGATCAACACTATCGAATCACATGATTTTGGACCCGTACATTGGTGATCGTTTCGAGCAGTCTCATTAGTTGACATGACTTAACAGATAGCAATAAGTTGTCTACTTCAAAGTTGTCTAGTGGTAACTATATATTCTCTTAATTTATGCATAAAAAGGAAATGTTATTAATTAGTTGCCTAGCAACTACTTGTCTGATGGTGGATAAGTGGACTCATAGCCCTATACTTTAGCTAATGATGAGGCAGTTCTTGGTAAAACAATGACTGCTTCCTTCTCGGTAAGGAAGTTGGCTCTCTAGACTATTGTTTGTGATGTCGATGATTGAATGATAAATTTATGTAAACTTCTGATGTTAGGATCAAGGAAGACTACAAGAAAAAAAAAGGCGCCGAGGAGGGAACGCCCAAAATTAAAATTGGAGGAAGACTTGCAGAAGCTCAACGCGCTAGGTGATCCTCATCATGACATGTTGCTTACTGTCTGAAGTAGTGCCACCGAAGAGGATTTTATATTTTCATTGGATCTCGATTCCAAATTATAAGTCATTCTAACTTTTTTTTTGAGAATTAAGACATCTCAAGTTTAACTAAATTTATATAATAAAATAATAACATCTATGATATCAAATAAATATCATTAGATTCTTTTTTTAATTATATTTTCTTAGTATACCTATTTGATATTATAAATCTTTGTAATTTTGGTTGAACTTGAGATTCTTTGACTCTCAAAAAAATGGAATGACTTATAATTTGAAATGAAGGGAGTACATTTTTTTATTTCTACAACCGTAATCAAGTGAGCAGCACTTGTATGTATTTAGATGTCTACTCCGCACACCAATTAGCGCCAACGACGGCAGTAGAAGTACTTTAGGTGGATTCAATTCCTACCCTCTGACTCTACTGACCAATGTCACACCTTCATCCAGCACATTTACATACTACACCCAATGCAAACTAAAAACTACTGAGTCTCAAATTCACTTCAGTATTGTTCTACACGAAACTTGTATAACTTTGGTCAAACGTATAGAAAAAAATACCAAAATATATGTTATCAAATTTGTTTCGTTAAAATCCAACAAAAAAAATATTTATTGACAGTGGCCTGCGCCATTCACTGATTAGCAGCCGCCACACCACCGCCGCCCCTTGCTCCTCGCCGCCACCGCCGCCGCTGCCTTCGTCTACAGCCTTCTATCCTTTCTCTGGCAAGTCTGTAAGTGGCAAGAAGAGGGACAATCTCGGTAACAAAAAAAATGGTAAACGCTGTAGATGTCTCCAACATTGCGTTGCTAAATTTGAATTATTCCAACATATATTCACATGCTCCCTGCTGCCACCGCAAATCGTTGCAAAAGCACGTTTGTCAAAACAGACTGGATGCAACTATAGTCAACGTAAAAAAGCAACAGCGCCTCTGCTGTGCTGGCAGAGGAAACGAGTGATCATGAAACAACCGTTGGCCACACATCATTCAGAAATACACGACTGTGACGAACAAATTTCACAGCTGCACTCGATGCTTTTGAATCCCAGGACCAGAGATGCAGTTTAGCCCATGTTTCCAAATAGTCCTCAATGCAACACCATATCAGTTAGAACAAACTACAGCGCTCAATGAAACCTGAGTGCTGCTGGACCGAAAACGCTAAAATACCAGCGGCATAAACATCATACAGGTCCCTTAACCGACACAGTTTCGATGCTGCAGTGCAGTCGATCTTCGCTCATTGATCTCTCTCAAGTCTCGAATCAAATAATTTTTATACACAACAATTGGAGGAACAGCCTCGTCTAATCACAAGAACGGTGGCATCCTCTGTGAAGGGGGCACAGGCTGATAGCCGTTCTCTGGGTGAGACTGCGGCATCCGCTCCCCAGTAGCCCTTCTGGTAAAACTTCCATGCGCATGGTTCTGCATAGGATTGAAGGTGCCCCACCAGTGAGACTCGCCTTCAGCAGGGATCCAGGGGAACGGGGCAAAGCCCTCCCGGCCCCATGTATATGGCCGGTCGATGGGTCTAGAGATGCCCTCAGCATCAGACACGCTCCTGTTCACAGCTCCAGGAGCGGGAAATCCATGGGGCCCTCCAATCTCACCTGAGGAAGTCGCTGCAATGAAAGATGTAATTGTCAAGGCTCTGGGCCTAACCCTTCTAGTGGTAGGAGGGAATGGGCTGCCCTGCACAGATGAGTGCATCGACTGTTGGTACATATGGCCTCTTGCACCATGACCATGGCCTCTAGTCTCTGCCACGACAGCTGGAACTGACCCTAATGGTGCCACCAAATTGCTTCCACTGCGAGGTGTTGGCCTGCAGTATTTAAACATCGTATAAGAGAGAGGGGAATTTGTGATTTAACCAAGCGAAAGAAAAATCAGGCAAAGAATTGTAGCAAACAATATTTCAGTAAGCTTGAACTAGCCAATGGAACCATCAAGCAGATCAAATTTTCAGTTTTAGGGCTTTACAGCTGAACTTCAGCAACTTAGGCAGCAGCAGCTATTAGGCACCGCCTATTCAAGGCAGAGCGAAAGTCAATTATCCAGATGCACCTACTCCCGAACAAAAAATCAGTTACTGCCATCTCATTTTACCATGCATGCACCCGCATAGCCCAAAGCCATGAACCCCCTGGTGTAACACACGTAGGCATGGTCTATACATAGGCACGACATGCCAGAGCAGAGTAGGATCGAATCAGAAATTGAATCAGGTTGTTGCCCTCTCCACCTTGTCTGCAGCAAATCTTCTCACGTCGCAGCAATCCTCTTCGGCAACCATAGGAAATCTACCGCCTCATGTCCTAGTCCTCACCGCCGATGGCCACAGGTGTGACAGTTGGTATTCAGAGCTAGATTTTCTCAGTGGGTCTGGGTGTGGTGGCGGCTCCGCAGCGTGCCTAGTGTCGGTAGACCACATCTTGGGCTTCTGGTGGTGAGCAGCAGCAGTAGATTTCATTGGGATCTCGGTGGTGGATCTCAACTGGAATCCACGCGGCTCTCAACTGGAATCCACACGGCATGCATAGTGGCAGTGGATCACAACATGAGTTCAAGAGCTGCGTGTGGCGGCGGAAGACAATCTCATGCTGGAGGCAATAGTGGTGGCACAGCAGAAAACAGAGGACATGTTGGATCAGATCAGAGTGCATGGATGGGCTGTACGTCTGCTTGCGATCAATTGGCACCACGTATCAACAGATGACTACAACAACAACAACAACAACAACATAGCCTTTTGTCCCAAGCAAGTTGGGGTAGGCTAGAGATGAAACCCAAAAGAGACGAGAAACAGGGAGACACAAAAAAGGACATAAAGTGAGACAAAAAGAGGTCACGGTTCCGGCACGTTGATTGCCAATCTCCAAGCGCTCCTATCCATAGCTAAATCCTTGGAGATATTCCACTCCTTAAGATCTCTCTTAACGGACTCGTCCCAAGTTAGTTTAGATCGACCTCTACCGCTCTTTACATTATCGGCCCGCTTTAGAACTCCACTACGCACCGGCGCCTCAGGAGGCCTCCGTTGGACATGTCCAAACCATCTCAACCGATGTTGAATCAATTTCTCCTCAATTGGTGCCACCCCAACCCTATCCCGAATATCGTCGTTCCGGACTCTATCCCTCCTTGTGTGTCCACAACACCAACGCAACATACGCATCTTTGCTACACTCAATTGCTGGACATGTCGCCTTTTTGTAGGCCAACACTCAGCACCGTATAACATCGCCGGACGAATCGCCGTCCTATAGAACTTACCTTTCAGCTTCTGAGGCACCCTTTTGTCACAGAGGACGCCAGAAGCTTGACGCCATTTCAACCAGCCGGCTGAAATTCTATGCCTAACATCTTCATCAATGTCTCCGTCCTTTTGTAGCATCGACCCTAAATACCGAAAAGTATCCTTCTTGGCCACCACTTGCCCATCGAGGCTAACGTCTCCCTCCTTATGCCTAGTCGCGCTAAAATCGCACCTCATGTACTCGGTCTTAGTCCTACTAAGTCTGAACCCTTTCGACTCTAACGTATGCCTCCATAGTTCTAACTTCCTATTAACCCCTGCCCTACTGTCGTCAACTAGCACCACATCATCAGCAAAGAGCATACACCAAGGGATACCATCTTGTATGTCCCTTGTGACCTCATCCATCACCAAAGCAAATAAATAAGGGCTCAAAGCTGACCCCTGATGCAGTCCTATTTTAATTGGAAAGTCACTGGTGTCGCCATCACATGTTCGAACAAACGTCACCACATCCCTGTACATATCCTTGATGAGGGTAACATACTTAGTTGGGACTTTATGCTTTTCCAAGGCCCACCACATGACATTTCTCGGTACTTTGTCATATGCCTTCTCGAGGTCAATAAAGACCATGTGCAGGTCCTTCTTCTGCTCCCTATATCTCTCCATCAATTGTCGTAATAAGAAAATTGCCTCCATGGTCGACTTACCAGGCATGAACCCAAACTGATTTTGGGTCACATGTGTCACTCTCCTTAGGCGATGCTCGATAACCCTCTCCCAGAGCTTCATCGTATGGCTCATCAACTTAATCCCACGGTAGTTAGTACAACTTTGAACATCTCCCTTGTTCTTGAAGATAGGTACTAATATACTTCTCCTCCATTCTTCAGGCATCTTGTTAGATCGAAAAATAAGGTTAAAAAGCTTAGTCAACCATACTATCGCTCTGGCGCCTAGGTATCTCCACACCTCAATGGGGATACCATCAGGGCCCATCGCTTTACCTCCCTTCATCCTCTTCAAAGCCTCTCCGATCTCTGCCTCCTGAATTCTCCTCACAAAGCGTCTGTTGGTATCGTCAAATGAGTTGTCCAACTCAAGGGTAGGACCCTCATTCTCCCCATTAAACAGCTTGTCGAAGTACTCTCTCCATCTGTCCTTGATCTCCTCATCCTTCACCAGAAGTCGATCTGTCCCATCCTTGATGCATTTTATTTGGTTGATGTCCCTTGTCTTCCTCTCGCGGATTCTAGCCATCCTATAAATGTCCTTCTCCCCTTCCTTCGTGCCTAGCCGCTGATAAAGGCCATCATACGCCTGACCTTTTGCTACACTCACAGCTCGCTTTGCAGCCCTCTTCGCTATTTTATAGCCCTCGATGTTGGCTTCACTCTTGTCATGGTGGAGACGCTTGAAACACTCCTTCTCCCTAATAGCCCTTTGCACCTCGTCATTCCACCACCATGTGTCTTTCGCTTCCCGTTTGCCTCCCCTACTCACGCCAAACACTTCCGAAGCCACCTTCCGGACACATGTTGCCATCTTTAGCCACATGTCGTCGGCATCTTCTCCTTCTTCCCAAGGCCCCTCGTCTAGCATCCTCTCCTTAAACGTTTGCGCTGCTTCCCCTCTAAGCTTCCACCACTTCGTTCTCGCAATCTTGGCCCGTTTGTCCCGGTGGACATGTACCCGAAAGCGAAAGTCCGCCACCACAAGCTTATGTTGAGGGACAACACACTCCCCAGGTAACACCTTACAATCAAAGCAAGCACGTCTATCCTCCCTCCTTGTAAGGATAAAGTCGATCTGGCTCGAGTGATGTCCACTACGAAAGGTTACTAGATGAGATTCCCTCTTCCTAAAGAGGGTGTTCGCTATCAACAAGTCATGCGCAGCTCAATTCAGTGACCAAGGGTCGTGCTCCTGACAAGCAGTGGGCGGCAGTGCAGCCACTCCTGTCTAGCATCCAAGGTGACAGAGACAGACAGACAAGGTTGCTCATGACTATATGTTGCTCTTCGATGATATGCCTCTTTGTAACGATGATGCAGCATGGCTTAATCAAGAGTTGTCAGTAGCAAATACCACATAGAGTGAGTAGGGTGTGAAGAAGTCAATTTGATCACTGCACAGGTCACCAAAACCAAACTCATTGATGTTGATTACTCATCACCACAATGAGTTCTTGGAGTCATTGATGCAGACCAAATGCTCGAGGAAATGCCACTCATGGAAGTGGAAGCATCACTTATAGAACATGTCATGCTAATGTCACCGGGAATTCCTGGTATTGCTTCCTCTTAAGAACTTGCTAAAATGCATCAGAGTCGCCATATGGGATGACAGAGGTCATCTGACATGGACCCAAAGGATTGATTACTGCAGCAATTAATTCACTACGGAGAGCACTTTGGTGAGGAGAACAAATCAAGTGCCAAACCTGTCATCATGGCTGTGCTCACTCATGAGTCATGATAGCAGCAACTACTTCCCATTGGATGCTGGCATAGATGTTGAGGATAATTTGTTTGATGAACGACCTCGAGGCCAATACAGCAGCTCAGGCTGAACTGGAAATGTTCAGGGCTCATATGGAAACAAAGTTGCTGCATGGGATGGGAACTGTTGAAAGAAGCACCTCATGCAGATGTGTGGCATGAGGGCATGCCATTTAACAATGAGACACAGGACAACTTACTACAACAAATGGCCTGTGATGTCTGCTACATTACTGGATACCAAAAGGGCAGACCCAGTGCCAGAGGCTCCCACACGAGTGGGGTCTGGGGAAGGGAATAACCGAAGCAAAGTCTTACCCCCGCAGAAATTCTGCAGAGAGACGGCTTCGAACCCAGGACCTGGTGACTCGGCGAGCTAGCACTCACCAACTGCACCAGACCTGCCCTTCTACTGGATACCAAAAGACTTACAAAATATCAGTGCTTGTTCTGTTTTCCTGCAGCTTGGTCTAGGCATAGTGCACAAGTTGTGCACCAATGGGGACAACTCTTCCCTCTTCCTAGAACCTGGCATGGATGTAACAAACTAAATGTTTGTGCAAATCAAAGTAATTGGCCAAGTCTCCTGTTCTAGGGCACAGGGTTTTAGTGCTGAGGATACAACAACAAAGCCTTTTAGTCCCAAGCAAGTTGGGGTAGGCTGTTTCATCTCCATAAGAGTAGCTAAGTTTTTACATTGGCTCGCCAAGCCTAACACAACCCTCCTCCTTTATCAGGGCTTGAGACCTACTATGCTGGGACACCTAGGCACCCTCCTCCTTTAGTGCTGAGGATGTATGCAACATTTTTGACCAAGTGGATGAAATATTGCTGCTTCCAGAGTACAGAGTGGGTCATGCAAACAAGAAGCTAGGTAGACCATGGTGTGACACTGATCTAATGTTTGAAGTGATTCTGTCATGGAGAGGCAGTGGTGTCAGCCCAAGCAAATGTGAGCAACTCAAGCCATACATGGCGAGACAATGGGATTCTGGAATTTCTGGGCTCCAGTCATGGAGATGCAATTCATGGTCATGTCATGGGGACAAGCAACACCTTTGGGCGAAAATGTCATCGGCAGCCACCAGAAATCTATCGTGAGAGCATCTTCATCTTCCTCACGTCCAGCCCTCACCACCGGTGGCCAAGGAGCGTGACACCAAAAAGCCTGTTAAGCAAATAGCAAGGATACAGTCCAAAATGGAAAGCCCAACAGCCACGCCAAACATTGTCCGGCTGACAGAAGCCTTGCCCAAAATGGAAACACCAACATGAATGCTATCCCAATAGGCCTAGCTTTGCCCATAGAAGATCCTCCAACAAAGATGGCCCCCTCAGCCATCCATGTGGCTCTGTACCCCTCAATTCCCGTTGCTGGTGGCCTGAGTAGTGAAGAATGCCTAGCTGCACCCAAGGCTGTCTCTGTCACCGGCTGCAGCAGCACAGCTGGCCATGGAGTCTATCACTTTCTGTCATCCTTGTTACTCATCAAAAACAAGGCAGAAAACCTTGCCAATCTTTCTTCTAATGCTCCAATTCTGTCAATTGTTTTGATTCCCATCAAGTAGAGACTCTATATTGGGTTTCAATCATGTGATTCTTGTTGTTTGACCAGATCATAGGGTTAGGGTTTAAAGGTGGGATTTCTTGATATTTATGTCTGGAATTGGTTTGATAGGTTTGAAAGTCGTCTTAAATACAGCGAGTCCGAAGTACATGAAAACACTGTTATGCAATCAGCCAACTGCATTAGTGATGACTGATGAGTAATCTAATCTTATTTTTTGTTAGAAAAAGAAATGAAGAAAGGTATAAATTAGGCCATGGTTAATATGTATATTTCATAGATAGGAGACAGAATACATATGAAAATAAAAGGTCAGTATATCTATTTCTGTTGGGAGTTGAAAACTGAATGATATGTTCTCTTCTCTTTAGGCTGCTGATGACCTTGTTTTGCCTGTGCCAACTATCTTTTGTCCATGATTTTAATATTCTCACCTTCACTAGGTACACTAATCAATATTGTTATTGTGTTTCTTCAATTTGGAAACATTTATCTTTGTCTCATTCCCATTGTAGATTGCTATCATTTATGTTGAACTGTTCAAAATTGTTGTTTTTATTATTATTTAGACAACATATTTTCTATACAGATTGTGCTAAAGTGGCATGCCCCCTTAGTTTTCTATACAGATCACTATTCATCCATGAATTGAGGCGGAGTATATGTAATTTTAAGCGTAAAATGGGGCTGTTTAGAAAGTATAAATACAAGACCATGTATTTAAATGATACAAACATGTGTAGATACATGACCATATATTTAAATGATACAAACCTACTTAAAATGAGATTCGTGAATTGGGCATACCTATGGATTAGGGGATGATGATGTGCATATGATCTCAATCTCTGTTGGCTGCCACTGTCATATCTTGGTAGTCCTATACCAAATGGACTCATAGAATATTCAGGAATTCCTGATACAGGAAGATTACTCAAATGTCTGTGCTCACTGTCATGATTTCTTGACTCAGTAGCATGGAAAACTGGAGCATTATTCAAATCAGGAGTGGCATGGCCTTCCAAGCCAGTTGAATGCCGATGAAATGAAGTGCTTTCAGCACCAGAATTAGAAGTAGAAGGCACATGAACAGGATGGAGAAAACCACGCAGGGCAAGATATGGGCAAACAAGTGAACTGCTTGCAGCACTTGAGTGATCTCCAGTTGCGTGATCTTCATAAAAGGGAAATATCAATGCAGTAAAAATGAAAGAACTTTAACACGTTGAAGTTTAGGTCAAAATGCTTACAAGTTGGCTCCGCTTCACGCTCCCTGCAAAAGAAAATATATGTTAAATTAAGAACTTGAATAAATGAAACATTCTTTTAAGAACCTGAGGGTCCATATACGATATCACCATAAAACAAACAAGAGCTGTTTTTAGCAAAAACATAGTAATCCGGCATTAGCAGCTAATTGTCACACATGAACCAACGGAATGGCAATTCAGAAAGCAGGCAACATGTTTTTGCGTGAAGATGATATCACAACATGTAAACATCAGATTTATACTACTGCCCATTGAAAACCAATGTGAGCATATATATGGCAATTTCCATGATACTCCCAAATGATTGTGGACTGTCTATCTGGATAAGATATCATGAATTATTACCTCCTAGGAACACGAACAACAGGGCTGCCGACAACGGTGTGGCCACAGGAGATGCGCACTGGATAAACCAGATTATCCGGATATTTCTCATTTTCTGTTTTTTTAATAATGATTTTATCTCTTTGGAAATTCAATGGTCCAGATTTATTAGTACTCTTAGCTCCTAGGGGATAATTGGAGTACTGTAGCATAGCCCTATATGCATTCATTACAAATAAAGACCGCAATTAGGCCCAAACCACCCAACTCCCAAGCTTGAGTCCGTGTTGAGAAAAATTTGGGTGTCTATTTCTTCTTAATATAAAACGCCTAGTCCTCCTAGGTTGGTTCAGTTTAATTATTTTAATAAATAAAGGCCAAAACCATGGCATGCCTTCATAAGAGATATGTCTAGTGGACTGGAACTCGAAATGGTACTAAGGGGCATGTTATATGGTTAACTAATGCATTAATCATCATCATCATGAACTATATGGTTAACTAATGCATTAATCATCATCATCATGAACCATTGATGATAGCATCTACAGTTCTAGGTTATCTTTCAGCCATAGGTAGACATGTTGAATTCATCTTGCAATTTTTGGCTTCTCATAGGTCATAGTTGTTTTCTGATAACTAAGAGCAAATAAACCAACATACCCACTGAGGCATTGACATGCCACATGTCAAAGGCAAATTTTGATGTGGAACATCCAACTTACGTGGATTTGCCATTTCAAACCGCAAACAGCCAAATTGGCCGGGTACCATTACAAAAGTATGGACCTTTGCTCGTTCACACCACAACCATTTAAACAATCATTTTTCCAATACGAGACAGGGGGTAGAAATGTCTTTTTGCCCTCAGGTCCACTTCAGTTCTTCCTCCTCTCTCCTCCTGTGTTGGTGATTGGCAGCTGTGGGCCACCACCACCTCTTCCTTCTCACAATATGAATCGCAGACTGGTCTGTGCTGCCACATCATATTCGTCCCCCAGCAGCGAGTCCAAGTCAGGTGCCAGCGGCTCATCCATCCCCTTCCAGCAGTGGGACAGATCCAAATGCCGCTGCTCGCTTACATTTCGCGCCTGTAGGAGGCACCTCACGCACAGCCACAACCTCCCTATGCACATGCAGCTCACCATGGCAGATTCAGGAAGGGCGAAGAGATGGAGGGGGCATGCAGTGCTTTGATCGGTGAAGCCACCGGCGATGTGGAGCAGTCGCTCGCCCAAGTGGAGACAGGAGCAGCACTGAGTAGAACCAGAGCAGCGCAGGCAGGCTAGTGTCAAGATCAAGCGTCGCGCATCGACGCCATCAGAGTAGCTCATGCCACCACCGCTGCGCCTCTGCCTCTGCCGCTGCTGCCGGAGCTGCCCAACATGGCAGCCACCAATCACCCCCACCACAACAGGTAATGAAGGACACTTCTGGGACTGTGTGCATAGACCTTAGCAGCAACTATGTGGCTCGACCTTAGCTTCCAGGAGGCGAGGACAACAGCAGATGAACAAGGAAAGAGAAGAGGGGAGGAGGGAGGCCACTATCTTATCTGGCGTGAGAGGATAAAGACAATTGGGATAATGTCAATTCTCCCCGATCTTCTCTCTCCTCAAATCAGATACATAAGTATAACAATCGTTAGGGTGTGCTACAGTTAAGAATCACGATTTTGTAATGGTACTCGGCCAATATAAAACAGTGTGAAACAGCATATACTCCATCCGTTCTGGTATATTAGGCAAAGGCAAAAAAAATCACAATACCAAAACGTACACAATGACTAATGTCAGGTGCCGCGCTACGACTTCTGCATGTATGCAGCGCTACAACTTCTGCATGTATGCATGCATGCCGCGAGACTGGCCCACCCCGCACCCGGCTCAAGGAAATGCACGCATGCAGCAGCGCTGGACGCTTCAGCTTCTCCAGCTGAGTTAATGCACACAGAGATCAAAGCAACACGCCTAATAAAATGGAATCATGATTTTTGCTGTGTCGCCTAATAAAATGGACTGGAGGGAGTACCATCTAAGCTCAGTGTCCCACATCAAAATTTTCCTATGGCAAAATAGGTACTCTCTTTTGAAAGTAAGACTGGAGGGAGTACCATCTAAGGAAGAGGGCATCCTCATTCTTGCTTCACAATCATTGAAAACATGATGCAAAACCCATCCAATCAAAGGTAAGAAGTACTTACTCAAACACAGATGCTAGCTGGGTGAATCCACTAAAGGGACACCATTGAAATCCAAAAGGCTGTGAATAAAAACAGGATAATGAGAAATAGGAAAGGTTAAATTATGACAGGTAATGATGATGTACTAAGACTGCAAAATGTGTCTTCTAGTATTCCCTTCATTAATTTTTATAACGTGTAGTATGACCAACAATTAGTCCAATAACATGAGTCATGTGCCACAAAGATAGTGTTAGGTTCGTATTCAAAATCAATTGCTGATGATTATGAATTTATGATACTGTAATTAGTATCAATAAAATATTATAGGGAAAATTTACGGTCAAAGATCGAGTTGCCTAGTTAAACAAGCTACCAAAACATTGCAAACCAGCAGCACTATAACACCTGTTCTAGTGCCTCTAATATACAAACTAAAAAGACAACTGCTCATGAAGCAGAATCAACAGAAATGAGTTAGTACTTGTATGAGATAAATGTTAATATTTACTCAAATATGTGCACTTACAAGCTCGGAGGTGATATCATAGTTGTCGCTGGTCACCCAGCCACCCATATCAATATCAGGTGAGGGGCGATGTCCGCTTGCATAAAGCCAACGACCTTTCTCAATCTTCCGACAGTTAGGGCATTGCATCGCTCCTTTTGCATTGAATGCGGACCCAATACAATCTGGCAAGAAAAATGTGTTTCATTCAGCAATCTGCCTAAGATATCATAATGTATTTTTCATGCACACATTCACATAAAGACACATGGGTGAGGCGACGGGGACATTCTTGGAGATAAGAGAAAAAAGCAGATGCAACAACAAAATTGTGCTGATGGAGTTCAAGTTGGTGCTCGACAAAATATCCGGATGCACTCAGTACTTAACACAAAAGGTCAAGACCTGAATTGGAAAAACAAGCTCCAACGGTCCGAACCTTTCCAGGTGTCACCAGGGTAAAGCCGTTATGGACCTAATAACTAAGCTAAATCGCCACAAGCAACCGGCCAACCGCTAGTGAAACAACCTAAATTACAGCTAAATTCAAGCTTACAGATTCGCTCATTAGACCTGGGGCTCCAATTACGCGGGAACGGCTCTACTTACCCGGTTACTCTTACACGTGCAGTTCTCATCCCAAACCTAAATTACCGCTAAATTCAAGCTTACTGATTCGCCCATCAGACCTGGGGCTCCAATTAGTGGGAACGGCTCTACTTACCCGGTTACTCTTACACATGCAGGTCTCATCCCAAACCTAAATTACAGCTAAATTCAAGCTTACGGATTCGCCCATCAGACCTGGGGCTCCAATTACGCGGGAACAGCTCTACTTACTTTTACTCTTACACGTGCAGTTCTCATCCCCAACCTAAATTACCGCTAAATTCAAGCTTACGGATTCGCCCATCAGACCTGGGGCTCCAATTAGTGGGAACGGCTCTACTTACCCGGTTACTCTTACACGTGCAGGTCTCATCCCAAACCTAAATTACCGCTAAATTCAAGCTTACGGATTCGCCCATCAGACCTGGGGCTCCAATTACGCGGGAACGGCTCTACTTACTTTTACTCTTACACGTGCAGTTCTCATCCCCAACCTAAATTACCGCTAAATTCAAGATTTGCCCGTCAGACCTGTGGCTCCAATTACGCGGGAACGGCTCTACGGTTACCCTTACACGTGCAGTTCTCATCCCCATCATCATCATCGAAACATGTATGTGCCTAAACATTCTCCGTTGTTCAAGCCTGAACCACGTCGATTACGCTATGAAATCCTGAAAATCTACCCGCCAGAATTCCTCAATTACGGCAAATTACGCCTGTTCCACGGCAAATTACGCCCGTGGCGCACGGTACCCGACCAAAGCGACCATCGCAAGCAGATCCGGATGACGAAACCCCGTAGCCTAGCAGCGGCGCGAGGGAATCTGACCTAGGTGGAACTCGTGTCCGCATTGCAGCTTGGCGACGGACCGGCCGGCGCCGCGGGCGAGCACCGGATCCAGGCAGATGGAGCAGGCCGCGGCCCCGGCCGCCTCCGCCGGCGACGCCGGCGGCGACCTCTCCAGATCCATCTGCGCGCCCCCCGCTGCGCCTGCTGACTCTCTCTTCTTCGCCGCGGAGGCGCTCGTGGGGGTAAGGGGGGACCGTGAGCTCGCACGGGAAGGACAGGACGGGAGAGGGGAGGAGAGAGAAACGAGGACGGTGTGTCCGAACGGAATGGAATGGAAAGAGGGTGGAAGACGGGAAATGGGAGAAGTGATCGAGAAAAAAATGGACGATGATTATTGGCCTTTTTTATGCTGGTTTTTTTTTACCTCGCAAATGTTTTGGCATGTTTTTGTGACGTGGCATGTCCGTGCGTAGTGGTTGCAGGTTTGCTGGTGACACTTGTCATGGTTTGTTTTTAGGAACAGGTTCGTTTTTAGATTTCTGTAGAGGGAATCATGCGTGCGCACAGGTTTTATTTCATCGATCAATAAACAGGCATGGGATCAAGTATTTACTACTATGTCACATGCTGAATTTTATTATTTAGAGACATCTTTTACACATGGTATTCCAGATACGGTCTACCTAGCGAACTTGTATAAGGACGTAAATAGTCTCACTTTGAGTTCAGCTCACATATTATCCATCCTTGTTTTCTACCGTTGTTTCTGGATAGCCAGAAGGCATTATGTGGTATTTTTCAATAATTGGGCTGGTAAAACAATTTTGTTCACAATAGTTGCCAAAATTCATATATTTTTGTATGTGGTGAACCATAAACTTCTTAGGATCTAAGTTGAATTGCTTAAATTGAGCTTGTTTGTATCCTCACTTCCTCATTTACCATGATAGGTATATTTTGTTTACTAGAGGTAAACCTTATGTCGGGTACCATAATTAGGGGTACCCAAATCATGGATAAAACATTTTTCATCAATCAAAACTAAGCAAGGCTGCCCACAGGCAATTATCCGCCTCACCCGAAACCGGCTCGGTCAGCAACCTTCAACAGGTCAATTCTCCGCCTCGCCCGAGGCCCCGATACAGGGTCTCGGACGCAGGAAGTTCTCCAACTCGCCCGACCCCAGCCTCTGATGCCGCTCCCCCATTAGCGCGCTCAAGACCCCCTGTGACGTCACCCACGTTCCTGCGCCGACCGACCGGACAGGCCAGGAATGTCAGGGGTCAAATCACGACACCATCGCCCATAACAGCATAGGGAAGAGCTGCTGGTCACTATGACCGCCCATAATAGCACTATACGCACGATCCAGGCCTGTGCGGCGTACGAAGCGCCGCTCTAGGCCACTATTCCCTCAAACGGGGCGAGATCACGCCATGATTCACGTCTCCGAGGCCTCGGCCCTCTACGTCAGTCAAACCGCAGGGACAGACACGTCGCCACAGGGATGATCACGACTCTATGCGTCGTAGCCGCGTCGTCCACAGGGCTACGTATGACAGGACACGTCGCTACAGCATCAAAGGACAGGAGTCACTCCCCCAACAGTGGTACGCCACCGACTACAAGAGACCTCGAATCTTCCTTCCCAGAGAAGACATCACGTAGCGTATGCATGTAACCCTGCGTTCCCCTTGCATCTATAAAAGGGGAGGGCAGGGACCATTCCTAAGGGGACGGACAGAAGGAAAATCGATACGCGACTTGACTCATCACAAGCGAGTGTTCCACACTCACACATCTTGAGACCTGGGAGCTCCTCCCTCTCTCACCAACTTGTAACCCCCTACTACAAGCACCTCGGTGTAAGGTAATACCAGACTCTCCTTCCCACTGGACGTAGGGCATTCTTCGGCCCGAACCAGTATAAATCGCTTGTATTTTTCTTACATACCATTCGGATCTCATGCGCGCAAACGCTCATTCACTCGTTGGGGTTAGGACCGCTGGTCCATACGCCGACACCCTGCTTTTATAGAAAGCAAACACATACATGATAGGCATAAGTCACTGTAAGTTCCATAAAGATCCTCTCCTTTTCTGCAAGTGAGAGCTTCATTTTCAAGATTATGCTGGAGGCATCGTGCGTCTGTGCATAAGCAGTGGTAGATCTATGTATAAGCAGTGAGGCCACCCGTTTTCTATAGGTTTTGCCAAAATACATTTAATTCCCTTCATAGAATCTAGAATTCTAGATGTTAATTGTGTATTGCTTGTCTTGATTAATTGATCACTTCAAATCAATAAGTTTGACACTTACAAGCTTTGAATCCTTGATCCACCACTGTGCATAGGGGGTATATTCCTTGGACGACTGGGGTTTATATAATTGTTTGGCATGTCACTTACCAAATTTTATTATTTCAGAACCTCTTTTTAATGTGGGGTAATACATGGTCATACAGTCTACTTGGTAAACTTGCTAGGATGCAAATTGCATCACTTAAGTCTGTCTAATATTTTTCATGCTCTTGTTCTCTACATTATTACTTCTTGATAGATAAACAGAAAACCAAGGTAGTATATGAGTTGATAATACTTATGGTTGGCATAGTTGCTTTATATTTTATATATTTTAGGTTTCTGTTGAGGCCATTAAGTGGTACTTGTCTTGGCATAAAAGTCTTTTCATCATGTCACTTTGCCACTTGCCAAGGTATATATGATTCCTAGGGACATCTTTTATGTGTATACATGGGGCCTGTTTAGTTGCACCCCAAAATGCCAAATTTTTCAAGATTCCTCGTCACATCGAATCTTTGGACGCATGCATGAAGCATTAAATATAGATAAAAAATAAAACTAATTACACAGTTTAGACGAAATGGACGAGACGAATCTTTTAAGCCTAATTAGACCATGATTGGACAATATTTGCCAAATAACAACGAAAACACTACAGTAGCGTTTTGCCAAAAATTTTGGCATCCAAACGGTGCCATGGTCGGTACAAGGCCACTTGGTATTTATAAACTTCTTATTAGGATGCGAATTGCGTTGCTTAAATTGCATCATGTCCATGTCATATCTTGGTCATAGTTACCAACATAAGCTCATGACATTCAAATCTTTCCGCGGGCGAGTCGAGAACTCCTGCAAACGATCTACTCTTGTGCATACATAGTGTCTTGTTTTTGTTTTTTATTGTGTTTTATAGTCACATTGAATATTGAAAAACCAAGTGAATAATTGTTAAAAGACTTGTTTCGAAACAATATTGGGGATTTAGATCATACACCGTACAAAATAATTGGGATCGAATACCTAGAATCAAAAAATGAATCTCTGTGTCCAAACTCCAAACAGGCCAGGCAAATAGTTTACAGCAGTGCAAAGCAGCAAAGGTCAAACCAAACAAGAAAACAAACACAGGGACTTGATCAAGTATTGTCAGGGACCAATGAGAACGCCCAAAAACACACACAAAACTAATGGGAGGCAGAGCCACCACCGGTAGCCACAAGCTCCTCCAGCTGCGCGCTCATCCGGCGGCGAACCCTTGCGATGTACATGTCAGCGGCCCGGTCGATCTCGTCCTCGATCCTGAACTCCTGCCCGTCGCCCTCCCGGCGCCTCCGGATGACGTCGATCACCGACGTCTCATCGTCATCGTCGAGCCCATCCATTGCGCCGGCCAAACAATCATCGCTGCCACGGTGGCCATCACCTTCGGCGTCGAACAGCGAGCGCAGTGCGAGTGTCCAGTCGGAGTCAGCGGTGCACCCTCCGTCGCTGCCGCTGCCGCCGTCGCCGTCGATTGCTTGGACGACTAGTAGCAAGCTGGCGGGGAGCTGGTGGTGGGGGAAGCAGAAGGGGACTACGCCGCCGTCCTCGTCGTCCGCCGGCGCGAGGGGCGCCCTGCTGCCGCGGCAGTAGTGCTGCCGCTGCGCCGCCGCCTTCTCCTTCTCCTGGCACGGCTGGCGTGGCGTAGTAAGCGCGCGGATGTGGCGGGATATCCCGGCGAGCACCGCGACCCTGCGGCGCGGCGAGGCCAGGAAGAGGAGGCGCGCCCTGAGGACGCCGGCCTTCCGCCGCAGCGCGCCCACCGCCTTGCTCACGAACCCGGCCGCCCTGCCAATGCTCTTCATGGTGTGCTCAGTCGGTGAACTGACCAGAGGATAGGGGTGAAATCCACGAGTGGTATATGGTTGTACGTACGAGACCAGCTAAGAGAGTACGAGACAGCAGTCAGCTAGCTAGCAGTATGTAGTTGCAGAGAAATGCACACATATGGAGGCCTTGTCGGAATGAACGAGAGTTGGATGCCTTGCCCCGTCCTTTTATAGATGAAAAAGAAAAGATATCGAGATTTGTGCATGCATGCAGCTGATTACCAAATAAAGCTATTGGATTTGGTACTAAGGAACGAAAACCATGGAGATTTGTATCGATGGACTTTGGTTCCATCATTCCATGGTCACATGTATGCCAAAGTACGTACAGAGAGATGAGATGAGAGAGCGAAGATAGGCAGTTAGGCAGGCCATACGCGAGTGGCGTGTTTCCTTGCGGTTCGAAAAAGCACCAAACCAATGCATGCAAGAAACAGGAGCACGACTTGCATTGAATCATCACGCCAGTACGTCCTACGTCGTCGACGATCGTGTCGTGTAATTTTCTCCATACGATACGACGCAACAGCTTAGCTTTGCTTGCCTGCCTGCACACACGCTTGGATCCGTCGATGCGTGCCTTTGCTGCAGCTTACGTAGCGTCGTGTGCGTGATAGATGATACTGCAGTTCGGCTCATGCTGACGGCGACCACCTGCGGGCGCTACGTGTCGACTGTCGACCCACCACGGCACCACATATCTAAAACGCCCTGCTGCTTTCTTTGTTTTTCCTAGCTTATCTCGTTATCTGCTAGCCGTGCTTCCTTTAGTACTTTAGGGTGTGTTTAGATGAAAAAGTTGGGGTGAAAAGTTACTGTAGCACTTTTCGTTGTTATTTGGTAAAATTTGTTCAACCATGGATTAATTAGACTCAAAAGATTCGTCTCGAACTTTACAGCCAAACTATGCAATTAGTTTTTTTTACCTACATTTAATGTTTCATGCATGCGTTTAAAGATTTGATGTGATGGGTGGAAGAGGAAATATTTCGGGTTACTGTAGCAAGTGAACGCGGCCTTAGTTTCGTCTCCGCGCGTGGCCGATCGCTTTATTTCGTTGCGTCGCCGCGTACGCGTATGTGTGGCGCACCGCCATCATAGCGGTTGGACAATTCTATACAGCTTCTTTTCCTCAACAGACCATAATTATATCGGACTTGCTAGCGTACGGACGTACGATCCGAGGCATTAGCGTCGGATGGTACCCACCCAGTGATCGAGCGAGCACACCAGCGTGTTGGACTTGCGAGCGAGCACCCCCAGCAGCATGCCCGCTCCACCACGATCACGCAGCTAGCCACTTTCCATGCGCATCCCAATATGTTCAACACCCGATTTAATTACTTTTGAAAACATTCATATGCAACAGCTGCAACATACAGAAGAAGACAAATGAAACATTCGAAACATGGGTTTAAAACACTTGAAATCCATTGTAAACATATACAGCATCTTGATGAAACACTTGCAACAGACGTATGAAAACACATGAAACACTAGAAATATACGTTTACAACATGCACGTATATGTAACATCCAGATCTATTTTTTGTAACATCCAGATGAAAACACTTGCAATATATGTCTGATACAAATGAAATATTTGGAACATACATTTGAAACATACATGCATAGCCATTGCAACATGTGCAACAATCTGATCTACTTTTACAACACTGATACGAAACACATGCAACATATACCTATGAAACATCTAAAACACCTAAAACATATGTTTGCAACATGCGCTTTCAGTGCAATATATATCTCCTTACTGCTCGGAAATGGAGGCTCGTCGGCGTTTGGAGTTCACCGGTGTAGAGCTCGCCGGTGGCGAGGAGCTCGCCGCTCCGATGGAGAAGGCCACGACAGATCCGATGCGAGCTGTCACCGTTCTAGTGGAGAAGGTTATCCGTGCACTGGAGAAGGCTAAAGCGGACGGCGCGGCGAAGATGGAGGAAGGCAGGCAGCCGCTGCGGGCTACAAGTGCGATGAAGATGGAGGAAGGTGTGCGGCCGTGCTTGGGTGTGGTGGAGATGCCAGCCGGCGGTCACAACACTGCAGAATGAAAGCGTCTAAGGTATTAGAAGCCTTTTTTAGAACGAAAATATCCTATGTCGGAGAGGATACGACTGTTGGGCCATTAGGCTGGTGTCCTGGCCCACGCGTCCAGACAATGGGACGCCCTCAACAACATTTCTACTGTATATGTGTATGCATCGTCAATTATTATATTCCATTAATTATTTTATTATTACCATATACTGCTGGTACGTACTCCGTATGTAGCAAGAAGACCTTTAATTTGTTGGGCACACGAATTGACTTTTGATGATTTATGAATCCTCAGTTGGCCACGTTGTCGAATGTCGATTGATCGATCGATCAGTCGGTCGCAAAGGAGAGGAGATTATTGGCGCACATGTAGAAAGGGATATATAGAAGAGGAGTTGCTTGTCGATCGGTCACTACTGCGGCTTTGTAACGAGGAAAAGATCGAGCTCTCTGCAATGTGTGTAGGTTTGTTGCTTGGCATCAAGAACTTTTGCTGCAAAAGGCGGAAAAAGGTGAAAAGCGAAGTTGTTAATTGCAATAATAGATTATTACTCCGTACTACTGTTTTTCTAATAAAATTTCAATAGGAGTGTTTCACACCTCTTGTTTGTATAAAAAAAGATATTAACTACATAGTAAAATAATGTATCTAGAAAAGCAAACATTTTACAATTTAGAACGTAGGAGTATTATATGTCTACTGTATTTTCAAGTTGTAAGGCGTTTTAACGTTTCTAGATACATAGTTGTTACTATATATTTACTCCAGAGCAAAGTGCATGGCCAGCCCCTAAACTTGCTGGGGTGTGTCAAGCCGGTCCATAAACTCTCAAAACGATCACTTAAGCCCATGATCTATGATTTGGTGCCGTTTAGGCCCAATCAGTTGTTAACCCCGTGGATGCCGTCAGCACTTATTGCATTTAGCTCCCTCCCATCAGTTTGCAGGTTTCAATTTGGGACAGAAAAAAAATCCCCATTCGCTCGTGCCCGTCGCATTGCACTTGGTCGCCGCTGCGGTCTCCCCATTGTCGGCCACCACACGCTTCCGTCGGCCCCTCGCCGGCCACCACGGCGCTGCCGTGGATCCCTCCCCGCTAACCATCTGCTTGCCCGCCACCCCCACCTGGTCCTTGAGGTGCTTGTGCAGCAGCGCGGCAGCGGCACTCGCCCTCTGCACCTGCCTCCTCCCCGTGCGGCGGAAGCGTGCGATGGCGATGGCGACGCAGAGCGGCGGCGGCGGCGGCATCGCGACGGGCAGCAGGCACAGCGCCAAGCACGACGACCGCCACGCCGGCCCCTGCACCGCTGCCGTCGCGCCCTTGCCGGCGTTCACTCCGGTGCTGCCACGCTGCTGCCTTTGCCCTTGAGCCGGCCACCACGCTGCTGCCTTCGCCCCAGCGCCTGCCACCACGCTGTTGCTTGGATTGAATGTTCTCAGGAGAGGCCGAAGGTGAAGCAGCTGGAGGCAAAGAAGGCTCAGAGAGCAGCATTAGGAGAACTGAACCAGAAGAGTTACATGAAGGAGTTGGACACATCTCTGAAAATTTCACCGATTTAGTTGGAATTGGATGAGAGATCATATTCATGTTGAATTGTCTAGTTATGATCAATGTTAGTATGGATGTATCTGATTTCTGTAGGATGAAAAAAGGTTGAAATTTCACTGCAGTTGTACATGTAACCTGTGTTATGAATGGTTCAATGAATGAAATGTGTTCTGTTTTCAGAGAGCAGCATTATGATCAGCAATTGCATGCATTTCATTGTAGTCAAAGCAACTTCAGCACCAAATGCAAATAACTGACAGACATTGCATTTCATAGTAGTCACAAAAGGTGTAACATCATTGCATCATCCAGAAATTGTTTAGATGTTTGCAAGTTGTCGGTGTTCGGGCCCGTGAGGGTCCTAAACCAACGAGTGAATTTGTGTTGCTTGTCCCTAATCTGGATGGTGATGCAAGGAGAATACACGGGGGGTTTATCCTAGTTCGGGCGAAAGAAGGTCCAACGTCCAGCGGGGGGAGTATTGTATTTCCTTGCACCTAAGTGCTTGCGTAGGGGTTACAAGGTGTGAGAGAGGGAGCCAATCCCAGGTCTCAGAGAGAGAGAGTACAAAGAAGATTGCTTGAGATGTTGATCTTCTACAGTGGGGTGATGACTTGTCTCCCTTGTCCTCCCCTTCATAGAGTCCCTGCCTTCCCTTTTATAGGGTTAAGAGAAGGCAGAGACGCCGAGGGTGTCTTAGAAGTGAAGTTTTGTCGAGCGCTATGGAAGCCGCTGTAGCGACGTGCTCCGGGAATGGCCGGTCATCCCTGAACACCATGGTGACGTAAAGGATGGGACGGTGAAAAGACCCCGGGTCCTGTGGTGTGCAGGCCTTGCTTCTTTGTTGACCAGCAGTTGGTCGAGGCCGGGTCGAGGTGGGTCGAAGGGGAATGGATAAGACCGAGTCCCAGGAATTTCGGGGTACGACACTCGTCGTATTTTGCCTCGAGGGGGATCAGTGGCGGAACAGTGCCTGGCATGGCGTGTGCAGTGACAGGTTTTCACCGTCCATCCCGGGATGGACAGTAAAAAGTGAGATTTGACACTGGTACTGCTTCCATGCTGGCGGTGCTGTAGCCATGGGGGTAGGAAGTGGTTGGCGGTTGCATTAAATGCTTTGACTTTTGTATGAGAGTTGGTGAGTGAGGCGGGTCGACCGGCTCGACCCTGGGTCGTACGAGTCGGAGATTTCCCTGTGGTCGAGGCGTCCCGTCGAGCAAGCCTCGTGCGAGTCGGAACGTGGTCGAGGCGTTCCGTGCATGGTTTTGGCTCGTTCTACCTTCGTGGGCGGAGCCTTTAGCGTGGTTTTCTCAGGGGTTTGTCTTTTTTAGTCGTTGAGTGTGGGTACCCCTTGTTTTAGGTACCTGACACAAGTGTTAACAGGCATCACATAAGGAAGCAAAAGATCTAAACCATCTTGTTAGCTAAAAGTTCATAACTACTGGTTTCTAAATTTTCTATAGACATGTTGCCACTGCTTCTTGTCCATCAAGGCAGATTAGTTGCTGCTCCCTTTCCTTCCTTGGTCTTCTTTGCAGGTGCTCTTTTGCCTTCAGTGGTGCTTGGTCCTGCACCCTTCCTCTTCCTTGTTGCAGCGTCCTTGCCTGCCTTTGTGCATGTCGTTAGTGGTGTAGGTCTTGGTACAGGCTGATTAGAGCTTATGAAGACACGATCTGGCAATGGACTTTGAGGCTGAGACAATGACTTGGATTGGGAGTCCTACATGAAATTATTAGTTAACACATAATATAACACAAACATTTTTAATATGCATAGTTCGAGAAAAAAGTTTTTATAAATTACTCTCCTGTGTAGTTCGAGAAAAAAAATTCTGTAAATTACCTCCTCCATCATCTGACTGACTAGTGTTGTGCTGGTATGTATCATGGTTTCCGCCTGTCCTTGTCTCAATTCTTGGTTGATAGGGACATCTTGTCGTGGCTGCTCTTCTGGTGTTGGCTACTGGTCTGTGGTTGCCTCTGCAGCTTGTTGTTCAGCTTCCTATGCTAATGTAGCACGTGTGGTGGCCACTAATTTCTTTGCTTCTTTTGAACTGAAACCCATCTTCAACTTGCAGCCAGCAGAATTGTGATTACCATCTGAACAATACTTGCAATGAATGACCACACCATGCCTAGACAGTCTTGGTCCATTCTTTCCTTGAACTTCTTGTGGTTGTTTCCTCCTAGAATTTGGTGGCCGACTGTAAGGTCCTAGATGGCTAGAGGGGGGTGAATAGCCTATAAAAAATTCTACAAATACCACTAAGCAAACTTGTTAGAATAACAAACGGCGTAAAGCGAGTTTTGCTTAGCCAAAGGTTGTGATGCAAGCCTCCTATCCACAAGTCTAGTAGATTATGATCTCTAGTTCACACAAGAGCTATGTCACTAATTTTACACTAGAGAACAAGCTAACAACACTACTAGCAAAGGTACCACTAGAGCTACACAAGAAAATCTAGTGAATGTAAATATAAGAGAGAGGATTGTGATTCTTATACCGACGGTGGAGTGAAGATGTTGCCAATCACCAAGATGATATACAATCAATCAATATTGACAATAACACAATATGAAAACCAAACACCGAGAGACAAGATACACAATATTTTTGTTCACCTGGTGTTCACTTGTGCACCGACAAGCTACGTCACCGGTTGTGTCGACCAACACTTAGATGGTTTCCCGGTGTGACCCTCAAGTCACTTGCCCCTCAAGGCACGCCCCGCAAGGCACCGCAAGACACCACTCTCAAGTGAGGTAACTCAATGATACGCGCATTCCACTAGAGTTGCTTTTGGCGTCCCGCCGAAGAAAGCACAAGAACCTCTCACAATCAACCAGAGGTGGCCAAGAACAATCACCTTCTCTTGCCAACGCCTCCAACAATCTCCAAGCCGGCTAGGAGCGGTACTCTCCAAGAGTAACAAGAAATCCACCGGCTAAACCACCCACAAGTGCCACTAGATGCCCTCAAGCTATGCAATGCACTTTGGGATCACTCAATCTCACTTTTGATTTGCAATCAAGCAAGAGAGATGAGTGGGAGAAGCTTTAGCTCAAAGGATGCACAAGAGTGTTAGAAATGCCAAGAGACCTCCCCAAGGGCCGGCCAACGAGTATTTATAAGCATCCCATACAAATAGAGTTGTTGCCACTCCACTGACCGTTTTTTTCGGGACGACCGGACGCGCCGGTCGAAACTGACCGAACGCACTCAACCGCGTCCGATCCCCCTGCACCGTCCACGTGTCCATCTAGATTCAAACGCGACCGCCAGATCCTCCAACGGTCACTGCGTGCCAACGGTCAAACGCTATGACCGGACGCGCTGCTCAACCGACCGGACGCGCCGATGCGCACAGCACCCGCGCCCGCGAAGCATCGACCGTACGCGCTCCAGAAAACGACCGGACACGACAGTGCCAGCGTCCGGTTGGAGTCCAGTAAGCTCCCTCGACGACCGGACGCGTCCGATCATGTGTGACCAGACGCGCACCGCGTCCGATCGACCTTGCGAACTGCAGTTCCCTCAGGGCGCCTGACCGGACGCGCCGGTCCCGCGAGTGACCGGACGCGCCGGTTGCAAACCCTAGCCCGCGTGCTTGACTGCTGCGCTGTACAGACCGGACGCGTCCGGTCAAATCGTGACCGCGTCCGGTCACCTCTGTGACCTCCGTTCACCTCTGTTTCCGACTTCCGGCGTAGTGGAAAATAGTTATTTCATTTCCCCGAAATCGCCTGAATCCCGCGCTCGCACGCTCGGCGGGAGGGAGAGAGGAACCCAAACCCCTCTCTACCCGCAAGCCACAGCGCGACCAACGTCACCTTTGCAAATGTGCCAACACCATCAAGTGTACATCTCCATGTGCTTGTGTGTTAGCTTTTTCTCAATCATTTTCAAAGGTTTTCCAGTTAGCTCACTAGGCCCTACATGCAATGCACTTCATGAATTCACCTAGTGGCACCCGTGCGTCGAATAACCGATAAGACTTCCCCTCTTAATAGTTCGGCTATCGACCCTAAACCACTCACACCCTCTATGGTGTCTTGAGTGTAAAACAAAATGGCCCTATGGTTATACCTTTGCCTTGAGCCCATTTTATTTCTCCAAATGATATGATCCACTTCATATCATCACATGACCGTCTCGATCCATCGACCTTGACTTCACTTGCCCTTCACCGTTGCATCGGTCCGTCGGCACCAAGTCTTGCTCAAGCTTCACCATCGCATGGTCCTTCGCTTCGAAGCCTCGACTTGCCCTTCACCTTCACAACCGGTCCATCGAGCCAAGCCTCATCTTGGTCTTCACCATCTTGGTCACATGAGTCAATGTCATGTCTTATATTCAATGACCACCTTTATCTAAATCATCCACTTAGATACAAAGGTTAGTCCTAGGTTTCATCAATTAGCCAAAACCAAACTAGGGACTTTCAATCTCCCCCTTTTTGGTAATTGATGACAACCCTCACAAAGATGATTTTGATAATAAAAGTTTTGAACTTGTCATACTTGTCCAATCATTTTGCTCAAGTAAAGTTTGGATAATTATCACAAGCTCGATTTTGGTAGCATTAGCTCCCCCTACATATGTGCATAGAGTTTGGATTGAAAGCTTTGCACATATGCATGGATAGAAGTTTTGGGAGAGTAATTCTACCAAAATGATGCTAAGGTGTAAGAAATGGACCTTTGAAGCGTGATACAAATCGGAGTTGCCTTTTACACCATCCTTAGCATCATGAAGTAACTAGACAACCAATAAAACTCAAGAACCCCGTGAGATCAACATTATATGTAAAGGTTCTTGGACCACTTGTAAAAACTTTAGGCATGTCTAGATGCCATGTGTAAACTATTCCTATGCATGCTAGTAGATCATTTCATCATCCAAGTTCTATACTAGCATTGCACCACACAAGCATGTATATTGAATTTAAATACATGTGCAATGAGCAAGTCATATGAAAATGCACACACAAATGCAACAACTTTGTTTATGAGCTTGCTCCCCCTACTTGTGTGCATCAAAAATTTTATTTACCCCTTTATCATGTTGAATCATCTTTTTCTCTCCCCCTTTGTCAACAACTTACCCAAAAATGGGATCAAATTGTGGAGAGAAGAAAAAAATATTTGATGGAGTAGGTTAAAATTTATCAAATTTGGTTCAACCTAGAACACCTGCCAAAGATATTTTAATTCGATTTGAACCAAAGACAAGTTTCTTCACTCCTCATAATAAGGGTTATCTTGCCTATGTTGAATTAAACACTTATAGCAAATCTTCTAGATTCAACACTAGGCGTGCAAGCTCACAAACATGTCATATGCCACCACTAGATCAAAACAAACATAGAGGCAATAGTGGTAACATATATCCATCAAATTCATTTGATTTATCATGAATGCTCATGCGTACCACTTATTATGTCTACATGTTCTAGCAAGTCCTTAGCATAGGATGAATGACATGTCAATCAACTTTACCTTGCAATGTCGAAGGAGAGGCATGTCAATAAGTGGGTGGGGGTGCATTCAACTCATGTTTGAGAAATCAAGAATGTTCAATTCATTCCTTAGCTTGCAAAACCTCTTTTCATCAAGTGGCTTAGTGAGAATATCGGCAAGTTGATCATCGGTGCCAACACTTTCAATGGCAATATCTCCCTTTTATTGATGATCTCTAATGAAATGATGCCTTATGTCAATGTGCTTTATTCTTCCATGTTGAACCGGGTTTTGTGTCATCTTGAGTGTACTTTCATTATCACATAGCAATGGCACATTCTTGAAGTTGAGGCCATAATCCTTCAAAGTTGATTTCATCTATAGTAATTGTGCACAACAACTCCCTGCACTCACATATTCGGCTTCGGCGGTAGAGATTGCCACACTATTTTGTTTCTTTGAGGACCATGATACAAGTGATCTTCCAAGTAATTGACATGTGCCACTTGTGCTCTTTCTATTGATCTTGCAACCCCCATAGTCGGAGTCCGAATATCCAATCAATTCAAACTTTGACCCCTTGGGATACCATAGTCCAACATCTCTTGTTTGCTTCAAGTACCTCAATATTCTCTTTACGGCCGTGAGATGGCTTTCTCTAGGTGAGGCTTGATATCTAGCACACATGCAAACACTAAACATGACATCCGGCCTTGATGCGGTGACATATAGTAGACTTCCAATCAAGGACCGATATTCTTTTTGATTCACCATTTTACCATCAAGATCACTATCCAAATTGCCATTTGTACCCATTGGAGTTGAAATTGGCTTTGCATCTTGCATTCCAAACTTCTTCAACATGTCCCTTATATATTTCCCTTGACTCACAAATGTCCCATTCTTTAATTGCTTGACTTGGAGACCAAGAAAGTAACTAAGTTCACCAATCATAGACATTTCAAACTCTTTGGCCATCATAGCACCAAATTCTTCACAATAAGCTTGATCGGTCGATCCAAAGATGATGTCATCAACATATATTTGCACTATGAATAGATCATTTCCAATCTTCTTGGTGAATGGAGTTGTATCAACCTTGCCCATCTTGAATCCCTTAGAGAGAAGAAAATCCCTTAGCCTCGCATACCATGCTCTAGGTGCTTGCTTTAAGCCATATAAAGCCTTCTTCAACTTGTACACATGGTTGGGTTTCTTGTCATCTTCAAATCCGGGAGGTTGCTCAACAAAGACTAACTCATTGATGATCCCATTGAGAAATGCACTTTTGACATCCATTTGATATAGTTTGATGTTGTGTGCACAAGCATAAGCCAATAGAATTCTTATTGCCTCCAATCTTGCCACGGGAGCATATGTCTCATCATAGTCAAGACCTTCTACTTGAGTGTAACCTTGAGCAACTAGTCTTGCTTTGTTTCTCACTACAATGCCATCTTGATCTTGCTTGTTTTTAAACACCCATTTGGTTCTAATCACATTGTAGTCATTTGGCCTTTCTACCAACTCCTAAACATCATTTCTTGTGAAATTATTAAGCTCTTCTTGCATAGCCATGATCCAATCGGCATCCCTCAAAGCTTCTTCTATCTTCTTTGGTTCTATGGTTGACATAAATGATGCATGCTCACAAAACATAGCCAATCTTGATCTTGTTTGCACACCACTTCTAATATCACCAATAACACTATCAATGGGGTGATCTCTTGCAATATGTTGTGGTTGGAGTACTTGCACTTGATTGCTTGAGCTTGGTTGATCACTTGATGTATCTTGATGAGATGTACTAGCACCATGATCTTGCACTTGAGAGTCACTAGCTAGCTTGAATGGAGAAATTAGCACTTGATCTTTATCATCATCTTGAATATCAATTACTTGCTTTGCTCTAATGTCCCCAATGTCCATGTTCTTCATTGCTTCTACTAATTGAGTTCCACCAACATCATCTAGATTCTCTTCTTCATCTTGTGACCCATTGGTTTCATCAAATTGTACATCATGGACTTCTTCTAGAATGCCACTTGAGTTATTCCAAACTCTATAAGCTTTGCTTGTAGTTGAATAACCAAGTAGAAACCTCTCATCACATCTCTTGTCAAACTTCCCCAATCTAGTGCCCTTCTTCAAGATATAGCATTTGCAACCAAACACCCTAAAGTAAGAAATATTGGGCTTTCTTCCATGAAGTAGCTCATATGGGGTCTTCTCTAGCAATGGGTGACAATATAGTCTATTGATGTAGTAGCAAGCGGTATTGATTGCTTCATCCCAAAAGGATTGACTCACATTGTACTCATGAAGCATTGATCTAGCCATATCAAGCAATGTTCTATTCTTCCTCTCAACTAAGCCATTTGATTGTAGAGTGTACTTGGCCGAGAATTGATGTCCAATACCATAATGATTACAAAGTTCTTCAATTCTTGTATTCTTGAACTCACTTCCATTGTCACTTCTCACTTTTTTGATTCTAATCTCAAACTCATTGTGAACTCTAGTGAGAAATGTCTTGAAGATGTCAAACACTTCACTTTTGTCATTAAGAAACAATACCTATGTGAATCTTGTGAAGTCATCCACTATGACAAAGCCATACTTGTTGCCGCCTATGCTTGTGTATGTTGTTGGTCCAAAAAGATCTATGTGCATCAAATCAAATGCTTTGCATAAGCTCATTGTACTCTTCTTTGGATGTGAGCTTCCAACTTGCTTCCCGGCTTGACATGCACTACAAAGCTTATTCTTCTCAAATTCAACATCTTTCAAACCATTGACAAGATTATGAGTTGTAAGCTTCTTCAATTGTTCCATGCCAACATGACCAAGCCTTCTATGCCAAAGCCAACCCATGCTTGATTTGGAGATTAAGCAAGTTGTCAAAGAAGTTTCTCTAGCATTGAAGTCAACTAGGTAGAGATTCTCATATCTAAAACCCTTGAATGCCACATTTGAACCATCCACACTAATAACTTCGACATCATCAACCCCAAAGATGCATTTGTAGCCTAGATCACATATTTGTGCCACACATTAGAGATACTCATGTCATTTGATATTGCAATCTTTCCCAAGTCAATAACCTTGCCTTTCTTGTTATTGCCAAATGTGATAGAATCAACACCACTATCATTGTCATTGATTGAGTCAAACATTCTTGATGTACCGGTCATGTGTTGAGTGCACCCACTATCAATAATCCAATGCCTTCCTCCGGCTTTGTAATTGACCTACAAGTAAGTCAATGAAGCTTAGGTACCCACTTTTGCTTGGGTCCTTGTAGGTTAGTAACTAAGCTCTTTGGTACCCAAATAGCCTTCTTCTTTGGGCCCACAATTAGTGTACCAATAAACTTAGCTTGCACACCCTTCACATTCTTGGTAAGCTCATAGCAAGAATCAAAAGGTATAGCATTAACAAGGTTCTTGCTTTGGTTCTTTTTATTGCAATTATGCTCTAGGTGCCCAACTTGCTTGCATCTATTGCAAAACCGACCATTGCCCTTTACAAAGCTAGGCTTTGGAATTGCAAAGGCCGACTTGCCTTTCTTGGGGTTGTAGCCCAATCCCTCTTTGTTAAGAGAGAACCTTTGGCTACCTAAGCATTTAAGCAAGCGGGCCTCACCACCATAGGCCTTGCCTAGGGCGTGAGTGAGCTCATCCACCTCTTTCTTGAGAGTCTCATTCTCAACCATTAGTGAGGCATCACGAGTGAAACCATCACTAGTAGTGAAGGTAGAGTTGGTGGTGGTGGTGGATGAAGAGCTACAAGAAGGGTTAGCATTTGACATGATGATAGGTTCATAAAAGGATTCATCAATTATATCACATGTAACACCTATATCACATGATACAACAACCTCCTTCTTTGCTTGTTGCTCAAGTAGCAATGAGTGAGCCTTTTCAAGCTTGGAATGAGCCTTACTAAGATCCTCATGGTCTTCCACTAGACTCTCATGAGTGGTCTTAAGCTCACTAAGGACTTTCTCAAGTATTGCTACTTTCATTGAAAGCTTCTTACACTCCTTGTCCTTGGCAATAGCTATGTCTCTAGTTTGTTGCATCAAGTCATATAGTTGTTCTTTAGTTGGTTCATCATTATCATTTTCATTATCATTATCACTATCATGAACATATTCCATTTCACTTTCGTCATCACTCTCATCATATAATACCTTAGTTTCCTTGGCCATGAGGCATGAAGAGGATGAACCAAATAGTGATGGCTTCTTGTTGATAGCAATAGAAGCAAAAGCCTTGTTGGATGATGATTCTTCTTCTTCTTCTTCTTCATCACTTTCCCAAGTGACCACATAGGCTCCATTCTTGCCCTTCTTGAAAGTCATCTTGGCTTCTCTCTTTTTCTTCTCAAACTTGCTCCTCTTGTTGTTCTTCTTCTTGTCATAGGGACATTCGGCTTGAAGATGTTCGGTGCTATCACAATTGAAGCACTTCCTTTGTTGCTCATTGCTCTTGAAATTGTCATTTCTCTTTTTGAAGCCTCTTCTTTTGATAAACATCTTGCCAATATTCTTAACAACTAGAGCAAGTGCCTCATCATCAATTTCCAATCCTTCATCTTCTTCGTTGCCATCTTCTTCTTGAATTAAAACTTTGCCCTTGGAGGAGGTGGCCTTGAATGCCACGGTCTTCTTCTTTTCTTCCTCCTTCTCCTTCTCATCAACATCTTGATCATACTTGTCGAAGGTCAAAACTTCTCCAAGCAAATCATTGGGCTTCATGTAAGGTCCATGGCTAGAGGGGGGGTGAATAGCCTATTTAAAAATCTACAAGCTTCACTAAACAACCACGTTAGTATAAAAGATGGCTAAGCTAATTCTAGCACTAGCTCAACTACACTATGCAAGCCACCTATACAATACTAGTGAAGCAAGGCTATGATCTCTAATACACACCAACAAGACTAAGTCACTAAGCTACTTACTCCTATGAGATGAAAACTACACTAGGACTAATACAAGAAAGTAAAGAGCAAGTGACTTGATTCTTATACCAACGATGTAGATAAGTAATGCACTCGAAGAATCAATCACAATGATCAACCACAAGAGAAATCCTCGGCAAAGAGATGACACAAGATTTTTACCGAGGTTCACTTGCTTCCCGGCAAGCTACTCCTCGTTGTGGCGATGCACCCACTTGTCGGTTCACGAGCTAATCGACTATCAAGAGTCGAGCCCTCGGCGGGCACCGCACAACCGCACACAAGATGGGGATCCTCCAAGCCACGAGCTCCACTAGAGTATCCAATTTGCGAACTCCCGCGGGGAAGGATCAAGAACCCCTTACAACACTTGGTGAGGGCTCCAACAATCTTCAATTGCGAGCTCAATCACCTCCGCTGCTCCAAGCCGTCTATCGTGTCGGGAAACACGGAAGAGTAACAAGAAATCCGTGGCAACTCGAAGATCAAGTGCCTCTAGAATGCAACTCTCAAGCAATGCACTTGAATCTCACTCAATCTCACTCAAGATGTGCAACTAAGCAAAGAGATGAGTGGAGGGGTTGTTCTCTAGCTCAAAGGATGTCTCTAGGTCTCAAAATGTGCAAGAGTTACCCTCAAACCCCGGACATCCTCTATTTATAGCGAAGGGGTACGCAGCTAGCCGTTACCGGACGACACAGTTAAAATCGTGCTGACCGGACGCTCCGGTCAGGGTGACCGGACGCGTCCGGTCACTACAGGACAAACGTGAACAGTGCGCATCAGAACTAGCCGTTGTCGTGACCGGACGCGCTCTACCGTTTGACCGGACGCGACAGTATCAGCGTCCGGTCGCGGTCCAGTAAGCTCCCGTCGAGACCGGACGCGTCCGATCGCACGTGACCGGACGCGCCAGCCGCGTCCGATCGGAGTCCAGTAACGGTCCACTCGTGACCGGACGCGTCCGGTCGAACGTGACCGGACGCGCCACCGCATCCGATCGCACCTGCCCACCATGTTGAACTCCTGGGTGTGTGACCGGACGCGCCGGTTCCGCGAGGGACCGGATGCGCCGGTCCGCGACCCTTCTCACACGCGCGTCTGTCTGTGGTTTGAACTGACCGGACGCGCCAGCCGCGTCCGGTCAATTCGACCACAGCGTCCGGTCACTGTATTTTCAGTGATAATCAATTAGAACTTTCACCACCTTTTCTCGCCTCCGGCGCAATAGAAAATAGGCATTTCAATTCCTCGAAAATGCCTGAATCCCGCTTACTACCGCTTAAACACCACCGCCTTCGCAAATGTGCCAACGCCACCATGTGCATGTGTGTTAGCATTTCACAAGTATTTTTCAAGGCGTTATGTTAGCTCTCTACTAGATCCTAATGCATATGCTCAAGACATTGATCTAGTGGCACTTGATTTCCGAGCTAACCGTGATTGCCCCTCTTGATAGTCGGCTATGTATCCTAAATCCGGTCAATCACTTCTCTACTCATCTTAGACCGGCAAAAGGAAAACCCTATGGTTATACCTTTGCCTTGCGCTCTTAGATCCTTCTCTTCCACTTGATCATCATGTCCATCATATTATGTGCATCTCCACCATGATCGACATTTCATGTCCATGCACCATTTCTTTGTGATCTTGTGGCCACCACTCCTTGCCACGTACACCTTCATCACATGTGTTGCTTATGCCTAACTCAGAACACTTTAACACATGGCATTAGCAACTTGGTGTCATTAATTACCAAAACCAAACTTGGGCTTTCACTTCATTGCATCAAGCCCATCTCTTTGTAGCATCATGATCAACATTTTGAATCTTCTTGGTAAGCTCAACGAGAACTTGTGGCAAAAATCTTGGTCTTGTGTCTTGTGCCCTAAGCTCTTGAGATCATTCACAATAACTTGCAATCTATGAAACATTTCTAAGATTGTTTCTTCTTCTTTCATCTTGAAGTTCTCAAACTCACTCTTGAGCCCATATAGCTTGGCACTCTGCACAACCTTGGTACCCTCATATGTTTCACTCAACCTTGTCCATACTTCATTTGCCAATTCTAAATCCTTGATGCCCTCAAATACTTTTGTGTCAATACCATTGTAAAGTGTATTGAGAGCCATTCTATTGCATGTTCTATTTGCTCTATCTTCATCGGTAAGATGATCGGGATCAATGATAGCAAAATCATTCTCGGTGACTTGCAATACTCTCTCATGAATAGAGCCAAGGTACATTGTCATTTTTTTCTTCCAATGAGCAAAAGAACTAACACCATCAAAGAATGGTGGCTTGCCCCCAACATGATTGAACACAATTTGAGCCATTTTTCACACCGAAGGATGTTAAGCCTTGATTAAAACGGTGACCATGGCTCCGATACCACTTGTAAGGTCCTAGATGGCTAGAGAGGAGGTGAATAGCCTATAAAAAATTCTACAAATACCACTAAGCAAACTTGTTAGAATAACAAACGGCGTAAAGCGAGTTTTGCTTAGCCAAAGGTTGTGATGCAAGCCTCCTATCCACAAGTCTAGTAGATTATGATCTCTAGTTCACACAAGAGCTATGTCACTAATTTTACACTAGAGAACAAGCTAACAACACTACTAGCAAAGGTACCACTAGAGCTACACAAGAAAATCTAGTGAATGTAAATACAAGAGAGAGGATTGTGATTCTTATACCGACGGTGGAGTGAAGATGTTGCCAATCACCAAGATGATATACAATCAATCAATATTGACAATAACACAATATGAAGACCAATCACCGGGAGACAAGAGACACAATATTTTTGTTCACCCGGTGTTCACTTGTGCACCGACAAGCTACGTCACCGGTTGTGTCGACCAACACTTAGATGGTTTCCCGGTGTGACCCTCAAGTCACTTGCCCCTCAAGGCACACCCCGCAAGGCACCGCAAGACACCACTCTCTAGTGAGGTAACTCAATGACACGCGCATTCCACTAGAGTTGCTTTTGGTGTCCCGCCGAGGAAAGCACAAGAACCTCTCACAATCAACCGGAGGTGGCCAAGAACAATCACCTTCTCTTGCCAACGCCTCCAACAATCTCCAAGCCGGCTAGGAGCGGTACTCTCCAAGAGTAATAAGAAATCCACCGGCTAAACCACCCACAAGTGCCACTAGATGCCCTCAAGCTATGCAATGCACTTTGGGATCACTCAATCTCACTTTTGATTTGCAATCAAGTAAGAGAGATGAGTGGGAGAAGCTTTAGCTCAAAGGATGCACAAGAGTGTTAGAAATGCCAAGAGACCTCCCCAAGGGCCGGCCAACGAGTATTTATAAGCATCCCATACAAATAGAGCTGTTGCCACTCCACTGACCGTTTTTTTCGGGACGACCGGACGCGCCGGTCGAAACTGACCGGACGCACTCAACCGCGTCCGATCCCCCTGCACCGTCCATGTGTCCATCCAGATTCAAACGCGACCGCCAGATCCTCCAACGGTCACTGCGTGCCAACGGTCAAACGCTATGACCGGACGTGCTGCTCAACCGACCGGACGCGCCGATGCGCACAGCACCCGCGCCCGCGAAGCATCGACCGTACGCGCTCCAGAAAACGACCGGACGCGACAGTGCCAGCGTCCGGTTGGAGTCCAGTAAGCTCCCTCGACGACCGGATGCGTCCGATCATGTGTGACCGGACGCGCACCGCGTCCGATCGACCTTGCGAACTGCAGTTCCCTCAGGGCGCCTGACCGGACGCGCCGGTCCCGCGAGTGACCGGACGCGCCGGTTGCAAACCCTAGCCCGCGCGCCTGACTGCTGCGCTGTACAGACCGGACGCGTCCGGTCAAATCGTGACCGCGTCCGGTGCAGCGTCCGGTCACCTCTGTGACCTCCGTTCACCTCTGTTTCCGACTTTCGGCGTAGTGGAAAATAGGCATTTCATTTCTCCGAAATCGCCTGAATTCAAACCCCTCTCTACCCGCAAGCCACAGCGCGACCAACGTCACCTTTGCAAATGTGCCAACACCATCAAGTGTACATCTCCATGTGCTTGTGTGTGAGCTTTTTCTCAATCATTTTCAAAGGTTTTCCAGTTAGCTCACTAGGCCCTACATGCAATGCACTTCATGAATTCACCTAGTGGCACCCGTGCGTCGAATAACCAATAAGACTTCCCCTCTTAATAGTTCGGCTATCGACCCTAAACCACTCACACCCTCTATGGTGTCTTGAGTGTAAAACAAAATGGCCCTATGGTTATACCTTTGCCTTGAGCCCATTTTGTTTCTCCAAATGATATGATCCACTTCATATCATCACATGACCGTCTCGATCCATCGACCTTGACTTCACTTGCCCTTCACCGTTGCTCGGTCCGTCGGCACCAAGTCTTGCTCAAGCTTCACCATCGCATGGTCCTTCGCTTCGAAGCCTCGACTTGCCCTTCACCTTCACAACCGGTCCATCGAGCCAAGCCTCATCTTGGTCTTCACCATCTTGGTCACATGAGTCAATGTCATGTCTCATATTCAATGACCACCTTTATCTAAATCATCCACTTAGATACAAAGGTTAGTCTTAGGTTTCATCAGTTGGCCAAAACCAAACTAGGGACTTTCACCGACCCACTTTCTTCTCATACACTAGTGGTTTTACCTCAGGCCCATTTACCTTTTCCCACTCAGATTTGTCTTTCCAAGGTCATATGTTGAATCCATATGCATTTTTGTAAGTTTCCACAGAATAACAGTTAGCAAGGACACTTTCAGGCTGGATCCTCTCACTTCTCAAGCAAGAGATAGCATGGCAACAAGGGACACCTGTCAGCTGCCACCTTCTGCAATCACATGTCCTTGCATTGATGTCTACTATGTGCTGGTAATCCTTTATCTGCACTTGGAAGACACCCTGTCCTAATGGTGAAGCAAAACACATTTGTGCAAACTCTGCATTTTTTGCAACCTTTTTTCTAATCTTGGGGCAGAAAACACCTTGTATATCTTTTCCTAACTCTTGTTGCTTGTTGTAGTGCCTTTTCATGAGTTGGCACTTTATCCTTTCCAGCATGCTAAGTATTGGCAATTCCCTAGCTTCTAGAATGTAGCTATTGAAGACCTCACAGTTGTTCAGCAAAATGTCACATTTGGGGAATTCAGAGAAGTAGGCCCTTACCCAAGTGTTAGGAGGCATCTTCTCTAGCCATTTGTATGCATCCTCATTCAAAGTTTTCATCTTCTCCATATTTCTGGTCCACTGTTGAACTGAAGAAGACCTTGCACACGCCCATAAATGTTTTTTTTTCAAGGTTTATCCTTCATACTTCTCATTGAAGTTAGCATATAAATGCCTGATACAGAACATGTGTTCTGAATCAGGAAACACTTGCTTCACTACTGGAATTAGACCCTGCAAAATTAGTTAACATGTTTTAGTTACTCACACAAACAAAATCAGAATTAATGAGAAAATGAGTGTGTTCATATGTTAGTAATACATTTTGTTTATCTATCATTATTGTCCATGGGAATGTGTTGTCAATTTGCAGGTCTGCCTTCAAAGTTTCCAAAAACCATTTCCATGTAACAAATGACTCGACCTCAACAATAGCAAAGGCAATAGGGTAAATGCAGTCATTAGGGTCCATACCAACTGCTGTAAGAAGTTGACCACCAAACTTGGATTTAACATGATACCCATCAAGACAAATTATGGGCCTACACCCAGTAAGAAAACTCCTCTTGCAAGCATCAAGTGACATGTAGCAACTACTAAATAGGTTGCCCTGAAGGTTAAGGTAGAAAGAGCTTCAAGGGTTACTCCTCCTCAGTTCAGATCCATAATCCCACAAGGAATTAAACTGTAACACCTCATCTCCATGAATAGCCTTCATGATCAATCTTCTAGCTCTAGCAAGTTTGCTCCTTGATGGTGTAAGGTTCCAGTTCTTTTGTACTGTCCTTCCAAAGCTAGTAATGCTCATCTTGTCATTTGCTCTAAATGAATTAGTGTACTTTGTAGCCAACCATTTTGCAGTACATCTCTTGAGCACCCACTCCTTCTGGCAATTGTGTGCCCCATAATAAGTCTTAACCATAAAAGAGTTGGTCCTTGTGTCCAAAGAAGCATATAGGTTCTAGTGGCAGCCCACAGCACAATGAGCCTTTAACCTTGTCTTCTCATTCCTTGGCATCTTAATTTCAACCCTGTTCCTAACTCAGGGATGGCATCTCTCAGCTTCTCCACATTTGGGAACACTAAGCCAACATGAAAGGCTGGATTTTGCATATCCTCCTCACTAAAAGATGAAACCTCAGTCTCACATCACCTTCCCCATCTGACTCTGGAAGGTCCAAACCGTCATCATCTGTATCCTCTTCATCAGTTCCCTGTACATGTCAAGATATATCCAGTGTCTTCAGTTTGTTGCCTTTGGCTTTCTTGTGGCCTTTAACCTGTACATGAGAACTGACAAGGTCATCAAACAAATCTGCATCTCCCTCTTCTATCTCATTATCACTGTCTCATAGCACATCATCTTCACTGTCAACAACTTGATCCACCCTTGTGTTATCCAAACTTGTGTAGAAAACTGGCAACTTTTCTTTAGGATTCTTCTCCACATATTGCACTTTCCTTGGGCTGATGACCTTCGGCAATTCAGTCACTGGATTTGCAACAACATCATCCCAATCAACTTCACTGAACATATCCTCATGAACAAAATATACTACCAGATTTTTGACATCCTCTGCACATGTTGTCATTACATTGGTGTCAGTATCTGAAACTATGAGACGAAGACCATTTGCTAATGTCTTCCCTGGTCAGCCAATGTATTTTAAGTGTTCATTGCTCTGGTAGCCTAGCTGTTGTGCAAAGTCCGGAAACCACAAAGGAGAGAATGTTTCTACCTCTACACGATCAAACCAAGACACCCTGTCATCGATGTATGATTTAAGATGCCCCGAACCAATGAAAAAACCACCATGGTGAATCTCGATTGTGAATTCGTCTCTACAATCACCTACAGATTGGACAACAAATAGACCAAATAAGGTGCCTTGCAGTGAAGAATAAAATTGATGAAACCCTAAACTTTTGTTCCAAATTGACGACCAAACAAGGCAAAGTCCTGCCTTTTTACCTACTGTGCAACATCTTAGCCTACCAAATCCAACGATTCGATGAGAAGAGTGTTGGGCATTCTTAACGTCACTACCAAAAGTAGACTTAGTTTTCTAATTCTGATAACGGCGCTAAAAATGCCAAACCTATCCCTCATGCCACTTAAGCCAAGTTGTCATCCCCAGCATGACATGAGAGACGCGGTATTGAAATATGCATTTGCTCATCAAGATAAATAATAAAAGGGATCTGCAAGCGCACAGATTAATACCGATGTAGCATTTTAACCGGGAAGTATTCCAGGTATCGTTATTTATATTTTTACCACTGGGAAGGGATTTCTAAGTATCATGGTTGATAATGGAATGAGAATATGGAACTGAGTACACATCATTGCATGTATAACCGAGAGTATTTATCAATCTCTTTATACAGGTATAAATGTCACATTAAATAAAGGTAAAGTGATAATGGTGACAAAGATAATTAATCTGATCAGCTAGCCACATATAATAATGATAAGCACCTCAACAGATATTCTAGCAAGTCATTAGCATGGAATTAGGATGAACTACAAAGATATTCCCTAAGTTATTATTAACTATAAAGTCTAGCATATCATAGTTAGTGCAATTATACTTGGCAATCATGGTGAGAAAAGACTATATCCATGCATAGTGAATATTAGCAAGGAAGATGAAGAACATAGCAATCACTCCCCTGTAATAGTGTTGCTCTGCCTGCCCTATACACGAGAGGGGGACTATATAAGAATCAACGAAGCTGTCACTATCGCGAACTACCCCACAATCCGGCATATAGGGTGCAATCGCAGATAAATACGGTATAGACACCATGTCTACACAATAATTATCATTCACCCACTGTACACATGGATAAACGCTATACGATCCTAGGCATGTATATAATTCCAATCTAACTAAGCCAAGCATATAACTATGATAAACTAAGAACAATATAATTGCAAATATAATCAAGTAGAGCAAAGTCATAATCAATATATTGAAATAGAACAAAGTCATATTCATAATATTGAAGAACAATGATGAACAATTGAAGAACAAGAGAGGAATTACCAAGAATCCTCTTGACAGATCCGGGAACCAATCGAAGATTGACTCCTTCTAGTTCTAATCCTATGTAGCTATGCTAACTAGAGATCTAATTGATGTGGTGGCTCTAGGGCTTGATCAGAGGCTCTCCTCCTGAATTAGGGTTTGAAGTATGAGACGAGGGCCTCTCCTCCAGGGTCAGAGGCCTTGCTTATATAGCCCTTTCGGATGAATCTGGGCCGTTGGATCAAACCGACATTGATCGTGCGGTTTTCCTTGATCCTCTAGGTCGGTGGAGCATAATCCTCGAGGCGGAGCCTGATTGGCTCCGGGGCCAGGGCGGGCGCCCTAAGGACCAGGGCGGGCGCCCTGTGTCCGGCTCCGTTACGCCTCCCGTTCGTTCTCGTGGCTTCTGGACTCTTCTAGATGTAAGATAATTACGTGTTCGGTTAATATCCCGTCATTAATCCGACATGTGGGCCTTTCTTCCGTATTTCCTGATAACCCCCTGCAGAAATAGATAAACAGCAAAACTCGTGGAATTCTGTCAGATAAAACCCTAAGTCTAGGTGTTGGTTTCATTTGGATCCTTTTCTCTATTTATTTGATAGTTATAATTGATACTTAAGGACCGTCAATAAACTCCCCCAAGCTTACCTCTTGCTCGTCCCTGAGCAAGGAGAGACTCAGTAGTTGCTGAAATGCCTTTGAATTTTGACGGTACACATGCTTTCAAATAGAGTCTCATCTCTGAGTTAAAGTAAACTGTCAAGACTTAAAACTTACTCATTATACCTTTCACCATGGGGCTTGCAACCGTCACCTTTGTCTTGAGCGGTTAAAAGATAGAACAGTCTAGTCAAGCGCCATGTCTCTTATTCTTGATTAGCTATAGCTCTTGGAGTTTTTTGCAGATTTTCAAATAAAACTCAGAGATTCCTTGTATGACTCTCTCAGGTCTCTCTTTTGTGGTATTTCTGGATCCTCACCAAGGCAGTAATGATGTCTGCCTTCTCTCAAAGCAAAGTATGTAGTATTTGTGGTATAAGGCAGAGTGACATTACCTTCTCTCTCATCCTATTCTAATAAGGCTTTTGATATCTGGAGCTCATCGGTGGGAGATAAAGTATACATACTTACAAGACATTTATTGCATAGTCAAACCATGGATCCAGAGAAACAAGCCAATAAGTCAAATCAAGATGTGCATGTGTGGCGAATAAATGGTGTATGGTGGTAGTGATGATAACAATGATGAAAGTCTAATTCTACTTTTGCTCTTTTTGAGGGGATACGTACCTTTCTTGCTTTTAAAGCTCTTGAGGAGAATGAGGTGCTCTATATTTTCTTTTTTTTCTTTTTTTTTCAGGTGGGTATCTTGTACCCCTAATTCTACTGTCGGACACTTGTCCATTTTTACCTCTCTTCTCACACTTTTTCTTTTTTTTCATCGAGGTTCCGAGCACTTGCTCCTTTTTATTTCCTCGTATCTTTTTCTTTTCGAGGTTCCGGGCACTTGCCCCTTTTTATTTCCTCGTATAGAGCACGCATCTCCTTAGAACAATATAGCAAGTGGTAGTAACCAAAATAGCTTGAGCATTTATTTCACAGGGGATAACAAGAATGGGAAAATATTTTTGGCTATTCTCTCCCGGATTAGGAGTAGAATAATTTTATGTGGATCTGGAGATGAGAATGAGTGGATATATGTGGATGCATACTTCCGGAGTAGAAGCAGCATGTATGAGTGATCGTGCAAGTGAATCTTGATTTTAACCGCATGACAAGCTCCTAAGGGTCTACACAGCTTGACTACACTCAATGCTCATAAGCAGTAAAAAGTAAAGGTATGGCTTAAAGTCTAGCAAGCATGTATGTATGGCTGTGGTAGGAACTTAAACTCTCATCATACAGGAACTCATCATGTAGCATTTTAAGATTTTCAAAGATAAAATTCTCCAGAATTCTAGCATCTCTAGGAATAGATAAACAGCAGCTCAACCTTCCCATATCATATCCGTTAACAACTTAGACTTTAGATCAAGTTCTCTTCCCACAAGTTCAGGTTTAGAGGAAGCTTTAAATGATAACAGTTATGTCTAAACTTAGAGAGAGGACTTCAAATTTGAAAGTTAGGCAAAGCAACTATTCATCATATCCATGCTAGAGTTTTATTATTATCTAGATTCAGTTTAGCATAGCCACTTTATTTATTTATTAAAACACACTAAGCAAAAGATATAGGTATATATATATAAGCACAAAATCTTTATTTGGTTTTTTCATAGTTATGTATATTTTTATTTTTATAAGGTAGAAGTATATATAAATATAAAGATAAAGATAGAAATACTTAGCAAGATAATGGAGGTGCTCTCCCCCAAGCTGGATCTTGACATAATCTCTTCTGATGTAGCTAGCAGATGGCGGAGATGTATTTGAAAGTCGGCAGCACCCTGACAGCGATTAGAATGTCCTCCGTCTGCTAGTCTCCTTGAATTCTGTGAAGCTCAAATAGACAACAAAGTTTTGTGGAACTGATTAAGTGTTAGCATAAATATCTAGCCTTTATCATATTGAGCCTCCTTGATTTTTTTATGTTGTTTTTTTTATAAAGCAGAAGAAAATATTTATGTATTTATTATATATATATATATTTTTTATGCCACCACAGTGAATGTACTTATGGGTTTTATGCCACTCGCATACTCACATGGGGCTTTAGGGTTTTTAACATTTTTATTTTCTTTTTAAGATAGTATGAATATGATTAACTAAGCAAACTATTTAAGATAAAGTAAATAATTAAAAAAGAAAGGATAACTACCAAGTTACCTCTTGGCAAGGCGTTTGGTGTTTTTAAGTCCTCCGAACGGGACTCTTATTCGTTCAGTCGTCCTGGGACTTGGTGGATGGCGTAGTCGGTGGTTCCGGCGGCGCCTCTTCTTCATGTGCAACTGTCTTTTCTTTCCATACTTGTCTCGGTGCTTCGGTCTCCTTAGGACAGTGTTGGTTGAGTGGTATGTCTTCAGATCTTACCACTTCTCCTTCATAATCTGCCCATCCGTCCTTGATGACCTGTTGCCTCTGATTGTGGTTACGCCGCCTTCTTCTTGTCCTGACCTGCTTGGATTTTAGGAATGGTCTTCGACCTGTCGGAATGTCTGATCTGCCATCTGGAGCTGGGTCGTCCTTCTTAGGCAAGAACGGTGACTTGAGTTGGCGATCTTGACCTTTGTGCACGGCAGTGACCATCTTAGCTGTCTCGGTCCATACTTGCTTCTTGCTCTTGTTCCTCCTGTTGGTCCTCTTCCTTGGTTCATATTGGGGTTGCTCTGGAATTTGTGCGGTCTTGTTCTTGAAGGAAAACGTTTCCTTCCTCCCCTTGATGTAGAAACTGATCTTGGCAGCACTAGCATAGATGACAGCTCCCGCGGTGTTCAGGAATGGTCTCCCTAGGATGATGAGAGCCCTCTCATCAGAACCGGTCTCTATCACTACGAAGTCTGCTGGAGCGTACGAGGAACCAACTCGGACACAGATGTTCTTCAATATTCCTCTCGGGAAACTCAGTGTCCTATCTGCAAGCTGCAAACACATGGTTGTTTCTAATAATGGTTGTGAAAAGAGTTTTTCATAGAGTACCCTGGGCATGATGTTGACGCTGGAGCCAAAGTCACAGAGTGCTTCTGGGAAGTCTCGCATGCCGATGGAGATCGGGATGACGGGGCGTCCTGGATCGCCTCTCTTGACCGGCAGACGGTCAGTACTTACTTCCACGATAGGGTTACTCCAGTAATCTCCTGCATCAAACATGTCTACAAGATTTGCAGATTCTAGTCCTTCCGGTTGTGATGGTATACCGGGGTTAGTAGCAAGAACAGCAGCAGCTATTTGATTCAACTGAGATTCAATCATTTTATTAAAGCTAATCTGGTTCTTGATGGCAGTAGAGAAATTATCCATTCTATTATTTATATTTTCTAGTATTTTATCATTAGATGCCAATTTCTTAGACAGGTTATCCATTAGCTTTCCTTGGTTGGATACTAACTCTCTCAAAGGTGGATAATTATTATTATTATTGAAAGAATTGTTACCTTGGTAATTACCTGAGTAGTTAGGCCTCTGTTGATTCCAACCTTGATTCTGCTGAGGATGGTTGTTGTAGTTGTTGTTGTTATTGTTGATGTAGTTCACGTCCTCCAGCAACTCAGGACAGTGATTGCCCGAGTGTCCAGTACCTCCACACTCCTCACAAGTCATGTGGGAGTCGTAGACGTGCATGACTTCTTTCTTTTCTCCAGCTCGATCATCGAGCTTCTTCATGAGTAGGTCTAGCTTGGCAGACAACATGTCTACCTCCTTGAGCTGGTGCATACCTCCACCTCTCTTGCGTGTCTGAGTTCTTTCTTCATTCCAACCTTGGTTGGATGCCATCTTCTCCACAAGAGCTGTGGCTTGAGGTATGGTGAGTGATAGGAATGCTCCTCCAGCTGCAGCATCCATGGTTTTACGGGCACTGTTAATGAGCCCATGATAAAATGTCTGCATCAACAGCCAGCTTTCCATTCCATGATGGGGACATTCTAGGATGTAGTCTTGGAAACGCTCCCATGCTTCTGGAACGGATTCATCATGTTGTTGCTGAAAACTTGTAATCTTCCCACGGAGAGCATTGGTCTTGCCCATGGGAAAGAATTTGGCCAGAAAGTTCGTGGAGCAGAGTGCCCACGTAGTGTTCTTCTCCTTTGTAGCGTAGAACCACTACTTCGCTCTCCCCAACAGTGAGAATGGGAAAAGGCGAAGTAGTATGGCGTCTCTAGGGACTTCAGCCATGGTGAAAGTGCTGCAGATCTCCAGGAAGTGTTGAAGATGAGCACTAGCATCTTCGTGTGGCTTCCCACAGAACTGGTTAGCTTGCACCATGTTGATGAGCCCAGGCTTGAGCTCGAAGTTGCGGTCAATCTCCCCAGCAGGTCCAGTGCGGATGTTGTCCGTAGTGGGAGCTGAGAACTCGCGGATCGACTTGTTCGCCATGGCTTCGAATTCAGTCGACAAATTCCGGATGAAACTTCGGCGGTCTTCGGATTTGGATGAAGCTTTGTGCTGAAGTGTTGACGATGTCTTCTTGAGCTTGGCTCTTGTTCTTCTGAATAAGGCTTCGGGATCGTCAACAAAGTTGTCTGGAAGATGTCTTCTATTCATGCATCACCCTACAATAAATAATCAAAATGGAAAATACAGGGGTAAAACTGTATAAGAGAATTGATAAGCACGATCAGATTAGTGATGCAAATGATGACTCAAAGTTCCATATTCATTCCTACTTAGTAATCAACCTTCCCCGGCAACGGCGCCAAAAATGCTTGTTGGGCATTCTTAACGTCACTACCAAAAGTAGACTTAGTTTTCTAATTCTGATAACGGCGCCAAAAATGCCAAACCTATCCCTCATGCCACTTAAGCCAAGTTGTCATCCCCAGCATGACATGAGAGACGCGGTATTGAAATATGCATTTGCTCATCAAGATAAATAATAAAAGGGATCTGCAAGCGCACAGATTAATACCGATGTAGCATTTTAACCGGGAAGTATTCCAGGTATCGTTATTTATATTTTTACCACTGGGAAGGGATTTCTAAGTATCATGGTTGATAATGGAATGAGAATATGGAACTGAGTACACATCATTGCATGTATAACCGAGAGTATTTATCAATCTCTTTATACAGGTATAAATGTCACATTAAATAAAGGTAAAGTGATAATGGTGACAAAGATAATTAATCTGATCAGCTAGCCACATATAATAATGATAAGCACCTCAACAGATATTCTAGCAAGTCATTAGCATGGAATTAGGATGAACTACAAAGATATTCCCTAAGTTATTATTAACTATAAAGTCTAGCATATCATAGTTAGTGCAATTATACTTGGCAATCATGGTGAGAAAAGACTATATCCATGCATAGTGAATATTAGCAAGGAAGATGAAGAACATAGCAATCACTCCCCTGTAATAGTGTTGCTCTGCCTGCCCTATACACGAGAGGGGGACTATATAAGAATCAACGAAGCTGTCACTATCGCGAACTACCCCACAATCCGGCATATAGGGTGCAATCGCAGATAAATACGGTATAGACACCATGTCTACACAATAATTATCATTCACCCACTGTACACATGGATAAACGCTATACGATCCTAGGCATGTATATAATTCCAATCTAACTAAGCCAAGCATATAACTATGATAAACTAAGAACAATATAATTGCAAATATAATCAAGTAGAGCAAAGTCATAATCAATATATTGAAATAGAACAAAGTCATATTCATAATATTGAAGAACAATGATGAACAATTGAAGAACAAGAGAGGAATTACCAAGAATCCTCTTGACAGATCCGGGAACCAATCGAAGATTGACTCCTTCTAGTTCTAATCCTATGTAGCTATGCTAACTAGAGATCTAGTTGATGTGGTGGCTCTAGGGCTTGATCAGAGGCTCTCCTCCTGAATTAGGGTTTGAAGTATGAGACGAGGGCCTCTCCTCCAGGGTCAGAGGCCTTGCTTATATAGCCCTTTCGGATGAATCTGGGCCGTTGGATCAAACCGACATTGATCGTGCGGTTTTCCTTGATCCTCTAGGTCGGTGGAGCATAATCCTCGAGGCGGAGCCTGATTGGCTCCGGGGCCAGGGCGGGCGCCCTGTGTCCGGCTCCGTTACGCCTCCCGTTCGTTCTCGTGGCTTCTGGACTCTTCTAGATGTAAGATAATTACGTGTTCAGTTAATATCCCGTCATTAATCCGACATGTGGGCCTTTCTTCCGTATTTCCTGATAACCCCCTGCAGAAATAGATAAACAGCAAAACTCGTGGAATTCTGTCAGATAAAACCCTAAGTCTAGGTGTTGGTTTCATTTGGATCCTTTTCTCTATTTATTTGATAGTTATAATTGATACTTAAGGACCGTCAACAAAGAGGCACCGATCAAACTCGTTGTACATAGGTGGAGGCGCCCCTTTCGGCCGCAACGTCGGCACCATCCTTCGATCTTGTGACGGAAGACGGCTCCAGTGCGATTGCTTCCTTCCGACGTCTCCTGCTCCTAGCGCGGACAGCCTCAACTCGCCGCTGATCCTGTAGCCACAGCCCGCCTCGACGCCCTCGCCGCCCTCCACCGAGGAGCACGAATAGACAGGAACGGGCAGCAAATAGTTTGGGGAGGGGGCTAATTTGTTTTTATTTTTTTTGGAAGGCGAGGGGGCTCATTTGTTTGATGTACGGGAGGGAGCTAAGTGCAATAAGAGATGATGACATCCACAGGGTCAGCAGCTGATTGGGCCTAAACGGCACCAAATCATAGATTATGGGCTTTAGTGGTCGTTTTGAGAGTCCATGGACCGGCTTGACACACCCCAGCAAGTTTAGGGGCCGGCCATGCACTTTGCTCTTTACTTCACTCTAAATTATCACTATGCCAGAAAGCAACAAAGGAGACACGTCCACCAAAGACAATAAATTAGCCAGCGTCATAGATAAAGTAGTATAGACGAGTGAAATAGAGAACCGTCTCTGAAATATTAGTCCACAACAGCACATCCAATATACCCGTCCCTGATGATATAATAGCCGAGATGCATCTTACTATCAGCCAAGATGCTCCGAGTTTTCTAGATACTAGTTGTTTTCTAACTTTTCTAGATACATAGCTGTTACTATATATCTAGTCCATTCCAAATTATAAGATGCTCTAAGTTTTCTCAAGTTGTTTATCTAGATATACAGTAACAACTATGTATCTAGGAAAAGTCAGAACGTCTTACAACTTGAAATTGATTAAGCACAATCTAAATTATAAGGGCTTAAACTATGTATCTAAACATATATATACACCTCTAGAAAAGTCAATGACTTACAACTTTGTAACGGATGGAGTTCCAAATAAATATATACAAGCACTATTACTAGCACAAGACACAGCTCGCACAACAGTACTATAAAAATCAATTTTAGAAAGCAAATCAAAATCTTTCTGACACAATCTATTTTACTATAATACGGTCCCATTTGGTGGCACTTCAAGGTGCTCTGGCTCTGGCTCCCACAATACTGTTGCATAAAGTGTTTTTACAACTGTAGATACTGTAGCAGATGCAAAAAAAACTCTGGCTCCCGCCCAAATGAACTAGGAAACAGGCGGCACCTAGCGGGACGGATTTGTTGCACCAATGTTATTTTGTCACGTCACGCGGATTGGCACAACCAAAAGAGTTAGGTTTAAAAAAACTGTCACACCCAAAATTTCCTATTTTGGGTTGTGCATGAAAAACACTAAATAAAATAAACAATTTCAATATTTCAATAAATTTATTAGATAAGTTAAGTAAGTTGCTGCTAATTTAAATATAGAAAATTGTGGTTTTAAATTTTTTTTATATTAATTTGATAATGTGGTGTTTGTGTGATACTTGTCTTTGGTGTTGGTGAGTGCTATTATTTTCAAAATATCATAGGACGACGTTTACTTTTCATCGGAAAACTTTTTGGCATTTTCTGCATTTAAAATTTCAATTTCCGTGAGCTTAATCTTTTTCCTTGGTCTCTTCATCAATCTTTTCATGAGTCCAAACTCATTTAGTTGAGTTACTTATCTTTCCAAGAGTCTCCATGATGTTTCCCGTGATTTTTCTGAGCTCCGGACTATTTTTCGCGGCCAAAGGTAATTCTAGATTTTCTAGAATTATTTTATTTGCGGAATTAAAATAATTCCGAAAATAAGAAATTCTGAAAAGTTTCCAAACCCTACAACTATATATATGTCGGCGTAGCTCTCGACGCCCTGATTTTAGAAGTACAACTCTTATCGCGAGCCGTCGCTCGTAGCTCCCTCTATCTCTCGCCGTATCTTATATATATATATATATATATATATATATATATATATATATATATATATATATATATATATATATATATGTATGTATACGTGCATGCAAGTGCAATACGTGCTGGCAGTCCTCAATTCCCTTCCCATATATGTAATTGTGAATCGTATTCGAGTTGGACATCGTCCTGCCGGCCAGTGCGCCGTATAAAAGGCGAAGCCATCGTCTTTTATGATGTGTATCTACTCCATCGGTTTTGCCCTAGCACTTGCCACCGCCGTACGCAACTTGCGTCGCCTCTGCTGGTGGAGTTCGACGGCCAGGACGTCGCCGAAGCCTGAAGTGTTCCGTATGTAGCTGGAGCTTCTCCATCAAGATATGTGCAAGGCTTCCAGAGTTTTCTGCCCACGATTCACGCTTCAAGGCCAGAGGAGCGCGGAGGAGTCTGACCACGTGAAGCACTCGTCGGATGCTAGCTTGCCGTCTCCTTTTTCCCCTCTGTTATCCTGATCGCCCTCTACACAAGGTGACACGGTGAGGATGCCACCGTGCATACCATCCTCTTTTCTTGATCTTACCTGCAAGTTCGCCGGACACCGTCCGTTATGCTTTGTGCTTTCAGATCCTTTCCGGCCCTGCACTCCATCGAGCCGAGCGTTCCCATCTGTGGCCAAAGCCCGAACTGCAGCCGCTGTTGCTGTGCCGAGTCCTGCATTGCTTCCGGCCAGAGCATGCACGAAGCAAACCACGGATGTCATGGTACGATTTGTGGGCGTTTTTCTTTAGAAAAACAAATCCCGAAATACAATAGAAATACGTATACACATACCATCTTGTTTAGGCCATATCTTCTACGTTTTAACTCTGTTTCGACCCGTTCAACTTGCGTTAGATTCATAACGACGTAATCTACGTGTTAGTAACAATGTTTATCATATATTTAGCTCTAGAATTTCATGATTTAAATACTACATTGATTAGTGTTTATGCAATTAATCCTATTAATTCGATTAATGATTACACAAACTTGTTTCTAAATAAAAGCAACGTAGAACAATATTGATCTTTCATGTTATCTTTCAACTTAAATACTATTAACTAAAAGTTGCATAGTTAACCATGAATCATATAAACTCAATTTCGATGCACTTTTATTAATATGTATTCGATGCCTCTTTGAATCAAAGTTAATTTAGTTTTATCTTTGGTCTTTTATAAATAATAAAATGTTAACTTGATTAACCACTACCCTTAATGTGTCTTTATTAGTTATAATTTGTTTAGTTAAACATGAAACATGTAATTAATTTGGTTAATATTTATTTAATGTCTTATTGGAATTGAAAGCAAGTTAGATTTATATATCGGTCTTCCTATAATTGTTTATAATCTGATTACTATCAACATTAAAACCTTACTAATATAACCCTACTTAGTCAACCTCAAGTCATAAATGCTTTTGTTTAGCCCTAGTCACATGATGTAGGTTTTCTAAGCTATGAATGTTTAAATAACTTAAATACTATGAAATGTTTATAAATAAGATGTAACTAAGTTTCACTCCGGCTTTATAATTGGATTAATTCAACTGTAGCATATTTCTTTGAAATGTCTATCGCCTTATTTTATTAAGTAAATTGAAATCAAGCATATAGTCTGTATTCTTTGTTTTGATGCAAACCTCTCGATAGTCGCGTGTCCTCTTTGACGGTAGTTCTGTTTTCCGTCGTTCTTTTGTTCTTGCGATCATAGCAACGTACCGTATTGTTTAGTGCGCTCTCTTTTAAAACGTTTCTTTTGTTTGATGCATGTTCTTAGATGTGTGTATTGTTTGTCTGTTGGTGTTGCCTGGTTGCTGCGAGTAGAGGAAGCGTGGTTTCATTAGCATTGGAGGCTGGAAGCTACAAAAGAGAAGACCGAAGAATTTCTACGTGCAATTGCCTTGAGTGGAAAGCAAGCATAAAGGCAAGTATAACATGGGACCATCCTTGTTGTCCTATTCACTGAAATTATCATACATATGCATGTGTCTTCCTTGACAACCTTAGAGATTATAACTTAGTGATTGCTACCTTGATTCCTTGTCAACCTTGGGGATGCATTTGGGTAGCTATTGCTAGTGCTTAATTATGAACAATGATCTTGTAATTTGACTAATGGATTAAGCAGCCAACCATTTAAAGATGATTTTATTACTGTTGAAAAGGGGGCTAGAGCAAGGGGTTATATTGTTGCTCTGGTTTCTCTCCATAAGGACTTATCTGTACGTGATCATCCGGGATTGACAGTACAGCTGTGAGGGCTATATGGCTCTGGCTCTAGTTGTTTAAGAGACCTTTTCTAGCTTGTTAGTGGTTACCGAAAGGCGCAAGAGGGGTCATGTCTAGTATGGTCTTGGCCTACCAAGGTGGGTGCAGTCTTTTGTAAGTCGCCCCTTGGAGGGAGGTTCATGCTTTCCAATTGAGAATCCTTAGCGGCCCTAACTTGTTAGACGAACTTTTGAATGGCTTTATATGGTTTTCAGTGTTTTGGGAGTAATTAACCCATGCATTTGGAAATCATGACTCACAGTGAAAGTGTACACCTCTGCGCAGAGTTAAAAACTGGTATACTAGCCGTGCCCACGGATACGGGCGGCCTTGGAACATCTACAGATAGATGATCACCATTGTTATATCATGTTTTATTTACTGTTGATTATTATTATGCTCATGTTAATGCTATTCATTATCCTTATTACAATTGATCATTGGTTCATTAATGGGAAGTGGATTATCTTGATGCTACTCAATTGCTAATTATATGATGATTAAAAGCTAAACGCAGTCAAACAGTGTCTAGCCTTTTTGAGCCTCATGAACCCTATGTTATACTTGTTGAGTTCGACATGGACTCACTCTTGCTATTTCCCCAACACCCCAGTGTGTAGTAAGGTGTTGTTCAGAAGAAGGATAAAGATGTAGTGGAGTTTCCAGAAGTCTTTCAGAAGTGTTTGGCATACGGATCCACCAGTCAGCCGTCCCTGAGAAGAATGGAGCCTGAAGTTTAGTCACCGTTCCGCGATACTCTGATGTAAGTGTTAATATAGCTATGTATACGTTATATAATAACATTGTTTCTGATACTTTTTCATTCTGGCATATGTGTGGACTTCCTGGGCACACATATGATTAGCCTGGTTTTGTTCTTTAGAAAACCGGGTGTGACAAAAACTAAAATAGATTATTTTTAAAATATTAATTTAAAATGTATTAAAATAAAAAATCCCCTCCAATCAAATACTCCTACTTGATAGCGTTGACTTTATGGTATTCAAGATACAAACCCCTGTTTTGTGTTTGGATATGGCGGGAACATCTATGAATAAAAAATTATGAAAGTACTTTATATAAGATATTTTTTATTTTTGTTTTGGCAACTCATTGCAAATGATTTTCAGCAATACCAATCTACCTTTAGATAGATCTCAAACAGGCTTTTGTTTATATAGGTGGCACGGTCTAAACAAATTTCAGACGGTTGTCTAGGTTTTTATTTTATTTTACAGTCTGTGATTCACTAGAAACAACATTGATTCATATTCCGCAGCAGCCATATCATTGACCCTCTTCAGCAGATAGTAGATATAAAACAACTGGTTATGCACTTTTTTACCCGTTTTGTACATTTGTTTTTTTTATTAAGATTGACTACTTTTGTTGTAATGTATGTATTTCCATTAGACAATCATTGTACGTTATCGTCAATTCCACTATTACTGCACACAAAAAGGATAGTTGGCTAAGGATAGATTGACGCATATGTAGAAAGGGAATGGGAGTTCGTTGCTTGTCGATCTGTGCTTTGCCGAAAGTGCACTGCAATGTGTTGGTTTCTCACTTGAGATCGAATACATTGCTCACAAAGGTGAAAAGGAAAGGATTGCAATAATAACCTACTCGGCTACTCTATTTGTCTTGTAATATAGTGCATTCTAGTAATTTTAAGATAAATTATAGATAACATAAAAGACGCATGTACTCTCATTTTATTTTATAATTAGACGCTATCATCAACATAATTAATGATGATTGGTTGATAAATGGAAAATATTTAATGTAAAATTGGTTTTTGTCATCTAGAATGCATTATATTTGAGAACAAATTTTAAATGCTAAAATGCACTATATTACAGGATGGAGGGAGTACCCCATTTATCAACAAAGGAAAAAAAACACCACATTTATTACTAACTCCTAGTATAAGCATGCATAAATTTTGTTTTCGAGAAAATAAGAATCTACCTTTTTTATCTTACTCTTGCAAGTAGTACAGTAGATTTATACATCAAACATTATTTTTTTAAGAAAAAAAACTATAGTTATAAAATTTTCCCAAGATCTTCAGACCTGTTTTATTTTTGTTGGGACAAAAACAGATATAAAAGATTAGGCAATAAGCTAGCGCCTTTTTAATTTGCTTGATTGCTCCAGCAACATTGCAAACAGCTAGTTGCATTTTGCGAAACCTCAACCAGCCCACCCAAGAAGAACAAGAAGTTGAAAGGCTTGGAAATGCATCATGGATGAACAGAAACCTTGCCTTTGTGTCGTCTTACTCCTTTCCATGGAGCATTGCTTTATAGAACCACAAAAGTCCACTAGCCGATAAACACGGCACCTGTGCTGCAAAGAAGAGTACTTTGGACTGGTGACACTTTTGACCTTTTCTTCTTTTCTTCGGCCGTGTTTAGATCGTCGAATCGGGCGCCCGATTTACTGTGCTGATTTACTGTAGCTTTTTATTTTTATTTGGTAATAATTGTCCAAACTTTGATTAATTGGGCTCAAAATGTTTGTCTCGCAAAGTACAATAAAACTGTGCAATTAGTTTTTGATTTCATCTACATTTAGTACTCCATATATATGTCGATATTTTAATGTGATAGGGAACCTTCTTTTTGCATAGTGGAATTTGGAGGTAAATTTGGGTATCTAAACAAGGCCTTCCTTTCATACTTCAGGAGTTTGAATTAAAGCGTGTTTGTTCACTGATGATAGAAATACTAAATGTGCACAGTGCAGGAGTTCTATTGGAAACAAACTTGAGTGCCACAAAAAGGTTCATATGTCTATTAGTGCAGAGTACGATTATTACTCTAAACTGAAACGAATGACAATCGACAGGTCTCTTGGGTCAGTTCCGAAATCTGAATTGGCAGCTAAACCAACGTCTGCAACCTCTTCTGCCGTTTTTCCTCGTGGTCGTGGATAATGCATGTGGCTCTTGAAAATGTGACGTGAACAACAGGTTTCTTACTCCTTTTGTAATCTCTTACCTCGCAAATCTTGTATGTCTGAACCACTGACATTTTATATATATAAAAAAGAAGAAGTTCAAAAAATTCTGAATCGGCTGTGCCACGTCCAGGGCTTCTGGGAGCCAACCCGGGGTCTCTCCTTTCCAATCCTAGCACTTTTTTTAACCGAACTGGATGATGGTGTCAAGTGCACAAGGCACAGCGGCACAAGTTTCACCGGCGCCAAATCTTCTGCATTTGGTCTTTTAATCTCTAATCTTTGTTTTATGCTGCTCTGAGCTCATGTCTTCATGATGGCAAGCAAGTTACCTTTATCTTTTGGTGCATGCCTGCAAGGATGAATCAGCTCTAAGAAACATGCATGATGAACAATCTCTGTTTAGTGTCGATCTAGTCTCCTATACTAGTATTTTTTTTCTCGAAAACACGGCAAAAGTTTTATCGCAGATTTTATTAGACGAGAAAAAAAATATAAGAACACAAATACCATCCTGCCCTCCTCCTCTAATATTACCCAATTTATATTTAGTAAGAAACGTGTTAGTGTTTTTTTTATTACAACACGAGATGTCAATGTTTGAATGACGGTAAATAAATGAATTTGATGCATGAGAATACGAATAGTACACCAGAGTAGGTTTTTTTTTCAGCCTGAGCAAAGGGTTTTTATTCGAAATAACCTTTGTTCCTAGGGGTTAATCACGAAAGTGACACTAAACTCTTCCGTCTTCAGTTCAGAGCTCCCAAGTTTCAGATTATTCCTTTCTTCTCAGCGCCATCGCTTGATTCCTTGCGATCCCAAGATGGCATCACCGCCGATTCCCAGCTACTAATCCTCTCCTTGCTCCCCTCTCCCCGCCGCCGAGCCTACTCTCTCCGTTTTCGGAGCCGCCGTCCCTCGCGGACCAGTTTGATCCGAGTCGGCGCCCCTGCCGTGCCGGGATCCGCGAGAGAACCGCCTGCCCTCCGTGTTCTTGCGGAGTTGCGGGCGGGGGACTAGCTGGCTTTGGAATTTTTGTTCCGGGGGGCTCATGGGCGCAATGGGGCTGCTTGGGTGAACTAGAGATTGCTTCTGTGGAGTCAGTGAGCGTGGCGGAGGCGGAGCTGTGGAAGGGAGGATGCAGGGGAAGGCACAGCTCTCGGATTCCAACAGGCGGATCATGGAGCTTGACGCGCCGCCCCGGCGGGTGTACCAGGCGTGGAAAGGCAGCAATGTGAGGGTTTCTCTCTCTCTCGGTCTGGTTTCTGATTCTGCAATTTTTCTTAAGATGGGTCATGGGCTCATGGCTACTTGTCCTTGTTGGTTTTTAGTAGCATCAGGGAATTATGTGGAAAAAAAGAATCGTGCTTTCTGTTGCCTTGAGTCAGTAGGTGGAGACATAGGCTGTTGAAATCTTGGTGTTACTAGTTTGGAATTAATTGTAATGGCAGCATAAGCATCCAAAAGCTATTGAAGACATTCTAGTCTAGTGCTGTTTAGTGTTTGCTGATGCGTGTTATATTGGCCATTTGGCATAGAAGTAGTGGTTCTTGTTTATTTAGAGATTTTTATGATAATGGGCTGATATCCTCACTGAAGCAGCTAGTTTAGGAACATGTCAAAGACAATGACTATATGGCATTGATTTGCTACATGACACAAATACAGGAATAAGAGAAAATTTGAGAAGTTGAGAGGGATTTTGGAATAATGTAATGCTAAGTTTCAGTTGAGGCATAATTTGCAATTTAGAATACTGCTACTTTCTGCTATTATGTTTCAAATTCCATATGTTCTCCTTTGGGGGGAACCATACTCTTATATTCGCGGTTTTGTGCATATATTGCATGTTGTTTCTTTGCGGAAAGATAATCTAGAACCCATCAGCATGAACTTTTATTATGTAACCATCATGTACATCTTCACCATGATTGAATTGTGCTGGCTACTAACATAATAGTTGAAAAGATACCAAACTTTAAAAGCTTATGTTTTTACTTTTCAAACAATTCAAAGCGCTACCTTCTCCTTAACGTGTCTTGGAATAAACTCATGTTTTTCACCCATTTCCCTTCTCTGTTCTTGCAGTTATTTTTCCTTGGAGGGAGACTTATCTTTGGCCCAGATGTGAGGTCACTTGTGCTCACAGTATGTTTGATTGTAGTCCCAGTGATCTTCTTTGCTGCCGCCGTTTGTCCACAGCTTGGTCATGAGTTCCATAGCCAAATTGGAGGTTGGGTGGCATCTGTGGCTATCATCTTTACAGTATATGTAAGTTTATGAGCTATGTACACTCAGTCTGTTACAAACTGATCTGTATCTTTTTCTCCTCAATTTGTCAGATTTTGAAATGCGAAGTTATGCATTTGAAATTTTTAGTCATCTTTTGGGAACAAGAAGTTTCTGCATTTGCTTTTATTATGTTAAGTTATACCACAATTGCATTGGGGAGAATGGTCATAGGCTCATAGCCATTATGCATATAGATACTGAAGTAGAATGACTATAGTGTCTGCAACTTGGTAAAGTTGACAGGATGACTGATCTACTGTTGTTCTTGTTCTTCAGATTCTTGTTGTTCTACTTCTCACATCTGGCCATGATCCTGGAATTGTTCCTCGAAGCGCTCATCCCCCAGAGCCTGAAGACATTGATGAATCCTCCAACTTACCAGATTGGCCGGGTGGTCAACAAGGTTCGGCAGGTTTACCATTTACCAGGGATGTTCTTGTCAATGGTGTTTCAGTCAAGGTCAAATATTGCCATACATGCATGCTTTATCGTCCGCCAAGGTGCTCCCATTGCTCAATCTGCAACAACTGTGTAGAACGTTTTGATCACCACTGTCCTTGGGTAGGCCAGTGCATTGGCAAGGTAAAGAAATGAAGTGACAAGTAATCATTCTTACAGTCATATAATAAATGCACCATATAATAAATATAATATTTTTAGAATGCTGTGGCAGCAGTCACTTTCCAGTCATGCTAAAATCTGAATGATGTACTGGAAAGGAGACACAGGAGGGAATGGGGGATATATGTAGTTATATGTTTTCTCCTAATGGTGCTCTCAATATGGATCTGTGATTAATTAATTCTAATAACTGTGGATGTTACTCATCATGCCTCATATTCTCTTTTCTTGCAGAGGAACTACCGATTCTTCTTCATGTTTGTGTTTTCGACTACTCTACTATGCATATATGTGTTTGCATTCTGCTGGGTCAATCTCAGGAGAATTATGGACATGCATCAATGTAAAATTGGTAGAGCGCTTTTGAAGTATCCTATCACCGCTCTTCTCATCCTATACACATTTATTGCTGTGTGGTTTGTAGGAGGATTGACCTCATTCCACCTCTATTTGATTTCTACAAATCAGGTAAGACTATTCTCGAGTAACTGGAGTAACAATTAATTTTCTTTGCAGTTTATTAGCAAGCTAGCAGATTGAAGTCTCATGAAAAAAAAAATGTTTTTCAGACTACTTATGAGAACTTCAGATACCACTATGACCGGAGAACAAATCCTTACAACCTTGGAGTGGGCCGGAATTTCGTCGACGTCTTGTTTTCAAGGGTACCCAGCTCAAAACACAATTTCAGAGCAAAAGTTAAGGATGATTCTTCAGCCTTCACGTCATCCCTCAGTATGGGACGGGTTCTAAGTCCGCCCAAGATGAGCGTGGACCTCGAGATGGGCATGAAAAGGCAAGCGGTGGCTGCAGAGGACTTGGAAGACTTGCACAGCCAGATCGGCAGTGCTATGGGGCTGGAGAGATGTGGCACTGAACCGCCGCATTTTGTTGGTCGAAAGGGCTGCTCTGAGATGTCGTCTGACATAGAGGCATTCGCAGAAGAGTTTGGCATGGAACGTGGTTTCAATGAGAGGAAAAAGATTGAGAGACGCACAAATGATGATTCATAGGAAGTTTCTGCAGTAAAAGCTCGCAAAGAAGAAAGGGAAGTAGAACAAAGTGGTAGAGTGAATCAACAGGTATTTGTTAGTTTAATTTGTCTGTAATCTGTAGTCGAGAGTTAAGTTATAGGTAATAGATGTTCATTAAAAATATAGAAACGATGAATCCATATTTGGTTTGGACGTTCTTAGTTCATGTGATGTATTGTACTTGTGGTGTGGCAGCTTCTGATTTTGTTGAAGCTGTAATTTGTAACATTAACTTGGCTAGTGCATTCATTTCATCGATCAAATTTCATGCACTTTTGTTTGCTAGCCTTTTAGATAGAAAAAAACGGGTGTTTTTCCATGATGTTTTGATAAATTCATTGCACATGTTGGGAAATGCTGCAGATTCCGATGCTGCTTGAGAAGAGAGATTATTTGTGCATCATTTTCACAGATTCCAATTGTAGGTTTTTTGAACTTTGTTTTGGCTTAACATTACTTTTGCAATTCCTGTTTCACTAGGATCATTCCCATGCGTTGCCCGGAAACAAAATAATACCCGACAACCTTAGCACAGACAGAGCAACGACCACAGTCAAGGTCAAGAAACATGTGCAACTTTAGTATCACCTCATCGCACAATTCAAGGGAATGCAAGTAAAAAGCAAATGTTACACAACGCCTTCGGATTCCTCAAAGTAACTTGCAAAGTTGAATGTTACAACTTAAAACCTAGGCGCATTTAGGTTGGGTTGAGCCCGATGAAGTGCCCCCTGGTTAATATATATGAGAACACGATCACCACGTAAACATCGAGTCTTGATTACTACAATAAAATTATGTTACATGTAATCATTGTTCTAATAACACTGTATACTCAGACCACAATAATAACACAGGGTGTGTTTAGTTCGCGATTTTTTTTTGGTTTTGGCTACTGTAGCATTTTCGTTTGTATTTGTCAATTAGTGTCCAATTATGGACTAATTAGGCTCAAAAGATTCATCTCGTGGTTTTCTACCAAACTATGTAATTAATTTTTTTCGTCTACGTTTAATACTCCATGCATGTGTCCAAACATTCGATGTGACGAGAAATCTTAAAAAAAATTTAGAACTAAACATGGCCACAGTATACTTAGACCACAATTGCCATGTAGCGCCACCGTTAGCAAGTTCATTGTTCTTAGATTGCATAGCGACCTCCGTTGGCTTTGTATCAAAAGGTCTAGGGTTGCTCCAACGTATGACGCTCATCATCTGCAGGTTTCAGGGAACAATGTGTCAACCAATGCATAAGTCTATAGGTGATAAAAATTGCAATAAACAATCACGCACACTTTTATGTAGTCTAGGTGATTGAAATTCCAGTAAATAATTCATTAGCATATTCTTTCAGACTGAGAGGAAATTCAAGTCATATATATGTATGTATCAAACTGATAGATGTGTTACTTGTGTGCTATTTTTTCCATCTTGCCTCAGCATCAACCTCAAAGAAAAACCCACCAAAGATCGGATGATGATACACAATCTCAATCATTGATAGCCCACAAAAAACCTTCATCACATCTCTCCAATCTAAACCTTCAGCTCATCACTGCCATGGCGTAGGTCAGTACCATCACTTCACAGAGTATAGCAATAAGAAAAGTGGTATAGGAAAATCAGTGATTATATTAATAAAATTGTGAATTTTGTATAGAAAATTATCATGGGAATCAAAATAACATTAGTCAACAAGGACTATCTCCATCACTCCATACAAGCAAGCAGTAAAGAAATGTTGTCATGGCAACTCTAAGAAAACAAATATATAACTGTGGCAATGACATTTTTTTATTAATGTAGGGTAATGTCATGTAACCTTGAAAATTTAGACATTCATAATTGGACACATTTAAGCTACACACTGGCTGAACATTAAAAATTGTTTAAGGATTATAAAAAAATAGACATTCATAATTGGATACATTTATGCTATGCCCAAGTATTTTTAATCCAAAGAACATGAGTAGCAATTGCAAAACATAACCTACAACAATTGTGATAAAAACCTGCATGGTAGCAAGAGTAAGGTAAGATGAATTATATTAATACCCACTCTGGCTTGAATATGAAAATAATACCATTTGAAAAATTAAACAAAGCTTTAGTATTTTACATTCCCTTCTGAGTTGAAGTTGAACTTTAATGTGAACCATCTCAATCCTACATCAACAAGAGGAGGTAGTGCAAGAAGGTCCCTAGCATGCATGAATAAGACAAAGGCAATATTTGATATTTCAGATAGAGATCAATGGATTTGAACAAGTAACCTATATCTTTTGAAATGTGAACATATATGCTTCTGAATGTTTCTCAAGGTGTCAGGAAATAAAAGTTGTTTCTAGCTAGAGAGCATCTCCAAGAGTTTGGCAATTTTCATTTGGCAAATCTTGTGTTTTGCCAAGTTGTAAAAAGATATGCCAAGTAAAAAAACAGTCTCTCTCCAAGAGTTTGGTATAATTCACTTGTCAAACCCAGATCTAACTTACATCAGGAACCCTGATGGAGAAACAAAATTATGTTTATGCCCTTCCACCTCTTAAAAACTTACATCAGGAACCCTGAGAGAGAAACAAAATTATTTTTGTGCCCTTCCACATCTCTCGTACATACGGATGCCAAGTCCGCTCCGCGCGCGCATATTTGCGCGTGCGAGGCCGGTGGATGGCAAGTTGCCAAGAATGCCAACCTCATTTGCCAAGCTGTTGGAACCCAAATTTTCTCATTTTGCCAAAATTGAAAGGATGCCAATCTCATTTGGCAAACTCTTGGAGATGCTCTTACTATGCTGATAAGAGAAAAGATTCTAAACTAATGGCAATTGAAATTTGTCAGTTGGGTATTTGACTCACACTTCTTGAAGAATCTTAGTAACTTTACTGCCAGCCCACTCATTGACATTAGTTTAATGGATCTGCCTTCCACTCATCAGGTGTGCTCCATAGCTTCGAGCCGAGGATGCGGGCACCAGCACGACAATTAAGTAAATGTAAAATCACCTCTGCCTTAGTTTTGCTACTAAAATGAGCATTAAAAATTATATGGATAATCTCCAATGTTACAAAAAGAGCACAAAAGTCAAAAACTGAATATAGCATGACAAAAAAGGATTAATGCCCAATGTTTTTACAGCCGGTAATAAAAATGAATGGTCCTAAAATGATTAGTGGCATATACTGGCTATTGGCTATATGACAAAAGCACATTATGGAAATTACTATCCAAAAAAGCAGTATTAATGTTAGTGCAATGAGACATCTTGCCAATAGCAGTAGTAGTATTAGTGGTATTACCATTGGTAGTGTCAGTAGTAGTAGAATTAGCAGAAGTCTGTTTTTTTTCCCTAGCAGTATTATAAGTAGCAGGCTTTCATGTAAGTTTACCATTAGTACTAAAAATGTGGATTGGTAGGGAAAATGGATTTTATTGACAATAAATGCAGGCGACTGTTATGGTAGTACTAAGAACTACTCCCTCCATTCCAAATTATAAGACATTCCAAGAATATTGGAGAGTCAAAGCATCTTAAGTTTGACCAAAATTATAGAGAAAATTATAAAAATTTATAACATCAAATAAGTATACTATGAAAATATAATTAATAAAGAATCTAATGATACTTAATTGGTGTCATAAATATTATTATCTTATCATATAAATTTGGTCAAACTTGAGATCCTTTGACTCTCCAAGATTCTTGGAATGCCTTATAATTCGGGATGGAGGGAGTAATCAGCAATACCAAAATCAAGAGATCCGCCACCAAGCCTGTCGTGGAACCCATCAAAAGCACAAGACTTCGGGATCCACTTAAGCAGTATGATGCTCCTATTTACCTATAGGCAGCCTGTGCTGATTTCTGCACATAACCATGCATGTCAATGAAATAAAAAGAATACATATTAACTTGAGCAATCTAGAATTATAAACTACCCGTTGAGCATAAAGAAGAAACTCTGCTTGTCACTCTGTCTCACCAAACTGAATGCTTGTGTTAGTATCTGAAACTAAATTAGCATTTATTTTTGTTATTTCCTGAAACTAAGTAAGCAATCCTTGTGTCCAATTATTCTCTATACTTAGTCCACAGAGAGTAAAGATCATTTAGATTTCCACTGCTGCATTTCATAGTGGAAGGCATTGCAGACTCATAATAGTAACTTTCAGTCCACTGGATAGATGATAATTTCATCCACCAGCGACCATATAAGATGACTTAAATCACAGGTTCAGTAGAAAAGAAAGGGACAAAAAGGGACGGGTGCCAGAGTCATGCTAATCGATTATAGTAAAACCACCACTAATGGACACCCAGAATATTCCAAGGATTGCTGCATCTTTAGATGAAGAACTCTTGAGACATGACCACGCACTAGCGCACACGACCTAGCGAAGCAACGCACCATGACAACGGCGTGGATCCAGTAAAGGACATTGAGTTTGTAGGCATAATACTTGCATACACTTGCAATTAGATGAGATCAGACTCGAATATCAAATGCTCGGGTCCGCAAAGGGTGGGCATACCTGTTGGATTCTCATCGTAGGTGAAGGGCCTGATGAGGATCTAGCGAAGTGACCGACGAAGACAAGAGCTCTTGGAGTGTGACGGTGGCGGCGCGAAGCGGCGGCGGCGGAGACCTGAGCACCTAGCACGACGGGCAGGGGCAGTCCGGCAGCGTCAGTGTGAGGGAGTGAAGACGTGTCGCGCTGTTGACCGGCAGCGTTGGCGCGAGAGACGGCGGCGTGGGTCGCGATGGTGTGGGGACGTGATTGGAGGGTGCGATCTCGCGATTTGAAGGGAGCGTTGGAGGAGGAGATTGCGTGCAGCGATCGAGCGTGCAGAAGTGCTGGGCGTGGTCTGGGAGCGAGTGCGTGTGCGGAATTGCCGGGCGGGGGCTGGGAGCGCGCGACACTAGATAGCCACGTGGATGGAACAATTTTAGATGTTTTAGTCGTAGAGATAGAGAAATAGCAAAGTCATATCTACATAGCTCAAGATGAAGATAGTTGTACCCAGTTGAGTTGTTGAATTGTCCAAAATTTTCTAGAATGCCAAAGCATGAACTAAAACCCAAGTTGGTACAGGCAACAACAACTAAACGGCCCACATGGAGGCAAACATACCATTCTTTTTCAGTTGATAGCAAAAATAAAAATATAAATATAAATAAATAAAATTAGCCAACCAGATCATCATCCATCATAGATAGGTTTCTAGTCTAAATGACAGCGGGCATGACTCTTTTATGTTGTAACGGCAAACAAATTACCAGATGGGCTCTTCTATGGCTGCATGGAAGAGGCAACGGCACTGGATACGTTTGCCGGGACGTACGAGCGAGTGGAAGCGATGAGATTGGCAGCGGCGGACTTGTAGGCGGCTACGACAGCCTCCGCCTCGACGTCTGCAGCGGTGCGCTCGGGCTCCAACTGAGCGTCTGCACGTGGCAACGCACCCTGGCGTCACGCGTGCGCCGCAACGGTGCCGGATGTTGAGCGACGGGAGGAACGCCTCTGCGGCGGTGAGGCCCGAGGAGGCGGTAGAGTGCGCGGCGGCGGCGGCCGTTCCTCGCCGGACTTGTGCAGTTGGACGGGGCAAGGCCTGGCCGGTCGGCCGTTTTTAACCGGTTCCTCCCCTCTTCTGAGACGGAGCCAGGGCGGAGTCGTCGCCGCTGGCGAGGCCCGAGGGTGGTCTTTCCGCACCGAGTTGCTGCGGCCTGGCTGACTCGGTGGCGGCAGCGAGGACAAGTAGGTGACGGCGGGATGAGTAGGCAAGGGCACTGGGGAACGGCCTGGTTTTGAAAAGACGGAGCGATGCGGAGAAGGGTACGGGGATTGCCGGATTGGGGGAGGTGGGCGGCGAGCACAACGAATGACTGGGGAGCTCTGGCTGCGACGGATCGACGGACTGGGGGAGGGGGAACCGGAGATTGCGGAGTTTGCCGGGGAGCCATCGCGCGTGCGGAAGTGCCATTGCGCTGATTGGGGAGGGAAGCGAGCGCGTGTGAGGAAGTGCCGAGCGCGGGCGGGGAGCGAGCGTGTGCAGATTTGCCAGGCGGGGCTGGGAGCGCGACACCATATCGTCCCGTGTATGGAATACTTTTAGATGTTTTAGTTGTAGAGATAGAGATTTTGTGCAAACTGTAGAGGTGTATCATGTTCTGAAACCGCGCACTCCCAATCGGGTTCCGCCCACCGTCACCGCACGCGACGCTCTGCGCCCAGGAGTGCACCGCACCTGCCCAGGGGTCACGCCCACCGGTCGGCGCTCAACCTTCACCGTCCCTGCCGCGCTGGAGTCCATGTGCACCTGTTCAAGAACTGATTCCAAATCGACGAGCGCAGCATGACGACATTGGTGGGCATCTATGCCAACTGCGGAAGACTGGAGGATGCACGGAAGGTGTTTGACAGAATGGTTGTGAAGGATGCTCAGCTGTGGAACACGATGATCGCAGTGTACATGGCAGTTGGCGAGGCAGATGAGGTTGCAGAGGTGGCTGAGTGTTGTGTGTGCACCGCCATGATCTCTGGGTGCATATGCAAGGACTGTCAATTTGGATGGTGCCAGGGCTGTGTCTGTGTTTGATGGGATGAGAGAGCTGGTTGCTGCAACACGGAACAAGCACAGGAAGGCAATAGAAATGCAAATGCATGCTGGCATTTGGGGTGCTTTGTTAAGTGCATGTCGGACTTACTCTGAATGTGGAGATTGCGGAGGTCTCAGCAAAGCACCTTCTCAAGTTGGAGCCAGATAATGTAAGAAATTTATGTCCTGCTATCAAATATAAGTGCAAATGCAAGGAAATGGGGTGGAGTCAACAAGGTATGAGCCATCATGAGGACATATAGGGATGAGGAAGGAAGCCACCTGGGTGGAGCAAATTGATGTTGAAGGACATATTAAAGAGTTTATGACCAATGAGCCTCATGACAGCGTGTTGGAATTTGTCTTGGAGCTATTAAATTTGGAGCTCAAATACTATGGTTACCACCCCAATTATAGAGGTCGGGTGAAGAATTGAACATGCATTGGATCATCTAGTATCAACGTTAGACATTTCTATTTTCTGCACAACAAAAATATTGAAAATGAAGGTGAAGAGCCAAGCTTCCTCATATCATAAATGAGGCATCTCCATATTGGACTACCTAGACCTGCTGCTGTGCTGCATGGCATAGAAGATAGAACTGAGATACCACCCAAATTCTACATAGAAACAAGCATATGAGTATCCAATTTTACTTCGACCCATTTCTCAGCTCATGGTGTCATATCACAAAACTATTGTATGCAGCCTACATGAGTCATCTGAAATCTTGTCAGTCTCCAGGATTAATGCAACCTTATTTATTTTACCCAAATGGGCTCTGCACATTTGATGATCCATAAACATAAGTAAGTGTGGGAGATATTTGAAATTTGAAAGCAAAACTGTAAGGACAAACCAGCACATATTCTCATGGCACCATATCTTATATTCTTATCAGAAGCATTGGCTATTATTGCACACGTGAAATATGGAAGTCTGCGGAAGAATGTCAAACAAGGGTTGGTTCATGAACTTTTCTGCGTGCCATGAGGCTTTGCTTCATCTTGTATTCTGTTGGCTCTTGCTCTCTGCCAGGGTTAGGTCAACTGTGTAGTCTGCTTGTGATAGCAACCAGCCTGAAGCTTTGGCAGAATCTTCAAAAGCATTATCAAGTTGGAATTCTTTTGGATGCCTCATGCTGCTTCTACCTGAAAGCTATCTTATCCAAATCTTCTGTAGTTACTTTCTAGATACTATCTAACTCATTTCTTGGTTTTTTTTTCCTCTGCCTTTAGTGCTAACATTCATACTCTTTTTGTATCACCACATATGTTAAAAAACTGAACTAGTTATTTCAGGATGCAAATTTTATACACGAAAAGCATTACAGAGGGATGCAAATAATTGTCATCCTGGAGTTTTTATAGTGTTTGATATTTGTTACTAACACGTAAGGTTTTGTGTTTTACAGGCAATTATGAAGAAATGATGGGGAATTCAGAATCACATTTCAGATCATTGGAACTCTGTATATATGTTCAATAAATAATTATGCTTGGCAAGTCATGCTGGTGTTCCTTGGCGTGGTCCAAAGTCCAAGCTTCTAAAGCAACATGGCTCCAGGCCGCGGCGCAACTAGGAAAAAAGATGTGGAAGAATCTGAACACCTCTGCAATTTCACATGACTCACTTGATTTGGCGGGCTCTATTAGCATCCTTTATTGCCTATATAAACCGACGCATTGCCATGGGTTTCCTCTCAGACAAGAAGTGATCGTCAAGGAGTTTTCTCCTTTTCTCCCTCAAAGGCCTCCAAGCGGAGGACTTTGAGGCAGAAGAAGAGCATACTTCTTTGTAATATATCATCAACCATTTTGTAGTTGTAGGCTTGTAGCCATTGATCGCTGAGTTGCAAACCAGGCAACATAACCGGGGCTTCATGTGTACAGTGTACGTCCTCCGTTAATAACACAGCTCAAGAGATGACTGTTTTGAAATGGGTATAAACATTTTTTTTGTCAAGATCTTAACAAGTTTATGCGATTTCTCTTCACCCCTTTTAAATGAAAAACACCATAAACTTCTCTCGCAAAATAGAAAGATAACTTGATTTGTGCAATTGTGTTCACAAAATTTATCCTTTCACGTGCTCATACTTCCAAAGTTTTGGGCTGTCCTTTGGCCCAGCTAGCTTGTAGCCCATATGTGCTAGTAGCCTGGCAGCTCCGACGCTGCTTGCGGCGGCCCATGGCAAGGCCGACAACTAGAGAACAGGCCAGCGTGCTTGAAGGAAGGGAGGACCAGAGGTCGAGACTCCAGAGCCTAGATGGTGGGTCCCTCCCTCCCTTCCTCAACTGCTTGCTGCTAGCGTTCTGTTCGATTCACCATCCCCATCCCCTCTGGCTCTAGCTAACCCTAACACCACGATCTACGGCACGGGGGCAGCCAGCGGCGTAGCGCCAGACTTGTTGCTTTCTTCGTGAGCCCGTGTAGCACTTGCCGTCCGCCCACCCACGGATCAAGAGGCACCGAGCCATCGCGTGGGTGGCCGCTGTGAGCAGCTGCGCCTGCGCTGCTACAAGGACTGCAGGCAAGGGGGAGCCGAGCAGCCGCATAACAGAAAAAGGTAGTATATATCCTTTTGTTTCTTCTGGTGGTGCTGTTTGTTGAAATTGGCAATTGAGAATGTTTGTGTAACGAGCTGAGTTCATAACTAGTCTCATCTCCTTAATATGGTCGAAGTAGTGTTTCTTGCTGGCCTGATTTTGGCAATCACACGGAGAAATGTAGCAGCAATGTATCTATCAACGATGAAGTTCTAGTCACATACATGCATGTCCGTGCCTAATGCTCTTGCACACAATAGTTCTTTTCTGTTTTGAGTTTAGCTTTGAGGGTGGCATGGGGTTCACTCTTGTTGTGGAAAGACTACTAAGAGTAATTAGTGTAGATGTATACCACCCACAGACAAATGGTCAGACAGAGAGGGTTAATTAGATTTTGGAGGATATGCTTCGAGCTTGTGTCTTGAAGTATGGGTCTGATTGGGAGAAAAGTTTGTCCCACGCAGAGTTCTCATACAACAACAGCTACCAGGCTAGTCTCAAGATGTCACCGTTCGAGGCTTTGTATGGCAGAAAGTGTAGAACCTCTCTGATGTGGTCAGAGGTAGGAAAGAGATCATTCTTTGGCCCCTCAAAGATCAAAGATGCCGAGGAAGGAGTTGCCCAAGTGCGAGAAAACCTGAGGATTGCCCAAAGCCGACAGAAGAGTTATGCAGATAACCATTGGAGAGACCTCGAGTTTCAGGTTGGGGACTATGTCTATCTCAAAGTCTCCCCACTCCGAGGCAGATTTCATGTGAAAGGAAAGTTGGCACCTAGGTACGTGGGACCTTACAGGATTTGCCAGAGGATTGGCAAGTTGGCATACAAGGTAGAGTTGCCCGAGGAGTTGACAGGAGTACACCCAGTGTTTCACGTGTCTCAGCTACGCAAGTGCTTGCAGTTGCTAGAGCAAGAGGTATACACAGATGCACTGGATATCCAGGACACCCTGGAGTACAAGGAGCATCCGATCCGGATACTAGACAGAGCTGAGAAGGAGACTAGAAGCACCGTGATACCCATGTGCAAGGTTCAGTGGAGCAACCACACAGAACGGGAAGCTACATGGGAGAAAGAGTCCAAACTCCGGATGCTTTACCCCTACCTCTTCGAAAGGTATGTCACACCTTAAATCTCGGGACGAGATTTCAGTGAGGGGGGAGGGCTGTAACAACCCAGAAATTCTAGTAAACAAAAATCACAACTACAAATTTTTTTTCTAAAATAACCTATGTATGGTGAGGTGTCATGTAGGAAACCTACCCTAGTTGCACAAGTAGCACCTAGTCTAGTTAATTACATATTGCATTTAATTATATATTCATGAGTTGCTTCTTATGATCTTTGTATTGATAATTAAAATTAGTCATATTTATTTAATGAATTGCTTAAATTAAATAAATATGTAATTATAACCTTGGCAAATAGTTGAAACCCTAAAGGACCTCTAGTGAGCCCCACTAGGGCATACGTGTGTTGGCAACACATGAGTATGCATGAAGGAGCTCTAATTTAGTCATAATGGAAGAAGTAATAAATAGAAAAGCTATATAGAATAACTAGAAAAGGAAGAAAGCCTTTCGGCCCAACTCCTGAGCCAGCCCGCTCACCCAAGCCGGCCTGCTCACTCATGCAGCCGTGCCTGCAAGCCGCAAACCCAGCCGGCCCGTTCGCTTTAGCCAGCCCGTCTCCGCCGAGCCGGCCTACTTCCACCTCAGCCACGCCCTCGAAGCCGATGCGGCCCAGCGACGCCGAGACAGCCCAGCAAGGAGCCCGCTCGTCGTTCGTGTCTCAACAAAAAACCTCTCACCCTTCCTTCGGACACCGACGAACGGGACCCACCTGTCATCGTTCTCCTCTCGCCCCTTTTCCCTTCTCGCGGTCACAACAAAACATAGGAGGGAGAATCTTCGTCGCCGACCGTCCAATCCAAGACGGTTAGCCGTGGACGCTGAGATGCGCACCACGCTGCAGTACCCGCGTCCACACCCAAGCCACGCGCCTTGCCTTGGCCATCAAGGAGCGTGCGTGACATCGCCATGGCCCGTAGAAGCTCTACCACCACCGTACCATCTCTAACCACCTTCGATTCGAAATTGGAGACGCCAATCCATGCGCTACCTCTCGGCCACCCCAAAACCCTTCTCCAAATCACCCCGATCATCTCCACGTGTCCAACTTGTCACATCCACCGTCCGCCATAGCCATAGCCGAGCTCGGCTATAAAAACAGAGCCTCCCCGCCGCCCTAGCCTTCCACCCCCAGGCCGCCGCACTGGTGGCACCGTAGCCGCGCCACACTGCTAGGAGGAGGAGAAGGAGGAGAAGAGGAGTAGCAAGGGGCCGGGAACCGAAGCCGACGTCGCCGCTCGAGTACACCGGAGTAGAAAAGGACATCGTCGTCGTCGTCTTCTTCGCCGGGGACATCACGACACTGCTACCTGTCTTCACAGCCTCGAATCGACACCGCACCACCATCCTTTCGTCACCGCCACCTCTGGTGAGTCACCGTGCCCAGCCCCTCTCACCCCGATCACCACTGTGACGCACACCGGCACCGCCACGGCTACTTCGTAACGGAGATGGCCATGGCGAGGCCGTGAACACCGCTGCACACGCGCACGCACATCGATAGGCCTAGCCACCGACTGTATTGCGCACCAAGGGCCAGTGAACGCCGAAGGCGGCGTGTCGCGGGACATGCCCGCCATGGCTAGAGCTCGCCATGGCGAGGTCATGTTCTCGCCGTGTTAACGCGGTAGAGGTGGGAGTAGGAGAGCTACCGGGTTCGCCTTGGCGGGGAACGCGCCACGCGCTGCAAGTGGGAGAAGAAAGGGTAGGGGAAAGAGATGCGCGTGATCGCCATGCCAACACGGCCGCCATCAGAGCGCCGCCCGCCATCAGGGGAGACACCGTTGGAGATCCCAAAACCCCGCCTGGATTCCACCACTGGAATTTCGATGTCCATGCGCAGCCGTAGAGCTCGGAGCTGCCACCGTTGGACCACCGCAGGCCGAGAACGACCGCTCACCGCCGGCGGGAGCATGGCCGTGAGGCAAGAGAGAGGGAAGGTGAGCTGGGCGTTGCTGGGTGCACTCGGTGCATCGTGCACTGAGAGAAGGAGAAAGAGGGTGGAGATGGTTCACCATGGACCGTGCGTAAGCCCGTAGACCATGGCTATTAGTCCACCATGAGCCAAACTCCATGGACCCGAGCCCGTCTTCAAATCTGGAGCGCGACGTGGCACAGCCAGGAGCCGACACGTGTCTGGGCCGGCCCGGCCCAGACCGGCCCAACCCGGCTCGTATCCAGCCCTGGCCCGGCCCACCGAGGCCCGGTCACGGCCCGGTCAACGTTGACCGTTGACCTGGACCCACATGTCAGTGACTCACTCTATTCTAGCCAATCAGAGCTTGACACGTGTCACTGCCTGGGATTTTCCTTTTATTTTTCTTTTCCATAAAATCATTTAATCTTTAGAAATTCATAACTAATTCATTTTAACTCAGAAAAATACCAAACCAATTTCTAAATTTTTCTAAAAATGAGCTCTACATCTTAGGCTTGTGTTTGAGTGCATTTGGATCTTTTGAATTTTTGTTGCTTCTTTGTGCACCTCTATAGGAGTCGTTAATGCGACTCTACGTTATGTTTAACAGAGATGGAGGACCTGCCGACTGAGGAGTACGACCCTGACTACAGCGAGGACTTAGGTGACGACCTGCCAGGTGCCACGCCCCACCCACTTCCGTAGAACCTATTACGCATGTAAATATAGAATTGCTAGCGTTTTACTTTTTGTGCAATAATATGATGATAGGTTGCATGGTAGATGCTTTACTTTGAGCCCTTTACCTTGTTGCAACCTTACTTCTGCTCACCCTGCTGTTAGGCTAGATGCTCGCATGTTACATATTACTGCTTTTACTCTTACTCGCATTATATCTGTGATGTGATTCCAGTGAGTGAGAAGCGTATATGTATAAGGCACGTAGTGCCGAGAACTTGGTAAACCTGATAAAAGAACTGGGGAGATCTTGGCGTGCATCTTGGGTGAGTGGTGAGGGTTGAGTCGATCGGACAGGATCCTACGACGAGTCTTTGGGGCAAGTCTTGCTGGAGGGGTGCGACCTGGGCATCCCTCACGAGAGATACCTGTGGCGGGTATATTGTGAGGTGAACTGGGGTGTTGGTTATCCCTGATGGAGGTGCTGTCGTGGCACGGGGAAGACGGTGTTTCCCCTTTGAGAAGATATCCTGTCTGGTCCCCCTAAGGACTGGTATGTCTTGAGAACCGGAATCATGGGACCTTCGTGCACACCACTCGCTCCCGATGGGCGGAAGACGATTACCCGACTGACTAGGGCGGTACCACTACTACTAGGTTGGAAGGTGATAGTGTAGGGAGGTACGGGCATGGGGATCCACACCCTCCTAAGACAGCGTAGTGACCTTGGGGGCCCGGTACTACGTCTCACAGTCTCAGCGTTTCGGTGGACACCGGGGTGGCCCAGGACTGAGTGGTAGGGTGGTACTGTACCGGTTGGGAGGCAGTCGGAATCAGCCTAGACGAGCCGGATCGTCGAGGATGGTGATCTTGTGGTTTACCAGGTGTACACACTCTGTAGAGTTGATCGATCTATACGTATAGCCGCGTCCGTGGATATGGACATTCCCATGACCTACGCTTCACTTGATTAGAGAGAGGAGTCCTTTCTACCTTTTCCCTCGGGTTTCATGTTGGATTCCGGCTTCGGCCGTTGAGACGAGATCTGAGCGGGAGTCAATCTCGTCGCCTAGAGAGAGAGTGAGATGAGATGTGTGGTGTGTGATGGGATTCAGGTAAAAGGTGTGAATAAGATGGGTTAAAAATTGATGAATATCTTATTATTAAAATATTAAATACTTGCATAGGAAACCTACAGCCTAAATAGGTCTCTTTCTACTTTCCTCAATGCATTCCACTTTCCACAAAGCATTGCAAGCATAGGGTGGGCGATGCGTGGCCAGTACCAAGTGTACTGATAGATTTTTAACAGGTTCTGAGCCCGAGTACGTCTACGAGGGCGATAATTGGGAGACTAGAGGGTCTGTTCTACGCTCGAGCTGGTTCCAGGAGATCGTTTTCCGCTGCTATCTACGTCGGATGCTGTTCCGAATGTTTGTGCGAGTGTGTTTCACCCTGCGAGGCGAAGAGAATAAGTTATGTAAAACTCTCTATTGTACTCTGATATTCGTGCATGACTTTATGTATCACTGAGATTTGGTTAAATTGATGAAATGTTTCGTCATTTTACACTTCGTTTATGTGGATTTCCCTTCGTGGAAATCAAGGACGTTTCAGTGTAGTACCCAAACGCGTAAACCCATGAGTTTTTTAAAACCGGTTTATCATAACAAAGCATAAGAAAAAAATCTAGAGTACTATAAATTTCCTCAAGTAGAATGGTTCATTTAGTGGCATATGCCCATCCTATATCACATCAGCAGAGAAAATAGCAGGAAAATAAAAAGAGAGAAAGGAGAAGTGCTGCTCCCGCAATGCACGCACGGTCCATCCAAAAGCCGACGGATCGTTCGTTTGTTTGGTGCATGGGCCGAAATGCTGAAAGCTAGTGCTCTGGCCCGCTCGTGCATGGACACTACTAATAGAACACAAACATAGCGAGGAGGTGAACTATAAAGGAGACTACAGGATGCCAGTATAGATGCAACGCAGTATTGTGCTGACGCATAAACCTTAGCTGCTTAACGTTTGTTCAGATTCAGAATGAGAATTAAAATAGTGATTTGAACAATATAAATATAAATATATATATATATCTAAGTTTATTATTTAAACTTCTTCTTTTTGCTCAGATGTTGTTCCAAATTTTTATTTGGATATACTTGAGTTAAAATAAAATATTAGATAATAGATATATGATGAATATCAACAATCTTATTCTTGAAAAGCATGTTAAAGCTTTGTCGGGCACGAGCAACCCACGGGTACCCGTTACCCGCTCGGGTACGGGTATGGGCGCCTAATTCTACCCGTCTGCGGGTATGGGTTTCTTCACGGGTATAATTTTTTTTGTGGGCACGGGTATGGGTTTGCTGTACCCAACGGGTACGTACCCGTTGCTATCTTGAGTAATATATAATCATCATGAACATTTTAAGAAAAGCATATAAAGTTGGATAAGAAGCAATGATTTATTATCTATATATCATAAAATCTAGTATCTAACACGTAGACACCAATAAAATTATTTAAGTTCTTAAGATGGACAAACATCGGTATTAAGCATGTAGTTGAAAACCAGAAGCGGGATGATTGATTATATAGTGTGGCCCTTATACTTTGTACATTCATATAAACATGCGGTGCAATTTGGCGCATGTATCCGACCTACATTCATACTGAGCCTCAACCTGCCACCCACACCTCGAAAAAGTGTGTGGACCTATCTACTAGTTATGGATGGCCAGAGTCTTTGATTTGATGGCCCGATGTTTTTGATTAATATGAGAATTTGTAGTATTTATCTTTATTTCTGGCGCATCCGGTGAAAACTAACGATAAATTAGTAATAGCTTAATCTCACTTAAGGTTTTGCTGGCCATACAACTTGTAAACTGAAGGAGCATAATAATGATGCCATTAATTTACCTTTTTCATATAGGACTTCACAAAAATTGGAGGACAACACCACGATCATGGTAGATCGTTGGAGACAAATCAAATCATAATGGGATTTAGCAAGACAACCATACCTTTAATTTGGTTGATGAATGTTGAAAACAGCAAGGTGAACCCAGAACAGATGGATTCCACCTGTTTCCGCGTGGAACTTGTAAACTGAAAGAGAATAATGATAATGGCATTAATTTACCTTTTTTCATAGAGCACTTCACAAATATTGGAGAACAAAACATGATCATGGTAGATTGTAGGAGACAAATCAAATCCTAATGGGATTCGGCGAGATGGTTATACCTTTTAATTTAGTCGATGAATGTTGAAAACAGCAAGACGAAGCTCGAACAGATGGATTCCTATTTCCATCGACGAAAATTGTCTCCGACTTTTTATATAACGGTTCCTATTTCCGTCGACGAAAATTGTCTCCGACTTTTTATATACCGGCAGTTTTTTTCTTTAAGAAAAAAGATTCTAGGGAATTTTTTAATCTATAATGGCAGTGAACGTGATTGGTAGGCCATCGGGTAAGACCAATCGAGATTTCATATATCCATACATGTCCCTTTTTTATGTACAGATATATATTTTTCTTTTTAAAAAAAGATTTTAGTCTCCTTTTTGAATCTATAATGGCAACGAACGTGATTGGTAGGTCATCTGATATTTTATTAACCAACTGAACGTCGGTGGGAGGTCATTTAGATTTTATTTTATTTGATCCATACGGCCAAAGTTGGATTTTTTAGTATATAAAAGAAAATAGATCTAATGGTTATGGATGGCTAGTCTTTCAATTGGATGGCCAGATGCTTCTAATTAATGTGACATGTCCCTTTTTTATGTACAGATATATATTTTTCTTTTTAAAGAAAAAGATTTTAGTCTCCTTTTTGAATCTATAATGGCAATTGGTAGGTCATCTGATATTTTATTAACCAACTGAACGTTGGTAAGGGAGGTCATTTAGATTTTATTTTATTTCATCCATACGGCCAAAGTTGGTTTTTTAGTATATACTAGCAAATATGTCCGTATGTTGCAATGGGAGAAAGAAAGTATCAAATATTTGTGGGAATCATTGACGAAAATGATATATGTTTATTTATATTTGATCTTTTTGTTAAAATTTTGAATCTATAATTTATTATTTGAGACCATGACATCTTTAAAAATATGAGTTAAAAATGACAATGACCTGTTAAGATTGTATATATGGAACTAAAATACAATCTTGGTTGATTTTTTCATTACAAAGCATAAAAATATTTAGATGAAAATATATCATAATTTTAATTTTTATAGTATTTGCATATGTTCCTATAGTCAAATATCGAGCTCTGTGAATTTCTTTGACGACCCATAAAATACATAATTTAATCTCTAATTAAAGTTAGATAGGAGTTAATTGTCAACTTGTCAACGGAAGAAAAAAACTATCAAACGAAGGTAATTTTCTTTAGAAAGAATATATGGTCGGAGTTGACGAAATTGCCTGGCCCTCGAGCTTTCTGGCCTGCCGTCATGATGACGTTCACGGTTATTACAGCGCCGTTCTTCGCGGCGTTCATTGTTGCAACACGGCAAGTGGTCGGAGCAAGTAGTCTAGGCGACTCGCTTGGCGGCTCGTTCGTCGGCTCACTGCAGTCGGACAAGCGTGTGAAGTCGCTGTGGTAGTTGAGGGCAGAGGGCCAATGAGTTGTGACGGATGATGTAGATACACCGAGACATAAACATACAATACAATACTAAAATAGAATTAATGGAACAGGACTTAGCTTGTCAGCGAGCCGCCGGGCGAGTTTGTGCTTGCAACATCCATGCACGTTGAATATGTAAAGATGTATAATATACTCCCGTATATGTAAGCCAACTAATGCATAGGACTGTCTGGCTTATAATCCGTACTTTTCAGTTTGTTTTTTAAGCCGGAATAGTGTTTTTCTCACACAACAAATTAGCCAACAGTGTTTTTCAGCCGGCTTATCCGAACAGGGCCATAGTGTATATCATGCGTCCTTGTGACCGTGATCCTGAGCCGGATTGTGATGTCGGTGATGGCGTGGCGCACCTTAGATACGGCCTTTGCAACGCGGGACTGCACATGCTAGCCGATTGGATCCTGATCAAGACGCGGCCGTCGGCTCCTGATCAAGGCCTTGCTTGCTAGCATGCAGTATGACTCTAGTCGATTGGATCTTGTAGATGTGTATGTGCTCTTGATTGCTTGCTAGTTGATTAATCGTCTTGCATGTATGGTACATGCATACGTGCGAATTGGCTTCCATGCATGGTTTTGTAGATTGAACTCACGTCTGGTCTTCTTGACTGGCCGTTGAAGTTAGCCATCGCGGTGCACAGGATCCCGACCGGTGTCGTGGTCGTTGGCCGCAGCTCGAAGCCAAACCCACAGAAGCAGATTCCCGTGCAGGCACCACCGGGTTGAACTCGGAGGCAGTGGTCCTGATCGCGATTGGCGTACGTGCACCTCCCCAGCGGCAGCCAGTACGAGCAATTGGGTGCCCAAGGCCGTCGCCGAGAACGCGCTGTGTTGATCTGATTATATAGAGGACGGACGTGGAAAATTTTATACCGAAGGACAAACCAAACTGGAATAAAACCGTAAGTGGGCTGGCTAAATTGGACCGCGAGAAAGCCCATACCACATGGCAGACAGAAACGGAAACTAAAAGGTGTGCAAAAATTTTCATAATTTATTATTAGGTAGGTATAGATATAGATTAGGTTATAGATAAGGTATAGATAGTAATCGTATTGGGTATGGACTTTTTTCGTAAGAGTATGAACTTTTTGGTTAAACATAGACCATACAAGACCCAATACGTTTTGGAACCGGACTCTGTATCGTGCTAGTCAAGAGCTCTAACTCGTATGAGCACGGATATATATATATATATATAAGTCCGGACAGAAGAAGATCTCCATTGTTCGGTAGTTAGAGGAAGACAAATTAAAAAATGGATGGACAAAAAAACGAGCCTGAAATTTTGCCTCTTTATTATTATGTATAGATTATTATTAGGTTGAAAATAAAATAGATCTAATGGTTATGGATGGCTAGTCTTTCAATTGGATGGCCAGATGCTTCTAATTAATGCGAGAATTTCTAGTATTTATCTTTTTTCTTAGCGCGTCTGGTGAGGATTAACGTGAAACCTCCATTGGAGCCTCCAATTAGTAATAGTAAGATAGTCTTTGACAATTTTCATACATACAATTCTCTCTCAGCGACTTACCCTATAAGTATTACATCACTTGGACCATATTGGGCCAGAGTAGCAGACACTGGGCTGGCGGGCTCTGGCGACAATTGGCGTGGACGGCTTGTTGGATTATGCCGATGGCTACACGCTAGCACAAAATAATAACCGCGTGAAATTTGGACCACTTGCATGTAGATGATCATAGGTTATACCTTCCCGACGCGCGGCGCTGTGGAAGACTTGGCGGAACGCGCGTAGTCGATGTCGAGGAAGGAGTCGTATGGCTTGACGTAGTGCGCAACACAGCGACACCTCTACGAGCGTCCACATGTGCAGAGAGGAGAACGGCAGCGACGTATCGTGCTAGTGCTCGATGGCACCGTGGGACTGCAGGTGAACTCTGCTTAAAACACCCTGCCTTTGGCCGGCAATAGCTACGTGCGGCACAGGAGCAGCACAATGGCGGCAGCGGCGTGTGTACAGCTTAGCTAGGTTAACGACCCTCTGGCAGGTAATTAGCTTTTATAAGCACGTTCACAGGCCAGCTACATGGGCCATGTTGGGTTCGTGGGCCAAAACTGAATTGCTCTTGGGCATTAACTAGCACGGCTCAGTGCTGACGGACGCGCCATCATCTTCGACTTCTTCAGGTACAGCTTCTTCAAGCAGCGGTGGAACCGGTTCACTGACACATTACTATACTCCGTGGTCGTTGCCATGCTGACCTAATCTCCAGGATCCGAGAGGTGCAGCACGTTAGACAAGGGCACAAGGCGTGGTGCCGAACCGTGAACTGCAGGGAACATGCTCTAATGGTTTCCTTCAAGGCTTGGCTTCCTAGGATGTAATTCTCTTTCTTCCTCTTAATGAAATCTGCATCCATACATGTACGTGAGAGAAAAAATGAAGAAAGATGGTGCCATCACATCTTGTCAGTGTTTCGGTAGACCAACCAGGAACATGCCTTCCTCATGCTTCCTATTCCCACGAATGCATCTTATCTTGTAGTACACAACCAATGGCGGACACAACTTTATAGTATTGGGTGTGCAAAATATTTTTTTCCATTTTATTTTATTCATAATCATTTCTAATTTATTATAAACAAACTTTTAATATCTACTAAATAAGACTCATACACACTTATCTACATCTCTTATAATCATAAAATCCACTAGCTATGTATATCTTAACATTTAAGTTGTCCGACTCAGCAATGCACTATCACATGTAATTATAATTAACATACAATTGTAATGTCCACATCAGCAAGACACACAAACATTTGTTTGTCCATGTCAATATGTCACACAATCCACTAATTCGCTATTTCTGCAGCAACGTGCGAGATATGCTTCTAGTAAACTCTAAAATAACTCACTTTCCTGACTATTGTTAACTCACTTGGGTGACTTGGGATGTATGGGATGAACACCCAAATCTATTGCTATTTATAGCCTTATGCTGGCAACCTTCTACACTTTTCTATATTCTTAAAAGGTCTCTCATGTTTATCTATTCCCTAGATATTTCTTATTATATAAAATATCTAGATCTAGAATATCCCATTCAGAATTTCATTTGTGTTTATCATATATTTCCAATACAAAATATCCATATACAAAGTATTTCATTGTTTGAAAAACGATAATTATATCTTATGCGTACTCGTCATTTATCTAAAGTTTCTTATGTGGAAGTTACCTATTCCATAGGAGATTGGGAAGGCACATGAGTCACACCCCCAATATTTTTTTCTACCATGAGAACATTTCTTTCCTCTTAATAATATTGGTTTTTTTTTTGAAGCAAATAATACTGGTTTTTCTACTTAAAACATTTAGTTGTTTTTAATTAAGAAAAAATATTCTACTGCTAGGGGATAAGTAAAAAAATGTTCTGCCTATAGAAAAAACAATTTGTTACATTAGGGATAACTAGTCTCATGTAAGAGTGGCAACATTCCTAGTTTTTTTAATTATACATTATTGTTATTTTTTTAATACTTTTTCTAAATACATAATTGTTTTTATGGTCCGGCGACATCTACTTCTATCTTGTCATGTCATTTTTTTTCAACTTGTATACCTTTGTTTTTAGTTGGAGTTTTCCTCGCCAGCTTCATTTGTAGCCTCGCTAGCTAGGTGGCTTGACGTAATAGTTACACCACGGCACCCAAAAATGTTAGAACTTGTGAAATGAGATAAGTTTCATGAAAAGTACCACATAGCTCTGCAGTGGCCCTCTCTCGGACTGTATCTCCACTCTAGTGATGTCATCGTACACATCAATGATAACATCATCATCGGAGTCCTCCATAATCACTTTGTCGGTGTAGGGGGCCTTGATGCGGGTCCTAATGGTCCTACGCAACCCAAGTCAGGTATCGGTTCGAATTGTGCTGGTCATGTGGAAGATCTTCTGTGGGATCCCTACGCTCCCTCTAGTCCCATAAATGGATAGCATCATTGTGATAGGCTTGTCAATCTTTCTCCTTGTACCTTCTCCTTGGATAGCAAGTAAGAGCAATCACCTAGGTTGGCGTTCAGATTGTCTCGATGGCCGGCTATGCACAACTGCCGATTGGTCCATCCTAGGACCGCACTGCCCCGGCTATATTGTCCTATGTTCTCCCAAGGTTGGTTGAATGGACCGACCAAGTGATTATGTTGCTCGACGCGTAGGAGAACAGGAAAGCACTCACAAAATGTTAGAGCTCTACTTTGGCGTATATCTCCACCATGCCTTTTGGAACTCCTCAAGGGCAAATGCTGAAGTGGTGGCTGATCCAACATGACAGTACTATATAAGTTTTCGTGCAATTCTAAAAAAAATAATGTAGATATTAAAAATTTTAAGACATTCATTTTTTAAGACATTAAAAAAATATAAGGATAATAAATAAAAATGGCCCACAGGAAGGCCCATGCGGGTGTGCTCGTTTATTTTTTTACGCTGTTGCTGCATAAGCATAACGTGCATTCAGGGCATATTTGGTTTAAGCCCCGGAAGAAATTGCCTGTGCCTAGAATGAATCTCAGACTTGCCTGTGACTTATTTGGTACATTGGTTTGTCTCTCAGGTCAGGCAACAGTTGCAAAGTCCAGGCGTTTAAAAACGGTTGCCTAGAATGAAGTTGTCTGGATAGATTGGCCCCGTTCGGCTGGAATTATAAGCCGGCTGAAAAACACTGTTAGCTGATTTTTTGTGAGAGAAAAATACAGTTCTAACTGAAAAAACAAGCTGAATAAGACGTATTATAAGCCAAATGAACAGGGTCATTATCTCCTTTGAGGTACGGTTATGTTTACAGCTTTATTTTTATATTTCTTATTAAGCCCGGTCACCAACAAAAAAAATGCACTTCGTCTGCCTGGCCAGGCAAAAAAATGCAAATTGACAGGCAGTTCTCAATCCAAACACGCCCTCAATCCCCTTCCGTCCGCTGCCCCTACTCGTGCGTTCTGTCGCCCCCTCGCTCTCCGACGACTGGTGGCCGGCGACGAGCACCCACCAGGTACTTCCACCCCTTCTCTTCCCTTCCCTTCAAGCTGAGCACCGAAACCCTAACCGAAAGCTATTAGCTAGTATTTGACAAGCCACACCAAACTTCGACGTTTTTGCAAAAATTATTGGGTGTACAGGTGTACACCCATGTCCCTTTACTGGATCCCCCCTGCAGTTAGCTAGGTTCACTGTCCAGATGGAGAGGATTGAAGCCACACTGCCCGCTTGTTGTGCCCCCTAGATCTTGCGGATGTTGATGCTAGGATCGCCAATTGGTTTCTGAGAAGAAGCATGTTGTGAGCGCTTACCCATGTGAGACGAGAGTACAAAGAGATCTGAGGTTGTGGACGGTGAACCTAACAAACTGTGTGCTGAAGATGACTATGCCAACTAATGATGTGACCACCTTGCTTGCCTCAAAGCTGAAGTAAATAAGGATGTTCTGTGGCATTAGGCATAGGCATGCATTCTTTGTGATTGGGGCGTTTTGTTGATATCTTGATTCCTACGCTGCTCTGTTTCCTGTCGAAAATCAGCCTTCCAGAAATGCTACTTCTTCCACACCAAGGAGCCGTTGCAAGATCACTCTGAGTTCCTCAAGCATGCTGTGCCATTTCTGGATGCCCAGATCGACATCATGGCCAAGCTTGTCGTGGCTGCTGTAGTGGAGACTGTTGTCATATGTTAATAGTATTCCATTGTCCCCATTTTAATATTTGAATTTCCCTGAGCCTCCCAAATTCTTGACTGTGTCAGTTCATTGGGTACCGCTCCACCAGTCCACCACAAAGTCACAAACTACTGCTGTTAATTATTGCTAAGCTATAAAATTGTGGAATTCTTGTGCATTGGACCTGAAGTGCTTGGCCATGACTGTGATATGTATTTAAATGGCTAACTGTCTGACACTCAGCACAACATGATCTATTGGTCTCTCACGTCGGGTTCCTTTGCACTGTAGGTTTCAGTGTTGGGTGACAGTTTCCCATATCCTCCAAGTGCTTGCCTGCAGTGACAGATCACTTGTCAACTCCATTGGCTTTAATGGGTGCACCTTCACAAATATCTATTGGGAAGTTAAAACCCTTCTCCATTGCCAAAAGCTCTTGCCCTGAACACAAACATATCCTTTCAATTTCAATCCCACGACTCTCCCATTGCCATATTCCCCTCCTCCTCTCTCAAACAATTGTTTCAGGTCTTCTCCTCAAGCTACCCCTTGTCCACTCTGTCCTCCGATCTCTCTCCTTGGGGCCTTTCCCGTCTCTATCCCTCTCCTTCCTCTCCCTGCTCCGCCACTCTGGATATATGACCCTTGATAACTACTCCCTCAACATTGCTTTCTCTGCCACTGCCCGCCTCCCATCTGTTTCTGTTGGTGCCCAGCTTCATTCCCTTTCTGTCAAACTTGGCTTGGTTTCAGATTCATTCGTCCTTAATTCCCTTATCAACATGTACTCATCTTGTAACTATCCAACTACTGCAAGACAAGTTCTCGATTCTGCTCCCCAAGGAGCTTGTGACACAGTTTCTTGGAACACAATAATTTCTGGATACCTACGAGGTGGGATGCCTAATAAAGCTTTGCAGGCCTTTGGCCAGATGGTCAAGGAGCAAGTTAGTCTGGATGATGTCACATTGGTGAATGCACTTGTTGCTTCTGCCAAGGCAGGCAAAGTGAAGGTCGGGAGGCTGTGTCACAGTTTAGTTGTGGTGAACGGAGCTGGAATTAATTGTTATATGGGATCCTCTCTGATTAGTATGTATGCCAAGTGTGGATTGGTTGAGGATGCCCGCAAGGTATTTCACAGAATGCATGAGAGAAACGTGGTTTGCTGGACATCAATGATTTCTGGGTACACACAGTTGGGTAAGTTTAAAGAGGCTGTTGACCTTTTTAGGGACATGCAAATTACTGGAATGAAGGCTGATGATGGGACAATTGCTACTGTTGTGTCTTCATGTGCCCAAATGGGAGCACTTGACTTGGGACGATATGTTCATGCTTACTGTGATGTTCATGGTTTAGGGAAGGAGCTTTCTGTGAAGAATTCACTGATTGATATGTACTCAAAGTGTGGGGATATAAAAAAGGCTCATGAGATATTCTGTGGATTGACCAAGCGAGATGTGTTTTCTTGGACGTCAATGATAATGGGCTTTACTGTTAATGGCCTCTGTAGTGAAGCACTCGATTTGTTTGTTCAGATGGAAGGAGAGGGTAAGGTTATGCCAAATGAGGTCACTTTTTTGGGTGTCCTTACTTCTTGTAGCCATGGAGGGTTAGTGGAACAAGGGTTCCATCACTTTCAGCGTATGTCAATGGTCTATAATCTTGCACCAAGGATTGAGCACTATGGATGCATGGTTGATCTCTTGGGCCGTGCAAAGCTATTGACAGAGGCAGAACAATTTATTAACGAGATGCCTATTGCCCCAGATGCGGTAGTATGGCGGTCTTTGTTGTTTGCCTGCAGAGCTTGTGGAGAGGTGGGACCTGCAGAATTTGTAGCAGAAAGGATCCAAGAATTGGAGCCAAAAAAGTGTGCAGGACACGTTTTACTTTCTAATGTCTATGCTACCACATCAAGGTGGGTTGATGTGAATAAGTTGCGGACATCTATGGACAGTAGTAGGATGAGTAAGCAACCCGGTTGCTCTTTCATTGAAGTGGACGGATGTGTGCACGAGTTCTTTGCAGGAGATGAATCACACCTTGAGACAGAAGCTATATATAACATTCTTTTGGGGATCAATGAGCTATTAGTAGCAGAGTCCTCACTTGTATGAAAGTTTGGATATTTTTTGTCAATTAAATAGACAGATTCAAAATGTACTATGCTGTCATTTTGTGTGCAGTAGAAAGAATGTTTACATCTTCTTTTGTATTTCTCCAGAAGGTGGGAAATTTCATTTTTCAAGTTGTTGAGTTTTAACTTAGCAACTAGCATGCTTGATGGCTGGCAATTGAGTCCCTGACAGTGCCATAGAAAGGGATGTGTTCCAGCATTAGGATTAATTCCCCAAGCATATTGGAAAAGGAAAAAAATGTTAGCCCAGGTCTAGAAAGACTAGCTTGAAAATGAATGTGCAGTGTGGACTATGACCAAACTCCACAACACCTGAAAGTGTCAACTATTTTATTCACAAATATCACATTCATGCCTTCTCTTTTTTGTTTGAAGTTTACTATGACCAACTTAAATTGCCTTATGTGTTTCATTGAGGAGTAAGTGCTAGAGGTTAATACTCTCATGAAGGTGCCATGTGTTTTGTTGTGATCTCTTCAAGTAGAAATTCCTCACTTGTAGTCATATCTCATTTATGAATCCTGGGAACATGGTGAATTGTTTCACCCATCATTGTATGAGCTGGCTCGATTTGAGAGTTATATGCAGGTAATGTCGCTTATGAAACTAGATCTTGCAAGAATTACTGTGGGATCAAAATTCACTAAAATTAAATTCCAAAATCCATCCTTTCAGCTTACTGATGACCATAACATTTGTTAGCACTGATGAGAGAAACAAAAGTCACCAGTGTGATTCTGTTTGTTCTCCAGTTCTTTGTACCTTGTCTTTCAGAACCATTTCCTGTATATGCTTTTGCTAGAACATGCTGGTTTGGCCACTAGCGTTATTGATGAGAAATGGGTTCTTATATCGCATGATGACCTTGAGTATCGACTGCTATGCTTTTGTCATCTAGCTGTCTATTGCATTGCTTTCCTGATCCTTTTCTCGTGTTTATGTAATTGGTCATATCATATTTGATTTAGAACTGAAGTTTTGTTTCTCAGCTTTACAACCATCTGGTCACGTGTGGCCACTGGCTTATTGGGCTATGCCAATCACTGGAATATAATCAAGCAGGAGCTCTGATTAACAGAAGTTTTTGAATTGTTCCCAAATTGAAGGATTCACCTGAAGGGAGTTATGGATCGGAAGAATCAAACTCCTCAAGGTGGTTATGATTAGTTTTCTTGTCTGTTTCTTGGAAATTAAGCTGAGGTTGCTGTTTTAATAGTTACTTACTAGTCTCTCTGCTAAAACTAAACAGGTCAAATAGCACAGGTGGTTGTGGAATTTCTTGAGGTAGCAGTCAGCTGCATCGTCTTCCTCAAAGGCTTCTATCCTCCTCGTAAGAGTCCTCTTCGTTTCAGTTGATTCAGTAACTCTGAGCTTGGCAGCTTGCAATGATTTTGGTAGATTAAACAAATGTATATGTAGGTGCCTTTGAGAGGAGAAGGTACATGAATGTAGTGGTCCAGAAAGCACGGCATCCTGAACTTGCTAGCTATATTCACTCCGTGACTATTGGCCTTCTCCCTTTCATTCAGAAGGTTTGCTTTAACCCCTGATTTAACTGGTCCTGCTGCAGTTATGTGTGTTAACTGTTAAGTATATGAAGGCCCATCTAATATAGGCCCACCACTAATGGAATTGTTAGACTCTCAAATCCCAAGGTTATGTGCACCAATGTTTTAAATAGCTGATAGCGGGTAGCTGACAGTGGGAATTTGTTTGCTTGGTGTTTTCAGAGTAGATATTTGATACACAATCTTTTTTTTTGCGACTAGTTGATACACAATCTGTATTGAAGCAAAATGACTTGTCTGAGGATTACTTGTTTTGTCTCCTTTTTTTTTACTGATTGTTCATGCTTCGCTTGTTTGTTTATTTATTTTTGAACGCCACATGCTTCACTTGTATGAAGCTTTCAGTTGTCGATAATCCCTTGATGTTCTGATAAGTACTATATTGTAGAAGTATTGTATAAACTTCATAGCTAGCAGTAACCTTGACTTTTGTATTTACAATCCAGGGATTGGTAGAGAGGATTGTGGTCATCTTCTATGACAAAGGGCATGTACCAATTGAGAAGTTTGTCTTCAAGCTTGCAGTCAACCAATCATATTGTTCCAAGTTAGAGGAGGCAAACCTGGAGTTTGCTCTGCGGGCATTCTTGATCAAGCTGACTGTTGCTGAGCCTGTTACCAAACCCCTTCCATCAGGTTCTCAATTTCATCTCATCATTTGAAGTCATTTTTTACCATCTTAAGGTTTTCTGTAAGAGGCAAGAATATATATCTGCAAAAGATCTCTCAAGGAGTAACATGCTTGTATTTTGAATACTGATAGATGGTAGCTGGGAGATCACTGCCTACTTCCGGTCCCTCCCTGCCGATGGTGACCGAGAAGCCCAGCTGTGGATTCCTACAGACACCAAGCTGTGGATGCAGCCTCCGCAGATTACCCCCATCAAGTCAGTTAGCTGTGACCCTCTGAAGATCCAGCTTTACTTGGAGCACCCTAGCCCCACGGAACCGAAGGATCCGCCAGCATAACAGGAACCTGTGTCTGTGCTACACTGCTATGTGCATTTTCTCTGAGTTGAAGTCACCATTGGGTTAGAAAAATGGACAGCGATTGTGTCCGTTAATTTGGAGATGGGTGTGTGACTACCTGATTGCCCTAGGCCAACCCAAGCATGAAGAGCAAATGAGCAGCCTTTTCCATGTCGAGGAGTTACCTTGGCTGTCATCCTGCGCCCAGATGTTCTCGAAGTCATGTATACCTGCGCCCTGATTTCTGTTTCTGAGATGGTGTTTACATCAGCTTCATGCTACTTTAGGCTGCTTCTTTGCCGTTGAGTTTTGCTTCGAAGACGCGAAGTGGATGCACGTTTCCTAGGTCCAGCAGAGTGGATGGACTATAGATTATCTGACTCTAGAAATGTTTCCGGCGTATAACCTCACTTCCTTACATCAAGTTCAGTCTAGACTCCCGAGATATATATATCGGTTTATAGAAAATGCAATCTCAAATCTCAAGAAAATGCATTATCAAATCTAAGGGTATGTTTGGATACATACCTTGTTAGTAGTTGGGTCTAAAATTAGTTTTAGCTGGTTAGCTAAGAGCATCTCCAACAGTTTCCAAAATCCACTTCCAATCTACATTTTTTTTTGGCAAATTGAAAAAACATGCTCTCCAATAGCTTTCTAACTTTTTTTTTTTGCGAATTACACGAGTACAAACGTTTAGCATGCATACACACTTACCTCTATGAACACATGTACGTAAATTTTACCCCTACGAGCAGTAAATTCAGGAAAATGCAAGCACTCGTGCTAAGTTGAGGACTTGAACTCGGGTGGGTAGGTTTCACCATAAGGAACCTAACCAACTGATCTGGCTCAGTTCGCGACAGCTCCCTAACTTAACTCCAAACTTTCCGCACGTGGGAAAAATAATACAATCACGCGGAAGTATTTGCGTGCCTTTTATTGATCCACCAATCTCGAGCTGGAAGGACTGTGGAAAGAATAAGGATAAGATTGTGATCGGCATTTCGGAGCTGGAAGGACGTGGAAAAAATAAAGATAAGGATAGGGTTCCTAATGTGTCTATCCATTTGCCAGTCCGGGGGTGGAATGACGTGGAAAGAATAAGGATAAGGATCCAATGCAAATGTTCCCAATCTAGAGCTAGAAGGACGACATGGAAAGAATAACGATTAAGGTTAGGGTTCTCAATGCAAATGTACAAGAGATAGTGGAAGGACAGAGAAAGAATAAGGATAAGGATAGGATTAAATGTAAAAAAAGAGAAAGTATAAAAGTGGTTGGAGTAAATTATAAATAGTATAGGATTCTGGATGTAAAATTGTCTTCTACTTTTTTTGAGCGATATTTGAAACCTGTTGGAGGAACCTAATAAATATGCTCCCAACATTTTTTTAGCCACTCGAAAAACTCATTAATTTACCAATTATTATTTTACAAACTATTGGAGATACTCTAACAAATAGTTGAAGACTAAATAATTATTAGTCCACTTATTAGTCCTCCTATTTGGATACACTATAGCTAATTTTGTCTAATTTTGAGCAAACTAGTAATTATAATTTATATAGCCCTTGTATCCAAATAACTTCTAAGTCTAAGAGCAACTCTAGCATAGCTCTGAAATCAGTATCTTTACTTTTATTTGGGGCCCCTACTATTTTTTGAGTGTTTTTAGGCTCAACTCTAACAGGATCCCTGAAGCAAGGTACTTACTTCATGTGGGACCCATTTGTTAGTCATGTTTTTTCCCTTCTTTCATTTTCTCCATCCATAGCAACGGTCGTTACCACACCCACCGCCGCCATCGACACCACAACCCTCGGCACCAGGGCAAAGCTCTCATGGAGGGCTAACCAAGAAGGGCGTTCGGCTGAGAAGGGCGAGCTCCCGAGCGGATGGCGGAGCCAAGGTGTGCTCCCGTGCAGGGACAAATGCTAGCAAGGTCGTTCACACGAGGACCATCGGGCAGGGCGTGCCCATAGGGAGGACATATATGGCCATGTTCACTTGTCTTATAATCCGTACTTTTCAGCTTGTTTTTTTAGCCAGAATAGTGTTTTTCTCTCACAACAAATCAGCGAACAGTACTTTCAGCCATGGCTTTTCAGCGAAGCGAACGGGCTCATAGCTTAGGCGACCGGTGTTGAAGAAGGTGGCTGGAACTAGTGTTCCGCCTACCTTTAGTCCGCTAAGAAAAGTGGGTTAGGACGCGGGGTGGGGGGAGGGGGGAGAAGAACGAGAAAGGTACCAGCTTAATTCTGTCTTGTGAGAACGGAAGAGGCACGGCGAGATTTAAGATTAACAATTATGGACGAGATAGGAAGGAGAAAACTATCCAACTAGTAAAGGCCTTGGGTGACCCATGAACGAGGGCATCAAGGAGACATCTGAGTCTTGTACTTTGGGTGTATGGATAGAGATTGTGTGCGTGTGTTTTGCCTCTTTATACATATATATACCCAAGTAATATCCTATTGGAACTGCTCTAAGTGTGCTTCTTTTGTTTTATCACCTAGGCTAAAACTCAAGTTATGTCGTAGAAAAATAAGCCAGTTCCATGGATGGTTTATTAGTATAAAAAGGCGTGGATGATGATTTTATAGTCCCTAGAAAAATGCATGTTGGACAACGTGGTTGGTACGTACAGGCGAGTGTTGGCATGAGATTTTTCTTTGACGAAGAAGTGATGTACTACTAGTAGTACTGGGAAAGTAGTCAGGCTCGCAAGTGGCGGTCTCCTCAGGCTCTCAGCAAAGCCAGCACCCGAAGCGGAATCCGAGGAAGGCGTTGCGTCCGTTGGCCACCTGATCATTTGATCCGACCCGCATGCTCCACCAGTCCTGGACAAGAACAAGTTAGCAGAGGAATGTCCTGCGTGCTCCTGCCTCTTGGTGCGCCTGCGACGACGCAGGCCGTGATAGGTGCAATGCAACCGTGCGCAAGGAGTGGGAAGTCGTTAGTTTCTGCAGTCGTACCACACGCAAGGTCAGGACACTAGGACAGGAGGTACTCCTAGTACGACTGCTTTTCTTTTCACTACGAGTTGGAACTAGTTATGACAATTATCTAACTTAAACTGCAAATGAAAAATGTATACCACAATATCTTGTTTTTTATATAAAACTAGAAGAATACTCTGCGCTTTGCTACGGGAATTACGTGGCTGTTAGAAGTGATCTCCTTCCATTAGGCCCAACGGCCTTTGAGCCTTGTTCTCGCGCCCTGATCGGGGACGCTCAACCCAATATGGTTGGTGGACCCCCGTCGCACAGCGCTATAAATAGGAGGTGAGGGCCGGGGCTCGAGGTACGAGGTTCACCGTAGAGCTAGTTCCCCACCGGACATCCTAACCCTAATCCCGATCTAGAGAAGGGGCGCTGCCAGCGACGGGAAGCACCACTGAACCCATGGCGCCGGCGAACGACCCCAACACCGGCGCTTCCTCCGGATCGGCTACTCCTGCTCCTACTGATGGTTTGCAAATCCATGCTCTACCGATTCCCTTTCCCTTCTCTGTTCTGTGGTAGAATATATATTAGGGCGTGTATTCTCTGTGAATCAATTTTGACCACTTCCTACAACGAATCCGTACCCGATCTAACGAATAGTTGAACTACGAATCACAACAATGGTACCGGAGCCACGGTGTATGAACGAAGAACCCTAGATCGGGTGAACCGATTTCAAATCGGGAATGAACAAATCGAACCACGACGAAACCCTAACGGATCCATTGCGGATCGGGAAAACGCAACCAAGAATCGAACCCACGACTTGAGGATTGCAAGTCTCGGGTGTGACCACTGTGCTATGAATCGAACCCTAATGAATCTCGGAGCGGATCGAATCGAACCACGAACCCACCCATGGGCATGGTTGCGTGCGGTTGAAGAAACCTCGGTGGCACTCTGCTTGCGGGGTTGGGCCGCCGTGGCCGGCTGCGCCTGCCGAGCCGGCCATGGCTATGGGCACCGCACGCGGGGCCGCTCGACGGCGACGAACTCTGCCTAGGGCGAGCTCGCGCGCCGGCGAGGGGCCCGGCGGCGGCACCGCCGTCTCCTTCCCTCCGGCCGCCACGGGACATGGGAAGCTGGGAAGCCGCCGGCTCTCCTCTCACGTGCGGTGAAGAAGAAAGGGGAAAGGGGATGTTCGGACCCGGGCCGCGACGGCCGTGACCGGCACTCCTGGCGGCGAACGTCGATCGGATGGAAGAGAAGAAGAACTTAGGGTTTCTCTGAGGATAACAGCGGCCGGCTGTTTTTGATGAACCGAGAAACAAGGTGAACCATCGGATGAAATCGGACGGCCACGATCAGCTCACCGAGCTGGGCTCCAGAAGGCCCGAGAGGGGCGAGTGCATCGGGGGAGCGAATTACCGGCCCAGGCCCAGGTTGCGGCCTCGGCGCGGCACTCCCTCCTGCCGCGGGCCGTTTTCGGCCGAGTCGGGCTGAGCATGGCAACGCTGGCTGTTTGGGCCGCGCGGCACCGAACTGGACCGCCGACAGCGCGAGGCCTGGTTGGTTGAACTAGCGACCGCACATGGGCCGGCTGCGAGGATGAGCCATGCGCCACCGTGGGCTACGCATTTTAGAAGGGTCTTCGGGCCAAAATATGAAGAAAACAAAATTTTTGTTTTATTTTTTCCAGAAGCAATACTCGTGACATGTTTTGATGAATATTTAATGAATTTGAATGGGATTTTGATAGGAATTTTCGTGCAATTTTGTCCAACGACATTTTGCTCAGAAAATAATGAAATTTTTTAGTGCTTCTGGAAAATAACATTATGAGAATTTTATTATTATTGTTTCCGCTGCGTACTTGATATAATTATTTTCATTATGAAATTCGAACCAACGGGAGAATTTGGTTTTGAAAAATGAATAATAATTGAAGATGAATTGTAGTATTGTTATTTTCTGACCAACGTTGTTAATAACAATATTATAATTTTGATTCATGAAAATTGTGCATTAATTTTATTTCTGCCCAATGGTGATGTAAAATTATTGTATAGATGAATTATATGTTTCAATTTGACCAGCGTTGAGTTAAAGCATATGATTTCATGTATAAATGTTTCTCACTTACTCTGATATGGTTTCAGGAGGCAAATGCATTGTGAACATCGTGAACATTCCGACACTCAACGGGACCAATTACCGTGTGTGGCGGGATAAATATGAACTTGAACTTGCGTTGGGAGAGGTCGATTTTGCCATCATCTCACCGTGTCCCACTGAACCTGTGGATCCGGTGAGAGAAGAAAATGAATCTGACGCTGATTTCACTGCCCGAAAGCGTGATCATGCTGAGATAAGAATGAAATATGATCTTGAACATAGGCAATGGACCCTCTCCAACCGCAAGTGCTTATTGGTAGCTAAGGCCACCATAGAAGAACAGATAAGGGGCTCAATCCCTAAATGTGCTACTGCCACAGAATATCTTGATAAAATCAAGAGTCAGTTTACTGGGTCTACCAAGGCCACAGCAAGTTCACTGATAAAGAAGCTTGTGAATGAAAAATATACTGGTGGTAGCATCAGAGAGCACATTTTGAAGATGAACACCACGGCATCTAAGCTAAAAGAGATAAATTTGAAGGAAGATGATTTCCTGATTCATTTGATTTTTGCTTCTCTGCCAAAAGAATATGATACTTTCATTGTGAACTATAATATGCAGCCTGAAAGATGGGGCATAGAAAGACTTATCTCAATGTGTGCTCAAGAAGAGGAGAGGATAAAGTCCTCACAGGGTGAGTCCGCTCATTTTGTGAAGGATAATAAAAGAAAAAACTTTAATAACAAGAATTTTAAACTACAAGGGAAACCCAAGTGGGACAAGGCCTCTTCCTCAAACTCTCAGGGAAAGAAACCCCAGGAACCTGAAAATCAGCAGAGCAACTCCTATGGTGGAGCTGAAAAGGATCAATGCAAGCACTGCTTCAAGAAGGGACACTACAAGAGAGACTGTCCAGACTTCCTGAAATCTCTACTGAAGAGAGGTGATGAATTTATTACATTTGTAGATGAATCTCTGTATTTATGTTATGCTAAATCCACTTGGTGGGTTGATTCAGGAGCAACTACTCATGTTGCAAATTCTTTACAGGGGTTAAGTGGGACGAGAACCTTGCAAAGAGGAGAAAGAACGATTAAAGTTGCAAATGGAGTACAAGCCGATGTTGAAGCGATTGGAGATTTATCTTTAGAATTGAACAATGGCTTTGTACTTAGACTTAAAGAAGTACTTTATGTTCCCTCTTTGCGTAGAAATTTGATAAGTGTTTCAAAACTTGATGATGACAGAATTGATTGTCATTTTGGTGATGGCAAATGTAAGATACTCGTTAACAATAAATGTGTTGGTTTTGCCTTCCGACAAGACAAGCTTTATTTGTTATCTCTTAATGAAAATGCGAACAATGTATGCGATGAGAATATGAATGATTCCCCATCTGCGAATGTAACTAAGAAGAGGAAGCGAATTGATGATGCTTCTTCGAAATTATGGCACTGTCGCTTGGGCCATATTTCGAGGGGGAGAATGGAACGGCTAATTAAAGAATCAATTCTTCTGCACATAGAATTTTCAGATTTAGAACAATGCGTTGATTGCATCAAAGGAAAGTATGTCAAGAAAATTAAGAAAAATACCAAACGAAGCACAGGAACTTTAGAAATAATCCACACTGATATATGTGGCCCATTTCCTGTGAAAAGTGTGGATGATTATGATTCATTTATAACATTCACAGACGACTACTCTCGTTATGGCTATATTTATCCAATTAAAGAAAGATCTGAAGCATTGGATAAATTCAAAATATTTAAAGCTGAGGTTGAAAATCAGCACGATAAGAAAATAAAGACAGTACGATCCGACCGAGGTGGAGAGTACTATAGGCGACATACCCCATATGGATAAATTCCTGGACCGTTTGGAAAGTTTCTACAGGAAAATGGCATAGTCGCTCAGTACTCCACACCGGGGGAGCCTCAGCAGAATGGAGTGGCTGAAAGACGTAACCGTACCTTAATGGATATGGTAAGAAGCATGATAAGTTACTCCACTTTACCGATTAGTTTATGGATGGAGGCACTGAAAACCGCCATTCACATACTTAATCGAGTACCAAGCAAATCGGTGCCTAAAACACCGTATGAATTATAGACAGGAAGGGAACCCTTACTTAACCATTTGCGTGTGTGGGGCTGTCCAGCTGAGGCAAAAGTGTTTAACTCAAACATAGGAAAGTTAGACTCCAAGACAGTCAGCTGTCATTTTATTGGCTATCCAGAAAGATCGAAAGGATATCGATTTTATTGTCCTGACATACATACGAAGATTGTAGAAACAAGACACGCTGTGTTTTTGGAGGATAACATGATCAGGGGGAGCACGGTAGCACGAGAAATAAGCCTACAGGAGAAACGGGTACATGTACCCACTCCGATGGTTGAAGAACCATTCTTTACGCTACCTGTTGCTGTTGAGCCGACAGTGCAGGACACTGTAGAGCCAACACATGTTGCAAGTTCTTCCGTGGCGACAATAAATGAACATGAGGAACCTGTCCTTGAGGAGGCTGTCCTTGAGGAACCCATAGAACCAAATGTCGCTCATGAGGAAGAACAACAACAGCCCAATGTAGAACAAGTGCCAAAGGCCCCTAGAAGGTCTCAAAGAACAAGAAGATCAGCTATTTCTAATGACTATGAAGTTTATGAAACAGAAGAATTTCAGATGGGGGATGATCCCACCTCATTTGAAGAAGCCATGAGAAACGACCACTCATCGAAGTGGCTTAAAGCCATAGAAGATGAAATAAAATCAATGAGTACCAACAAAGTTTGGGACCTGAAAATTATTGCTAAGGGAGCCAAAACAGTAGGTTATAAATGGATCTACAAAACAAAATATGACTCCCAAGGGAATATAGAAAGATTTAAAGCGCGACTTGTGGCAAAAGGCTTTACGCAAAGAGAGGGGATTGATTACAATGAGACGTTTTCTCCAGTCTCATGTAAAGATTCCTTTAGAATTATAATGGCACTTGTGGCCCACTATGATTTGGAGTTACATCAAATGGATGTAAGAACAGCGTTCCTTAACGGAGATTTGGAAGAAAACGTTTATATGGCACAACCGAAAGATTTTGTTGTAAAAGGAAAAGAAAATATGGGATACCGCCTAAAGAAATCAATCTACGGATTGAAACAAGCCTCAAGACAGTGGTATTTGAAATTTGATCGAACGATAAAAGGTTTTGGGTTTAAGGAAAATGTTGAGGACAATTGCGTTTATGCAAAATTCAAGAATGGAAAGTATATATTCCTAATCTTGTATGTGGATGATATCCTGCTTGCTAGCAGTGATGTCAGTCTACTAATGGAAACGAAGAAATTCTTGTCCTCAAACTTCGATATGAAAGATCTCAGTGAGGCCTCGTTTGTTTTAGAAATAGAGATTCACCGAGATAGAAGAAAGGGGGTACTAGGATTGTCGCAAAAGGCATACATAGAAAAGATTTTGAAGAAATTTAGTATGCATGCGTGCAGTTCTTCACCTGCTCCTATTGTCAAGGGCGATAGATTTAGGGAACATCAATGTCCCAAGAACGAATATGAGATTAATCGAATGAAAGCAGTACCGTATGCTTCAGCAGTTGGAAGTTTACAATATGCTCAAGTGTGTACACACCCTGACTTGGCTTTTGTCACCGGGTTACTTGGCAGATATCAAAAGAATCCAGGAATAGAATATTGGAAATTGATGAAGAAAGTCCTGCGTTATTTGCAGGGTACGAAAGGCCTCATGCTAACGTATAGAAGATCTGATTCCCTGCATATAGAGGGGTATTCAGATTCCGATTATGCGGGAGAAGAAAGAAAATCCACGTCAGGATATATATTTACTCTCGCAGGAGGGGCTATATCGTGGAAAAGCTCCAAACAAACCGTAACTACATCCTCGACAATGTATGCCGAGTTTGTAGCATGCTATGAGGCAACGGGGCAGGTGAATTGGCTAAAGAAATTCATACCCGGATTGAAAGTGATTGATGATATAAATGAACCGATGAGGTTTTATTGTGATAACAACCCAGCGGTACAATATGCTTACAACAATAGGTCAAGTGGTGCTGCCAAACACATTGACATAAAGTATTACGTTGTGAAAGATAAAGTTCGGGATCATATTATAAATCTTGAGCATATAAGTACAGAGAAAATGCTCGCGGATCCGCTCACAAAGGGCTTACCACCCAACGTGTTCAGAGAACACGTAACCGGCATGGGTTTAAGGGAAAGCCTATGATTTCCGAACATACGAAGGGCCCAGAAGAAACTTCATTCCAAACAAAGAAATGTATTGTGGCTGTTAGTCTAACGGCACTAATTATTGTGACGATGAAACAGTTCAATGCACTAATCTGCAATGGAATAGGATAGAAACAAGAAAAATATGAATCGAAGGTTTGAGTATGAAATTAAAGAACAAAGAAAGTGATGAGAGATCAAGGGGGAGAATGTTAGAAGTGATCTCCTTCCATTAGGCCCAACGGCCTTTGGGCCTTGTTCTCGCGCCCTGATCGGGGGCGCCCAACCCAATATGGTTGGTGGGCCCCCGTCGCACAGTGCTATAAATAGGAGGTGAGGGCCGGGGCTCGAGGTACGAGGTTCACCATAGAGCCAGTTCCCCACCGGACATCCTAACCCTAATCCCGATCTAGAGAAGGGGCGCTGCCAGCGACGGGAAGCACCACCGAACCCATGGCGCCGGCGAACGACCCCAACATCGGCGCTTCCTCCGGATCGGCTACTCCTGCTCCTACTGATGGTTTGCAAATCCATGCTCTACCGATTCCCTTTCCCTTCTCTGTTCTGTGGTAGAATATATATTAGGGCGTGTATTCTCTGTGAATCAATTTTGACCACTTCCTACAACGAATCCGTACCTGATCTAATGAATAGTTCAACTACGAATCACAACAGTGGCATGACGACATAGACAATGAAATACTTATGTGTCCTGCTGACGTGGACATTACAATTGCATAGGCTAGTGGATTTTAATTGTGTGTGATAGTGCATCGCCTAGTTGGCAGCTTGCATGTTGAGATAAATACATAACTTGTTGACGTGGACATTACAATTGCATGGGCTAGTGGATGTTAATTGTGTGTGATAGTGAATTGCATAGTTGAACAGCTTGCATGTTGTGAGAAATAGGTAGTGGAGTTTTGTTTTATAAGAATATAAGATAAAACTCTACCGCGAAGAAAAACCACTCCCATGATATTATCTGAGAGGTAGAAGCCTCAACTTCCTTGGTCGAGAAAAATGTTGAGACTATGTGTGACACTATGTGTGTGTTTTTTAGGTAGGACACCCAAACAAAGCGTTACTATGGGCATTTTCGAGCAGTGCGCACATCTACATATGTAAGCGAGGCTGAGAGTAGAACTCTCGACCTAGGGCTTTCCACAACGGCTCTAACATTGTCATGAACTCTTCATTTTGCATTGGGATCTTGTTCAACACTCCAAGGCAGTTGTCGAATTTGTGAGGTTGACGTGCCTCTTTCCCCGCCCCCAACAAAACTCCACTATGATACAACCCACCGTCCAAATTTCCCTATATTTGCCCCTTTAGTAACCTAGTTAGCTTCATTGACCCCTGCTAGGTTTAGCTAAAGTGGACATTTTGGCCCCCTCTTAGCTAGTTTTTAGTCCGAGCTCCGCCACCACTCCAGAGTTCGAGGATATATTGACGATTTCCTCTTTGCCTAAGGGATATTTAAGGAGGGTGGCAAATGACTTGCCATTTTATAAGACAGGTGAAGGTGAGAGGGATTAGACGGGTCACACTAAAAGTAGGAAAAAGGGCACGCATCCAGAAAAATGCAAGCATCTATACCAAGTTGAGGACACGAACCTAGGTGAACGATTCTACCATAAGGAACCTAACTAACTGGATTCCACCTAGTTCGTTTGGATATACATATGTTGATTTTTTTAGAGTATATGTTGATATTATTTTCTATAAAGAATTGTTTTAGATCTCATTCTCACGGTGAAATGTTGATACTATTTTCCTATACGGGACTATTTGGAAATTGGATCTCATTCTCATAGAGAGAATCTAGGTTCTAGACAATGAATCTATAATCTGGGTTATATATATAAAAAAGCGAGAGGTGTTTGGATCTTATCCTCATAGTGATTACTGTTTTTGCATTGTAAAAATCCCAGAATAATAGGTTTAGGATAGATAGTTAGATTATATAATCTCAATCTAAAATCCAAGTGTTTGGATCTCATTCTCATGTTTCTATATTACTTTTCTTCTTATAAGAAATCAAATAGGGTCTAAATATAGTCAAATTTAAATGTTGACTCATTAACAAAATAAGATATGCCTTATTTAGGGGTGAACAGTAGCAACTAAGAGCAAACACTGCTAATAGAGCTTTTTTACTTGTATGGCCCGGGAAAAAAATACATCTTCTGGCCCTTTTTTCCTTGAACTTACATGTATGGCCCCGAAATGAAATTTTCTTCCTTCTATGGCCTTCTGTCAAGTCTGTTAGGGTATTCTATTAGTTTGCCCACTGGTTGACACGTGAAATGTCTAAAGTGCCCTTCTGTCTTTTTTGCCAATACTGCCGCATCCGATCGAGACCGAGACCGAGCGAGAGGCGCTGCTGCCTGGCTGGTGCAGCGCGCATGACCGAGGCTGATCCGGCGTGGCTGCCACCTCCAGCGAGCAGCCCGACGCGGCCGCCACCTCCAGCGCGTGTGGGAGAAAAAGGCTGCCGACCGCGAATCCTCCAGGCGTGAAAGCCCAAGTTTGGTTTTGGTAATTAATGACACCAAGTTGCTAATGGCATGTGTTAAGTGGTTTGAGTTAGGCATAAGCAACACATGTGATGAAGGTCTATGTGGCAAGGAGTGGTAGCCACAAGATCACAAAGAGATGATGCATGGACATGAAATGACGATCATGGTGGGAATGCACATGAAATGATGATCATGGTAATCAAGCATGAGGAGATGGACATGGAACAAAGTGATCAAGGCAAAGGTATAATCATAGGGTTTGCTTTTGCCGGTCTAAGATGAGTAGAGAAGTGATTGACGAGGTTTAGGATTGATAGTCGACTATCAAGAGGGGCAATCACGGTTAACTCGTGAATCAAGTGCTACTAGATCATCATCTTGAGCATATGCATTAGGATCTAGTAGAGAGCTAACATAATGCCTGTAAAATGATTATGAAAATGCTAACACACATACACATGGTGACGTACATTTGATGGTGTTAGCACATTTGCGAAGGCGATGGAGTTTGAGTGGTAGAGAGGGGTTTTTCAAGGAAATGAAATGACTATTTTCCTTTACGACGGTAGTGGGAAGAAGTGGCGGAGTCACGGAAGGGTTTCGTGTTGAAATGCATGCATCAGACGCGGCGCTCGCGCAGCGTCGGACGCTGGCTGCTGCTGCACCAGACGTTGACGTCAGCGTCTGGTGTGCCCTCCGCTGTGGCGCGCGTAGGTGAGCGGGCATCGGACGTGCTATTGCAGCTACAACAGACGCTGGACGTCAGCATCCACTCCGAGCGACGTCAGCCGCTTCGCATGGCCTCCACTGCGTCAGATGCGGAGTGCGTCTGTTGTCCACCCGTCGGACACGTCTGTTGAAGGAAAACCGACGTTGGGAGCTCTTTGGACCGCGTCCGATTGAGCGACAGACGCGCGGGCTCTGGGCGTCAGACGCATCTGTTGATCGGCGTTTCAACCGTTGGAACTTCGAACGCACAGGACACGTGGCGACTCGGGGTGCATCGGACGCAGGAGGCCGCGTCTGTTGCCCGAGCATCAGACGCGTCTGATGCTCCCAACTCGGCACTAACGGCTAGTTGCTTACCCCTTCGCCACAAATAGTTGATATTGAGACATCCTTTGAGCTAGAGAACACCTCCCCACTCATCTCCTTGCTTGGTTGCTAATCCTAGTGAGATTGAGTGAGATTCAAGTGCATTGCATTGAGAGTTGCATCTAGTGGCACTTGATTCTTGAGTTTCCTGCGGATTGCTTGTTACACTTGGGTGTTTCCCGACATCCTAGACGGCTTAGAGCAGCGGTGGTGTTGAGTTCGTGATTAGAAATTGTTTCGAGCCTCACCAAGCGATTGTGAGGGGTTCTTGAGCCTTCCTCGAGGGAGTTCGTGAATTGGCTACTCTAGTGGAGCTCGTGGCTTAGAGGATCCCCATCTTGTGAGTGGATGTGCAGCACCCGCTGAGGGTTTGACTCTTGATAGTCAATTAGCTCGTGATCCATCAAGTGGGTGCATCGCCACAACAAGGAGTAGCTTGCCAGGAAGTAAGTGAACCTCGGTAAAAAAATCTGTGTCATCTCTTGCCGAGGATTCTCATTGTGATTGTGTGTGATTGATTCTTTGGATACATCTCATCTCTATACCGTCGGTATAAGAATCAATTCACTTCCCTTTTATATTCATGCATTATATTTTGTCTAGTGTACTTAGAGTAGTTTGTATCACTTAGGGGTAATTAGTTTAGAGACTTAGCTTTGTTGATGTGAACTAGATATCATAGCCTTGCACTAGAATTGTATTTGTGGCTTGCATAAAAGTAGTTGAGCTGGTGCTAGAATTAGCTTCACCATCTTATATACTAACTTTGTTGTTTAGTGAAGTTTTTAGAAAATTTAAATAGGCTATTCACCCCCCTCTAGCCATTTAGACCTTACAAGGCGCAGCAATAGAGGATGGCGTGGATGGCATCTCCGGCCAGGGGCCATAGTTGGCCTCACTACCACTAGATCCACGGCCACCCAACCCCATCCCATCCTTTGGCGGCGAGGTATGCGTGGGGAAGGCGCGCGCTGCCCTTGTGGTCCAGCACGTCCTCGTTGGCAACGAAGGCTGGCGCCCTGGAGGGCGTGGCGCACGTGGAGTCGTTGGCGCGGTCGGCAGTGCGCGCTGACAGGTTGGAGGACGGGCTGGAGACCTTCGTGGCGCTGTTGGACACGTGCTGGACGCGTGCACTACGGCGCCCGACGGCGCCGCGCGTAAGTGTGCCTAGTGAAGAGGGCACGCACGGACGCCAGGAGGCAACGCCACCATGCTGGCTCGAGCTCGAGGCCATCTGCCGAGCTAGATGGGGCCACGCACTGCAGGAGGCGCGGTGACGCATCGTCACCGTTCTAGAGCGCGTCGTGGTGGCGCTCTCGGCGTGTGCCTGTGGTCGTTGGCGGGCCGTGTCGGTCGGCGAGCAACAGGTCCACGTGCGTCACCAGGGCGTTCCGGAAGAGCAGCACGACGGCGAGGCGGCGCTGCGGGCGCAATGGGCACTGGTCGACACGATCTGACTGCCGGAGGACGGGCTTGAGCTATTGTTCAGGCACGTGGTGTAGTGCAGGGTGTGTTCGCTGAACACGTGCAGCTTTTAGTTACGTACATCCAGCCTGTTCGCTTGAGATTATCGCCAAATCAGCTAGTCAGCCAACAATGTTTTTCTCTAAAAAAACCAGCCAGCAGTACTTTTAACCAGCCAGATCAACCCAAGCGAACAGGCTGATATTCCGTATGATCTATGAATGTAAAAGTTTTGACAATTGGGTGCTCCATGCATGAAGGACAAGATTAGCACTATTGAAAAGTTGAGTCATTCATGTAGTTTTAAAATGGTAATGCTATATTACATATCTCATGCATCATGTATCATCCCACAAAAATGATAATTTTTCAGAAGCCATCTGTACAAGCCAATGGATGGAGTTTCACTTCTATTTTTGTAACTTGTAGTGTCACTTTCATGTTTCTTTTGTATCTATATATCATAAACATTAGCTTGGTGTATCTACACTTTTGTTTTTTTTTGCCAGGGGTATAATGGTCATTCTACCTTGGACTTAACACCGTTAAGTACGAAAAACGAACGGAAGACCATAAAAGAAAGAAAATTTTGTTTCAAAGTCATACAGGTAAGTTTAAGAAAAAAAATGATACAAGGAAGATAAATTTTTTAAAGACCGTACAAGTAAAAAGCTCCCACTAATAATAATAAGGGGGTGTTTAGATAAAATTTTTTGGAATTTAGCTACTATAGCATTTTCATTTATGTTTGACAATTAGTATTCAATCATGGACTAATTAGACTCAAAAGATTTGTCTCGTGATTTACAACGAAACTGTGTAATTAGTTTTTTTATCTATATTTAATGCTGTATGCATGTGTTCAAAGATTCGATGTGACGGAGAGAGGGTAAAAATTTGGAATTTGGAAGACATCTAGGCCTAAGGCTATCAGCACTCGTGGTACTCTAAATTCATCTCTATATATCCTAGTCACCAAGATTCTCTCTTCTATACCCAATTCTTCCGCACTTATCCATCCTCTATATCATTCTCTATCCACTGTGTGACTCACTTGTCACTTTATCTAAATATATCTATGTGAGATCTTATTTTGAAGGATTTATTGAAACGAATTTAATGGTGCAATCGAAATTTAATTTGATTTTATGGTTTGTGAGTTATAACATTGTTTTAAGTTGAAAAAGTGGGGCCCGTGTCTGATTCTTCCCCTGCATGCGCTCTCCTGCTCGAGCTTGAGCACATGGTGGGGCTGCAGGCCTGGCACGTCCTATAGAGGAGGAATGGTATCACGCTATATTTAGAGGAATTGCGTCGGTTGCAGACCATTTGCAGTACACCACTGCAGGCAATTTTTATGCCAAACGCTACTGCATCCGCTTTACATGATCCTTTAGCAGATCTAGTGCAACCTAAGATTACCCGCAGTGGGTACTTTAAAGAGATACTCTAAAGTTTTAGAATATGAATATAGAGTAAAAACTGTTGCACTGGATACTCTAAAACGATACTCTATCTTTTCTCTTACTCTATATTTAGAGTAGTACAATGCTTACTCTATAGTGTACAGTGCGCGGACCCCACTAGCTAAACAAAGAAAAAATACTATAACTCACAAACCAAAAATCCAAATTAAATTTTGATTGCACCATTAAATTCGTCTCAATAAATCCTTCAAAACTAGATCACACATGGATATATTTAGATAAAGTGATAAGTGGGTTTCGCAGTGGATAGAGTGGATAGAGGATGATATAGAGAATGGATGGGTGCGGAAGAATTGAGTATAGAGGAGAGAATCTTGCTGACTAGGACGTATAGATGATGAATATTGAGGATAGCCAATACTGGGCAGCACGGTAGCAGGTCCATCGCACATTCGCAATTGGCATTTTGCCGTGACTCGTACTGTGCACGTTTCACTGTTTCAGCGCGTGCCATCAGCATCAAGCAGAACTTTTTTTCCCGCATCCCGACACGCCGATCTGCCACGTGGGCCACCCGGACCCCCTTCCCAACCCCATCCCTTCCCACCAAAATCTCCCGCCATCTCGACGCCTCTCCCGCCAAAACCAACCGACGCCCCTCCCCTCTCCCGCCCGCCAGGACCGGGCCCACCGCGCAGCGAGACAGGCGGGCTTGTGTTTTGCCGCGCAAGCTACCCCGCAGATAAGAAGTCCGCGCGCGCCGCTTGGGTCCGAAACTCTTTTTTGGCGCGCATCCCAACAGCCGCCGCCGTCTCCGCCCCCCTGTCGCTCGTCCGCCGCCACCGCCGCCCAACCCTAACAGAGCTCCCCCTCCGCCTTCCCCTCCGGTCGCCGGAGAGCCTGGTTCTTGTCGCGGCAGCGGTTTCGGGGCCTGGATTGGCAGTGCTGAGGAGGAGGGACATGGAGGGAGTCGCCAAGCCGTCCACGAGCTCGGGGTCGGGGTCGGGGGTCACGGAAACGGCCTCCGCCGCCGCGGTCTCCACAGAGGAGAGGTTCGCCGATCTGTGCAAGGTACGTGTACGTTTGCGCCGCTTCGTCGGGAAGGGGTTTTTGCTTGTTTTTTTTTTTCTGCGCAAGGCGTATTTTTTCCCCCACTGGCGATGTCTTCGAGCCGCTTCGTGTGTGTTTGCTCCGTGAAAAAATCATGGAAGATTGAAGATTTGGGCGGATTTTCTTGTTTGGAGTTAATTTGGGCTGGATCTGGTGGCCCCCTTTGGTTTTGCATCTTCTATTTGGGATGGAAATGTGTCAGCTTTTCTGGCTGTGGTATGGTGGTTCAGTGCTCTCGCCCCACTGATTTAGATCATCCCAACCAATTTCTCGCCCTTTGAATCCTTCGAATTTCTTTTCGAAGATGAAGGAACCATTCCGATCCAACTCTTCGGTTTCCGTGCGATGTGGAATTCTATGTTTCCGCCATCTGCTGCGAACTCTTTGTGGTCTGGGGCTAATTTATATTATTTGCGGCTGCTCCTTTCAAAATCGAATAAATGAAGTGTCTTTTGAAGGTTCCTTTTGTTTTATACACTTAGTTTAAGTCACACTGTCTTTCGTATGTCTTATCATTATTAGTGATTCACCGATTCGTACCTGTGAGTTTATTTACTACTCCTGCATGTTCTATTTTTAGGAGAAATAGATATGCATAGTCTTGTGATGTTCCATTTTACCGCTGCTGTTCTCTTATAACTGATGCTCGTATACCCTAATTTTTAATTTGCTCTGTTGTTTGCTGGCGAGCAGAGCAAGCTGGGACTGGACGAGAGCACGACGAGGCAGGCAATGCAGCTTTTCAAGGAGACCAGGAACATCCTCAAGTCCAGCGTGTCTTCCTTGGGCGGCGGATCGGTAAGATTGCATTTTCTTTGTCTCTGGTGTAGCTCGTGCTTCTTCCATCCAGTTTCAGGGCCATAATGTATTGCTAAAACCTATGTCTGCTACCTATTGGATTTATGTATAGGCCGAGGAGATCGAGAGGTTCTGGTCTGCCTGTGTTCTGTACTGTGTGTCAAGGCTCAGCAAAGCGGGGAGGTCCAAGGAAGATGGCATTGTCTCACTTTGCCAGATTTTGAGGGCATCTAAGCTGAAGTAAGAGTCGTGCTAGGTTTGTTTGGTTGAGGAATAATCACTTCTCACTTAGACTAATCCCTGTATTCGTTTTGTTGATTCCATGTAGCATTGTGGATTTTTTCAAGGAGATGCCACAGTTCTGCTTAAAGGTTGCACACATTCTGACTGGCCTATATGGTTCAGATTGGGAAAAGAGGCTTGAGGTATATTATGCAATTAGTGTGCTCCCCTGTTTTATAACCCATTTTAGAATTGAACATGTTTTAACTTTCTATCTTAATGTATTTCCTTGTTTTGTGCTCAGTTGAAGGAACTGCAAGCGAATGTTGTCCATTTAAGCTTGCTAAGCAGGTAAAAATATACTTTCTATTCTGCGTTAAAAAATACATACTTTCTATTTCTTTTGCTTGTATGATGTGGCTACTCGTAGCATAAAATGTCTAGCTTTTGTTTTTGTAAATTGCTGTGCTAGAATGTTGATCCACTACTAGTTTTACTGGACTGAACTGAAATCACATTGGAGCATTTGGTAAATGCAATATTGAGTTTCAGTGGATTGGAGGTATATTTGGTACAGTAACTTGAGCAGGCATATCCTGTACTGCTTGTACTACACTAGAATTCTTATGTCCCCTATAAGGCTGATACCATAAATATTTGGATAACCAAGCTTGGAGTGTTCTTTTTTTTTGTGATCCCAAAACTATCTTGTCTTTTGTACAACCTGTCTAAACCTTATGCATCCTAGAAAGTTCAAAGCGGTAGGCTAAAATTCCATTATTCAGCTTAGATGTTTTTAAAATCATCCCCATTTGCTGAATCTTTGTGTATATATGGACGATTATTAAGGATTGTGACGCCATTATAGGCCAACGATATATGAGCAAATTGTGCTACAGTGCAGGTGCTTAATTGGTTACAAGCTTCATATATAATTTGGTTTGAAGACCATTTGCAATAATACCTACTGTACCTTAACTTCTATGCTGCTGCCTGCTTTGCTGTTTCCTTCTCATCGATAGTTTCCTTTATAAAAGGACAAATTATTAACTATTGTTGACTAAGTGACCATGTCTTTGGTTCAGGCACTACAAGCGTGCATACCAGGAGCTATTCTTGTCAAATGATGGCAAGTGTTCAGACAATTCTTCAGAATCAAACAACCAAGAGGCTTCTGATTATTATCGCTTTGGATGGTTGCTCTTTTTAGTCCTAAGAATCCAAACATTCAGCAGATTCAAGGATCTTGTGACATCCACGAATGAACTGGTTTCTGTGTTGGTAAGGACATCTGCTATGATCTTCACAAGTGTTTTCTCTTCACTTGCAGCAGGACAATTGATCTATACTGTTAGTTAACTTGAAAGTAATGGATACTGCTTATTTTGCACGCCTGCAGGCTGTACTTATCATTCATGTTCCTGTGCGGCTAAGGAACTTCGATATAAAGGATTCATCCTACTTTGGTAATGGCAACCAATTCTTGACAGATGCTGTTTGCTAATCAGGTCTGCTAGTTATAGCAGTTGTGCATAAAACTCATGCGTCCATTTATTGCTTTGAATCAGTTAAGAAGTCAGATAGGGGAGTCAGTCTTATTGCTTCTCTGTGTGAAAAATATCATACCTCAGAAGATGAGTTGAGCAAAGCACTGGAAAAGACAAATACTCTCATAATGGATATTCTGAAAAAGAAGCCATGCCCAGCTACTTCAGCATGCCAACAGGATAATTTGTCTTTCATTGATCCAGGTAAAGACCTGCTACGCAAGAATGATTTTAATGTTTTGTATTCACTATTTTTGTTTCACAAGCTTGTCTGTTGCAGTCTCACTAAGGTTTCTTCTTCAATGCAGAAGGCTTGACAGTTTTTAAGGATTTGCTTCAGGGAGAGTCATTGAAATCAAGTCTGCTAATCCTGGAAAAAGAATATGAAAACGCAATTAACACAAAAGGCGAGCTAGATGAGCGCATGTTTGCTAATGATGAGGACAGTTTACTTGGCAGTGGAAGCCTTTCAGGTGGAGCCATTAATTTACCAGGCACAAAGGTAATACTAACTAGCAAGCTTATTCATCCATTGCTTCATAACTTGAAAGCTTTGAAATTATTTAAAATTGTATGTATGTCGTGGTATTTCAGAGAAAGTATGATGTTATGGCCTCACCTGCAAAATCAATATCAAGCCCAAATCCAATGTCTCCTCCACGTTTTTGTCTATCTCCTAAAGGAAACAGCTTTTGTAACTCAAAGATGGCTCCTATCACTCCAGTGAGCACAGCCATGACAACTGCCAAGTGGCTTCGGAGTACAGTATCTCCCCTTCCATCAAAACCTTCTGGGGAACTATTGCGCTTCTTCTCAGCATGTGATAAGGATCTGACAGATGACATTGCACACAGAGCTGGGATTATACTTGGAGCCATATTCACGAGCAGTTCTTTTGGTGAACGGATCTGTACTAATATGCGAAGTGCAAATAGGATGGATGCTATCTGGACAGAGCAAAGAAAAATGGAAGCCCTTAAGCTATATTATAGGGTTCTGGAATCTATGTGTAGGGCAGAGTCACAGATCTTGAGTGGGAACAACCTTACATCACTTTTGTCTAATGAACGTTTCCATCGGTGTATGATTGCATGTTCTGCAGAGTTAGTTCTTGCAACTCACAAGACTGTCACTATGATGTTCCCAGCTGTGTTGGAGAAGACTGGCATTACAGCCTTCGACTTGAGTAAAGTCATAGAGGGTTTTGTTCGGCATGAAGATACACTCCCAAGAGAGTTAAAGCGCCATCTGAATTCTCTTGAGGAACGGCTGCTGGAAAGCATGGCATGGGAGAAAGGGTCATCAATGTATAATTCCTTAATTGTTGCTAGGCCGGCACTGTCTGTAGAAATAAACCGGTTAGGTTTACTGGCTGAACCAATGCCATCACTTGATGCAATTGCAGCACATCATAATATCTCATTGGGTGGCCTGCCGCCTCTTCCCTTCCAGAAACAGGATCGTTTGCAAGGTATCTTTTATCAGCCACCATCAGCATAATGCCTATTACATATTCCTGAAGTGTTAAAAGCAGTATTTCTTTGGGTTTTCCACTTTTCAATCATGTGAATAAGTGATTGAACATCCTCATTGTTAATTGTGTTTCCTGTAGATAAAGATGAAGTCAGGTCTCCCAAAAGGGCATGCACTGAGAGGAGAAATGTGCTGGTGGACAGCAATTCATTTCGATCACCAGTGAAGGACATTATTAAATCAAAGTTACCACCTCTTCAATCAGCTTTTGCAAGGTTAATATTCCTTTCTGACTTCTTTGTGAACTCTTGCCTCAGCTGGATGCTTAAGTGGAAATTTCCCTTTTGTTATTCTTATTGCAGTCCAACAAGACCGAATCCTGCAGCAGGAGGTGAAACATGTGCAGAGACAGGAATAGGTGTGTTCTTTAGCAAGGTGAGTGTTGAGTGTTCCTTCAGATGCATCGTAATGTGAAGAGATAAAATGCTTGTTGTTCATGCCATATCCCTCTATCCCTGCAGATAGCAAAACTCGCAGCCATTAGAATCAGAAGTCTCTGTGAAAGACTGCAACTTTCTCAGCAAGTTCTGGAGCTAGTATATTCCCTTGTCCAGCAAATCCTTAGCCAACAGACTGGTCTTTTCTTCAACAGGCACATTGATCAGATCATACTATGCAGCATATATGGAGTTGCCAAGGTACATCCTTACATATAAATTTGTCAAAATTCCAATCGTAACAGATAAAAATATTTCCTACTGTAATCATTAAATTTCTTATTGACAACAATTCGCAGATCTCTCAACTGGAACTTTCATTCAAGGAGATTATTTTCGGCTACAGGAAACAACCTCAATGCAAGCCACAAGTTTTCCGAAGTGTTTATGTTCATTGGCCCCCAAGAAGCCGTAATGGGGTAAGTTCCATCTTGTTTTTAGCTTTTAAGAATTTTGCAATGAGCTGAAAGTTTATCTGACTGAATTATATCCTGCCAGAAAACAGGAGAAGATCATGTTGATATTATCACTTTTTACAATGAAGTTTTTATTCCTGCTGTCAAGCCTTTGTTAGTGGAGGTAGGATCTGGTGCTAGTCCAAAGAAGAAAGAAGAGGAAAAAGGTTCTGTTGATGGTATGCACCCAATGTAGAAATTAAGCAACATTCTTCTAGTGCTGACTCCATAAAGGCTTTGCTGAAATATTTTAATTGTATCAGTAGGTCCATACCCAGAATCTCCTCGGCTAGCTCGGTTTCCAAACCTTCCTGACATGTCTCCAAAGAAGGTTTCTGCTACTCATAATGTATATGTCTCGCCACTACGATCATCAAAGGTAAATACCTGTCAATTTGTTGTGTATCTTTACAGTTTCACCCGAGGTAACTATTTTGGTAATCCTCCATCAATGCTTTGACAACTATAACTGAACTGTACTCTCCAGATGGATACTTTGCTCTCCCCAAGCTCAAAGAGCTACTATGCATGTGTCGGCGAGAGTACCTATGCGTTTCAAAGCCCCTCCAAGGACCTGAAGGCTATCAATAACCGCCTAAATAGGTAAAATTAGAAAAAGAACAGTTCACTAAAGGTTTGCTCATTCAGTTTCCAACAACAGATAACTGATGCCCAGATTACTTGCAATGTGTGCAGTGGGAAGAAAGTTAACGGACGACTGAACTTCGATGTTGTCAGCGATCTGGTTGTCGCCAGCAGCCTCAGCAGCGATCAAAATGCCAAGCCTGCAGCCACCGAAGTGGTTCCCATCAAGACACCGGTGAAATGCGAACCATCTGACTCGTGATCAACTCTGTGATGCTGCATCACCAATCCAGTCCAACCTATTATAAATTGTTAGGTTTCATATGCTCTGATTTAGATATTAGATGGCCCTTGTTTCTGTTTGTGTTTTTGACATGGGAGACATCTTTGTGAGCAGCTCTACCTTCTGTAAAATATAAGAAAGCTGCCCTGAGAGCTCCCTTAACCCAACTCGCTTTGTAAGAGATAAGTACCATAGCCATGTAACATCATAAGTTTTGAAAGTTCTGTAAATGCAAAATGGTCATTTGTCAATTCCGTACAGCTGCGAATTCGTGAAGATATTGAAGTAAAAAATCTAAACACAGCAATTCGTGGAGCTGATGCAAACACGACTTTTCACCATGCTCAGGCAACTGCCAGTGTGCGTGCAAACTGCATCAGGTTCCTGGAGATCCATCGATGGAGTCAGAGGCGGAGCCACCGCTAGGGCGAGCTAGGGCGGCCGCCCTAGCTCCCCTTGGCCGAGCACCCCATCCCCACCCCCGGAGGCCGGAGCTGACGAGGGCACGAGGTCGCCGGAGTTGGCAGCGAAGACAGCCGAACTCGGACACGCACGGCGTTTTTTTTCTTTCCGCGAGGCAGACCACATAGGCGTCATGGGCCGCGGTAACATTGGTCCAGGCCTAGCAGCAGTTCGCCCAGCCCAGCGCCCCAGGCGGCCAATTGGGGCTCGCAGTGGTCGCTCCTCACCATGCTGCTCGCTCGACTCCGCGACTCCTCGCTCGACTGCGCTGCGCCGCTGCCTGCTCGTCGCCTACTCGCCTCCGCCCTCCAGGATCGCCGCTCGCTGCCTCGCTGCCACCGTGCGCGGCGCGCCCGCTCCAGCCGCCGGCGGATGCAGCCCACCTCCCCAACCGACGACGCGAGACGCGACCCCGCCCCAACCGCTGTCGCTCGGCGCCTCGGTCGCTGGCGCTCGGCCGGTGGCCAGCCCCATCCGGCCGGCCCTCAGGCCCCAGGCGGCAGGCGCTTAGCCGCCAGCCAGCCTCCAGGGCCAGGCCGTCAGGCTTTTACTGCTGGAGTGATGGGGGGATTTTGGATTTGGGCATTTGGTGATTTGGAAATTTTAGGATTTTGGTCATTTGGAATTTTGGATTTTGGTGATGGATTTGATCATATTGGCTACAATTTTTTTTCCCAAAACATGCATGTTGTCCGTTGGTAACCAAAATTTTATGACATAAGTTTGCCCTAGGTCGTTTCTCAAGCTGGATTCGCCACTGGATGGAGTGTACTTGTTGCTAATCATGATGCAAAGTCTCGAGCACTGAATTCTACAAGAACCTACTTGGATGTCCGGGGACGTCATCCTGGGCTTTTGAGTTTTGACGTCCAAGTCCAACAGCTCTTCCGTCTCTGAGAGCGACCGACCTGCAACTTATCTGCGTCGTCCACGGAAGCTGAACCCCCTTTGCTGCCCTCAAGACCATAAATTGGAATAGTGCGCCTGGTCGGATGGTCGGGATGGATTCAGGCCAAAGTTTTTATATGGCTACCTGGCCCACGATTAAACATCAGGTCATGGATTTGATGCATGCCTTTTACCAATCCTCAGTGCAATTGGAAAGAATCAACAGATCTTTCATGGTAATGCTGCCGAAGAAGATTGATGCTATTACCGTTGATGCATTCAGACCGATTTGCCTTCAAAATTGCTGTACCAAGATTATTGCCAAAGTGTTAACCCAACATCTACAGAGGGAGATTTGTAAACTCATTGACAACAATCAAACAGGATTCCTGCCGTGCCGTGATGCTCAACTCTGAACCCTTCGTGTATGCAGTTGAGTTAGCTCAATATTGCAGCAAGATGAAGGCTCCGGCTTTGGTAATTAAATTGGATTTTGTGAAGGCCTTCGATACGCAGCGCTGGTGTGGCTGGATTCAGAACTTAAACCCTGTTTGGTCTGCTTCCGCAGCTAACCGCGCTCCACAGTACATATTTTAACTGCAAAACAACACGGAGGACAGCAGCGTGCCTAGGCTGAGGCATGAAGCAAACAGCAGCTACAGCGTTGCAACATGCCGGAAGTTAGCGCGGCGAGTTGTGGATACGATCCAAACATGCCCTTACTAGCCACATCAAAATCGGCAGTTTTGGTTAATAGATGCCTGGGCCCTTGGATCAACTGCAGAGGCCTACATCAAGGCGACCTATTATTGCCTTATCTATTTCTTTTGGTGGCAGACGCTCTTCATAATCTAGTCCACAGTCACATTATTAGGCATCCAGTTGCTTTGGATCATCTTTGTCCAGTTCTGTAATATGCTGACGACACATTGATCGTCGTCAGAGGCGAACCAGAGGATGTTGTCACCTTGAAAATTTTGCTAGACTATTTTGCTGCGGCAACTGGACTAACCATAAACTACAACAAAAGCAACATCATGCCCATCAACATGTCAACACAACATGTCAGTTAGTGCCTGGATATTCTTAGTTGCAATATTCATGTTATTATTAGGAGGGTATGGAATCTTTAGTGTTAGAGATATGTGTGTGTTTGTATATATTTTCATATCTATAAGGACTTTTATGCATATTATACATGTGCATATAATGGGCTTCAGCCCCTTCTATTGAATTGAGAGTTCATTTCTCCACTCTAACATAGTATAGGAGCAGGTTTTTCCGGTTAGGGTTAGGGTTACCTTGTCCCTGGTGGCGAGCTCCTGCCGCCGGCGTGGCTCGTCTTGCCACGTCATCGCCTAGTCGCGCCTTTGCTTGATCATGGCCCGGCCACGGCTTTCCTGTACGGCACCACCTGTCGAAGAAGCTTGTCCGCCGCTGCTCCTGCTCACGATCTACTCATCCTTCTCATCGGTGCGGCCCTCCTCCCGCGTGCGCCGCTCGCCGCACAACTCCTCTCCCGCATGCACTGCTTGCACTGCGGCTTCTCTCCCGCATGCGCCACTCGCGCTTGTGCCCTGCACGGCCCGCGCTCGCTCCCGCCAGCGTGGTCCCATTTGCTGCGCTGCTTCGATGTGCCGCTTGTTCTGTGGCCCGTCGGGCCTGCACACGTTTGCTCTGCTCCCTATTTCTGTTGTTGAGCTTTGGGTAAAAAAAACAGAGGGTTTCTTCCTCTGCTGGTAGTGCTCAAGTTCCATGTTGTCTAGTGCTTTTCAATGACACCAATTATTGTGATTGGGTTCCTCGTATGTTTAGTGCTTTTCAATGACACCAATTATTGTGATTGGGTTCCTCGTATGCGGCGTATGCATGGTCTTTGACTTTGGGTGTTTCTTAGTGGTGAGCTGCCTTGTCCAGCCTTGCTCCTCCAGTGTGGCCCGAATGAATCCTGCAGGAACCGATGATTCCTGCAGGAACCGTAGAAGCTGATCAAAAGAAGCTGCGAGAAGCTGCCACGTAATGAAGCTCAGGATTCCGGGGAGACAATTAACCAAGCAAGCAACCGAACAAGCGATACTCTCTGTTTATTACACACGCGAACATCGATCGAAGCTAAGCTTGCTGCTCCATGTTTATGACACCCACCCAGCACAACCATGGCACAATAATAATGGCACACTTGTTACTACAACAAATTATTAACAGTGTCATATAATGACACTTTCACAGCAGGTTGCTCGACACCGATGATGATGGAGCTGCTGGCTGCTGCTCCGGCCGGTCGGCGACGAGGACTGCGAAGAGGCCCATGACGCCCGTGTGCCGCTGCTCGCTGCTGTAATTGGACACGACGGTGAGAACCTCGCCGTCGCGCACCCTGACGGTACCCTTCTTCGGGTAGCACGTCGACATGCCGACGATGTATCCCGCCTCGTCGCCGGCCTCCACCCCGCCGCCGTAGATGGGGGTCGACTCGCACAGCAGACGCCCGTCCTGCATGCATGTGACCAAGTCGTACGTCGTCATCGTCGTTGACCAAGTTTTTTTTCTTCCCTATAAAGTTAATTACGGTGTGTTAGTGTGTATATACCTGGCCATGCAAGGAAGAACCAATGGCACCTGCATGCTGGTGCGCGACGGCGTACACGAGGTCGCCTCCACGCGGCAGCACCTGCTTGGTCACCTTCACGTGCACGCAGTCGCTCTTGGCTCGCTTCTCTGCGCTGCACTCCTCCACTTCGTACTCAACCATGCAACCCACAGGCATGGCTCTATGAGTGACGTCAAATATATAAATCCTGACCGGCACAACGGCGGCGGCGGCGGCGGCGGCGTCGCTCCAGTCGAGCCAGACCACGGTGTACCGGAAGAAGAGCTTCCTCGCCTCGCCGCCGCCAGCGAGCCCTTCCTCCACCTTGCACCGGGTCTGGTCGTAGCAGCAGCGCAGGCCGCCGGCGTAGTCCCCGGGGATGCCGCGGCCGTGCTCGTCCACCGTCACGTTGTACAGGTCGCACCTGCACTCGGTGCACGCTACCTTGTCCACCGTGCCCCGCGTGTCGATGGCGTGCACGTTGAGCATCCACTTCTCCACGTACCCTTCCCGCGGCGCCGCCGGGTCGCCGGCCTCGACGGCGTACGGGTCGGGCACCCACGTAGCGGTGCGACGGGTCTCGGACCCCAGCCCGAAGTACTGCCCGTGCGTGTCGCCCTCGCACACGCCGGCGTTCCGCTTCAGGATCGTCGCCGGCCGCGCGGTGGCGTTCTCCGCGGCGTAGTACGGCCGCACCACCCAGTGGTGGACGTAGGTCTCGTGGAGGGGAACGGGGGCGCCGCGCTCGTCGACGACATCTCCCTTGAAGCTCTTGACCGCGACGTGGCCCCTCGGGAAGGAGATGTCGTGGTAGTACTTGTTCGCGACGGAGCCGGGCCGCAGGAAGAAGGGTGGGGACAGGAACGTCGCGGACTTCAGCAGGCGGCGGCGGCCGCCGCCTCTCACGTCGAGCGCTTCCGACGATGGGAGCGGGGCGCCGCCTATGGCGCCGGCGGCGGATGAGAGCGCGAGGAGGACCAGCACAAGGAGCGCCCCCGTCTTCATCTCGTCGTCGTCTTAATCTGGCAGCAGCGAACTGAGGAAATTAAAGATAGGAAAGAAGGGCGAAGAAACGTGCCATGCACATGCAGGCTCAAGTGAACTACATACTCCAGAAATGAGGCGCGAAATAAAAATGCTGCCGTGAAGGTCGTCTGAATAAGCTGGAGTCTTAAGAGTGTTGCACCTTAAATAGGGACGTGTCATTAGGGCCCACGTGCACCACGTGCCGATGGGCCCGATGCTTATGATTGCGACAGTGCTAGCTTGTGTAATTGTGTTTGGTATAATAGGGCTTTGAAGGACGCTAAAGAGGATCTATATGTTAGAGTGGAGAAATGAACTCTCAATTTAGTAGAAGGAGCTGAAGCCCAATATATATACATGTACAATATGCATAAAAACCCTTATAGATAAGGGAATATACAAACACACGTATCTCTATAGAGTCTCATATCTCTAACACCCCCCTCAAACTCAAGGTGGATCGTGAGAACTGAGTTTGGAGAGAAAGAACTAATGCTGCGTCTGCGCCTTGGTGAAGAAGTACGCCAACAGGAGCTCAGAGGGCACATAGCGAAGAGCAATGACATCATCCTGCACCTGAGCTCGAGTGTAAGGTGCATCAACTTCCAATATGCTTTGTGAGCCCATGCTTCACAGGATCACGAGCTATGCTGATAGCACTGGTACTGTATTCACAGGATCACGAGCTATGCTAATAGCACCGGTACTGTCAGACAAAAGAGGAGTGGACATAGAAACTGAAACATCGAAATCCTCAAGTAACCATCGAAGTCAAGTAACCGCTCTTGTCGCAAGAGCTATAGCTCGCAACTCTGCTTCTACACTCGAACGAGATACACAATTTGCTTCTTAGTCTTCCAAGCAATGAGAGAACCACCAAGAAAATACAGTAGGTAGAAAGAGAGCAACGGTCAGAGGAGTCGCTAGCCCAAGTAGCATCAGAGTAGCCTTGGTGTTGAAAAGAGCTAGAGCGTGGGAAAAACAGACGACGAGTAATGGTCCTACGAAGGTAACGCAAGACACGAAGAAGATGACTATAGTGGATGTGGGTGGGAGTGGAAACAAATTAACTAAGAATGTGCAGAGCATATGAGATGTCAGGACGGGTCACGCCCAAATAGACAAGACTCCCAACAATGGCAATACAGAGTGGGATCAGTAAGAGGTTCACCATCAGTGACACGAAGCTGAAGATTAAGCTCAATGGGAGTCTCAACAGTGCCATGATCAGTGAGGGAAGAGTGAGCAAGAAGATCTTGAATGTATTTTTTTTAGACAAATAAATGCCATCTCAAAGGTGGAAAAGACCTCAATACCAATAAAATAATGAAGAGGACCAAGATCTACACCATGTTGCTCTGACTCCAACACACAAATCTGTGCAGATGGGATTTCCTCTCCGTTCTACTTTATACAGAGCCGCTATAATTGACATGGCATTGCTGAAAGTTTGTGATCTTCCTCTTGATTACTTTCGGTGCAAAGCCTCTTTGGCAAACAATAGGAGTATGAGTGATGAGTCTACACAAATAAGTAGATGAACATTGAAACTTAATTAAAGAGGTGACAACAATAGCCAAGAATGGGATCAATCAAAGATTCTGGCCTATTTTATGCAATGCTATAGCAAGAGCCAGTGTACCAACTAAAAACGCTGCTTCCTGCTGAGTGCTGACTGAGATTTTTTGGACACAAAAAGAAGCATCCATCATTAACATTAATGGACAAAGCTCAGGAATTAGTATCCTACAACGTGTAATTCAACTGTTAGTTTACTATAGTATACTCCCTCCATATCGGTAATTCAAGTCATTTTGGACAGCAACATGGTCTTCAAAGTATAACTTTGACTTCTTATTTTTATAAAAATATTTATTGAAAGTGATATATGTACATATTTTATGAAAGCACTTTTCAAGACGAATCTATTCATATGGTCTTCACATTTCCAAACTCAACAACTTAAAAATTATTCATGATTTATATTCCAATATTTGACCCAAACCTTGTCCAAAAAGACTTAAATTATCAATATGGAGTGAGTAATTGTTTTAAGCGACCAAAACTTATGCAGAGGACAACCTGATGTCTGAAAGCAAGATATAAATGTATACAATAGCACAGGAATAATTGTTGACCCAGCCAAAATAAATACTGGCTTTGTTTAGTTCTTCCCCCTAAAGTTTAGTCCTTATCCCATCGAATGTTTAGACATATGCATGGGGTATTAAATATAGACTAAAAAATAACTAATAGCACATATTGCGACTAATTTGCGAAACGAATCTTTTAAGCCAAATTAGTCTATGATTTGACAATATGGTGCTACAGTAAACATATGCTAATGACGGATTAGTTAGGCTTAATAAATTCGTCTCGCGGAGTACTGAGGACTTCTGTAATTTATTTTATTATTACTATCTGAACACTTTTATATGATACTCCGATGTAACAGCTGATGTGACACTCCAAAACTTTAGCCCCTGAATGTGTAATTCGGCTGTTAGTTTACTAGAGTAATTGTTTTGAGCGACCAAAACTTATGCACAGGACAACATGATGTCTGAAAGCAAGATATAAATGTATACAATAGTACAAGGAACAATTGATGACCCAGATGAATATATTGTTTCCAAAGAAAGCCTAGTAAATAACTGATTACGAACGGGAAAAAAAATGCAAGTTGCATCGAAACGGCACAGCACAAGCAACCGGGTAATGAAGTTTTAGTTCGACTATCGCCAGTATTACCAATACTTGATGAGCAAGTAGATAAGTCTTAGACACAAGATTAGTTGTCGAGCGAGTGTGCCCTGTTCAGCTCGCTGAAATTTGGCTGATGCTGATTTGTTGTGAGAGAAAAATATTGTTCCTTCGCTAGTTCAAGTGAACATGGCTAGAAGAATATAGGCTGCATTAAATCAATTTCCAGCAATGTCAAAAGAGAAAAGACGACTGAAAGTGTCAAATTATTTTGGGAAAAATTGTATCCGGTTGATGGTGGAAGAAGGGACGGGGTGCCTGCTCAGTAGGCTGGACGAAAAACTCGAAGCTCGTTAGCTCGCTCGGCTCGTGGCTGGCTCGACTCAGCTCGGCTCGGCTCGTTACGATAACGAGCCGAGCCGAGCCAAGATTTTAGCTCGTTAGCTATAACGAGCCAACTCGAGCCAGCTCGCGAGCCGCTCGCGAGCTAAACGAGCCAAGCTTTCAGGAAAAAAAGTATCAAAACTTGTATTAGTTTTTGTATTACTTCATGTCTTATACTTTATAATTGACTAGTAACTGGTCTAGACCCTATAAATTGACTGGTAACTGGTCTAGATGCATTTCTTTTGTATTATTATTATTCTCAAACTTTAAATAAATACAAATATTATATTTTGTGTATTTTTTATACCTGGCTCGCGAGCTTAACGAGCTAGCTCGAGCTTTTAACGAGCCGAGCCGAGCTGGCTTTCTGGCTCGTTAAGATAACGAGCCGAGCCGAGCTGGCTCGTTAGGCTCGTTATCTTAACGAGCCAGAACGAGCCGAGCCCAAACGAGCCGAGCCAGCTCGGTATCCAGGGCTACTGCTCACCTATGCTGGCGTAACTATTCCAAGTGCGTGCGTTTAACTGCTGCGTGCTAAGGTCATTGCTGACGTTCACGTACACGCTGCTCAAATGCAGGTTGGTTTAGGTCTAACGCTATGTTCGTTTGAGCTTATTCAGAACTACTTTTCAGTTATGGAATAATATTTTTCTCACAACATTTCAGCGTAAGTATCAATTTAAGCTAAATTTCAACATAAGTGAGACATTCGTCGTCCTTTGCTCCTCGGCGCCACGGCCCTCTTGTACATACGTCGTCCTTTCCTCCCACCTACTCCCCGGACTCCTCGCTGCGGCTGGCCGAGTTCATATATGGGATATAGAACAAGAGAGAGAGGATGACATATGGATCTCACACGGCATTTACCATTATAATGTATTTGGGTGGTCTGTTAGGTAGTGTTAGAAAAAAAACATAATATTATCAGAACGGATGACTACTTAGAGGACCTGATTTAGATAGCATTAATTGCCGGAGATTCTAATTTGGTATGGGTGTGCCGGACCTTGCGAGTAGTGCAAGTGTTGAGAAACACTCACTCAAGGTACCCCCAAATTGCCGCTGTAAAAAATAAAAAAATAATAAATTATGTTCCACATCAGACAAATAATTTGAATATGAAAGTGTATATATCGTAACTAAATGAATAAATTGATAACAAGTTTTTTAATTAAATATGAAATTGTGTATGTATATTTTGTAATTGAATAAATTTATCTCCTGGGCAAAACTCATCTTTTATTTAACATTTCAATTTAATTTGTTTGGGTGTGTCATGCCCAAGTAATAGTGCAACACTAGGGGGACACGTGAAAACCATGATAGCAAGCTACCATATTTGATTCTCTCCCACAAAAATAAATTTAATATCATTATGGGCACGTGTCCCACATATAAGATATTATAAACTGATAAGACAGATACACTTGATTCTTAGTCAAAAAGGCCGAGAAAAGTACGAGTTGCAACGTAGGCCACGCCCCTTCTTTTGTACACGCCTCACCAGCTCTATGCCTGTCACCCCTGCTATGTGGTACTATTCCTCAGCTGAATAGAATAGCTGGTGTTAATCGCGATTTGAGGTTCACAAGGCCAGTATTATGATGTTATTATGCAAACGGTCCATGAAGATCGTATCCTTGGTCTGGGCTTGATGGTCCTCGGCCTTCACTGGCTGTTCATCAATGGGCCGAAATCCAGAACATGCGGCTGGCTAACGAAGGCCCAACGCCGAACCACTGGGACCCGTCTTAAAGCCGCGCGGAACCCACCCGAGCCCGAGGAGGCGCGCCAAGACGATGGATAGGCAAACGTATTTCATTTTCAGCTGTATTTCTCAAACCGTCGTCTAAACTATCTGAAGTACTACTGAACTGCGGATTTATCAAAAAAGAAAAAAAAAACAGCAGTGCTAGCAACTGGACGCAAGACAGACTTGCGCCCATGCGGGGCCTGCGCCGTCCGACCCCACGTGAAGAACGTTCGCGTCCCTTCCGCTTCCCCCGCCCGGACATACGTCTGAGGCTCCGTGCCCACTCGGCAGCACCCTAGTAGCTGTGGCAGGTGGGCTCTATTGTAGCATGTGTAACATCAGATCTACTTTTACAACATCTAGATAAAACACTTGCAATATACGTATGAAATACTTGCAACACTTCAACATACATCTGAAACACTTGCAAAAAAAACATCTTAATACACTTGAAGCTATTGCAAACACATGCAATATCCAGATTTATTTTTGCAACATCCAGATGAAACACTTGCAACATACGTATGAAACACCTTAAACACTTGAAACATATGCTTGTAACATGTATGTTATGCAACATCCAGATATACTTCTGCATCATCAAGATGAAACACTTGAAACATACGTCTGAAACACCTGAAACACTTAAAACATATGCTTGCAACATGAAACATACACTTGCAACATGCGTATATAGCCATTGCAACATACGCAACATCCAGATGAAACACTTAAAACATACGTCTGAAACAATTGAAACACAGCATCGTCGGTACCTATGGCCTACTTGGTTGGGAACTGGGGTAGCCAGCAAGCGGCGCTCAGGTGCAGACTATCCAAATGAGAGAGAGAGGAGGTCGTTAGCAGCGCAATGCATGAGTTCGGATGTGGAGAGGCTAATGCATTGGGGTGGAAGATCAGCTCGTTGCGACGCTCATCTTGAGGGGCTCGACTTTGTGTATTGTGGTTCGTCAGGCTCAGCTGTGCCTACTACAACTCACCGGGCACTGCCCACGCGTCATGACGCTCCGCCGCTAGGGGAGCGCTCAACTACTTAGGTGGTGAGGGTGAGAGGAGATCGAAATGGGGGCATTGATGAGGAGCTCGTCGCGGTGTCTGCCTAGTGAATATGAGAGGAGGATGGGGATGACTGAGCTCGTCGTGCCATTCACCTGGTGAGGATGAGAGGAGTTTTTTTTTGAAACTAGAGGATGAGAGGATTTTTTTTAAACTATATGATAAGAGGAGTTTGAACCAGAGGCAGAGTAGGCGTCGGTGTCGGTGTAGATGATGAATGGATAAAAATTAATTAGGGAACGAATGGTTGTCCGTGTGAGACAGATGAGCTTGGAGTTGTCTTATATTTTTGGGAGCGTTGTTAGACACTCGAGTTAGAGCATTTCTGAAGTACTAAACTGATGATGACGAGATCTTCCTTTGGGAAGGCACACCGCTAGCTTGCCCTCCGAGCACGGCTTGGGCAAGACTCCGTAAGGAGGTACAGTGACCCCCTTGACGTCGGTGCAGTTCCACTGCAGCTCCTTGGTGTCCGGCGATGCAGGTGACCCTGAAGGCCCTCCTCGTGCCGAACTTTGACCCTGACGGACGCTCCATGTTGATGGTGACGCTGTCCTCGGCGCGAATGTCGCCGGACATCTCACCCGCCAACGCGGTCGATCATGGTGCTCGTGGGGGAGATGCGGGTTGTTAATTACAGTGGCCAACTGCTTGTATTGCAAGGCTGGAAGGGGCAAATATAGGTGTGTACATATGTAATAAAGAAGCTCTCCAAGTGGAGGAGAAATAGAGATACATCTATACATCTAACACCTCCCTCAGACTCAAAGTGGATGTATACCGCTGAGTCAAAGTACAGGCAAATGCACGGGCATCTGCTCCCAAAAAAAATTTCACCCTCCTCCCAAAATTTTTTTCAACCCCTCACATCAGATGTTTGACACATGCATAGAGTATTAAATATAAAAAAACAACTAATTATACAGATTGTGATAAATTTGCAAGACGAATTTTTTAAACCTAATTAATCCATGATTTGACAATGTCATGCTATAGTAAACATATGCTAATGACGGATTAATTAGGCTTAATAAATTTGTCTCGCAGTTTGCAGACGAGTTATGTAATTAGTTTTTTATTAGTATCCAAATACTCCTTCCGACATCTATAAAACATCCGATGTGACACCCAAAAATTTTCATCCAGGAACTAAACACCCCTTGACAAGGAATAAAGATGTCAAAACCCGGATACCGCTTTATTTGGCTACTAGTCGCGCGCGTCCAACGCAAAAGGATTTGCAGATAACTCGATCGGGGGCTTGTTTAGACTACCCGCAGTGGGTACTCTAAAGGATACTCTAAAGCTTTAGAGTATGAATATAGAGTAAAAACTGCTGCACTGGGTACTTTAAAACGGTACTCTATCTTTTATCTCATTCTATATTTAGAGTAGTACAGTGCTTACTCTATAGTGCGCAGTGGCGGGTCCCACTAGCTAAACAAAGGAAAAAAATGCTATAACTCACAAACCAAAAATCCAAATTAAATTTCGATTGCACCATTAAATTCGTCTCAATAAATCCTTCAAAACTAGATAAAGTGACAAGTGGGTCCCACAATAGATAGAGTGGATAGATGATGATATAGAGGATGGATGGGTGCGAAAGAATTGAGTATAGAGGAGGAATCTTGCTGACTAGGACGTATAGAGGATGAATATAGAGGTCCATGAGTGCGGATAGCCTTACATTGTAAATTTTTGCAACTCTGGCAACTGTAGCACTTTCGTTTTTATTTGGTAATTATTGTCCAATTGTGAACTAACTAGGTTTAAAAGATTTGTCTCATGATTTACTATCAAACTGTGCAATTAGTTATTTTTTTACCAATATTTACTGTTCTATACATGTATCAAAGATTTGATGTAATTGAGAGAGAGCGAAAAAATTTAGAATCTAAACCAGGCCCGGATGTCAACGTGACACGACGTCGGCTAGTGATGGCTGAGTCTGACTGACAACAACAAGGCACTTTCATTCGTCGTCTGCAGTGTAAAATTTCTCCCGCGACAACGATCTCGGCAACACTCGTATCCGCACTCATGGACCTCTATATTCATCCTTTAAGACTGTGCGCAGTGGCATATTCTAAATGATACTCTAAAGTTTTAGAATACGAATATAGAGTAAAAATTGCTGCACTGGGTACTCTAAAACGATACTCTATCCTTTCTCTTACTCTATATTTAGAGTAGCACAGTGTTTACTCTATAGTGCGCAGTGGCGGGCCCTATTAGCTAAACCAAGGAAAAAAATACTATAACTCACAAACCAAAAATCCAAATTAAATTTCGATTGCACCATTAAATTCGTCTCAATAAATCCTTCAAAACTAGATCACTCATGGATATATTTAGATAAAGTGACAAGTGGGTCCCACAGTAGATAGAGTGGATAGATGATGATATAGAGGATGAATGGGTGCGGGAGAATTGAGTATAGAGGAGAGAATCTTGCTGACTAGGACGTATAGAGGATGAATATAGAGGACCATGAGTGCGGATAGCCTAAAAGGAATATTCCATCCTAATCATCACAAAATATACAGTTTTTCCGCATCCATCCATCCTCTATATCATCCTCTATCCACTGTGGGGCCTACTTGTCACTTTATCTAAATATATCCATGTGACATCTTGTAATGAAGAATTTATTGTCACGAATTTAATGGTGTAATCAGAATTTAATTTGGTGTTTTGATTTGTGAATTATAACATTTTTTTGTTAGTAGCAGCGGGGCCCGCTTGTCCTCTCTCTGTCAGACTCTCTCTCCCTCCTCCCCGCGAGCGCGCACTGCTGCTGCCGCATAGCGTACGTCCGGTACATCGCTACAAATAGCGGACTCGTGCGCGTAGCGGACCGGATGGAGTACCCCGCTGTAGGCTTTTTGAACTGTAAATGATACGCTATGCGGATAGCGTATGTGTTTGGAGGAGCCGGTGCAGCTCGTCTTAACAACTGCAGGCCGGCTTCGTTTTCTCCGATGTGCAAGTCATCTGTTTGATCATTCCACGTTCCAAAAGGAGCGAGGTGATTATCACCGTATTAGTAGAGTAGACTGACAGTTCCTTTGTTGCTCGCACGCTATCAGCTTTAATATCGCCGTATTACAGTAGCTTATGATGTGTTCCTAACGAGGTGTCGCTAGCAAGAGATTCAGTACTACATCATGCATGGGTACACGCGTATGTATATGCTAGGAGAACAGTTCTTTTGCTACTACTGCAAAACCCAGCTGATTGCTATAGTGTAGCAGTGTGTTACAGCCTTACAGGTCATCAAAGGAGACCCTTGCTGATGGTTCTTTCAAGATAGCATAACCAACAACTCGATGGCCTGCATGCTTGGCTGCTTGCTAAAAGCCTACTACTAGAACATATACAACAGTTTATTTCTACTTCTTCAAGGCATAGCTCTTGCACCATTCAACAACAAAGACTCTCACAGGTTGCTCGACAGCCATGACGGTAGACACCCTGCAATTAACATTTGGAGGAAGAGAGAGAACATAAGAAACCAGATTTGTTCAAATTAATGCCGTTGAAATTGCCGAGTTTCAGATCGCAAGATGCCAAGATGCACGAGAGAAAGCAACTTCAGAAACGTGAGATTCAGAAAGAGCTATCTTGCTCACATGAGACCGGGAAGCTGAAGCACAAGGCCGGCGCCTTGCCGGCAGCGGGCAGCTGCTGCTGGTCGTGCTCGGCCACGAGGATGTAGAAGAGGCCCATGACGCCCGTGTGCCGGCGCTCGCTGCTGTACCTGGACACCACGGTGAGAGCCTCGCCGTCGCGCACCTTCACGGCGCCCGGCTTCGGGTAGCACGTGGACATGCCGACGATGTACCCCGCCTCGTTCCCGGCCTCCTGGCCCTCGCCGTAGGTCGCGGTCGACTTGCACAGCAGGCGCCCGTCGTCGCCGTGCAGGGACGCGCTGATGCCACCCGAGTGCTGGTGCGCCACGCCGAACACGACGTCGCCTCCCCGCGGCAGCACCTGCGTGGCCGTCTGCACGTGGACGCACTCGCCGCCGTCGCCGTTCCCGGCGCACTCCTCCACCTGGTACTCCACCTTGCATGCGGCGACGTCGAAGATGTAGATCTTGACGGGCAGCACAGCCGCGTCGCTCCAGTCCTGCCACATCACGGTGTAGCGCAGGAACACCTTCCTGGGCTCGCCGCCGTTCACGGCGAACGCGCCCTCCTCCACCGCGCACCGCGTCTCGTCGTAGCAGCAGCGCAGGCCGCCGGCGTAGTCCCCGGGGAGGCCACGGCCGTGCTGGTCCACCGTCACGTTGTACAGGTCGCACCGGCACTCGGTGCACGCCAGCTTGTCGACCACGCGCCGCGTGTCGATGGCGTGCACGTTGAGCAGCCACCGCTCCTCGTACCCTACCGGCGGCGCGGACGGGTCGCCGATCTCGATGCCGTACGGGTCGGGCACCCACGTGGCGGTGCGCCGGGTCTCGGACCCGAGACCGTAGTACTGCCCCAGCGTGTGGTTGCACACGCCGGAGTTCCGCGCCGGGATCATCTTTGGGCGGCCCTCCGCCGCGGCGGCGGCGCCGTCCTTCGCGGCGTAGTAGGGCTCCACGACCCAGTGGTGGAGGTACGTCTCGTGGAGGGGTACCGGGACGCCGTGCTCGTCGACCACCTCGCCGTTGAAGCTCTTGAGCGCCAGGTGGCCTCTCGGGAAGGCGATGTCGAGGTAGTACTTGTCGGCGACGTCGCCGGGGCGTAGGAAGATGGGCGGCGACAGGAAGGTCTTGGTCTTGACCAGGCGGCCTTTCACGTTGAGAGCGTCAGCTGATGGGAGAGGGCCGGTCGCAGAGAGGAGTGCGATGAGCAGCGGCACGAGGAAGAGGGAAGTCTTCATCTTGTCACCACTGTACTGTACCACCTACAGATTGATGGTACCGTATATGTATTATCACCAGTGATTAATTAAAAAGAGTTAGGCTAAAAGTATCGAACGAACAAGATTAGTAGGCAAATTAAAAAATGGATAAGAACAGGCAGATGGCTCAAGAACTAATTGCTTTGTTATGTTGGATCAGAAGAGAATTTGACTTGTAGCTGAAAGCAACTGCTATATATAGATCACTGAACAAAATTTCTGAGTATATACAGTTTGAAAATTTTATTGTCTACTAATGCCCTCTGTTTAAAATTTAACTGTAAGCTGCATGCTTTCTCTTAGATAACTAGTTAATAGATAGGTCTGAAACATGAAGGGGGGCGAGAAACTTAGGCCCTGCGTGGATTCATTATTTCCTAATAGTTAGCTCATACTCCCTTTCTCCAGGAAAGAATGCAATTCTAGGACAGTGTCATAGTTTATTATCCTAAGTTCAATCAATTGTAGATAAAAAAGTATCTTATGATATCAAATAAATATCATTAGATTAATTATGAAATGTATTTTCATAATAAATTATTTTGGAGCTATAAATGCAAATAATATTCACTAGAAATTTGGTTAAACGTGAACCACTTTTGCCGACACGTAACATATAGTTACATTCTTTTCTGGACAGAGAGAATATCTAATATTAGCTAGCTAACTATTAGCTAGAGGGTGTTTTGATGCACAGTTATTAGCCACCTAACAATTATTAGCAGGATTCTGTTATTTCTCCACCTATTAGTTGTTATTGCTGATTTGGTCCAACTATTGACTTATTGAGATAGTTGTTATTTTCAGACGTCCAATTAATAATTAGCTAGTCTATTATGTGTACTTGGTTGGATCCAAAAGAGCTAATTGTTAGCAGACAACTACTGTCTACTGGATCCAAACAAGGCCTTATAATGAGGCCATGGACACTCAACTACTATCTACTCTTGATCATTATATTTTGCTCTGAATCAAGAAAGAGATTTCCTGGCACTTGAACTAAACAAATCCAGCAAAACCAGTACGGAGTAAAATACTCCCTCCGTCCCATTGAAAGTGCCGTTTCTGACTTTTAGACTTTTTATTTGACCGTTCGTCTTATTCAAAATTTTATATAAATAATGAAATAAATAAATCATTATTAAAGTATCTTTAATGATAAAATAAGTCATAGCAAAATAAATAATATTTATACAAAAATTTTGAATAATACGAACAGTCAAACGAGAAGTATAAAAGTAAAAAAAAATTGACACCTTCGGTGGACGGAAGGAGTAGAGGACAACAAGGCTCAGCAACTTTTGGTATACAGTACTAACAAACACACAGGCACAGAACATGTGACTAGACGGTCCAATGCAATCCAATCCTAAAAAAGAAGTTAGGAACAATCTAACGATTCCCTCTATCTGTGCCATTTTTTTAGGGAAAAAAACAAACAGGTTGATCATCCTTCATGGCAGCTTGCTTTTTTTAGGAAAAAAAAGTCTTGGGAAAGTGGAAAAGCTGTGCTAGTCGATATGTATATTAGGAAATGGTAGTACTCCGTATATATACTAAGCACGAGCGAGGAAGAAAAGAAACAGCTAGTAAACGGAAAGCAAGCACAATACATATCACACTCACATCCTGGCACAGCTGTATGGCATTTCTTTGTACTTGTTCTTGTTTTCATCGTCTAGACGTAGATGCTTATATACAAAAATGTCGGCCATTTAAACCTCTAAGAGTTTGCCAAATCAACTTGACATCTATCTATTTTTGACAAAACAGGAAAAATTATGCTCCAACAGTTTGGCATCCAACTTGGTAAATTTTAGTAACTTGACAAATCTCCCCCTCCACGCGCATATTTGAGCGCTGAGCGCGAGCGTGCATCCGGCTTCGCGTGCGGGGCTCTTCGTTTCTTAGTGGGGCTCTTCGTTCATTTAGCGGGACTCTTCGTTTCTTAGCGGGGCTCTTCGTTCCCTTAGCGGGCCTCTTCTTGTTTTACCAAGTCCAAATGACAAACTCTTAGAGAAAATCTATTTTTTTACTTGCCATATATTTTAGCAAGTTACCAAATCACGATATTTACCAAGTGAATTTTGGCAAACTATTAGAGATGCTTTACATAGTTATAGTTTTGTCGTCTAAAGCAGGCTAGGATGTATATATTTTTTTGAGCTAAAATATATGATGTGAGAAGAATTGGTCGCAGAAATCGAAACCTGAGATCAGGCATGATACATACTCGCTCCATCTTAGGCCCAGTTTAGTTCCCTAAGAATTTTGCAAAATTTTTCACATTCCTCGTCACATCGAATCTTTGGACGCATACCTGAAGCATTAAATATAAATAAAAAATAAAACTAATTACACAGTTTAGACGAAATCCACAAGACGAATCTTTTAAGCCTAATTAGACTATGATTGGACACTAATTGCTAAATAACAACGAAAACGCTACCGTGCCCATTTCACCAAAATTTTTGCATCTAAACAGGCCCTTAGGAGAACCCAAAAAAACAAAACAAAATTGCAATTCTCGCTTTTTAATTTGCGAATCAATCGGGCGCAACGGGATGCACTATGCACTGTAGGTACTATATCAGAGGAATCAATATACGAATGAACACAAGTAGTACTAGTACACAGTACATCTTGGGAAGCAAAGCAAGGTACGTATTTAGGCGAATCGTAAGAAACGAATTCATATGGAGGAGGCGGCGTGCGTGCGTGCATGGGAGAGGGGAAAGAGGCAGATCGAGCGGGCTAGGGATGGATCGGAGGAAGAAGACGAGACAAGGTACCTAGCTGCGGGCTGCTAGCTCCTGCGCCGCGCCGAAGACGGAGGGGAGGAGAAGCTGCGTCACGGACGGGATGGAGTTGGATGGATAGCCCTGCTCGCGGCGCCGCCTGCCCGTTCGTGTTATTGTTTATAAAGGACGAGGAGGATGGTGCTTACGACAGTGCTGACGTTTGCTGGGCCGAGAGGCCGGCCTCGTTCGGGTGGCCGGTGGCATGTGTTACCTTGGAAAATCTAGAGGTTTCATTTGTTCTCTCCCCCTTGCCTGGACAATTTTGTGAGCGATTCCTCATATCTGGACTGCCAATGTTACATCTTCACGGTACGATTCCTGAAAGTTTGATTGGAAAATAGAGGTTTGCTTCCATAGGTAAGCGATGTTTTGACTCTTCCAGACTGTAAATGTGGCCATTCTTAGTGTTCGAAAAAACTAAAGCACTTTACCTTTGCAGGAATGCCTCTATGGATTTATGCCAGGCGTCTGAATGGCAAAGTCTTCAAGATGGGATGTCGACTGCTGTAAATTCTCCATATGGCAACAAATATGTTGATGTGAAATTGGCTGATAAGAAACCTGCTAGGTTCACTCTTCCCATTCAAGAAGGTCAGGATTGTTCACGAAATCAATTCCTTTTTCTTTTCAGTGATAAACTCCCCCTTCCACAACTTTTTTTTCATTTTGTTCTACTGTCATGTAGTAGTTGTTTAGCGGTATGGACTTACCTCAGCACAGCACAGCACTGGACAATTTGATGTGACATTTGATTCATGCCCTTAAAACTCTGAACTGTGTGCTGCTGATTTCTTTGTTTCACCTATTCTTGCCATGTCAACATTTTTTTTGACGAATTCATATTAGGGCTATAATATCTGTGAATCGTGATTCACTTGAGATGGAAGGTTTCCAATGTACCTACGTAGTTCCAGATGCTGAATGTTTTATTTTTCCCCTAACAAATCATCTTTTATGATCAATCTCATTATGGTGGAACACATTCCCATGACAGCCCTGGCTTCACAAATGTGCATTCTTGCAAAACATTATAATTTCTTTGACCAACGCTAAACAGTCTTATCAGGTACTGAACTTACCCTCCACAATTGTTCATAACATGATCCATAGCTATTTGGTCAGTACATAACTGTTCTTTTACCTCAGATTGTTTTTGCCATATGTCATTTCAGAGCTGCTTTCAGGTATCGACATAAGGCCCTGTTTGGTTCATGAATGTTAAAGTTTAACTCCCATCACATCAATGTTGCGGTAAATGTATGGAGTACTAAATATAGACTAATTGCATGCATGTCGGCACATATTAGGAGTAATTTACGAGACGAATCTATTAAGCCTAATTAGTCCAAAATTGAAAACTTTTTGTTAAATAAGACGAAAATGCTACAGTGTTTGTTGAACTTTAACACCTCTAACCAAACAGGCCGTAACTAGCGGTTGCCCTGGGTCCAAAGAACAAGATATTCATGCGCCTTTTGCCCTGCCACTGCAGTTGCCCTTGACAGAACCAATAATTCTCACTATGGCAATGCTGCCACTGTATGTAAAGAACATACTTTCCCTATAATATTTACACATACATGATTCATTGTCAGGTACTGCTATATGAATATATGATTCAAGAACCATTACTGCTTTATTTTCAGAGGTATACTTATTCAAGCTTTTCTGCCGCAATTTTGGAATCCACATTTAAGTCCTCACATAATACTGTGTATTAGGTTATTTTCGACTGCATATTCTGACTTTTACATAATACTTCATATGCTTCTCATGGACATCAATTCCTGTTCTCGATGCTCCCCACGCATTGCGCGGGGAAACTGACTAGTGGAGTACTATTTTAAAAGTCATGGTGTGTTTAGTTCGCAAAAAAAATTTGACTTTGGCTATTGTAACACTTTCATTTATATTTGTCAATTAGTGTCTAATCATAGACTAATTAGGCTCAAAAGATACGTCTCGTGATTTTCTACCAAAATGTGTAATTAGTTTTTTTTTTGTCTATATTTAATGCTCTATACATGTGTTCGAACATTCGATATGACGGATAATCTTGAAAATTTTTAGGAACTAAAGGTAGCCTCAATGTCACAACATGCACACTCGACAACACTGTTCTCGTACAAGTCATCGCCTTGTCGTGCAAGAATTAACCAGAGTGCTGACGTCTCCAACAGTAATGTCAAAGTCAAAAGACGAACGGAAGTTCCAAATTATTCTGGAAAAAAATATGTACCCGTCGATGGTGGAAAAAGGAGGGCTGCTCACCTATGCTGGAGCGAACTGGAGTACTGGGCGTTTTTTTATTTCAAGTTTGTGCTTTTGAAAAGTGTCCTTTAACTTTGTAGCACCACTAGAATATTAGATTATGCACTATTTTGTCACCTCTGACTGAGGGCATGCATTGTTGGGTGCTATAGTCTCATTGCTGACGTTCACACGCTGCTGAATTGCGGGTTGCTTTAGGTCGTACGTCTTTCACTTCTCATCTTTATTTGGGGAATTTTTTTTTAACGGGGATGTTTAGTTCCTGAAAATTTTTGGGAAATGTTACTGTAGCAATTTTGTTGTTATTTGACGAATATTATCCAATCATGGACTAACTAGGCTTAAAAGATTCGTCTCATCCATTTCGTCTAAACTGTGTAATTAGTTTTATTTTTTATCTATATTTAATGCTTCATGCATGCATCCAACGATTCGATGTGACGGAGAATCTACTGTTATTTTGCAAAATTTTTGGCAACCGAACGCTGCCGAGGAGTATGCAATGAACTTTATCACGAGGTACCGGAGGTCCGGAGCCAACCCGGAGCTGATCCGATCTTCTTACCAGTACGGAAACCAGAACTGATATTGGAAAATTGGCCTGTACTTGCTTGACCTGATGGATGGACTAGTGGGCATGGGCTAAAAATCTTACCCGATGTTAGGACAGAGACATTACAGACTGGGATTGGACCAGCCAATAATCAGGTTTTCTTGCTCGATCAAAACCTGATCTAACCTAACTTGGCGCTTGAACGGGCCTAAATTCATCGGTAATGCTACTTATAGGTTGTCCGTATGTCCGGACGGAACCCGTATAAGTCGCCTATGTCGTCTGCTCCCTCAGCGCAGTGCGCGCCTCTGCTCTGGGACGGACCCTGCCATCGGCCACGCCGCCCTGCTCGCGCCGCGTGCCCCTCCCGGACTCGCGCCTCCCATCACGACCGCGCTGCATCCGCCAGCCCCTGCCTCTGGCAAGGTTCGTGCCGCCGACGAGCTCCACACCAACAACCTCCGTGCCATTCCATGACATCGAGCTATGCGTCGACACGCCTCCATTCGTCCAAGCAGCAAACATATGCTACACTGAAAGCGCATGTTGCAATAGTATGTTTCAAGTGTTTTAGAGGTTTGTTGCAAGCGTTGTATATCGATGTTGTAAAAATAAATTGGGATGTGTCGCAAAAAAAAGAGTAAATTGGGATGTTGCACATGTTGTAATGACTATACATGTATGTTTTATCTGTTCCAGAAGAATGATGCAAGTTTTTTTATCTGGATGTTGCATATACATGCATGTTGTAAACATATATTTCAAGTGTTTTCAGTTATTTCATACTATGTTTGCGAGTGTTTCATCTGGATGTTGCATATGTTTATAATGTTTTCAAATGTTTTTCAAGTGTTTTTGTAAGTATTTCAAATGCTTGTTTTAAGTGTTTCACTTGTATTCTTTTATCCCCTGTTCGGCTGAACTTATCAGCACGGCTTATCAACCGTGGAACAGTGTTTTTCTCTCACAGCAAATCAGCCATAGCCGGCTTATAAGCCAAAAAATAGCCTGCCGAACAGGGCCTATATGTTATAACTGTTTCTCTGAATATATTAAAAGTAGATCGGATGTTGCATATGGGATACGTGTTAACAACGTTAGGGGCGACATGAGCCCACTGTTTGATGCGCTCCCTCGCCAGCCTGACACCTGTGTGCTCGTTTGTCCCTCTGCACGGCAGCGTCCAGACGAGGCAGCCCCGATCGTCATGCCAGCGTGCCAGTTTGGTGGCCCTGGTTGCAATTCTGACATTACATCATTCCTTTTTTCGTAAGGCCTTGTTTGGTTCTAAAAAATTTTGTAAAATTTTTCAGATTTCTCGTTACATTGAATCTTTAGGCACATGCATGAAGTATTAAATATAGATAAAAAATAAAACTAATTACATAATTTAGACAAAATTCACGAGACGAATCTTTTAAGCCTAATTAGTTCATGATTGGATAATATTTATCAAATAACAACGAAATTACTATAGTAGTATTTTTCAAAAATTTTCGAGAACTAAACACCTCCTAAGTCACAGGAGTCCTTGCCGAGTTGCCGGTCTCTGTCTGCCGATGGAAATGAAACGATCTGCGTGGCAGCCTTGGAGGCGCAGGCAACTACGCCTCCTCGCATTGGGAGCAATTTTTTTTGTACAGACAAGGTACGTGTGCACACGGACGGCGACATGCATGGGGGAACAGCAGTTTTGACAAACTAATACAGCAGGGAATAAAGATGTAAAAACCCGCAAGCCACTTTATTTGGCTACATACTAGTCGCGTCCAAAGCAACAAAAGGATTTGCAGATAACTTTATCGGATGTCAACATGGCAGAACGGGCGGCTAGCGATCGATGGACTGATGGCTGAGTCTGACTGACAACAACAAGGCACTTTCGTCGTCTTTACTTCAAGGGTGGTTAGCTGGCAGATGAAAAGTTTTTGATGTCACGTCAAATATTTTGTGCAGGTGAAAAGTTTTTGATATCACGTCAAATATTTTATGGATGTCAAAAAATGTTTTCGGATATTAATAAAAAAATTAATTACATAACTCGTCTGGAAACCACAAGACGAATTTATTAAGCCTAATTAAGTAGTCATTAGCACATGTGTGTTACTATAGCACTTAAGGCTAATCATAGACTAATTAGGTTTAAAAGATTTGTCTCGTGATTTCCAACCAAACTGTGCAATTAGTTTTTTTTGTCTACATTTAGTACTTCGTACATGTGTCTAAACATTCGATGAATAGGGTAAAAAAATTTTAGATGGAAACTAAACACTCCCTTAGTGCAAAATTTCTCCGCGACAACAAGCTGGGCAACAACGGTATGGAAAACTCAACTACAGACTTCGTTTTGTCCTCATCGGGCACGTCGTATAAGTATTTCTCAACCAGAAGCTATTTGGAGGCCGGAGAGCGTCTCTGCTACTGTTCAGCACTGTTTATGGCGTGACGTCTGATACTATTTATGACGCCACATCGACATTTATTGTTCGCTTTTGTTTTTTTTCTCAGACGAATTTAAGATATTTTCTCTACCGTTTATCACGGGCGCGGCGGCAATGCGCCCAACCGTGATCATTCCAATTTCCAAAAGGAGTGAGGTGATTATATATACATATATATAAAGTAAAAGTAGAGTAGACTGACCGTTGCTTTGCCTGCACGCTATTAGCTTTAGTATGGCCGTATTGCAGTAGCTTATTAGGCCTTCCCAACGCCACTTTTCTGCTGGTAGCCTCGAGTGCCATGTAGGATCAGATAAAAAAAGTAGATACTTTACAATTGTCATAGTGACTTGTAGAAGCTACATATGCTTGGAGAGAGAAGGTGGTCTATTTTAAAAAAGAGGAGGGAGATGAAATAAAGGGGAGGCATGATAAAAGAAAAAAGTTTCTTTACAGACCACTGGCAATGGTAATTTGTATTGTGTGAATAGTAATCTTAATATTTACTAGTCTATGTAAATTACTTTATTTGTATTAAAACCACTACAAGTGTATGGTGGTGCCCTTATGTGTTTCTTATCTAACGAGGTGCCGCTAGCAAGAGATTTTGTACTAGATCATGCATGGGTACACAAGTATGTATATGCTAGGATCTACGCGTATAGTCTCAGTATTTTTATTTTTATTGTACAAGAGATTGTACATTACAGGTCATCAAAGGAGACTCTTGCTGATGGTTCTTTCAAGTAACACAACTCGATGGCCTGCATGCTTGGCTGCTTGCTAGAAGCCTACTACTAGAACATACAGTAGTTTATTTCTACTTCTTCAAGGCATAACTCTTGCACCATTCAACAACAAAGATTCTCACAGGTTGCTTGACAGCCATGACGGCAGGCACCCTGCAATTAACATTTGGAGGAAGAGAAGAACATATAAGAAATCAGATTTATCCAAATTAATGCCGTGAAAATTGCGGAGTTTCAGATCGCAAGATGCCAAGATGCATGAGAGAAAGCAAATTCAGAAACGTGAGATTCAGAAAGAGCTAGCTTGCTCACATGAGACCGGGAAGCTGAAGCACAGGCCCGGCTGCTGCTGGTGCTCGGCGACGAGGATGTAGAAGAGGCCCATGACGCCCGTGTGCCGGCGCTCGCTGCTGTACCTGGACACCACGGTGAGAGCCTCGCCGTCGCGCACCTTCACGGCGCCCGGCTTCGGGTAGCACGTGGACATGCCGACGATGTACCCCGCCTCGTTCCCGGCCTCCTGGCCCTCGCCGTAGGTCGCGGTCGACTCGCACAGCAGGCGCCCGTCGTCGCCGTGCAGGGACGCGCCGATGCCGCCCGAGTGCTGGTGCGCCACGCCGAACACGACGTCGCCTCCCCGTGGCAGCACCTGCGTGGCCTTCTGCACGTGGACGCACTCGCCGCCGTCGTTCCCGGCACCGGCGCACTCCTCCACCTGGTACTCCACCTTGCATGCGGCGACGTCGAAGATGTAGATCTTGACGGGCAGCACCGCCGCGTCGCTCCAGTCCTGCCACATCACGGTGTAGCGCAGGAACACCTTCCTGGGCTCGCCGCCGTTCACGGCGAACGCGCCCTCCTCCACCGCGCACCGCGTCTCGTCGTAGCAGCAGCGCAGGCCGCCGGCGTAGTCCCCGGGGAGGCCACGGCCGTGCTGGTCCACCGTCACGTTGTACAGGTCGCAGCGGCACTCGGTGCACGCCAGCTTGTCGACGACGCGCCGCGTGTCGATGGCGTGCACGTTGAGAAACCACCGCTCCTCGTACCCTTCCGGCGCCGCGTCGGGGTCGCCGATCTCGATGCCGTACGGGTCGGGCACCCACGTGGCGGTGCGCCGGGTCTCGGACCCGAGCCCGTAGTACTGCCCCAGCGTGTGGTTGCACACGCCGGAGTTCCGCGCCGGGAGCTTCCTTGGGCGGCCCTCAGCCGCCGCGGCCGTGGCGTCCTTGGCCGCGTAGTAGGGCTCCACGACCCAGTGGTGGAGGTACGTCTCGTGGAGAGGTACCGGGACGCCGTTCTCGTCGACGACCTCGCCGTTGAAGCTCTTGAGCGCCAGGTGGCCTCTCGGGAAGGCGATGTCGTAGTAGTACTTGTCGGCGACGTCGCCCGGGCGCAGGAAGATGGGCGGGGACAGGAAGGTCTTCGTCTTGACCAGGCGGCCTTTCACGTTCAGCGCGACGGCTGATGGGAGAGGACCATTTGGAGAAAGGAGTGTGATGAGCAGCGGCACGAGGAAGAGGGAGATCTTCATCTTGTCACCACTGTACTGTACCGCCTGCAGATTCATTTTTTTAGGGGAAGCAAACAAACAGGCTGATCATACTTCATGGTAGCTTGAGTTTTTTAGGGAAAAAAAGTTTTGGGAAAGTGCAAAAGCTGTTATAATATATATCAGGAAATGGTAGTATATACTACTAAGCACGAGCGAGAAAGAAAACAAACAGCTACTAAATCAAGCAAGCACGCATGCAATACATATCACACTCATATCCTGGCACAGCTGTATGGCTTTTCTTTGTACCTGTTCTTGTTTTCATCGTCTAGACGACGTAGATGGTTATATATAAAAATGTTGTCCGTTTTAGATTTAATATAATCTTATATAGTTACATACTTATTATGCCACTTGTGTGTTGCCAATGATAGATTAAAGCGGGCAGGCTAGGATGTATATACTTTTGAACTAAAATACTGTGAGAAGAATAGGTCGCAGAAATCGAAACCTGAGGTTACATGCTTGCCCATCTTAGGAAACCCCTAAAAAAATTCAATTCTTGCTTTTTAAATTTGTGAATCTATATCGAGCGCAACGGGATATATCATAATTATATACTGTAGGTAGCATATCAGAGGAATCAATATATGAACACTAAGTATGCGAATCAAGCGTCGCAAAAAAAAAGTATGCGAATCAAGATAGGCGAATTGAATCCAAAGAAACGAATTCATATGAAGGACATGCATGCATGGGAAGGGGAAGGGGAAGAGATGGGGGTGGAATGGAACCGAGAGGCTATAGCCTGTAGCAGAAGCAGAGCAGGCTAGGGACGGAGGAAGAAGACGATCGAGACAACGTACCGAGAGCTGCGGGCTGCTAGTTCCTGCGCTGCGCTGAAGAGGGAGTGGGGACGGACGGGATATGGATGGATAGCCTCCCTCCCGAGTCCCGGCCCTGCTGTTCGCCGCCGCCTGCCCGTTTGTGGTATACTCCTCCTCCTATATACTATTTATAAAGGAGAGAGGATGGTGCTTACGCCAGTGGTGACGTTTGCTGGGCCGAGAGGCCTCGTTCGTGGTGGCCGTAGCCCGTAACGAATTGGGATAGTGAACGCGGCATCGCATTCGCATCCGCATTCGCATTCGCATCGGAGTATGTAGTCCACACACACACGGGATTGCATTGCGTTGATGTGGGACCCTGTTCGATGTCGACACGTTATTCGGGTTTCCTCTTGGGCAAGGCTACGCTACGCTCCTCCTCCTCGCTCGTGCAACGCGTGCATGTTTCCTGTTCCTGCTCACTGCGTGCTCGTAGCACAGCGGCGTCGGTGGCGGTTGGGCACACGACGGACGGAGTATGAATGAAACCCAGTCAGCAGCAGAGCACCGCCGCCCGCCCGCCCGCCCGCAGCAACCCCAACTGGATAGCAAGACGCGAACGCGCGGTGCGGCCTCATCGAAACCGAAAAAGGAGGGCAAAAAAAGGCTTTTTTTTGAAAAAAACAAAGGACCAGAACCCACGCCCTTTCGGACCAGAACCTTAATCTGGCGCCTTAGACTGTCCGTAGTGGCATACTCTAAATGATACTCTAAAGTTTTAGAGTACGAATATAGAGTAAAAACTGCTGCACTGGATACTCTAAAACGATACTTTATCCTTTCTCTTACTCTATATTTAGAGTAGTACAGTGTTTACTCTATAGTGCGTAGTGGCGGGTCCTACTAGCTAAACCAAGGAAAAAAATGCTATAACTCACAAACCAAAAATCCAAATTAAATTTCGATTGCACCATTAAATTCGTCTCAATAAATCCTTCAAAACTAGATCACTCATGGATATATTTAGATAAAGTGACAAGTGGGTCCTACAGTAGATAGAGTGGATAGAGGATGATATAGAGGATGGATGGGTGCGAGAGAATTAAGTATAGAGGAGAGAATCTTGCTGACTAGGACATATAGAGGATGAATATAGAGGACCATGACTGTGGATAGCCTTAGACCAACTCGGCCATCTCAACTTGTTCGTTGAGCTGGCCTTGAGGACCGCTTTTGTCTCTTTCTCGTCTTGAGGTTAGGTCCTGTTCCCTTTCTCGTATAGTTCTAGTCTATCCTTCTGTTGCACGAGTACATACGTCAGAATCGATCGATCACGTGCACACGACGAGCACGTTTCAGGTTTGGAATTTTCACGGATTCTAGTGATGAGCAGAAATGTGCTTTCGGATTACCATTGCTGTTTTTCCCGGAAGAAAATACCGGTACTAATTTAGATTTGAATAGCTAGTATCTGCTGTGTCAATTGATTAGATGCATGCATGGGTTAGCATCTACTCAATCCATCCCAAATTATAAGACATTTGACTTTTTTGACACCAAATTTGACCACTCGTCTTATTCAAGAATTTATGTAAAATATCACTTCTTTTGTCGTAGCTTGGTTTATTAATAAAAGTTCTTCAAGAATGACTTAAGTTTGACTATGTCTGCACAAATTTTTTAAATAAGACGAGTGATCAAACTTAGGATAAAAAAGTCAAACTTCTTATAATTTGAGATGTAGGGAGTAGTATAGTGGAAACATTCCACCTCCATGTTCTCCTAGCAGGATTTCGATTCGATGTCATTTCCTTTTTTTTAAAAAAAAACTAAGCACCATAAAATCAATTTTCCAATTTTCCTTTAACTGAAATTTGGGTCCAACTACATTCACTAATTTTAGCCACGACCGGTAAGAACATGCAGAGGCCGAAATTTGAAACCCTGCCACATTCTTTACATTGGATCTTGGACGTCATCTCGACCGTGATGTTTAATTGTAGTGTGACCGTAACTAGCTAGTATCCGTCCAAGACTCCCAAGTGGCAGTGTGGTACTGGTACGTACCATGCTATGCTACGGCCTGGGTCTCCTGCTAATTGCAGCCCTCCAGGCTCCAGCAAATAGCAGGCATCTTACGGATGCATACTCCATCTGTTCCTAAATATCTTTCTTTCTTATTTTTCAAGAAATAACTTTGATTAATTTTATATAAAAATATTATTATTTATGATGCATAGTTGATATTATTAAATAGATCTTTGAATCTAGTTTTTTAATAAATTTATTTAGAGATACAAATATTACACGTATTTTCTATAAATCTAATTAAAGTTATGACACGGAACTCAAATCGACAAATAATAAGCGACGGAGGAAGTACATATGGAGCACTACTTTCGCAACAAAAAGAAAAAAAGTTGATGCGCACATCAATCAACGAGTCTGAAAGTACGGCTGCTTGAGTTGCTCTGCTAATGAGAGCATATACGGGAGAAGGGAGCCACGGGACGGGGCACACGTGTCGCCCTTGAGCACGTCGGAGAGGAGAGGGTCTTAGAAGAAAAACTCATATGACGACAATACTTGTTCCTACCCAAATACCCATCACGACCATGGCCTCGTTCGGCTGGCTAGTGGCTGGTGGCTGAGGCTGATTTGTTGTGAGAGAAAAATACTGCTGGCTGGCTGATGGCTGGTGGCTGAGACTGAATTGGTGTGAGAGAAAAACACTGCTGGCTGGCTGGCAGCCAGCCAGCCGAACGAGGCGCATGTTCTTCAGTCTTCACCATGCATCTTATGACAGTACTGGTACTAGTAACACGCACGGACATCACATGTTAATTAATGTTATACAACTATATTATTCCGCCATCATGTTACGACAAACTATATAGATATTTACGTCCGGCCATCAGATGTACAGGTACTAGTAACACGCACGGACATCACATGTTAACAAATGTTATATAACTATTCCGCCATCATGCTATGAAAAACTATATATTTACGTCCAGCCGTCAGATCACGGGCCCCAACACCAGACCAATGGCCTCACATTCTATCCTTCTGTCCACTAGTCCTCTTTAGAAACCTCTCGTTCATGTGTCCTCTCCAGAAGGCTCTCCACCGTAGCATCGCAACAGCGCTCCACCGTGCCACCTCGGTGTTCTTCACGACGTCCGGGCGTCGGCCGCTGGCCGGTATCTCCACTATGCCCCAGCGCGGCTGCCCTTCTTCCTCCGTCTATATGGCGCCTCCTGCCCACTGTGGCCTTCTCCAGCGCGCGGTTCGTCTTCTCCACCGAAGCGACCTGCCGTAGCCTTTTACACCGGAGCGGCGAGCTCTACACCGGTGAAACACATCGACGAGCCTCCATTCCCAAACAGCAAGGAATGTTGCACTGAAAGCACATGTTGCAAACATATGTTTCAAAGGTATGTTCCAACGGTTTCGTATCGGTGTTGCAAAAGTAGATCGGGATGTTACACATATTACAATGGTTATACACGTATGTTTTAACTGTATGTTTCAAATGTTTCATCCGAATCAGACATATGTTGCAAGTATTCTCATCTACATGTTGCAAAAGTAGATCTGAATGTTGCATATATATCCATGTTGCAAGCACACTTTTCAGAGGTTTCAGGTGTTTCATACGTCTGTTGCAAGTGTTTCATCCGGATGTTGCATATGTTTGCAATGGTTTTCAAATGCTTTTCAGGTCTTTTCAAGTGTTTCAGACGTATATTTCAAGTGTTTCATATGTTTTCTTTGTACGTTGCAACTATTTGCATCTGGATGTTTTAAAAGTAGATCGGGGTTGCACATGGAATACGTGTAGGAAATAGCTGGCAGCGCGGGCGACGTCCGGGGCGGTGCAGGCCCTCTGCTGGGGTGCTCTCCCACAAGCCCGACGCGCTAGGGTGCTATCACGCTCGCTGAGCGGGTACCGTCCGATATATTTAAGATTACACTATCATCATATTCATCCGTGTAGTATCATAAGATACGAGGAAGGTAGGCCTAGGGTTCTTGTAGTACTTCTCCGATCCACTCCATGCAGGCAGCAAATAGCAACAATGTACTCCCGCCAGAAAAAGAATGGAGCTGTTCGGTTGATAGTTTTTGCGGCTGATAAGCCGACTGATGCTGTTGGTTGTGAGAGAAAAATATTGTAACATGGCTGATAAGCCGGCCTAATAAGTTCGAGCAATCAGTTTGAATTCTACATGTCCACAGAACACAAGATGGGACCAAGTGTCCTAATTCTGAATTAACAAGCGCTGCTGAATTAAGCGTGGCCTTCTTCACATGCATATTTCCTTTCGACTTTTTTATGGTAAGGTATGACTGATGCTCTACCGCAGGCAACGGAATTTCCACCCGCACACCTCCCCCACCTTATCCTCTTCCTCCTGTGCTTGACTAGCACACGTGGGTGCCCACCGCTCCTCACCCTACCCAGCTCCGGCGACGCCGCCCTCGACTCTCTCTAGATTCGATGATGCCACCCTCGACTCCCTCTAGATACGGCGACGCCACCCTCGCCTCCACCACCTCCCACCGCTCGTGGCGACCTAGTCCTTCTCCTCCCCCTCCTGCAACCGTCGTGACCTCCGCGAGCTCCGACCATGGCCCGCCCCGACCTGGCTCGGCAGCCTCCGTCGTCGCCAGGGCCCCTAAACCGTCCGCCAGCCATCCCCACCACCTGGCCGACCTTCCTCCCCTGAATCCCTTCCTTCTAAGGGCGCTAGAGTTAGGGTTGGGGGCGACAGTGGTGCGGTCGATGGAGTTGGGCAACATATTCTCTGGTGGTGGTGCGGGCGGTCCCTTCTTCTCCGGTGGCAGCGGCGGGCGCTGGTGGTGCCTTCTTCTCCGGCGGCAGCGTCGACGGCTGAGCTGGTGGTGCATGAACGCGTGGCGTGGCGTGGCCATCGGAATGCGCATCGGACGGCGCCGATGGGTGTGCGCGCCCAGCGAGCATATCCTGCGTGCTCATCTTTTAGCATTTCCGATGGATAAATGCCCGCTTTATATCATTATTACCACTTCTAGAAAGGCGACGGAAGACGATGTGGGTCCTGATGTCCACACGTTATCCAGATGGAATACATTGTTTATAAATTTATGAGTAATGAAATAATAATTTACTCATAATACAAATCATTCTTTCGACCTTCCATCACCTAAAGTACAGTCAGGCACAAATGGATCGCTCAAATAGAACATCGGAAAGCTGAAGATTCCAGTTGATAAACAACTAAAAAGAAAAAATAGAGAAGACCTAAATAAATTCAAAAATAGTTCAGAGTTCTTGGTACAAATTTGTTTATAAGCTTTTATTATTTCCTAAAAATGATCGAATCCGTCAATGTAAGTGTGGGCAAAAATTCTTGGCTCCGGTGCAACCGCACGGGCATATAAGAGAAACGGTTTCTTTCGTCCCGTTGTCTTTATTTCTCAAACTCCCCCTCATGCCATCCGTGTGTCTCATATATGACCCGGGCTCATGACCTGTGATCATACGAATCCGAGGAACTCGCGTATAGCAATAATACACAGTTCGATTTCAAGACATATTTGGTTTTGTGCAATGCACGAGCAAGTTTGCCGCAAAAAGGCACAATCGGGGAAGTAGATAATGGGACTTGGGCATAGGACGATTTCGGAGAAGAAATTTCCTATATGATACCAGAAAAAAGTTTTGCTTTCATATTCGACACAGATACTCAAAATCTTGCATATTTGTTAATCCTTTCATTTTTTTCTTTCTACATGACACTTCCGTTACTCTAAAGCTATAACGATGTCCAGTCTCAGATTGAAAGACTATTTTGCCCCTGATGTTCCTTTTTGCTGGTTGCTTCTACTTTTTTTTTGGCATTTTTATTTTCAATTGTTATGTTTTCGTTTTTAATTGTTTCTGTAAAATATAACGGTAATGCTTGGTTGAGGACGTCCGTCCGTACGGACGGACTGGCCCCGCGCGCGCGACGACATAAAAAAGCATAAAAAGATAGCGCATAGTTGCAGTTAGTCGAGGCCCGCACCCGTCCTTTCTTTGTGGACAGCGCATGGGAACGTGTGCTGTAACACCATAGGTGTTAAGCTTGCATTAGCACATGCATTCCATAAGCATAAGCATCATTTGTTCATTCATGATCATAAGCATATGATAATGTTTTTGATTTAGTCTACAATGGTTCTATGTGATGCTTTGCTTTTAATGAGTGATTTTATTTGTTCATGTTGATAACTCAAGTGCTTGATGTTTGATCACCTAAGTAACTTAGATCAACATAGGATCACAAATGAGTTAGGGTTTGTGTTTATCATTTAGTCAAAATATGCTTCTAAGTGTTAAATCATGTTTAAAACCTTTTTCATGATGCTGTTTTGACTAAAATAAAACCTTAAGTTTGGAGCATGTTCTGTGGTTTGACCCTAAATAAAAGTGGCAATATGGATTGTGATCTACAAACTTTGTTTGAGGATCAAGGATCAAATCCACTTCTAACATGTCCAAACAGTAACCACAAGTTTCAATCTAGTGCTGTTTTGAATCTCTAAAAAAAATTGTCTGAGATTAGCAGTCAGCAAGTTCAATGTTTGGGAATTTATCTAATCAATTTTCATAAATAAAACTTGTACAACGATAGTACCATTTTATAGTATAAAAGTTTGAAATTTGAAAATGTGCCTTTGATTATGCTATTGGAATATTAATTGATCTCTAATTAATTGCTCAAAGTATCAAACTAACTCTGTTTGTAACACTCAGGATGGATTCGGTTTTTCAGTTTTCAAGTATAGGTTTTCAAAATTCTTAATCTCACTAACCATTTAGTTTTAGCCTTTGACCCTTAAAGCTTTGTTGGAGATCTCTTTTAGCTCTACAAATTTTAGTAATGAAGTTTTAGCTGAGGATGAACAGATCGAGAGAAATAGAGGGAAGAAAAGGCCCTGTCAGACTGGTACAGTAATACGCCAGCAACAGCCTGCTTGGCTGCCTCGCCGCCGACGTCGATCTTCTCGGCGTTTCGCCGTTTGAGCCACGCAGCCACCGTGAACAGAGGCCGAGCCACGCTGGCAAACCGGGAGAAGCATCGCCGTGCCCATCTAATGCCCGACGCTGGCCAACTCTCCCGTTTCTTCTCCATTTGTTTGCCACCGGTCTTCTCTGTCCGCCGGCCATTTTTGCAACCAGCGCTCACTCTCCATTCGATTCCTCTCGCCCATAGCTCCGCCATGAACTGCTCTTCCACCCCACCTAGATGTGCAGAGCTTCGTCTCTAGGTGAGGGCCCTTGGGCCAAGTCGCCGCCATGGGCGCCATGGCCAGCGCGCTCCCGTCTTCCTCTTCTGCCTTTCCTTTTTGTTTTAGTTTTGCCTTAGGTCGTAATAGCTTGCACCGGAAATCGTTGGTCGATTCGGGCCTCGCCTTTGCCGGAACGGCAAGCGCCGTCGTCGTGCTCTGGACGCCGCGCCGCCCTGAGCGTGGCCGAACCTTGCCACCGCCTTCCCGGGTCCCAAACCGTAACCCTAGGACCGCGCGAGTTTCCCTGAAGCCTCTGCGCGTGTGCGCCGGGCGCCTAATTCGTCGGAGACGGCGAATTCGCCGCCGCCGCCTGAGCCGCCGGCCACACCACTGCTGTAGCTAGGGTTCACCGCCGGCCGCGCAACCTGCACAGACCGACGCGGGAGATCGAGGCGAGTTAGGACCGGTCAAACCTATGCCCTGCTCTGTGTAGATGACGGGTGGGGTCGGTTGACCCTAGGCCCCTGCGATCAGCGCCTCTGGGTGCATGGACTGGGTGTACTTAGCTGAGTTAGGGTGGTTTGTGTTTGTTTTTTGTTTTCTTTTTCAGAATTTGAATCAAACTTCAAAAATACATAACTTGAGCTAGGAAAGTCCAAAAATGGTGAATCAAATTTTGTTAGCTTTGTCTTGTTGTGATCTACATATTAGAGTCATAAAATTTTCTGTTTGACAACTTTTTATATACTGTTTTTATTTATCTAAGTTAATACCTTTTAGCTTCCAAAAATTATATCTAAAGCTATAAGTATAAAAAAAAATCATGAAACCAATTTTCATAGTTTTCTAGTAACATGCTCTATGCAGGAAAATTATGAAATCTGTTGTTTGACACTAAAAGTGGGTTGACCCTGTTTAGGTTGAATTAAGTTTATATTATTTATCCTTTTTATATATGATGCTCCATGTATTCAAATGTGACGAAGTTTATGTAGTATACTAATTACAACTTGTATGTGCCACTGTATTTCTCTGAGTATCAGATTTGCACAGCAGTTGGTCTTTTTCATTTTTGTACATTGTATATTACATATATATATACAATGATGAGCATGCTAGTAATAAAAATAGAATGCAATAGCAACTGATATATGCATACTATTTGTTGTTTGCCTAACTTCCACCCTGTTATGATGAATGGCGATGTGATCATGTTGTGACGTTTTGTGAAATCTTGTCGATGTACTAAATACACCTAAAATTAATGTGCTCTAGATGAATTGAAATAATTGCCTTCTCCACCGGAGAAGAGATATGCACCTACTCAGTAAAAGATTTAAATTAAGTAGCACCTTGCAACCTTGATGTTGGTCATGTTCAAATTTGTTTCCTATGCTACTAGGGCTGCATGTTTTCATTCTTCAACTCAATATCATGGCATTGCTATCTTGCATTCTTTTATGCATTCTCTTTATTTATGCACCACTTGCATACATATAGGATCGGAGGAGGAAGTTCCAATAGAGTATGTGATCGTCGAGGAGGAGAACCCTCAGGAGTTGCCACCCGAAGGCGAAGGACAAGTCTCTGAACCACTTCCGGAGTGCCCGAACCACGGACCCTCCACTTTTCGCCGAGGCAAGCCCCGAACATTTCACTTTCCCTTCTATCTCTGTTTTAAATTACACTTGAGTAATGTTAGACAATATTGTGTATTAAGTTGTTAAGTGTTGATTGGTAACCACTGTTGCATCTCGTACCTTGACCAGAAAAATTTATCACCCTTTTCTAACTAGATATAGACCGCTCTATGCTTAGTTATGCTTAGATTGGTAAAAGTCGGGTGATTCCTGTCACCCGTGAGATATAGGTGGTCACTTGTCCAATTGAGAAACCATGGAATCATACGGATATTAATAATTGGCGACCGAGCGGGATCCTCGGTTGTTGTTGTTAATGACCCAGGCTTGGCCTGTGTTTTGATCCCGTCTGTATCAATTAAGGACCGCTTCGTTGTTGGACCTTGGTTGAGATTGAACGTACCTTCACATAACGGCCAGATAACTCGTTCCGACTGTGAAACCAAATAGCTCGTTCGAGATGAGTCATTGGACCGTTAGCATTTCTAGGAGGGGAGCCTAAAGGAAGGGGACTGGTCTAAGACCATGTTTGCTACGGGCTGCGGGCAATTCATGTGAGGATGCATGATCATAAGTTTTGCGAAATGGTCCAAACTCACCACCGAATGGAGTGAACGGTGACTTAGGCGAGTGTTGCTAGCTCGTGGGGGTGTGTGATACGGGCTTTACCCAGCTGGTGTAATCGATTCAAATTGTCGTCTCTCCCGGTTAGTGAGAAACTTGGTCACTATCCAGCCGTCGTAGTAAATACTTGGCATATGATGTTGATAATTAAATTATGATTTATTCTCTATAAATGGGAACTATTCTTAATTGGTTATTATTCTCTATAATTCAATTATATGGTGTAAGATAATGCTAATGTAGTCCTAAATAGCTCAAAACTAAATCTTGCAGCTAAAATTTGAAAGTAAGAATTACTTTAGTAAGCTCTTTTGCAAAGTATTGCTATCCAACTTACACCATCAAATATAGCCTTACATATTCTTGGAGTCTTTTATTTTGTTCTCTGTCAGGTAAGTCTTGCTGAGTACAATTTAGTACTCAGGGTTTTATTCCCTCCATTGCAGGTGACACTCTGTATGAAGGTTATTGTATTACGTGCTTTAGTCCTGCAGTGGACACCGCTAAGTAAAGGCCAACGGGCATGGCCGTGTTCTTATACTTTTCCATCATGCTTTTGTTGGAGGTGGTTTTATACTAGCAATGTATTTAAACTTATGACAATAATGTAGTTTCAAAACTATGTTGCTTTCTTGTATCATATTTGAACTCGGTATTGTAATAAATATTGTGAACTCAGTTTGTATCTTAAACTTCCGCTGTGAACTCTATGTATTATGATGCATGTTGTTTCCCTTAATCATGTACGATCTTGGTTGTGAAGTTGATTTATTGAGACCCTTCGTGGTACTCAACGGATTACCGGGTTTATATGAGTGGTGGTAAGCGTGTGTCAACGTGTTTAACGGGGATCGTCATACTTAATCTTATATGAATTAGGCAGTTCTGTCACATGTGAGACCACTCGTTCGGCTTGGAGTGCATGCAACACGGGGCAGCGCATGGGAGCACGTGCGACCACTTGTTTAGCGTGGGGTTGCATGCGGGGCATGGGCCCGTGCTTGCGCTGTGAACACACAGAGAGAAGGACTGGCACTGGGAGTTTATCAGAGGAACATGGGCCCGCATCTGCATGCGCTGTTTGCTGCTCTCGAGACGGTTGACCATTGGCAGCTGAATGTTGGCCCAAATTTTTTCTGCCACTCCATGGCATCAAGCTCCGTATATTTCATGCATTTCAGATGTATGTTTCATCTAGGTGTTGCATGCGTTTCTTTTGTATGTTGCATGTGTTTCATCTAGATGTTACATATGTTGCAATAGCTAAATGTTGCAAGTGTATGTTTCATTTGTTTCAGACGTACGTTGCAAGTGTTTTATATGGATGTTGCATATGTTTTAGTGGCTATACAAAAATGTTGCAAGTGTCTATTTAAAGTGTTTCATCTGTTTCAGACGTATGTTGCAAATATTTTATCTAGATGTTATATATGTTGCAGTTGCTATACGCATATGTTGCAAGCGTATGTTGTAAATGTTTCACCTATTTTTAGACTGTGTTGCAGAAGTGCTTCATGTTGCAACATTAGCACACATAGAAAGCAGACGCATGCAGAGACAGTCCCCGCGGGCGCAGCGGTCCCCACGTGTGCAGCAAGCGAAACGGGTGTGGGTGGTCCCCACCTGCATGCGCGTCAGCAGGCATGGGGTGCACAGCTGCATGCGTACATGCACCAGCATGTGGGGGCGGGTGTGCAGGCGCAGCAGTTGCATGCGACATGTGGGGGCGGACATGCAGGCGCAATAGTTACATGCGGGGCAGGCTTAGCAGCATCCGGGGGCAAGCGCAACACGTGAGGCAGGCGTGGCAGCCGCAGACGTCCGGACAGGGGCTAGCGTTCCGACGTCGTCACGAAATTTTCTCTCCAAGGAGCTTACCACCGCTTCTAGAAAGGAGACGGAAGACGATGTGGGTCCTGATGTCCACAGGTTATCTAGATGGATACATTGTATTTAAAATTTATGAGTAATGAAATAATTTACTCATAATACAAATCATTCTTTTGACCTTCGATCACCTAACATATAGTCAGGCAAAATTGGATGGCTCAAATAGAACATCGAAAAATGAAGATCCCAGTTGGTAAATAACTAAAAAGAAAAAATAGAGAAGACCTAAATAAATTCAAAAATAGTTCAGAGTTCTTAGTACAAATTTATTTATTAACTTTTATTATTTCCTAAAAATGATTGAATCCATCGCTGTAAGCGTGGGCAAAAATTCTTGGCTCCGGTGTAATCGCACGGGCGTATAAGAGTAAAGTGTTTCTTTCGTCCCCTTGTTTTTATTTCTCAAACTCCTCTCACGTCATCCGTGTGTCTCGTATATGACCCGGATTCATGACCTATGATTATACGAATCAGAGGAACTCGCGTATAGCAATAATACACCGTTCTACTTCAAGACGTATTCGGTTCTGTGCAATGCACGAGCAAGTTTGCCGGGCTCGACCGGGGAAGTAGACAGTTGGGCATCAGAGGATTTCGGAGAAGAAAATTCTTATTTGACACTACAACATAAACTTAAAATCTTTCATATTTGTCAATCCTTTCATTTTTTTTTCTTTTCTATTTGACACTTCCGTTACTTTGAAGCTATAACGATGTCAAGTCTCATATGAATGACTATTTTGCCCCGATGTTCCTTTTTGCTGGTTGTTCCTGCTTTTTTTTAGTATTTTTATTTTCAAAAACTTTTTAAAAAACTTTATTTTCAACTTTTTATGTTTTTTGTTTTTAATTGCTTCTATAAAATACTAGATATGTGCCTGTGCGTTGCACGGGATCACAAATTGCCCTCCGTTGTATCGGGTCGACGAATTTTTTCCAACACGTATGGCTCCATGTGGCTTGCAGCTTAGATAAACATATTTAAACAATGTAAAAATCTAATTCCACACAAAATATAAATCCTACTATTTGTAATTATTCATTTTACAAGTTTAAGCTAAATTGATCATTTTTAGAAAATAATAAAAAGGTATAAACGCTTTTGTATTGGAACCTAAACTATTTACAAATCCATTCGGTTCTCTTTTCTTCCCACATCCTTCTCTATTTCGGAGTTTTGACCCAGCATCTGTTTTGTTTTTTTATTTTACTTTTTCTGATTTATGTTATTTTGATTCGGTCAAAGTGACCAAACTAAAATAAATAAAAATAAAATTGATCAATTTGAAAACTTATATAAAGGCCAATTGTGAGCAATAATTGAGTTATCACATGGCTTGAGCATTGACAAATACAACACGAATAGACGTATATATACCACTTGTAATTTTGTACTAAAGCATTAAGCATGTTTATAGACATCGGTAAGTTGAACCTCGACCATGGCCATGCCCAGCATTAGAAAAGCCGGCAACATGAAGCATTAACGAGATGCTGAGTGCAAGGAAATGGACAGCTTCCGTGTTTGACTGCCTCCGCCTGTGAGTGTGGGCTTCGGCCCGTGAGGCGTGTACCTATTTGCCGTTGGGCTATGACCCAATTAAACGGAGCCTCGAGATTCTCGTATTTGTATCGTATCAGACTCGACTCGGATACTCGGAGTGTCGGAGTTCTGGGGGCTCGCACACCAAAATAGTTTGGACGAAACCTCTTTGTATTTTTTAGGTGGTACAGTAGATAAAGGATAGTCACGAAATTCTCTCTTCCACACAAGGAGCGCACCTCACGACCGTCTCTGTGCAGGCGGGCTTGCGCTCTGCCGCCGTCGTTTCCGGCCTGGGCTCACAAGCACGCAGCAACAGACGACGGCCCTGCACCCGCTTGTGCCTGGACCGGACTCTCGGTATCAGGGGTTGGCTTCGACTATGGAAATCATTTTTGTGCTAGTGATACGTCGATTACTATCTTCAACCGACCAGCTTGGCGCGATATGTCTTCGTGTCAAATATATTTTTCTACTCTAGATTTTAGTTACTCCCACCGCACCCATCTTACACCATTTGATCCTTCAATTATTAGTGCAAAAGGCGCGTTGAAAGAGAACGGACAGTGAGATCGTGGGTAACATGAGAACTATTGTTGTATTGTGCCGAAGCTTCACATTCACATTTTTTATAACAGACTTCACATTCACATTAGCCCTAAACCGAAACTTCACATGCACACTAACATGCAGCTATGATTCACATTCACACTCACACGCAGATATGGGTTCACCCAGCCATAGAAAGCTACTTTCAGAGCCAAAAATAAGCTACTTTCAGAACAAAAAATAAGCTATTTTCAGAACTAAAATAACACCGCGATCACCAAAAAAATTCAGAAGTTCTTATACAAAATCACAAGTGAAGACAGCAAAATGTGATGACCTGTCACGCAGAACTTATCTAGAATGTGATGAACCAGGCAACAGCACACAAGATAACAGGCAGTGGAGACACGCAGTCAGTGCTCACTACAGCAAACTGCCATCCATTCAGCTAATAGAATAGTGTTAGCAACCATTGATGCTTTCATTCTGCAATCCATTCTTGTACTGACCAAGTGACCATTGATGCTTTCATACAAAGGAAGCTCCGGTAAAGATTTCTCTTCATATGAAGGAAGCAAAGACAGGACCTGCCACAAAAGGACCAGAAAGCATGTCAAAATGTATTGAGCACATATACAACACAGGCGCGACACACACACAACCCAAATCGCCCAGTTGTACATGCCCTAATCCTGTGCCACGTCTCAGATCTTTATGGCTGTATCTGTATTGAGCACATATTTACAGTAGTACCAAAAAAACCGTCATTTCAAATGGAAACGGTGCCAATAACCGTTATTAGAAATTACAAAATACTCTTGATGTACCAAGAACTACATACTATTCCTATGCTCAAGATTTAAGAAACTGCGATCTTTTCCCGGCTTCACACATTAATTAAACTAAATAACATCAAGCTTGACACTTGGTGGGATTGTTCTACTTAGGCATGTCATAGCAATCCTCTTAGCTTCCTCAAAGGGCGGTGGTCCACTCTTTATCGTCCAACGATCACCAGCAGAAGTACTACGTTTATGTGTATCTACAGTTATAACCTCCAGTGCAGGAGCATTTTCGACGACGTGTAACATAAATTCGACTTGTCCTCTTGCCCCTTTGAATCCTGTAATGCACATCTTCTTCAAGCGATTGTAGGGATTGCATTGCCCAATGTCCTGCCTACGAGGACCCACGTCTGCCAACCATAAAGATGTAGTGCCACCAAACTACAAAGATAAACAAAATAGTGTTATCCATGGTTCAACTATTTTATTTGTAATGTATATGCATTTAAATTTGGGTGCCCTAGATCATATGGTGAAATTGGAGCGCAGAGGGTGGGTAATGGGACAACCCGTAGTAGGGCATTGCTATTGAATGACCATACTACCAAATGAATCAAGTAGAAATGAATCTGAGTACCAAGCAATCGAAATTAGTTTAGCTAACTATAAATAGCATGACGCCAAGCAATGCAATCGATCAAAGGCAACTCATAATTTTACCCAACTGCAATGAAGAAAGCAATCTGTGCAGCAGGGGTCCCAGTTGGATAAACAGGGTGCTAAATCTTTTAGCGAATAGTGTCTGGATAATTGTTTCAAATATACTCTCCTAATATGGCTTCTTAGAAGCTACCGAAATACAGCAAATGAAGGAATCAGCGTGCTAATAAACACTTGCATAACAATTGAAAAAACAATTCTGCCTAACTTTTTAGACACATCACCACGGAACTTAAAGAAGAGGAGAATGCAAACTGATAACTCATCGAGGAATATAGATAAATGAAATAGGATGAGAATAAAAAACAAACTTAAAAATACAATTATCACTTACATGAACCTCCAAGTCCTCAATAAAAGGTGTGGCCCTCAGAAATGATACTGAATAAAGAATACTATCTTCATTTCTGCCAGGTATATTCAGGAACAACTGCACGTGCTTAAGACGGGAAAACTTCAATGGGTTGTCCCACAACCATTGCTTCTGAAATATAAAACATAAAATGTCATTGAACTGAATTTTTCAGATAAGTTAAAACATAAAACCTCAAGACTCATATAAGGGGGTTTACCTTTATTAGCTCTAGCCACGCAATACAGAAAGTTAGATTTTCCACGTTTGGAAGACCGTTGAGAAGTGATATGAGGGCATCCTGAAAAACTGCCTCATAGAACATAATATTTGCACTTTGTATCTTCAATGAGTGGCTGAGTCCAATTGGTATAAACCGTCCATAGTATTCAAAGGTAGTAAGATTCGTAGCATGGAATTCTACCTTGGTTAATTCGCAACAGTCAATGCTCAAGTACAGTAGATGGGATAGCGGACCATTCACCACCAGTTCATCATTGAGGTTACATCTGTCTATGCATAGCCACTCAAGATTAAAACAATGGGACAGCACATGCCCAAGGTCCTTTTTGGAGGCATGCACTGACTGTAGATAAAGTTTTTTTAGATTTGGGAAACCTCTATGGTGGGAAGGTGGTTTCAAAGATACAAAGCTAAGCTGCATATGTTGGAGGTGAGATATACTTCCACTGTCTAAAAGTTGGAAAGGAAACACATATCGATCCAGCTGAGGTTTGAAGCAAAAATCTATGGGCTTTAGATCCAAAGTAAGGTTCTTTGTCCCTGACGAGGCAGCAAAACTAACCCAATTATTGAGATGGCGAACTAGTAGGCTATCAACAAGATCCATCCTGACTTCAAGTGTTTCAACCACCTTGCCATGGTGTTTCTGTAGAACAGCATTGACCTCGTGGATGAATCTTCCAGTGTGCTGGCGCAAATCATTCCTATGGCATTTGCACACTTGAACACCATCAAAAGTCAACCTGGGGCACACAGGCCACGTGCATCTCAACTTACTTGACAAAACATTAGCCCTTGCGAACTCTTTCGGCGGGAGTTTGGACATAATTCTGTACACGACATCCTATAGCAATGATATATACCACATCCATGGATTAGCCTGAAGTTTAGAAGTATCATCTATATGTACATACCAAGAACAAAGCCCCCGATCGAAGAGAAAAGAAGAAAGGGGGATGAAGTTGGACATACCATCGGAAGGTCTTCAAACCGAACTCTTGGCACTCCAAACTCATGGATTGCATCTTCACCACGAGCATCATCGCATGTTCTTGTTTTTTGGCACATTAGATTGTTCATCCTTCTTCCACGAATGTGTTGTTGATTCGAAAAAGGATAAGCCTATATATGCTATATATCATATATAGTATCAGAATTAACAACATGTGGATGGACAGAAAAAAAAATGAATAATATCAAACGGGACAGATGCAATCGTCCCTTGTATATATATATTCTGCACATGGAAAATGTTGATATTTTACAAAGAACAATAAAACAGTATACCAATCATCACCTCAAACAGCACTAACACTAAACAAGGCAGCAGGAGGCATAATAACTGAGAAGAAACATAAATTATGGATCTTTTATACAAACTAGACTCAGCCACTCGTTGAAGCTACAGAGGTTTGCGAGCAAAAGCTGCAATACACAGGCGAGCTGCGCGCGAGAGAAAAGGGCCAAACTGCAAATGGCCGCAGTTCACCACAACGTCCATGGTTACGGGCAGGTAGACTCCGGTCAAATGCGCAACTGGGCCATGCGATGCCGATCCAACGACCAGGACGCACCGTCCGGCTGAATCAACTCCAGAATCAAGCTAACAGTTGACCCACAAAAGAAAAAGAGGTTCGATCTCAAATTGGGCGGCGGAAGCACGGAGATCTTCCTCTTGCCCGACCGAATGAGAGCGCGGGAGAGAGAAAGACGAGTTTGGGAGTTAGGCTCACCTCACGGCTCACATCCACGCGCGGCAGGGGGCGGATCGACGGTGGAGGGCGAGGCGTGCTCGGGCAGAACGCAGGCGGCGGCTGACGGACACGAGTTGACTTGCCGGAAAAGAACGATGCGTGACCGCTATTGCTAATTTTCTACTCTTATATACAGTATATATACTCCGTATATTATATGGAGCCTGATTCGACAGAATCCTGGACGGACGGGCGTTGGCGTTCGCATCCGAGGCGGCGCCGGCGACAGGCACTCCGGCTCCGGGTCGAGCTCGCCTCTGCAGCTGACTTGCGTCTCCAGCAGAGGCTTTGGGCTTTGGCGGTTTGTGGCCTCGGCCCAAACTCAGACGACAAGGGAGACAGGGGCTGAGGGGAAAAAAGAAAAAAAAAATTATTTATCTTATTGAACTATACTACTAGTCGGATTTGTCTTCTCGAGCTTTAACACTAGACTACTCAAAAATAAGTGTTCCTATGATATTCGTGGTGCTATAGTATCTGTGTTGATCAAATTTTCTTAAGTTTGACTATGATTATAGAAAAATATTAGTAACATTTTTATCTTCAAATAAGTTTATTATAAAAATAAATTCGATGATTTATCTAATGATACTAATTTTGTATTATAAATATTAATATTTGGTCAAAGCTAAAAAATATTTGACCTCTCGGAAAGCGAGAACGACACTTGTTTTAAGCCGAAGGGTGTACTCTCGTTCAAATTAACATCATATCCTGGTTTGGTTTGGAGTAGTTTTAAAGGTGATTTTGTCCTTTCTTTTACTTAAGGAATCATATAAATATTTATTTGATAAGATTTTTAAACCACAGAAACTATCTATACGCTTTTAAAATTCGAAAAAAAATCGAGAGTATGCTGAGATACACCAAATTCAAATAAACTATTTACAGCTCATGAAAATAAATTTAGATGGTTCAAAAAATATTTAATTCTAGAAAAATTAAAAAATATTAAAAACTAAAAAATTCCAAATATATTATTATCGGTGTATTAACGTGTTTTAAAGATTTTGCATGAAAAAATATATGAGATGCAACTAGCATGAATGCAACTTACATTAATGCAAAATGCAAGACATTAATGATGCAACATACATGTTTATATACATCAACTAGGATGTTCTGGAAATTTTCTAGAAGTTTTTAGATATTTTTTTCATTTCTTAAAGCTAATTCTATTTTTTTTAAAGATCTAGAGATATTTTCATGAGCTCCAAAAGCTATGACTTGGAGGCCCCACCTTTTTTTAGCAAATGGCCCCAATTATTGGGGCCTTATGTGGTCAATCGTTTCACACACTTTTATCAACGGCCCTGATTATTATATTAATAACATACTGGTATATGTAAAGAAAATGACTTAACGCAAACATACTGCTCAGCCAAGCAATCGCATGTTCAGAAAACAAGACTTAGATCAGCAGAATAATTATGACATTAAAATATATTGATGGCCACCAGTTTAATCAATTTGTGAAAATCATCCCAAATGCATACAATAAAATAAAGAGACTAGTGACTAAATTTCATCATATCCCCAAATAGAATTATGGCTACAATTTCTTTCCTTTTTTGTTTCTCGAGAAGTTATTTTGTTCTGTACTATGTCTTTCGCTTTCAATAAAATCTCCTATAGGGGTTCACACCCCTCTTGCCCTAAAAAAAGCTAAATTTCATCAAATGCATATATTCAACTTCATAGCATAGTAGTTAACACCGATTGGAAAAGTATGTATAGTAGCAAATACCTCTGGCATTTGTCAAGGAATTGAGAAACTAGCAGCAAACTGAGAAAGAAAAAAACAAATCGAGGCGACCGTCCACGTGGGGCTTCTAGCTAGGCGCGTGTCGGAGCTGTCAACGGCAGCTGGGTCGACGACAACCGGGTACGCCATGGGCACCGCCGGCATGAGCTGCTGCTGCACCCCACCGGGCAGGATGATATGTCTGGTGAGGAAAAAGTTCACTTTCCGTCCCTTAACTTTTGGCAAAGTCCGTTTTTCGTCCTTCAACTAGAAAACTAGACATAGGCAGTCCCTCATCTATCTAAATCCGTGCACGTGACCTCCACTTCTAGTTTTTGCAGTGGGCCCATGCTGATTGAATCAGCCCAAGGCTAAATTGAAGACAGTTGCCGGCTCATCTCATCCCCTACCCAGCGCAGCCACACACGCATCTGAGCAGCGGTCTTCCTCGCCACCGATGCCTTCTCGCCACCGTCTTTCCACGCCGAGCTACGCCGCCCTTAGGCTCCTCGTTGGTACTCCCCCCATTGCCCTTGGCCCCTAGCACATCTCGTATTCTCCTGCTGTAGCCAGTATCGGCGACAGAGCCACCGCTAGGAGAAAGTGGTCTGCCACTAATCTGGTGCCCGTACTGCAGCATGGGGAGGATACTCGAGCTGATCTCAAAAACATATGAGCACTCAAATGAAAGGTTCTTCAAATGCCCGAGGAAGTACGTAAAGGTTAGTTTTCTTGATTTAAATTTCTAGCTATTACTGAAAGTTAGGGTTTGTGCAGATTGAAGTTTTCTTTTTTATCATTTTAGTTCCCTCTTTGTGATTTCTACATGTTCGAAGAAGAATATGCCAACTTTCTTGTTAATTATGGGATGCTTCAAGAGTCTGAGATGTGTCATTACCATCCATTGGAGATGGCACAGACTGTAGAAGGGGTTGTGCAATCAGAGATTTATAAACATGTTAAACCACTGAAGAAAGAATCTGTTGGGGTGTATGAGCATGGGAGGACTACAGGTTTAGCAAGGAAGGGAGGCACGAAGAAGAAGAAGCAAGGACATATGAATTGGATAATGTGTTTTGGTGTTGCTGTCCTATTGTTGTTAGGGTTCAATTCTGCCATTCTCCTTGTGTTGGTTCTAATGCAAATGTTCAAGTGACATCTGCTTTAGTATTGTAAAATGGGTCCAGTTCCTTGATCCTCATTTATCAGTGTGTATGACTATGTGAATATTAATATTCTGATGTATTGATGTGTCTAGTTCCTTTTCCTATCATTTTTATTCAAGTAACAATAGCAGACATAAGTCCAAATAGTAAGGCCAGATGTTTGGCATATCATAAATGGCAGCGTTACATAAACATAGTTTGGCATACATAAAAGGTAATCAACAGCAATACTTAAGTTTCGCATACATAATTGTCATACATGGCATAGTTATTCAAGTTTGGCATACGGCCAGGCACACAAACACATCACAGCTTATCACTTTTCCATGGAGGAGTCATCATGAGTGGACCAGTTCCAAATCTCTTAGGAGTAGGCTTAGCACATGAGCAGATGTAGTCCCACCAGTTAGTTGTACATGCACACTGCAATTAATATTGGAATTCAGCACACTTGCTTGCAGGTTCATTGTACCTAGAAGGAATTGTTGAAACCCTAGCATGTGCACTTGATTTAATGGTTTTTTGTGAGTTTGTTGCCTTTGCCTACATCAGTCATATGAAGCTAGTTTAAATTTCGAATACAAGATGCATAAGTTAAAAAATTGAGATGGTGTTTTGAGATGTAGGTAAACATACCTTTTTCCTACTCTATGTACTAGATACATCGTCTGTGGAATTCCTTTTCCTAGAGCTTATGCGGCTCTGTTGTGTATTAGAGAGCACAACAATAGCATTTTGGTTACCTGGTCCATGTGGGATACATCCTGTACCTGAATGAAATCCTGCTGGCTGTGAGTTACCTACTTCCTCTGAGTTCACGGCTGTGTTGTGGGTTGCCTGTTGGTTTTGAGCTACGTTCTGCCTATGAAGTTCCTGCTCCACTTCTCTTCTCACATGTTGACCTGTTGTGTCCAAGCAAGCGACATTTGCTGCATCTAATAACTATACCATTTTTTAGCATTTTAGTGGCCTTTCTCCCTTCTGTTGCCTCCCTTCTCCTCTTAGTTTTTGGCCTGCCAGGCATCTTCACATAACCAGGAGCTCTAGGGGGTACCCTATCAGATGATAACCACTATTCATACCCTTAACTAGGTTTAAGCAGTGACTATATGTTTGCTTAAAGTGGTGAACAGAATAGCAGTCGGCTACATAATCATCTAGACAGTTGGTCTTGAACGATATACATGAAATGGCATGGCAACAAGGAAGTCCAGATAATTGCCAATACCTACAGGAACAAGTCTTTGACACCAAATCCACCGTGAACCTATTGTCATAATACTTAACTTCATATTTGTCTTCTCCATTGCAAATAGCATGACAATATGCAGACTGAGATATGTACACATTTAATTTTTTATTGATGTTTGGGCATATAATAGTTGTCCACTTCTCAGATTTAGTTCTTTTTTCTTGGATCCTGACCATTACCTTCCTTCTAATAGTTTCTAGCATGGTGATTATAGGGAAAAACCTAGCCTTAATGATCCATTTGTTGAATGACTCACAAATATTGTTATCTACTGAGTCACAGTTATGAGTCATAGTTAGAGCCCAACCTGAACCAAGCTTTGCTCCAGTGCTGAGGATGAGTGTTCAATATAGCTTGTGCACCTGCTCTAGTTTCTTTTGCTAGCTTCGCTCTTGCCAAGTTAAAAAGCATAATGCAAGGTGTTTTAGCACAACTCCAAAAAATTTTCTGGTAGTCCTTTTTGTAGAACTCCTTCCAGTTTGCATAAATGTGTCTAGCACAATTCCTATATTCAGCTTTTGGTGCTCATTTGCTGACAGCATTAAGAATTCCCTACATAAGTTGGAATAGGTTTATAACATCTACCTTCACAGGTTTAAAATTATAACATTGGAAAAGTTAATCAGCAGGTTACCTTTTGCTGGTCTGAGAGGAAAACACATTCCTTTCCTCCTTCAACACCAATATCCCTACATAGTAGATCACAGAACCGATCCCAATTGTCAATGTTCTCATTGTCCACAACTGCCCAAGCGATAGGGTACATCTAGTTGTTAGCATCCCTCCCAAGAGCACAAAGAAGTTCACCATTAGTTGCTCCTTTGAAGAAACACCCATCTAACCCGACAACCTTCCTGCAGCTAGTTTTGAACCCGTTTTTGCAAGCATCCAAACATATGTACATTCTTCTAAAAATAGGAGGCTCTACATAATCTTCCTTGTGAATAGTCACAGTGCTTCCTGGGTTGCTTCTCAGAAGTTCCATCTAGTACTCACACAACCTGGAGTACTACCCTTTAGTTGCATCAAAAGCTTTCTTCATCACTAGTGCTTTTGCTCTCTTTAGCTTGGACATGGAAACATTGGCAAACATTTCTTCTTGCACTGTCTGCAACATATGTCCAAGTTTCCAGCATGGGTTGGCAAAAATAAACTTCTCATACTTTTTAGCAATTCTAGCTGAGGTGACAAGTTTGTTCTCTTCTAGGTGGGCATATGTGATTATTGGTAAGTGTATAGATTTGCCAACTATCAAACCTAGAAGTATTTGACAACAAACATACCCATGGACAACCTTTCCAGTCACATACGGCCCTCACCCTCTTTGAATCATCCTTAGAAAATCTAATAACCTTTCTCTCTTCCAAGCCATGTCTAATTGCAACCTTCTTGAATTGCTTCTTAGAACTAAACTTCATTCCCAACTTAAACTTGACAACTGGCTTGTTCTTATTAAATCTTGGATAAATGTTACCTTGCCCTACACCTCCTAACTCATCAACAGACTCTGCATCACTACTATCTGCATATGGAGTGCAGTTGCCATCATCCTCGCCTGCCTAGTTTGGGGCCCAGATGTAACACCCTCGTATATCACATCATCTAAGCTTGCTGCCTTACCCCTCTTCAACTTCTTCTTGAAATCCTTAAATTTTCTACATATCTGGGTTGCTTCATCATCATCACCTAAATTGCATGAGTCTCCAGGCATGTACTCACTGTCGGTGTCAGACTTCTCATCTCCATTTGGCTCACTTGCTCTCCCTGTCTCTCTAGGACTACTGTAAAATTGTTTGACAAGGGCAACTTGCTTGCCTACTTCTTTACTTTCACTTTTCCTTACAACCAAAGGTTGCAGATCCTCATCTATGTCATCATCCTCTGAATTATCTTCCATCTCTTCCTCATAGCCACTGCCTTCATCTGTTGCATCGTACATGAACTATCTCATGCTTTTCAACATACACGTCTGCAACACCACCTTCACCAATGCAATTAGACATGTACTGGCACACCTGGTCATCAACCAAAGCTCTTAGACCTATCCTCATCTCTCTCCCAGGAATAACCAATGCAACATTGTGCCTTCTTTGACATCGCAATGGTCATAGAGATGACCAAGAACTTCAGGGAGTGACATCTTGTCTCGGTCTATATAAGACATAGCTTGAGTACCTCCAACATAAAATAGATCATTGCTATTCCTCAAGAACTCCCCATTAAAATGAAACCGCACAGGGAGGACGTCAAAAAATTCCATTGCCAACCACTTGAAGCCTACATGCAAAACATACACGCTATGAGGTATTACTTATACAATATGTCCAATAAAGAACATCGGTGCTTAAAATATGACTACAAGTGCAACATAAAGCTTCCTGCTGGCCTTAAAATATGATGAACATTCAAAAGCATGAAGGTCGGTTGTACCAGTTACGAGTTAAAGTACACTAGCTCCAAGAGAATCAACCATCCCAAAACAAAAACAACTAAAATGCACAGGGATCTGTGTGCCTCAGTACTCACCTTAGTCACCACCACGCGGAGTCGATCTGACCCAGCATTAGATGAATCCAAATCGACAGCCAGTATGCCATCATGCAAGGCTTTGCCTTGACGTGGCATCCAAAGCCGTAGCCGTACGCCGTCGCGTGAGCCTCTGCTTCGACGACCGCCACCTCGGCAACCAGTGTCGCGATGTCCGCCGCCTTGCCGCCCGAGCTAGGGTTCCGATTTGGGGGAATCAATTTCTTTTTTTAATGGACAACCAGAGCTTGGTCACGGGCCAGTTGTCTTCATTTTAGCCTTGGGCTGATTCAATCAGCATGGGCCAACTGCAAAAACTAGAGTGGAGGTCACGTGCATGGATTTGGATAGATGAGGGACCACCTGTGCCTAGTTTTATAGTTGAGGGACGAAAAACGGACTTTGCCAAAAGTTAAGGGACAAAAAGTGGACTTTTTCCGCCTGGTGAGCTTCAAGCTTGTTAGCCATGGCCCTCCCTGCACCAGCTGCGACACGGCGTGATGATGAGCTACAAGGCCGCAATGACAATGAGTCAGCCCATAATGAGCAACAAGCTCAACACCTTGATGTTTAGACTTCAGACCCATGTGGAAGGTCGTTTTAGTAATTGGTTGTAAGGTATTATGAATATTGTAAACCAAACTCTGGAATTCTGAAAGTCCTGTCCTCCAACCCATGCTTCTAGCTTCTTCCCCTTTCCCAAGTTCTTCCCCTTCCTCCAGCTTGTGGTAACAATTGGTACATCCTGTAATTCGAGCTACCCCACACTACCATTTCACCCGGCTCTGACAATCCCACGGCGCCATGGGCCCCAAACTCAAGCTCGTCCTCAATGACGTCGGTCCCCGTTTTGACAACCATGATGCCAAGTGGGAGTGTCGCTTCATGGATCTCGACTGCGACCACAATCTATGTTTCCATTTTGTGCTAATAAGGAGTCCCTTCACATCGACCATGCCAACGCTAAGCACGACGACCATGTCGCCGCCACCGATTTTGCCACCTAGCACCTGGAGGTCGAAGCCCTCGTCGACGACCTCAAACTAGAGGTTCAGAAGATTGCTAAACACTTGGGTCACATGGTGTTGGACACATCATCGCACCAGCCCAGCATCATCCCTTCCCCGACATTGGTGGCCTCGCGCCCACCTGTCTGGACTACCCGCCGACAAGCCCAACGGGCAATGCGATGTATCGTCTCCCTAGGATGTTGGGTCTAGGGTCGTCACGACCTGGACCCATATCCCAATTTAGGATACGTTCTCCAATCCTCAACCACGGTCTCATGCTGTTAATCCACCTGCCAGCCCTCCTCGTCCACCCCCACCTACCGCCTACCGGACACCTTCCCAAACTATAATTCCCCAAATTTGATGACAAGAATCCCCGCCTTTTGCATTCTTGTTGTGATAAATACTTTTCCATGTATGGGGTTGAGGAATCCTTGTGGGTTTGTTAGTTTCCGTCAGGGGAAGGACAGCTCCATGATACCTCTTGGCAATCCTTCTGTCGGCTCATCCATGATCGTTTCGATTGTGACCAACATAAGATTCTCATTCACCAATCGTTCACTGTCAAACAGCTTTCGACGATGTTTGATTATGTCACACGCTTTTCTGAACTCGTCGATTAGTTTTTTTTTCTGAACTCATCGATTAGTTGGCTGCTTATTCCAATTCCACTAACGTCACGTGTCTGCTCCTTTAACAATATTACAAGCAGCTTTTGGGCCCTCTCTCACTCACGCACAATTCTGAATAGAATTACGTAGCCCATTCGCCTCCAGTGTATCTTGGGTTGGGCCTCCTTGTCCGCCGGTCCACTTCTGCAGTCAAAGACGCACCCCTGGTGTCTGGTCACCCTGCAGTGTTCCCTTGTGCATCAGGTTCTCCGGAAGCGAGGACGCTGACATCCCTCCGTCCTCGAGTTCCAGCTTGTCCCCAAGCTGGAGCCGCCGGGAACTGTTCCTTCATGGTGGACTCGTCCTCATAGGTTGCCAGTGAAGCCAGCCACGATGACCAATGCACAAGAATTTAAGGTATCACGTTACCAGCCCGTCGACAGAGGCGTCGATCCAAAATAGCAACAGGAATGTACCAAGATTGTTCAAGATCAGGAATGTGAGCACTGACCTGGACCGATGCACCTGTTGCCGCCTTGAGCTGGGAGACATGAAAGATGGGATGTACTGAACTTGTAGCAGGTAGTTGCAGTTCATAAGCCACTGGATTCACCTTCCTGATGATCAAGGCCCAAAATAGCGAAATGCCAGCTTATGACTGGATCTGTTCACTGCCGAATTTCGAATGTATGGTTGAAGCTTTAAAAACACTCGGTCACCAACTTGAAACTGGCGTTCCGACCTGTGTTTATCCGCCTGGTGCTTCATGTACTGTTGAGCGCGCTGCAAATGTTGCTGCACCAACTGAAATATCTTTTTGCGTTCACTGAGATATTCAGTCAAGTTAGGAAGTCTAAAAAAACAGTCAAGTTAGGAGTAGTACAAAGGTCTACAGACTCAATGCCAAAGTGTTTTGGTGGGGGTGTCCATATAGAACTTCAAAGGGAGATGACTTTGTTGGCCTCGATCTCCCTGTACAGGTGAGTGATCAGCTAACCAACACCCTCGCACACACACACAGCTAGAGGTAGAAGAAGGGGGAGAGAACAGAGCACACAAGCACAGCACAGCAGATAGTGTTGTGAAAGGGTGAGACAAGGGAACACAAAGCACATATTTGGAAAATTTATCGACCACCACTAGTATGCAGTTATAATGAGAAGAACAAGGTAATCCTTCTATGAAATCTAGAGACACAGTGTGCCAGGCATGATAAGGGCATGAGAAGACCTGGATACTGGACTCTTTCAGGTTTTGTTTGCTTGAAAATGGTGCAGGAAGTAACAAACAGGTGCACATCTTGTTTCATCCGCGGCCATGCAAACAAGGCATTCAGTCGCTTGTAGGTAACTTGGAAGCCTGAATGACCCCCTAAAGGACTGGAATGCAGTGCCAACATGACTTGCTCTTGTATCTTAGTATTGTTGCCGAGCCACACCTGCCCCTTGTATCGGATAACACCATCTGTGAGGGTAGTTGTTCTTTGGCTCACCACTAGCTAAGGTTGCTAGCAAGGCTTGTGCCTGTGGATCAGTGAGGTATCCCTGCTGTACAGCTGCCAGCCATATTGGTTTAGACACTGAAATAGAACACAGATTCAACTATAAATGGGCTTGGTAAAGCTGCATGTCTGGACGGCGAGATAAAACATCAGCACAACGGTTGTCCAACCATTTCTTATACTGAATCTGAAACTGGAGATGCATCAGCTTGGTTAGTACCTTTTGTTGAGTGGCGTTCAAAGCCATTGTTCAGTTAAATGAATAAGATCTTCTGATCCATCTTGATGAGAAACATACCATGTTGTAGATAGGGTGCCAGTGATCTACTGCATATAGGATGGCTAGGCACTCTTTCTTGTATGTAGAGAGGCCCCTATTTTTTGGGTCCTCAAGCCTTACTGATGAATGCAATTGGATGTCCATCTTACTGCAAAACTGCCCCAATACCCTTCTCACTTGCATCAGTATCCACCACTAATTGTTTAAAATTTTTTGGAATGGCCAGGACCGGTGCTGATAGCAAGGCCTCCTTAAAAATAGAAAATGCTGTTTGGGTCTGGTCAGCCCACAAAAAGGTTTGACCCTTCTTGAGCAATGTTGCCAGGGGATTGCTAATGACTCCAAAGTGCTGCACAAAACGTCTATAGTACCCAGCCATCCCTAGAAAACTCCTCACATCCTTCACACATATCAGTGTCGGCCAACGTTGTACAATCTGCACCTTGACTGGATCGGTATCAATCCCTGATGCGCTGATAATATACCCCAAAAACTCAAGTGTGTTAGTGGCAAAGTTACACTTCTTGATGCTGACGGAGGAGAGAAAAACTCATTCCACCAAATGTTGTTGATAGTCCTTACCACTGTGAGTTTGGTAGGCTGTTTTGTACAATTGTACTCATCACCTTCCTTTTATGTGAATTTGATGGTAGCCAGAACGGCGATCCAATTTAGATGCAGCACCAGATAATTCATCGACGATCTCATAAAAAATTGGGATCGGGAAAATACTTTTCACAGTATAAGCGCTCAGCCGGCGGTAATCCACGCACAAGTGCTACTCTCCATCTTCTTCCTGACTAGTAGAACTGGTGAGGATTGAGAAAAAGAGACTATAACTATGTTGGATGATTCCACTTGATAGCATCTCTTGTACTTACATCTTGATCTCATCCTTCTGTTGTGGCGTGTACCAGTATGGCCGAAGTCTGAATGGTTGAACTACGGCAACCAATGGAATAGCATGTCATGACTACGGTTCGGAGGAAGACCTGTCGGCTCAGCAAATAAGTCAGCAAACTGCTGGACAAAGGCCTGGATCTCTTGCTGAGATACACTCTGCCCCTCTGTAATATTAAGTGTAGATAGCTCCAACAGATGCTCCACTGCCTCGTTCTTCAGTAGCCCTTCCAATTGTTCAACAGTTATCAAATTGCAGCATGATATATTTGGCATGATACCTTGCAGCTTCACCTGTTTACCATTAGAGTGGAACGATATCCATTTGTTTTTCAGTCCACCTCCATAGGGCTGAAAGCTTCAAGCCAATCCATGCCTAAATACCATGTCATATCCACTAAGTGGCAACACCTTCATATCTGTTGGAGTATATGTAGGCCCATGAGGCCAAGGCCCATGTGGCCCATGTATGGAGACTATATAGCTACCCTTCTAGGGTTAGCCAAGTAATGGAATTCACTTTCTCCAACATGGTAATCAGAGCATAGGGTTAGGTTTCCTCTTCCCCTGCCTCCCAGCCGCCGCCACCCTGCTGGTGCCGCCCGCCGGCCCAGCCACCATGGCCGGCGGCCCTCCCCTTCCCCCTTCCCTCTATTCCCACTTCCCCTCCTCTTCCTCTCCCACCTGGGCCCAAATCCTGGCTGGTGCTGCCGCTGCTGCTTCTCCCAGCGCCGCCGCTGCAGCCCACCCGCCCAGACCCGGCGGTCCTCCTCCGGCCACCCCACTCCCCGCCGGCCAGCACCTGGCCGCCGGCCAACCTCTCCCCGCCGGCCAGCACCTGGCCGCCGGCCAACTTCTCCCCGCCGGCCAGCACCTGGCCACCGGCCACCCCCTGCCTGCTGGCGGCTATCCTCTGGCCGGCGGGCAGCCCACTGGAGCGACCGATCCCCTACAGCAGCGCCCCTCCTCCCCTTCCCAACTGCGGCTGCTGCTACTACTCATGGCGCCGCCGCTGCCAGTGCCCTTGCCGCTTCCTCTGATCTGGGCACGGTGGGGGATGGCACCGAGGATGCAGCGCCGGCAGGGGTCGTTCAGCCGCTCCTCTCCACTGGCGACCCCACTGGTGCCGGTACTGGCGCTGCTGCTCCTTCTCTGGACCTTCTCGGTCTCGGTGGCTCCCATCTTTTGCGCGCCCCGGGGCCGGATTCCACTCTCGCCGCCGCCCTCGTGGCTGCCCGTGCTGCAGCCGCGGAAGGCCAAGCTCGTGTGCGTGCGGCGGCTCTCGTGTGGGAGCGCGAGCGCGACGCGGCCGACACTTTGGCTCGCCAGATCGCCGAGGCGGAGCAGCTCCTTGCTCCCCCCGCCTCCCGGGACGTCGGTGCCACCTCTGCCTCGCCCAGACGTCCCATCCACCACACCACCGTCCTCTGGCATGACCCGGCGGACCCGCTCGTGGCCCAGCTCCACTACCAGGCCGGGGGGGGTCCAGAACATTCGCCTTCTCGTCCCGGTCGTCCTTGAGCTGGAGTCGCCCTCCTACGCCCGCTGGAGAGATCTGGTGGTTCTCACCCTTCGCCGCTACGCCCTCGACGACCACGTCCTCGTTGACGTCTCGGTCGCCGTCCAGACGCCGTCGTGGCTCCGTCTCGACAGCATCGTCCTCTCCTGGATCTTGGGGACGATCTCTCTGGACCTCCACGACCTCGTCCGCACCTCCCCTGACGCGCGTCGGGCGTGGCTTGCCCTTGAGGGCCAGTTCCTGGGCAACGCCGAGGCCCGGGCTCTGCGCCTCGACGCGAGCTTCCGCACCTTCGTCCAGGGTGACCTCTCCGTCGGGGAGTTCTGTCGTCGGATGAAGGCCATGGCTGACTCACTGGGGGACCTCGGGTGGCCCGTGGAGGATCGCATCTTGGTCCTCAACGTCCTCCGGGGGCTCAGCGACCGCTACGCCCACCTGCGGACGTGGATCACCCGTCAGAGGCCCTTCCCCACCTTCCTGGAGGTCCGTGACGATCTTGTCATGGAGGAGCTCACGCAGGGCCTCCAGCCGGGTTCTACTGCTTCCCCGGGGGCCTCCTCGACGGCTCTGGCAGCTACCTCGCCGCGCCCGTCTGGTTCACGTCCGTCTGCTCCACCGCCGTCGTCTCTTCTGGGTCCCCCTCCCTCCGGGCCGAGCGGAGGTGGGGGGGTCGTGGCGGACGTCGTCGCCGCGGAGGGGGTCGCGGGGGTGGCCGGGGCGCACCTCCACAGGCCCCGGCACCCGGTGGCCCACAGGGGGGGCACCATGGCCCTCCTTCCAGCACCCGTGGTCTGGGCGCATCTCCATGTGGCCCTACCACGCCACCGGGACCGTCTCGCGTCCACCGGTGGCCATGCTCACCGGCACACCTCCCGCTGGTCCTCCACTCGGCGGCTTCTCTGCTCCACCGCCTGCTGCTTCGTGGGTTCCTCCTTCCGGACCTTCCGGACCTCCACCGGGGGTCGCCGGATGGGACCAGACGGCCCTGGCTCACTCGTTCTCCACCATGGGTCTGACACCTCCGGTTGGACCCGAGTGGATCGCCGATTCGGGGGCCACCTACCACACTACTCCTGACCCCGGTATACTTTCGTCGATTCACTCTCCCTCTTCCTCTCTTCCTTCGTCCATTATGGTCGCAAATGGTTCTTGTATTCCAGTCTCATCTGTGGGTACCGCCGGTGCTCATGGCTCCTTTCGCCTTCCTGATGTTCTTGTGGCTCCCTCTATGGTTCATAACCTTCTTTTTATTCGTCGTTTTACAGCTGACAATTCTTGTTCTGTGGAATTTGACTCTTCTGGTCTTACTGTAAAGGATTTGGCTTCCCGGCGTCCTCTGCTCCGATGTGACAGCACCGGGCCCCTTTACACCCTTCGCTTCCCGGCGGCGCATTCGTCTTCTTCGCCGTCCCTTTTGTCAGCTGCCTTCGCCGCTTCTACTTCCTCTACTACTTGGCACCGGCGCCTCGGCCATCCTGGACGTGATGCCCTGATACAGCTCAGTCGTAGCTCTGGTCTTCCATGTACTCGAGCTCATGATGAGCAACTGTGTCATGCGTGCCAATTGGGCCGACATGTTCGTCTTCCTTTTTCTAGTTCTTCTTCTCATGCGGCCCGCATTTTTGATCTTGTACATTGCGACCTATGGACATCTCCTGTTATCAGTATTTCTGGTTATAAGTACTATCTTGTAGTTGTTGATGATTTTTTGCATTATTCATGGACTTTTCCTCTACGTGCGAAGTCGGATACTTTTACCACACTCCTTCACTTCTTTACTTGGGTGTCTACTCAGTTCGGTCTCACCATCAAGGCCGTCCAGTGTGACAACGGTCGCGAGTTTGATAACTCCACCTCCCGAGCTTTCTTCCTCTCTCACGGTGTTCAGTTGCGCATGTCTTGCCCCTACACTTCCTCGCAGAATGGCAAGGCAGAGCGGATGATTCGCACCACCAACGACACCGTGCGGACTCTTCTGTTTCGGGCCTCTCTTCCAGCTCGCTTCTGGGCTGAGGGCCTGCACACCTCCACATACCTTCTTAACCGCCTTCCTTCCGCTGCCTGTCCTGCTCCCACCCCTCACCACGCCCTCTTTGGTACCCCGCCTCGGTACGATCACCTCCGCGTGTTTGGGTGTGCTTGTTACCCCAACACTGCCGCCACCTCTTCTCACAAGCTGGACCCTCGCTCCACGCTCTGTGTCTTCCTCGGTTACTCCTCGGATCACAAGGGGTACCGATGCTTCGACCTTGCCTCACGACGTGTTCTCATCTCGCGCCATGTGGTGTTCGATGAGTCCGTCTTTCCCTTTTCCGGCACCTCTACTCCTCCGGTCCCCGACCCACCCACCATATTTCCCACTGATTCGGTGGTCCAGCCACCTTTCTTGTGGTCTCCTGCAGGTACCACTTCACCGCGCTCCGCGCCGGCCACCGGTCCCGGCACCCCTGCGAGTTCGGGCCCCTCGTCCTCCGGCGCGGCCCCGTCTCCTTCCGTTGGTGCCGACCCGGGGCCTTCGTCCCCCGCTTCGGCCCCAGGGGGGTCGTGCCGGTTGCCGACGCCGGATCCTGTCTCGGCACCCGCCCCGGCGCCTCCGTCGAGGTTCGCCGCGCCGGTACGGGTTTACCAGCGCAGGCTGCGGCCACCGCCGCTCGCTGTCCCTTCTCCACCGGGGACACCGACACCACCGCCACTGTCTCCGCCGACCCGTGGCGCCCCGCCGGTCTACCACCCGCCGCTGCTTCACCGACACCCGCGGCATGTTCACCCGATGGTGACACGACACGCGGCTGGCACCCTGCCGCCTCGTGTCCTCGAGGCTTCGACCGGCGACGCGGTGGTCTCTCCGGTACCCTCCTCCGTCCGCGACGCCCTGCTGGACCCTCACTGGCGCCGCGCGATGGAAGAGGAGTACACCGCGCTGCTCGCCAACCAGACATGGGAGTTGGTGCCCCGGCCGCCGGGCGCCAATGTCGTCACCGGCAAGTGGATTTGGACTCACAAGCGCCGAGCGGACGGCTCTCTCGAGCGCTACAAGGCTCGCTGGGTCCTCCGGGGTTTCACTCAGCGCCCTGGCGTCGACTACGATGAGACCTTCAGCCCGGTGGTCAAGCCGGCCACAGTCCGTACAGTGCTATCGCTGGCGCTTGCTCGGTCTTGGCCCGTCCACCAGCTGGATGTCAAGAACGCCTTCCTCCACGGCCTTCTTACTGAGACGGTGTACTGCAGTCAGCCGGCGGGGTTCGTCGACACCACCCGTCCTGACATGGTCTGCCGGCTCAACAGGTCCCTCTATGGCCTCAAGCAGGCACCTCGGGCGTGGAACCACCGGTTCGCTACTTTCTTGCTGACCCTGGGATTCGTGGAGGCCAAGTCTGATACGTCCCTGTTCGTCTACCACCATGGGGCCGACACTGCATACTTGTTGCTCTATGTTGATGACATTGTCCTCACCGCCTCCAGCGAGCCACTTCTCCGGCGGATCATTGCAGCTCTCCAGCAGGAGTTTGCGATGAAGGACCTGGGTGAGCTCCACCACTTCCTCGGTGTCACTGTTGAGCACCGTTCTGCTGGGCTCCTTCTTCATCAGCGGCAGTACACTCGGGATATCCTGGAGCGGGCTGGGATGTCTGACTGCAAGCCCTGCTCCACTCCGGTCGACACTCAGGGCAAGCTGTCGGAGGCTGAGGGACCTCCGGTGGCCGACCCCACTGCGTACAGGAGTCTTGCCGGGGCCCTTCAGTACCTCACCTTCACCCGGCCGGACATCACATATGCAGTTCAGCAGGTCTGCCTCCACATGCATGATCCCCGGGAGCCTCACCTCACGGCTCTCAAGCGTCTCCTCCGCTACCTCCGGGGCACACTCGACTACGGCCTCCTCCTACACCGGGCCTCCTCCACCGACCTCGTTGTCTACACCGACGCTGACTGGGCCGGGTGCCCGGATACTCGCCGCTCCACCTCCGGCTACGCCGTCTTCCTGGGCGGCAACCTGGTGTCTTGGTCGTCCAAGCGCCAGCCGGTGGTCTCCCGGTCCAGTGCCGAGGCGGAGTACCGCGCCGTGGCTAACGGCGTGGCGGAGGCCGCCTGGCTCCGGCAGCTGCTTGCTGAGTTGCACACTCCACCCTCCAGGAGCACACTGATCTACTGCGACAACGTCAGTGCGGTCTACCTCTCCACCAACCCCATCCAGCACCAGCGGACGAAGCATGTCGAGATCGACCTCCACTTTGTCCGTGATCGGGTGGCCATGGGCGAGGTGCGGGTCCTTCATGTCCCGACGACCTCCCAGTTCGCGGACATCTTCACCAAAGGCCTCCCGTCCTCGACCTTCGCCGAGTTTCGCTCCAGCCTCAACATCACCAGTGGCTAGTTGCGTCTGTGGGGGGGTTGTGTGTGTTCTTTCTTGTTTCAGCCTCGAACTCCGCTGCGACGGTAGTTCAGACTGCGGGGGGTGTTGGAGTATATGTAGGCCCATGAGGCCAAGGCCCATGTGGCCCATGTATGGAGACTATATAGCTACCCTTCTAGGGTTAGCCAAGTAATGGAATTCACTTTCTCCAACAATATCTGTGATGAATGTGTACCCATGACATAGCCACTCACAAGCTGGAATTGCATAATGACATGCTAATACTCCACCATCAGCCACCTTTACCTGAAGAGACCTCTATAATTTCTGAATCCCTTGCATCAGTGCTCACATGTGGCTCCCAATGAAAGTGGACGAGAACCCAGAATCCATGAGTATCAGTATTTGTTGGCGATGCACTGAACCCCACAATCTGATGGTTCTATTCCCTTCAGATCCATTGACAGCTTGATTTGAGATAGCCAATAATTGTTCCTTCTCATCACCAGTACTAATGGAGGGAAATAACTTAATTCATGTGCTTCCCCGGCAAGCGTGGGTAGGTTGGTGGGAGCCACCGTGGTGATGATGGCAAGAGAGGGTGTGGCCACAGTGCTTCTCCTACCTTGCATAGGAACCCAAAGAGATGACATGAAGTCCACTGCAACCAACTTTAGTGTGTGAAACCTGCATGAGGCCTACAGCACATCAAGATGAAAAAGATTAGATCAAAAGGTGCTTTGCAGCAACAAAACAACACAAAATGCAATATCTAACAATGAAAAAGAATAATTTCGGCAGTATAACATGAAAATAGTACATAATAGATGATTGTGTCCTAAGATGTGCAGTGAAGAAGTCTGCTTACACATTTGCTACCTTACCGTTGATTCAATTAGTTAGAAAGCATAAACATTCAGAAAAAAAACACGTATGGTGAAATTCAACATATCCAAACATGTGTTCATCTAATTAGGCAACCAGGCCAATGATGATCATGGACTGAATGCTGTGAAGAATCAAAGCATAAACTTACAATCCAACATCTTAGACCTGAACCTCACCTGCCTAACATAAGATATTTTACCTCCTGTGTTAAGTTTAATCAAGTTTAGAGCACATTTCCCTCTACAGTAGCTCACAAATTCATCATTTCAAATTTGAGTACAATAGCAGTATGAAAACTTGAAAAGGGTTTTAGCAGACCACCATCATCATCCATTGCAACAGCTAGCATATTCCATTCATTCCTATTGAGATTGGAAGGTTACAGAAATACCAAACATATAGCAAAAGAAAGATGCAGAAAGGAAACTTGGCTGCCTACTCCATTCGGTGGTTGCTGCAGTCTCACTGTCCTGGCTTAATTCCTTCTTCTCCTCCTTAAAAATTATGCACAAAGAAAATGTAAGTAGTTAGATACAGAAGCTGGTAAGGATGTGAGTTATCTCAATGATTAAATGTGCTATTTTTTGTCTCAATGATTAAATGTGCTATTATTTTGCTAGTGAACTTAGCTTCGCCATCAAAATTCAGAAGTTCTCCAGAAGTAGTACCTGTTAAACCTAGTATAGTAAGCTCCACGAAAGCACCTGAAATATGGTTACTCTAATGTTTATGCTGTTTGGTCAATGGCCTCGAGAGTTCACCCTTTGCTGAGAGTCCAGCCCTTCAAGTATTAGCTGTAAGCCAAAGAAATGAAGGGCCCCTAATTTGACGTGTTCCAAAGGATGCTTAATGCAAATCAAAGGCATTAGTAGAAGGTAAAAGCAAGCATACTATCATTGCTGCTCTTTGTCAGATGTGGCAAAAGAGGGCAGCGACTCCCACCCCGGTGAATGCGAGACAGTGTCATTGACTCGGTAAGGGCTAAGTGGACGCACGGCGAAGGACGACCTCTGCCTCCTGCAAGCCCAATATCACAGAAAAACATAAACAACAGAGGATGGACAGACGTAGAGTAATCCAGATGACAAAATGTCAAAAGAAGCTGTGCAACACAGAATTCACAGAAATTCCCAATGCATACACAATTTTTTGTCGCCCCCAGCAGCTACTTCAGTAGTCTACTTGAAGTAAGTGGGTTCCAGAAAGATTGGCAAAAAAGGGTAATGTCTGAAAATGCAGAAGGATATTGGGCCATTTTTTTAGGAAATGTAAGTGCTACCTTGACGATGATTTCACATGAGTGAACCTGAGGCCCGTTAGTTACTGAGCTCCTCAATGCATTTGCTAAGACAAGACAGTGAAATGAATGAAATACAGAACAACCCTGTGCAGCACTGCACAAGTCTCACAAGGCAATACAGAACCTTCCTCACATGTTTGTGCATGCCAACCCAGTTCTGGTTGCCCCGCATACTTGAATTAGCTGAATTGATGTGTCAATGTTCTGTTGCAGATGGCCTGATGTATTTCAAAGGTCTTATTGATATGGAGTGTTTCCAGTAGAAATTGGAAAAATTGGAGAAACTATGTAATCCTAATAGCTGTGTGCCAAGAACTCGTTTGGGGATTCCACCAATTTAGCATGCCCCGTGTGCCAAGAACTCGTTTGGGGATTCCACCAATTTAGCATGCCCCACAAAGACAATAAAGAACATGCTGACTGCAGGCAGCAAAGTAACATGCATCCTACAGCAATTCAATCCTAGCACTGGTCATTTGCAGAATTCCAAAACATCATGAACCCTATAATCAATGAAGGTATAATATCCTAATAAAGCCCATTGCATTTGCCAAACGAACTACAGATAAGGAACCGTGAGGCAACACCCATGTTTTGAGGAGGGCAAATCTGGATCACGAACAAAAGGGAGGGTGGGTAAACCTGGATCCTTTGCTGCTGCCTCAACAATGTCGCGGTGAGGAAGAAGTATAGGAGAAGCGCAGCGTCACTGTCGCGTTGATGACGAGAAGTGCCTCACGAGTGGCGGGGGAGGGTCCTTTGGTCGACGGCGGAGCGACGGAGGCGCGAGTCTTTGGTTGACGGCGCACGACGCACAGGTCGAGGACATCGCGACGGCTAGGTAGACGGCGGCGCGATGGCATCGCGGGGGCTCGTCCGTTGGGTGATGGCGCGCGGCGGCTACTAGGAAGGTAGAGATTACAACTCCGGCCAGTTCGTCTCCTCGCTGCCGGAACCACGGACAGCGCCGCCGCCGCCGCCGCGATGAAAAGTGCCAAGCCAATAATCCCTTCCACTCACGCACAATTCCGAATTCTGAATAGAATAGAATTACGTAGCCCACTCGCCTCCAGTCCAGTGTATCTTGGGTTGGGCCTCCTCGGCGTTCCCTTGTGCATCAGCTTCTTCAGAAGCAAGGACGCTGACACCACGAGCATAGCATGGCTGGGAAGCTGTTTAGGAGAACGGAGGAGGTGGAGGCAAACAACACCGCCAGCCAATTGGTCCAGTGGAAGTGTGTAATGTAACAGCTCGAGCAAAATATTCCGACACACAGTATCGAACGCCTTAGAAATATTCAGTTTGAACAGGCACGCATGGGTATGGCTTCTATGGCCAGATTCTGACATAGAGGAAATTATGCTGAATGCAGCAGCGTTTACTGATGAATGCACACTTTGGGAGTTGGAGACTAGCTTGTCGATGTAGTGGGAAAGCCTGTGGACTAGAACCTTGGAGACCACTTTGGCGAAGGAGTGAATGAATCAGTGACAACTGAACCAACATCATCATCACATAGACACAAACCTGGACAGTACGTGAACTTGAGTTGTGAAACATGAAGGAGGGGAGATCTTGCAGGAGGGAGGCAATGCCAACTTATAACAAGATTCCATCGAGGAGCTACACAAGATTCAATGTATGGTTGAAGCTTGATATAAACTTCATCGCCAACAGCTAACACCCTTTCAGAGTGATGCCTGACTCTTTCAGAGCTGTCTACATTTCAGAAAGGGTGTTAGCTGAACCAGCTGTCTACATTTCAGTTAAGCAGATCAAACTAGTCAGTGGTAACCAGCAAGTAAATTTTCATTTAAACTGGAGCACCACACCCCAAGAGTATCACACAAGTTAGTCAAAACATCAGAATCAAACATCACTAGTGTTCTGTAACAACCCTAACAGATTCTAATAGAATTGGGTGGGAGTTTATTGAAGAATGGGAAGAAGAGATACAGTTCAGAGTGCAAAATGGAAATGAGAGTTTCAGCTCTGTTCATCCATGCCTGAACCCATTCCGGCAAGGCAAATTTTGGCCCGCCGGCCCATTACAGGAACGCAGCCCCATTTTTTTTTAACATCCTCTCATAGAAAAGAATATAGGCCTCACAGTTGAGAACTTGTTCAAGAGTGACTTGTCTGATCTGACAGTCGTCTGCACGAAACCATGAGGAAGAGCAGCTGCTACCCTCTTGCTGATTTCCAAGCCTTCTTGCTCTAACGTAGGCAATGTAGTGTCCTGACTTCAAGGTATCCTTGCCAATGTGCTCTACAACACCAGCTAGACGATAGAGGGTGCTACCTTTGTCGACAAAGCTGAATATTGGAGAAAATGAAACAGAATTAGGACACATGTATGGTCATAAATTAATGCAACCTTTTACAAATAATGCCATGCCTTTCTTGGTCATGTATCCTCATAACTGAACATTGTCAACAAGAATCCTCTATCAGATAAACACCCACGATCCCTTCTCAAGTGATCAATCATCTAACAATAAAGTTTTCAACAAATAAAGGCTCTAGAATTATTAAGAAGGCCTTACACATTTACCTTTCTTTTTTTCCAAAAAAATCCATTTATATATTTGAAAGACCAATACCAGAAGTCAGAACTGTAGCTAGATGCAAATAGATACTGAGCTTCCGGATATGATAATTCTATTTTACAGTGAAGTAAACAATACAGTGCATCAGTGAACTGGATTTGTAGCAGACGATCTGTGTGTTCCATTCATATTCAAATGTGATCGTTCTGTCACAAACTCAATTACAACTGATTCACTGAAGCATTTTCCAACCAAACACAAGATTATTTGATGTAGATTGAAGAAGGTTCTGATCAACATCAGACTGTAGAAAAGAACTACAAAGATCCACAGCTCCTATGCGTATCCTGGGTTGAAGGACCCCCACCTGTGTGTACTCTTTTTTCAATGATCTAGCTCGTCTCCTATCTTCTGTAATTGTAATTCGGCCATGGGCCATGTACTGAAACCTTCAGTGCTTTGGCACGGTCCATCACCGGCTAGCCGGAATCAATGGAAAACCAATCAGGTGGGGTCCCTCAACCCCCTCGGTGATTGACTCAAAAAAAGGAAAAAAGGGCAGTTGCTTCCCAAACTGGAATCACAACTAATTTATAAACCTAGTTGGATTATTTGCATTGACATCTCATTTCCTTTCTCCCTAATGAAAAATAATACAGATTTTGTAAGTTTCTAGAGCTGCACCGGCTCCAACAATTACACCTTTTTAGACATGTTGTTGATGGCACTTGTATAATTCTTTCACATAGTTCCAAATTCCAAATAGTACGTCCTGGGACTGGGACCAGTGTCCCATTCCCATCGTTTATGAAATGGCAATGCATTTTGAATGTGACAAGACGCCAGTAACTTTCATATGCAATGTTATTTTATAGCTTTTTTTCCTTCTCAAACCCTTCATTACTGCTGCAGTTTTTTCTACATATAAAACTTGTCCCTTTTCTCCATGCTCAGATGACAAGATATTCATTTTACTATTATCCTGTTACAGTTCTTTAGTGAATATAATAAACTACTTGAAAGGTTTTACCTTCTTTTAGCACCCATTATGCAGTGCTAATATACACATGTTTCCAAAGGAATTAAACAATTGGTTTCGCTGTTCATAATTTCTTTAATCTGAATCAGGTTAATCTGCAGAGATTAATATGAGTAGAATCGTCCTAAATTACCTCTATGCAAATGAGGGAAATTATTCGATTTTCCAGGAAATTAACATACTCTATATTTATATGGCATAAATTTTCACGCACTATAATAGTATATGGCATACTTATTTCAAAACTGTACTAGTTCATTTGAAAAAAAAGAGAGACAAATCTAATGAGTATATGGCCACAAAGGCCCACATGATCACAAATGAGAACACTGACGTATGGGTAAGAAAAAAAATCATTGACAGACAATGCCATGTGTTCTTAAGTCTAGGGAAGGTCGTGTATTGTTAAAGCTAGTAGGAATGAACTAAACAAAAAAGCTTACGCAATTAAACTTGTTAGAAGTTAGAACTGCACAGACGTATAAGGTATTACTGTGAGGAACTAACGGTACCTGGGGTCCATGAACTGCACTACATCAAGCTTCTCCATAAATCTCACATGGCCACTTATTTTGCTCCCAACAGCGTCATGGCGGGCTCTCTTAAGGTGAAGAGTTAATACAGGTGGAAGCATCGTAAAACGCTGAAACATAATATTATCTCCAACATCATCTTTCTGCTCATTTTTGCTGTCTTTCAATAGGTATGGAGTACAAGCCTGCTCTGATTGCTTCAGCGCCTCCAGATGCATCATAAGTTGTTTGCTGGCATCTGCACTTTGGTTGGTTCCCAACAGGTCAGTCTGTTTTTCAGCTGGAACAATACCTCCATGACATTCAGATTCTTTACTGTGACATGCTGTCCTGTCTGATTGTTCAATCTGGTCCCCAACAACAGTTGTGTCTTCATTGCCGCTTCCCACTGTCTGCTCACCATTTTTACTTTGACTGGCACTTGACTCCTCATGATCCTTGGCACAATTTGGACAGCGCCAAGCTGCCTGATGATCTTCAGAAAAAAGCAATAAGAAGTCTTCAATCGATACTGAATCTGCTGTCAGTGAATCAACAGACTTGCCCTCCTGAATCTTCAAAGGACTCTGTACAACATCCTTCCTTTGACTGATACATTGCGCTTCAGTAGAATCTGCAGAATCAAGCATATATAACATTTAATTTTATCTGCAGTATCAACATCATGCAACCAGCAACTGGCATCCTCATCCTCTACATATTTTTTAGGATCTTTATCCTCCAAATTCGAAGTAGCTTTCTTTCCGAGAATCCCCGCACATGATTAAGTGGAGCAACAATTTATTATACGACGACAAGGACTCAAGTCTCAAGCTATTTATTCCAGTGGTAGTTTTACCTAAACTACAAACATCATTGTCGTGTTGCCACTTCTGAAAGATCCTGCTCACTTTTGTATACACATCCCAAAGGTTTTCCTGATTTTTTTTTTCTGTCCATGTGTGCAAAGGGTCCTCAAACCATTTTCTCCACTTAGCAAGTGTACGATACATATTCCAAAAAATGGAACGCTTTTATTATGTTGAGCAAGATAACCAATAAGAATTCCAGTTTCAAAGTGTTCCGTAGTTCCAGCATTTTCAATCCTCAACAGTGGAATGACCTAGGAGTCTAGGACTCTAGAATACCTCCGACATCTGCAGTCAAGGCATTTTAATAAGTGAAGGAGCAATCATAAACTCACCAACTTCCAAAGGTTTATGTGTTTCCTCCACAATCACATCTGAACCAATAACATCAGAATAACCACTTGCAGAAACTGTTCGCATCTTTTCCAAGTTTCTCTGCACATCTGCTGGAAATGATTGAACAACAATCTCCCTGTTTCGAGATCTGGGACTCTCGTTTGTTTGTGGTAATGCAGCACTTTTGGTTGGATGCCCCTTTGATGGGTAACCCATTGACAGGTCCAAGAAAGGATAGGAAACCAGAAGCGACAAATGACCACATTTTTTGCAGGATAGTGTCTGAGCCATCTCAAACCTAAAAATGGAATCCATCACTGTAGGGGCATCACTTAGCCAGTTATCATTCTCCTCACCTTGATTCCAAAGCTCGCGCAAGGCTGTAAGCAAATCGTGGCTGTCTTCCATAGCTCCAACTCCGAATCGCGGCGCACAGTGCTTGCGTACACATTTCAAAACTTTATTTGGGTTCAGCACACCTCCTGCAGCACTTGCCTCCACAAAAAGCTCCTTGAGTACCTTGGCAAGGGGACCTTTTGGACAATCCAGTGCTAACATCCTTTGTTGCAGCTTACCAAGCACAAATAGGCACTGCAATACTGCACTCATGTAGCATGTGTTTCCGCGATTTGGTATCCCTCTGATAGCATAGCCTTGCGCATCAGATGATCTGGACTCATAGCTAGGCCATTTGTCTGCAAGATCCACGCCAAACCCAGATGGACGGCTTTCGGCCTGAACTTTGCCCATCATTTCCACCTTCTTTGGATTGACCTCCGCCTCCGTTTGACCTAAGAATTCAAGAAAGCCAAATAAGTAGGGGATTTCTTGTGGGGGGGTGGGGGTAATAATAACCAAGAAGACAAAACATCAAAAACTTCAGCAAGTATTAACATTCCAGAACCACTACCAAGAACAGTGCAAACCAGTGATTGGGCCAAGGAAAATCAGGGGCAAACAACCATAGAAGGAAAAAAAAATCAGAAAGCATGAAACCCTGACGCGAAGTCAAGAACGGCGCCAGGGATTCAAGAAGCAAAGCCATGGGACCACAAAGAGCAATGTCGGGGGAAAGCTTACCAACAGATGGCGGGAGAGCCAGTAACGTTTGACTGGCAATATCACGGATCCTTTGAAGACCAACCTCGTTGTCACCTTCCCCAAATTTGACCGGCATTGGTACCTCAGCGTTACACTTGAAGCAGTATCCTCTTTCTGGATCACAGTACAGAGCAGCAAACCAGTGCTTCTTCTTCAGGGCGTGTGCTCGAGAGTGTCCAAACGGGTAAGCAATTGACCCAACCCCGCCGGGATATTTAACTTATTGCCATCCTTACCGATGCCACCTCTCCAATTGCCAGTTTTACATGGGCACCTACATATTTGCCACCTAAAACAGTAAAGCTCCTACGTATTTGCCACTTTAGCTGAGGTGGCGCGCCACGTGAGCTTGCCAGCGCAGCCCCGCCCATGGGAGCCCTAACTTAGCACGGGAAAAGACCATTTTGCCCCCACCTCCTTCTGCCTTTGTAGCCCAGCGCCGGTCGCTCCTTTGGTACACGGACATGGGCTTGGACGGGAAGTCCCTGTCCATGGCGTCCGACCAGCGCACCTCGGTCGCGTCGTCCACGTAGAAGGACACGGTGGCGACCGTCCACAGGATGGAGTAGCGGAGGAACTCCCTGGTGGGGTCGAACGGCAGCACGTACCGCTCCTCCAGGCCTTGGCTGCCGCCGCCGTTGCCGTACACGTTGGTCTGCATGCACCCGCCATGGCTTGCCCCGGATGTTGCCCAGGAACTCGAAGTCCAACTTGTTGTGTGCCGCTTCTCGAACGCGTCGCCGATGGACGCCTCCAGGCAGCATGCAGGAAGGCAGGAAGCATGCAGTCGGAGGGAAGCTTGATGGACGCGCTGAAGAAGCCGTGCTGGTACATACATGGACGAGGAGATGAAACCAGACCCTGCAGCAAATTAATCCACCGCAAATGCATTCTCGTTCATCAATCGGATTAATAATTGCTCGCTCATCGGATAGATGTTTTTGAATATGATCGACCAGCAATCCAGCATTCGAATTGTTTATTGATGAATGCGTTTGAGAAAGGCGTGCATGAAAAGTTGGAAACAGACAATCATCGGTGCCGTGGTCGGCGGAACGGAGGATGTTGGCATGTTGCCGGCCATGCTATCGTTGGCACGGGCTGCGTCCTCTGCCCCGTCTGACGTCGAGGGCCTCGACGAGGACGTGCTCATCCCGGCCTGCCGACCCGGTTCACGTGAACCTGGTGAAGCTCCGCGGGTTCTAGGCTGAGGGCGCCGGACGGTAGCTGCTGGTGTACGAGTACATGAACCCGGACTCCCTGGACCAGACGCTGGCATCGGCACGCTGGAGCTGGAGTAGGCGGCCCAGCTACGCGCGTGTGTGGGCGTCGCGCACGGGCTGGCGTACCTCCACGTCGGTCGCGGGAGCTGGCGCCGACGAGGGTGAGGGCGACGGACACCATGACGAGTGAGTCAACAGCGAGTGTGAGGGCGCGTACGGAACTGCCATGGCACCGTGGAGTAGTGCCAGCACGACGGCGTCAGGCAAGCGAAATCACGGACGATGGATGCAGCAGCAGGGCGCGGCAGTGGCAGATGGTACGAGGACTGGTCGAGCAGCGTGCCAGGACAGGTCTACGGTGGTCAGGGCATGGATGCCGGAGCAGCCGGAGGCCCGAAGCAGTGGTCAGCTAGGGCTGGAGGTTGAAGAAGAAGCTGACATGTGGGGCCCATACGTCAGTGAGGGGGAATGAGAGAAGCAGCAGGGGTAAATAAGTCATTTCGCATGTCCTATAGAGGTTATCAGGGGTGCTGTTGCGCTGGCATGAACACGTGGCATGCCACATCAACTAAAGTGGCAAATACGTAGGAGCTTTACTGTTTTGGGTGGCAAATATATAGGTGTCCATGTAAAACTGGCAATTGGAGAGGTGGCATCGGTAAGAATGGCAATAAATTAAATATCCCAACCCCGCAGCAGAGATGGTCGTAGCAAGTCACGCAGATCAAGAGATCGCTCTTCCCGGGCCTGGTTTTGACGATCCCAGCCTTGTCTTCGTCCCGACAATCACAACAAGTCCATGCGTCCTTGGAATCGAGCGATTCAACCAATTCCTCGATAGCACTGTAAGTGATGACGTGATTGCACTTGCACCGCTTCTCATCGCTGGCCCGCCCCGCCCCTTCCACGATCAGCTCCGACGACTCAGGAACCGTAGGCAGAGGCAGAGCCGCCGTGGGCCGTTTGTCCTGCCGCCGCGGAGATTTATTCTGCGGGCTTCGAGATCTCTTCGGCGGGCTTCTCTCCGCCTCCTCCTTCGGCGGCGCCTCCCCCGTCGGGTTCGGCTCCGACGCCCCAGGACCCGTAGCCAGAGCCGCGTCACCCAGCCGCGGAGCTTTCTTCCGCGGGCTCTCCTCCGCCTCCTCCCCCTTCGGCGGCGTCTTCCCCGTCGGGCTTGGTGCCGACGCCACAGGAACAGTAGTCGGAGCCGCGTCGTCCACCCGTGGAGCTTTCTTCTTGGGGCTTCCCTCCGCCTCCTTCTCCTTCGGAGGCGTCTTCCCCATCGCGCTTGCCTGGAACACACAAGAGCCACAACAAATTAGAATCGCGTGAATCCGTTAAACCCCAAACCAAAAAACTGCGGATGACCCGAGAATCGAAAGCCAAATTGAGGAGCGGGCAAGTACGAGAATCGAGAAGACGACGGGAAATCGAGCACTTCGTTGAGGATCAATAACCGCTACCCAGAACCGTACGGGCCAGGGATAAACCAACCAAGCATTAGAGCGAACGGGTGGAGAACCAGAGAAGAAGAATTCGACCCAGAACAACCGAAGCCGCATTCGTTCGTTCAATCGAACCGAGAGATTTCAGACCCGGAGAACCAGAGGGGGGAAACGATGAAATCGATCGAGAAGACGCGCGAAACGGAAACCATTCTGGCGGGGGATAAAAAACGGCGAGCACGGATTCGGGGATCCGAACCAGCAAAACACCAATCGACCGAGCGACGAAGAACGGAACCAGGGAAGGAAGGCCGTGGGGCGCGGAAGCTTACCGGAAGACGACGGCAAGGGAGCTCGGGGTCGAACGGCCTGCGGCGAGTCCGAGAGGGAGAGGGGGTTTGGTTGGAGAGAATGATTTCGCGCTGGTTTGGTTTTCGCTGGGGCGGTGGGGGTTTTGTGGGGGAGAGACGGTGGGCCGCGGAGCTGGGCGGGTTAGTTGAGAAGGCCGTGGGCCGTGCGCACAAGGCGGGGGATGGACCCGTGAGCCGCCTTGCCGAGATGGGCCGAGCCGCGCTTGTACACAAATGCACGGAATATTCATGTTGGAAATTAGGTAGACATATAACCTACACATGTTGATGCCATGATTCTATGATAAATATTGGGAGTGTTTCCAGGAGAGATAGGGATGTTGGTAGCTTGTATACATATAGTATAAAGAAAGGACATTTTTTAATTTTGTGCATAAAAAATGGGTTGCAAATTTGCCATCTTGAGGAAGTCATGGGCGGCCCACACTCACATCCTACAATGAGTACTAGTAGAATTCTCGATAATCCAAAATTAACTTGAGGAAGTGTTGAGAAACAAACAAGACACCAAAATCAAATAGGGAAAGCCAAGTGGGGCGTGGAAAAGCAGAAAGCAGAGCTCCAATGAAAATAAGGTCTTCATGTGGTTAGCAATACAGGGACGGATCTAGGGGGAAGGGGGTGGCTCAAGCTCCTCTACTGTCGCAAATCCCATGTAACCCCCTAGAGCCCCTCAAAGAATTTTTGTCATGGTTGCTTTGAGGAGGGGGGGTGGAGGTTGAAAATGAATTTTCATCCTAGATCCGTTAGATCTGTCACTATAGTAAAAGGTAGGGATAATAAACAGAGGTGAATTTGAAGAAAAAGGACTGGAAAGGTAGTAATTAATAGCCTTTGTGGTGAAAATGAAACCTCAAATCATATCTTATTTAGGTGTCTCATGGCAAATACCAAGGTCATGCTTTAAGGAATCATTAGGGTGGGATGAGGTACCTTTACCGTTTATAGGACGTGTTAGATTATTGGAATTAGCTTTAGAGTATCAATTATCATGTCAAATGCTTCATTTTATCTAGTGTTTGGAGTTTATGGACTACTTAGAAAAAATGGGGATAGAAAAAGAGGTTTCTGGGACCCTCTAATGAAAATTTCCACAAAATGTTCTCTCTTCTATAGAAATGCAAGATTCTGTTTAAGGAGGGAGATGTCAAGTTCCTAGATGACAAGATCAGAGTTGGCTAGAGGACTTAGGCAAATTAAAGACATGGATGTAGAAGGGCTCCTATGACAAGCGTTTAGTTGCTTATAGTTTTATCTGTATTAGTCTTTTTGTCGCTGGAAACTTTGGTAAGTTGGGCTGTTATTTTGTTGGTTTAGCATTGTAAACTGGTAAGCCTAGTAGAACTTTGGTGTTGGTGTTCTTTATCAAACATTTATATACTTTCTATAAAAAAGCAGGGTATTACCTTCGTAAAAAAGCCAAATGGGCCAATGCTATCAGTCCTTTTTACTATATCAATTTGACTTTTACAACTTAGTCTATACCTCTCTTATATTTATAACTCATATATCAGCATATATACGAAAAGACTAATAGCAGCCTCCCTAATAGTGAATGTTCTAAGGGGCCATTTAACGGCGCTCCTTGAGCAGAATCTCTATGAGAATTACTTCTCCCCAACCAAATGTAAAAGTCCACATAGATTCTGGTAGGGAGCGGACAAGAATCATTTCTACATTTACATCAGGAGCTAAAAAAACTCATTCATCACTGCTCCCTATTCGATCCCCACTAGAATCACTCTAGAATCATTGTCATTTGCTGCCCACACTGCTCTTTGACCAAAATCAACTAGAATCAATACATAACAGAATCTAGGAGCCGAAGCTAAGAATTATGGAGCGAAGCTCTATCAATAGGCCCTGGTAATCATCATATATAGGTGAGGGTTTAGAGCCAACACGGATAAGATGTTGTCCGACAATGCTCTCCCATCCTCCAATGGGCATTAGTACTCTTTTCCCTTCTTGTGAATGGGCATTAGAATTCTTGTTGGAATGTCAAATATTTGTTTTTGCAATAGTCCAAGTGCGAGCTAACAAGGTGCTGAGATACGAACAAGAAGCATCCTCTGAACAACCTCAAACTAGTATCGCCGAACCACGTCAGAATTGTTTTCATGTGAAATGCATGTGCATCCCTATATATAAAAGGCTATTCTTTTCCCGTGGCCGTGTGAGGAAGTAATTGTCAGCCCCTACCTTCTTTCCATCCGGCTCCCTCCATCATTCCTTGGATTGGAGCCTTGTCATTTCTATCTATGCAAAGGCATCTTACAAATTTCACCATCTTGAAAAAAGTGTCATTGAAGGACGAGCAAACTAACACGGTCATTGCATTTATCCAATCAATTGATGTCTCATTTCGGATATGTGTGCTTCTCTCTCTAGACTCGTGTGGGGAATTGAGTCGTTTCATGTGAAATTCCTTCAAAATTCAGACTAGACCATCCTTAAAGGTAATAAATATCACATTATTTCTGGTTTCCCATGCTCTTGGATCCACACATGCAATTTTATTTATAGCCCATCATCCTTTTAGTTTCCAATTAATAGGATGTTTGGTTTGAGGAATTAGTTAGTCGATTGTCCTTTCAGTCCTCACTTTTTTTGTTTGGTTTGTAAAATGAAATTGGGTTGATTATCATCTCCTCATTCTTTACAAACTAACAATTGGTACGGGTATTAGAAAATGGAATGATTTCTCAAACCAAACTCCTCATTCTATTGTAAATTTGTTAATTCGTAACTATTTCGTACATCCATGGGGATTCAAATGTGCATACCCACACAGTCTTTGTGATGAACACATGTTTAAACATATCCCACTCTTATATATATAAGCATTTAGCGCAAATGATGCGTATATATATGTTCGTTTCTACAATTCTACACAGGGCAATTGTATAATTGACGTTATCGAGGTTAGAGGTGACGAGGAGAGGAAGTTAGAGCAAGAAGAGCCAGACAAAGCAAGCAAGCAAATGGATGTTGGTGTAACCCTGACATTGACATTGAAGACAACACTCATTCAGAGTCAAAGACATGGAGAAGCAAGGCAGGAAGGATTTAGTTTGAACCGGGGACGCCAGAGCTGGTAGTTGGTCATGGTGACCGCGCCCATGTCTTGACGGTTTCTGCAATGTGTGTTTTTCAGCGTCATGTATACTAGTTTAGCAGTTGCATTATCTTGTGTGAGTGTGTAAGGCTACGAGTATAAGTAGCTGTGAGTTCGTGGAGTTGAGTTGATGCATTGCAAGCCAGTTAGGCTCATTGTAATTTGAACTACTCGAAGTGAAAAAGGGCACTGTCATCCTGGGGGTCACCCGGACAGTTGCCATCGTGTGTCCACCCTGCGTTCTTGTTCTTGCATTCGTGCTTGATCCAATCCACATACAGCGTTTGATTGTTCGATCCTAGACTAACATCTAGTATCAGAGCCATACAATCATTCGCAGAGACACTCAGAGATCGAGACCATATCGGTTGTTCCCAACGGCGGTAGCAGCGGGAGCGGAGATGGTGCGCGTGGCGACGGTGAGGCGCGCCAAGTGGATCCGTCTCTGACGAACACGAACTTCACCAGTTAGTGCATTCGTGTTCAGCCGATCATGGAGAATCAGGAGGAGTGGGAGGTTGTGGAGCCAGATCCGGAGGCGGCGGCGCCGACTGCGACGGAGTCAGTGAAGATCGCTGCCAAGGACAAGAAGATCAAGGCACATCTCCTTCAGTGCATCCCCGATGACATCTTGATGCAGGTTGCCAAGAAGAAAACAGGAGAGGAGGTGTGGGAGTCTTTGAAGGCTAGATTTGTCAGGGCAGATCATGTGAAGGGTGCGCGGATGCAGACGCTCAAGAGCGAGTTCGATGCGGTTCAGATGAAGGAGCATGAACTGCTTGATCAAGTTGTTGGAAAACTGACAACTCTGTTAGTCAAGTACAATAGCTTGAGGGGAGTCTCGATGATGTGGCGTTGGTGCAGAAACTGTTTGATATCGTGCTGGATCGCTACCTCACCGTGGTGGCCGGTATCGAGCAGGTCTATGGCCTGAAGACACTGGCGTTCGATGAGGCGGTGGGGCGTTTGAAGGCATTCGAGGAGCGCACACGGTGGGGCAGCAGTGGCACGCGATCTGAGAGCGGGCAGGTACTGCTCACTCAGGCGGAATGGGAGGCCAGGCAGAGAGGAGCTGGTGGCGAATCCTCTAGGAAGACGAAGAGAGGAGAAGGCGGTGGGTGAGGCCATGGTAGAGGCCGTGGTGGTGGTGATGCCAGACATGATGGCACAGTGAAGCGTGACAAGAGTCACATCAAATGCTTCAAGTGCCACAAATACGAGCACTATGCAAACCGGTGTCCCGGTGAGAAGAAGGATGAAGCACACAAGGGGGAAGAGAAGGAGCCGACAGTGCTGTTAGTAGAGGTAGTGTTGCCAGATTAGCTATAGTGCTATCAAAAATGCCCAATTCAGAGGGTGTTTCTGAATGAGAAAAATGTTGTGCCTGAACTTCATCTGTCTGAAGGAGGGGATCCAATAGGCAAATGATGGTATCTTGACAATGGTGCAAGCAATCACATGACAGGAGACTTGCAGAAGTTTAGAGATCTGGATCGTGCTGTTCATGGCAAGGTGAGATTTGGGGATGATTCTACTGTTGAAATTATGGAAAAAGGTACAATTGTGTTTCAGGGTAAATTGGGTGATCAGTGGGTGGTATCTGATGTGTATTACATTCCTAGACTTAGAAGCAATCTTGTTAGTCTTGATCAGTTGACAGAGATGGGTCATATAGTTTTGCTTGATGATGATATGCTAGAAGTAGTAGACAAACAGACAGCTAGAATGATCATGAGGGTACCTAGAACTCTGAACAGAATGTACAAAATAGAGTTGAGTACAGTAGAACCAAAATGTTTGATGGCCAGTATTGATGACCAAGCATGGTTGTGGCATGGTAGGCTTGGGCATGTGAACTTCAGATCATTGAAACAGTTAGTGAGCAAGGAGATGGCCACTGGAGTGCCAAACATCAGGCATCTAGAACAGGTTTGCAGTGATTGTCTGATGGCAAAACAGACAAGAACTGTATTTCCTAAAGCAGCTAAGTGGCAATCAGAAGAGTAGCTCAGCTTGGTGTATGTTGATTTGTGTGGGCCTATAACCCCAACAACAGTAGGTGGAAATAGGTATTTCATGCTGTTGGTTGATGACTACTCCAGGTGGATGCAGGTGTATTTTCTAAAAAGCAAAGATCAGGCATGTGATGTGTTTATCAGGTTCAAGGCAGAAGTGAAAAACTTCACTGTGTGCAGGATCAAGACACTCAGGTCTGACAGAGGAGGGGAATTCCTAGCTGGTGTGTTTGCAGGTATATATGAACAAGCTAGGATCAAGAGACAGCTTAGAGCTCCTTACACACCACAACAAAATGGTGTGGTGGAGAGAAGAAATAGGACAGTGATGGATATGTCCAGAGCACTGTTGAAGAGCATGATGGTGCCAGGTGAATTTTGGGGTGAAGCTATCAGGCATTCTGTATACCTCCTAAACAGATTGCCTACCAAGATGATGGGTGACACAACCCCATATGAGGCTTGGAATGGAAGGAAGCCAAGTCTTGGGCATCTAAAGATGTTTGGTTGCATTGCTCATGCAAGAGTATTTGCACCACATCTGAAAAAGCTTAATGACAGTAGTAAAGCATTGGTTTACTTTGGAACTGAAGAAGGCAGTAAAGCACATAGACTATTTGATCGTGAAACAAAAAGGATTGTTGTCAGTCATGATGTTGTGTTTGAAGAGAAGAAAACGTGGAGTTGGGACTCAGTTTATGAGGGAGACATCATAGTTGACTTTGATGTTGAAAATAAAGCTGGGACATGCTATGTTGGTGATGGAGACAATGGTGAATTTCAGCAGGAACAGGGAGTGCCAACTGAAGCAGGCTCAGCAGATGAACTGAACAATTCTGATGGTGTGCCGGATATGCTACAGTCAACTACAGCAAACACAATACAGTCAAGTAGTGATGCAAAGAGCTCAACTATAGGTTTTTCAACACCACAACATACAGTCCCTGTTTTTGGCAATTCCACACCTTCTTCAGCAGAGAGTAGTGAACCAATGAGATTCAGAGATCAGGATGAGATCTATGATGACACTAGTGAAGTGGAGTTGGTGGATTCTGATGTTTAAGCATTGCTAGCAGAGACAGAAGAACCAACCTGCTACAAAGAAGCTCCTGATCATCAAGAATGGATTAAGGCAATAGACAAAGAGATGCAGTCCATTATCAAGAATGAGATTTGGGAGCTGGTTAAGCTACCCATAGGGAAAAGACCCATTGGTCTGAAATGGGTTTATAAACTGAAAAGAAATTTAGAAGGGGAGGTGGTGAAGCATAAAGCAAGACTTGTTGCAAAAGGATATGTCTAGAAGCATGGCATAGATTTTTGAGGTGTTTACTCCTATTGCCAGATTGGACACTGTCGGGCTGTTATTGGCATTTGCAGCGAACAATGGCTGGAAAGTTCATCATCTTGATGTCAAGTCAGCTTTCCTGCATGGTGAACTTGAGGAGGAGGTCTATGTAGCATAACCAGAGGGTTATGCATTGAAGGGTAAAGAGAAACATGTGTTGAAGTTGAGTAAAGCTCTTTATGGACTTAGACAGGCCCCTAGGGCTTGGAATGTCGAGCTTGATAAAAGCCTAAAAAAGCTAGATTTCAATAGGTGCTTGAGTGAACAAGCTGTCTATACCAGAGGAAAAGGTGAAAATTCAGTCATTGTAGGAGTGTATGTGGATGACTTGATTGTGACAAGAGGAAATCCTAGTGAAGTCAAGTTGTTCAAGAATCAAATGATGCAAGAGTTTGAGATGACTGATTTAGGACTGCTGAATTACTATCTTGGTATAGAAGTTGATGAGAAGGAGGACTTTATCACTGTCAAGTAAAGTGGCTATGCCAAAAAGGTTCTGATGCAGTTTGGGATTAGTGAGTGCAACTTTGCCAAATTCCCTTTAGAAACTAGCTGTAAACTGAATGCTGATAAAGGAGGACAGAGAGTGGATGCAACAGAGTATAGAAGAATGATAGGATGTTTGAGGTATCTGTTGCACACCAGGCCAGACCTGTCATATTCAGTTGGATTGGCTAGCAGATTCATGGAGAAACCAATAGTGATGCATGATAAAGCTGTGAAGCAGATTTTGAGATACTTGAAGGGTACCATTGATCTTGGGCTGGTTTATGTCCAAGGTGGAGAAGCAGATAAGCTGGTGGGGTATTCTGATAGTGATCATGGAGCAGACACAGTGGAGGGGAGGAGCATAGGTGGCATGGTTTTTTATCTAAATGAGAACCTGATCACTTGGTGCTCCCAGAAGCAGAAGACAATATCATTGTCCTCCTATGAGTCAGAGTTCATGGCAGCCACAACAGTAGCTAAACAAGCTCTATGGTTGAGGAACTTGATCAGTGAGATCACCAAGGAGAAGCCAAAGACAGTCACTCTCTATGTTGATAACAACTCTACAATTGCACTCATGAAAAATCCAGTGTTTCATGGAAGAAGAAAGCATATAGACTTGAAGTACCATTTCATCAGGGAGTGCATTGAGAGGGGCCAGATCATAGTGAAGAGAGTGTGCACTGAGGAGCAGAAGGCTGATGTACTAACCAAGGCAATGCCGGCAGTGAAGTTGTCAATCATGAGGTATTTGATTGGGGTCAGGGATCTCAACGCGTGTCAGGCTTAGGGGGGAGCATGTTGGTGTAACCCTGACACTGACACTGAAGACAACACTCATTCGAAGTCAAAGACATGGAGAAGCAAGGCGGGAAGGATTCAGTTTGAACCGGGGACGCCAGAGCTGGTAGTTGGTCATGGTGACCGCACCCACGTCTTGATGGTTTCTGCAATGTGTGTTTTTCAGCGTCATGTATCCTAGTTTAGTAGTTGCATTAGCTTGTGTGAGTGTGTAAGGCTACGAGTATAAGTAGTTGGGAGTTTGTGGAGTTGAGTTGATGCATTGTAAGCCAGTTAGGCTCATTGTAATTTGAACTACTCGAAGTGAAAAAGGGCACTGTCATCCCGGGGGTCACCCGGACAGTTACCATCGTGATCGTGTGTCCACCCTGCGTTCTTGTTCTTGCGTTCGTGCTTGCTCCAATCCACATACAATGTTTGATTGTTCGATCCTAGACTAACAATGGAGGAGAAGAAGAACTGAAGGACCTGCTTCGGAAGCTGACGATCGTGTCGATCCTGTTCGTGTTCGTGGTGATCCCGTCGGTGGTGATCATCGTGGGCATGCTGTCCCCGCACGCGGCGGAGCCCTGGAATGAGTCATCGCAAGCGCCGCCAGGGTAGAACCACTCGGTGTCGATGCTGAGCATGATGACGGGAGGCCAGATGATCCTGAGCTGCCGCGTCGCCTTCTCTGGCAACTAGGAGTACTTCCACTACTTCATCCTGGACCCGTACAAGCCGCAGCGGGCCTTTTTCCAGCCGCATGCCGACCCCTATGTCCTCTTCTGCAAGTGGGGCTACATGGGCAACTTCCTCCAGGACATGGTCGTCTTCAACAGCTCCGCCGCCTGGGCGCCGCACTGCCGCGTCGACAACGGTGGCTGTCGCTACTTCTTCCACGACGGCCACATGTTGCTCGTCATCGGGAAGCACGGCGGTGACAGCGAGGCCCACAGGGTTTAAGTGGTGGAGGAGATGACTGAACAATAGGCGCCTGCACCTGGTTTTGGTCTTGGTCCTGGCCCGAGTCAGGGTCCGGCTCCGGCACCATCTTTGGCTCCGTCTCCGGCCGCGCATTTGGAGCAGGAGAAGACGCTGATCGGGGACGTGCTGCTCAGGGAGTGCAAGCGCGTGCTTGACTTGTTCCCCACCATGAGCCAGAAAAAGCCGCACAACCACCAGTACGTCAGAAAGATCATCGGCCGGTGGCGGTGGTGGTTCAACTACTAGCTAGCAAGCTGGCAGATCGCCATCGTCGGCGGCGACGATGGCGCGTGTGTGGTGTACGACTGAACCCTTCTGTTGGTGATGGTGCATGCGCATGCAGGAAATGAAATAAATGATATAAAACATGATGTGTATACACAGGTTACGATTTGAATTCCTGACAAATTAAAGGCAATCAGGAATTCAGGACACTTCTTCCGTTTGTTTTTTGAATTCATGACTTGTATAGCATAGTATAGTATACATTGGCACTGATCGTATCGTATCCCTACTACACATATCCATGTATGCTTTACTAGTACAACAAAAAAATCCCATGCCATAGGACAAGCAAGGGTCACTGGATCAGATGAGGATGCTGGCCAATTAAGGTTGGTTGACAAGGGCCAGGAAGATTGGGGACTGGCTGAACGTGAACAAGAAACAAACAGAGAGCTCGCAGGAGGGATTACACTACAAGGATGAGAGGCAGGGCAGGGTGTACTACAATGCATGGCGGGTAGAAATATGACGAAAGAGAGAACCCAAGGAAGAGGAGGCCTCCGATGGTGGCGACCGTGCCCTGAGATATCTTGGAGGCCAACATGCTGTTGTTGTTTTATGCGAATCACAGTGAGTAGATCTAGAGGGTACATTTTTTAGGGATAGGAAATTGTCCATCATTACCTTGATAGCTCCTGTCCGAGTCCACTCCCTCGAGCGGCGTAGAAGTCGCAGTAGCACCAACGAGGATGTGGCGGTGGCGAGGAAACAGTGGCGACGCCGGTGGTGCAGTGGACGTCGCGGCGTGGAGCAGAGGCGGCAGTGGACTTGGTGGCGGAGCTTCCCGCCGCTGGCAGTGCTCCCTCGATCGAACTAGGGTTAGGAGTGGGGTGTGGCGACTGGGGTGAACCTCGTGACCAGAGCTCATGGCCCCACCTCCACTTTATAGCACTGTGCGACAGGGGCCCACCAACCTTCATGGGTTGGACGCCCTCGACCAGGGCGTAGATCAAGGCCCGAGTTGGCCGTTGGGCCTGACTCGGAGGAGATCAGCCTAACATTCTCCCCCTTGATCTCAACTTATACTTTAACTTCAAACTTTGACTTTAATTTCTTTCACTTTTATTTGTTCCATCACATATTAGTGCATAGAGCATGCTTCATCATCACGGTCAATTGCCATAGATTTAACAGCTACAATACACACCTTTGTTCTAAAACATATTCTTTAACTCTGGGCCCTTTATTGTCCGGAAATCATAGGCTATACCATAAACCCATGTCAATTGTGTGTTCTCTGAACACACTGGGTGGTAGGCCTTTGGTAAACGGATCCGCAAGCACTTGCTTGTTACTTTTACGTTCAATACTTTTAGTATGATTCTGGACTTTCTCATTTTCAACGTATAACTTTAATGTCAATGTGTTTGGTAGCACACTTGACTCGTTGTCATAGGAGTAAACTACTTAAATGGTTATTGCTGTTGACAACCATTATCAATTCTAGGTAAAGTTCTTTAACCATTTTGCCTGTCCCGCGGCCTCATATCATGCTATACTGTAACTTTGCATCATTGATGATACTAAAACTGTTTCTTTAGAGCTTTTCCACAATAAAACTCCAACTGCGAGTGTTAGCTACTATGTGGGTTTCATTAAACATCTCGCCAAAATTCAACATTTGTACCCACAACTACTTGAGAGTACTTGTTCTTTCCTTCTTAGCATGAGGCCGACATTTTAACTCTATTCCAGTGATCTATATCTGGACTAGACTTTTGCCAAAACAGCTCGGATACGTGAACTGTGTCAGGGTAACGTCTTATCTTTGTACTCATTAAGCTTCCAACAGCTGAAGCATATAGGACGTCCATCTATAACAATCTTATATTGCTTTTGGAACACTAAAGTTCTCAAAACTATTACCCTTGACCATGGGAACAGGCGTAGATTTATCTGCATAGGTACATTATTTCTTTAGAAACTTTTCTTAGCATACCTATGCGATAGTCTTAATACCTATTTTTCTTTTATCTCGATAAATTTCAATTCTTATAACGAGAGATATTTCACCGAGAACTTTCTTATTAAACCTTGAGGACAAGAACTTCTTCTCATGCAGTAGATTGACATCACTACTAACAAGTAAGATGTCATCCACATATATAGGATTAGGAAATGAATTTCTCATTCTATAACTTTATACAAACGCAATTGTCCTCTCATTCTCTTTAACCCAAAATTTCTAATTGACTCTTCAACTTTAAATGTCATTGTCTAGAGATTTACTCTAGTCCATAAGAGATTCCTACAGGTGGCATCCCTTACGTTCTTTTCTTTCCATGATAAAACCTCTAGGTTATGCCATATAATCATTTTCATACAAATCACATTGGAAAATGTCGTCTTTACTTTCATCTGATGTAACTCAGATCATGATGTGCCACTAGCACTCATTGTAATCTATTCATTCTCTTCATGCAAAATCTTTCATTTCAAGTCACGCTTTACATCTTTGCATATTCCCTTTGGAGTCACATTTGATTTGTAGACCCATTACAGCCTACTGTTTTGGCTCCTTAGGAATTTATTCTAGATCCCAAAATATTATTGGTATTATCGATTTTATTCCATCTTCATTCGCTTCTTGCCACTTGGACGAGTGAACGTCTCTCATGGCTTCTTCAAATAAGGTGGGACTACCCTCCATTTGAATTTCACTAACATAGACTTTATAGTCATCAGAAATATCTGATTTTCTTATTCTTTGAGACTTTCTAGGGCCTTAGCCACTAGCATTTCTTGATCTTTATTGCCAAAAGACAATTGATTCTACAAGGTTCTGTGTAACAAGATCTTTGTTTATATTATTCATCCTGCTTGCGGAGTTAGATCTCTTTGTACCATGCTCCCCCAGATTGTCCCATCTTTAAATTTTTTTTATTTTGGGTTTAATCTGCTAAAACTCATATGGCGCGTTTAGCACCGTCTTAATAACTCTAAATGCGTCCAGTATGAATACTGACCGACTATGCTACCTTTATAATGGAACTGTAAAAGGTTCATGAATTTAGCTATTTCTTTACTTTAGGGGCATCATTATTATGGCCGTCTTACTCCTCCGACGATCACATTCATCTTTTATAGATCACTCTTGCCTTCAATACATAGTATGCATCACATTATCTGAAGTATGGGGAAGTAGCTTTCTTAATTGTCTTTCTTATCATTTCTCCCCCTCAAAATGTGGTATAAACTTTTCTACCACAATTTCGAAAACTATTCAAAACTCTTGTGAACGAGGAAACTTTGATTACTTACTTCATCCACATGATTACATCATGCAAATGAAATTATTTCTTAATTCGTATGGGAGTATTTTTTCCTCATTTCACTTCAAGAACTCAATTGAGTCTTTTATCATTAATACTTTCGCAAGTCACACTTGCATGTCATTTTTATCTTAAGGTTCGTCTGTAACTTTCCGTTCTCCTTAAACTCATTGAGTGCTTAATTACTATGACACAATAGAAGAGCACTATCAAGCACATGAGTCATCACAACTTTCTCCCGCAAGTACTATGCCAAACTTCTCCCGCCATGCAGGGTAGATTAACATAAGTATCATGCCAACTTTATCCCGCCATACGGGTATTTTCTCAAACTTTTCCCGCTATACGGGTACTATCACAAACTTTTTCCTGCCATGCGAGATAATTCCCTTGAAGGGTCATAAATGCCAGGATTGGCTCATATTCAATCATCAAATTTAGGAATAAATCCGAATATTCTTTAACACACATGCTTAATCCGACGTTGGTCAAATTAAACATGCATGTCACTTATTACATTTCATATCATGATGATTAAGACTAAAAATTATATTACTTATTACATCTTTTATCATGATGATAAAAACTAAAAACTAAATTCTTCTTCATAAGGAGTACATAAAAGACATCTTTTAAAATAAACTCTTAATGTTCTATTTATTGGATCAATATCCTAGAATTCTTTTCTTTTGAAGCCATTTTTTAAAGAGACCGTAGTCCCTTACACAATGGTCTTCTTTCTGCAAAAAAATTACACTTTTCATCTTCTGAGTCACAAGTACCCATATCACTTTCTTTTCTGCATTCAAGAATGAAAGCATGAAGATCTCTGTCAGAAGAACATTAATCAATAGTAATCGACAATAATGAGCATGGAATTAACCATACGTTGGTCTGGTTAAAGACATGCACATTAAGCTTTTAAATCTTTAAGCTCTATTCTATATCACCGTTGGGCAGAAATAGAACAAAACATCATTCTTATACATTAATTCCACATCACCGTTGGGCAGAAATGAAATTAACATATGAAAAACTCAATTATCTTATAACCATCTTCAAAATTAAATTCTTCCGTTGGTTCAAATTTAATTAGAAGATTATCATCATCATTGCAGCGAAAACATGAAAATACATTACATTCTGCTCGCTCTGGAGCATCTCTTGTTTCTTATCTATTCTCTGAAAATTGGTCACTTTGATGCAAAATTTATCAGAGATTTAAACTTTAAACATAAAACTCATAGAATTATAATATTGTTATCATCAACATTGGTCAGAAAATAACAATATCATAATTAACTTTAAACTTAAACACATAAATAAACTTATAATATTGTTATCATCAACGCTGGTCAGGTCAGAAAATAACAATATTATAATTTATCTTAACTATAAACTGACTATTCCTCCAATTAAAATTTTTCCGTTGGTTTCAACTTTAATTGAAGGATCAATTACTGAATAACTATAACTGGTCTTCAAAATTAAATCCTCCCATTGGAACCGATTTAATGAGAAGACAATAAACTTTAACTTTACAGTGAAACATGTAAAAAAAAATTGTTTACTTTTCAGAAGGACATCAAGTTTAGCTTCTGAAGATAGTAAAGCAAAAACAAGCTCATACTTACTTTTGGCCCAAAACAGAGCTGTGCGGCCCTAGCCCAGCAGTCACGCGCGTTGCGCACTGTCCAGTGCAAAAGGCCAACAGCCCATTCGCGCAGCGGCCTACGGCCCAGCTGGGCTCATCGTGCGCTTTCATTCACGTTCGCAGGCCGGCCCAGCAAGGGACTGCTGCTGCTCGGCCCAACGGCGCTCGCGCCACAGCCCCCCACGCCCAGGCCACAACCTGGGCCTGGGCCGGGAATTCACATTCCCGCCTGGGCCTGGAGGCGGCCCGGTCACCCCGACGCGATCCCAACCATCCAAGGCGATCGATGGCTGCCCGCGCAACTCGCCCGGATCAAAACCGCGCCGGCCGGCTCCTCGAAAACCCTAGGTCTTCACTTCTTTCCTTTCTCTTTCTTGCTCAGCGCCGCACAAGCAGTAGCAGCGGTCTATGGCGGCCGGCCATGGCGCCCGGAGTGAGGTGCGTCGCTGCCACAGGGCCTCTTGCCGGCGTGCGCGTTCCCCTTTGCAGTTGAGCGCGCCACCGTCAAGCAGCCATGCGACGGTGCCCTGAGCTCGCGAGCGTGCGGCGGCGTAGCGCCGGCGAGCGGCGGCTCCTTTCATCTCTATCCTTTGTCTTTCCCCTCCTCTTCTCTGTTAGCACAGAACGCTGCTGCGGCGGCTCGGGTTCTGTTGGTGAACTTTCCCGCACGGTGGCGGGGATGACGGCGGGGAAACAGGTCCTGGTAGGTCCCCTTCCCCTCCATCCTTTCTTCTGATCCCTTTCTTAGGGTTAGGGTTACGTCTCTATCCCGATCCGATTTGATCGGTCATCTTTTCTTTCTATTTTCATTCCCCAAAATCTAGATCTACCACTAATTTAACTATTGACTAGCTCCGGTACCAATGTGGTTTTATGCGGATCACAGTGAGTAGATCTAGAGGGTACATTTCTTTAGGGATAGGAAATTGCCCATAATTACCTTGACAGATCCTGTCCGAGTCCACTCCCTTGAGCGGCGTAGAAGTCGCAGTAGCACCGACGAGGATGTGGCGGTGGCGAGGAAACAGTGGCGACGCCGATGGTGAAGTGGACGTCGTGGCGTGGAGCAGAGGCGGCGATGGACTTGGTGGCAGAGCTTCCCGCCGCTGGCAGTGCTCCCTCGATCGGACTAGGGTTAGGAGTGGGGTGTGGCGACTGGGGTGAACCTCGTAACCAGAGCTCATGGCCCCACCTCCTCTTTATAGCACTGTGCGACGGGAGCCCACCCACCTTCATGGGTTGAACGCCCCCCGACCAGGGCGTAGATCAAGGCCCGAGTCGGCCGTTGGGCCTGACTCAGAGGAGATCAACCTAACAGCTGCCGCCCACCACCGCAATCGACGTGCAGGTGGTGTGCCCCAAGGTCGCTCCTGTAGCAACTCCGACCGCATTTTTGTGGGTCGCTAGCTGCATTGACGACCGTTCTTCAAGTTCAGTTATGAAGTTGGATGAAGAGACAGCTGGAAACTTCAATTTGAAGAGAGGGAAATCGAACCGTACCACTATTGTCGTAGCTATCTGACTTCGGTCACCCCACTCCGCCAAGAAGGTCAACACAAATGACTGAAATCAATAGGCAATACGTCATACAGGAAAGCGAGCAATACACTTGCACTGCTGCAGCATCAGTACCAATATGTTTGGTTACATTGTCTAGTGTTAACAGAAACATGCAAGGTCAGAAAGGATTCTACGACATTCTCTGAAAGGGGAAGGATCGCACAAGGTTTGACCATCCACCACAAAAGCAGAAGCCAGTAAATCCAAGTTTCAGAGAAATGAAAGTGTAAAATGAGGAGAAAGGCAAAGGGAAACCTACCTCCAGGAAAATAGGAGTGCAATCTCGAGAAAACACGTCTAAGGCCCTGTTTAGTTCTAGGGTGTAAAATTTTTAGGTGTCACATCGGATGTTTCATGAGATGTCGAAAAGAATGTTCGGATACTAATAAAAAAACTAATTACAGAACTCGCTTGTAAACTGTGAGACGAATTTATTAAGACTAATTAATCCATCATTAGCACATGTTTACTGTAGCATAACATTGTATCATGGACTAATTAAGCTAAAAAATCCGTCTCGCAAAATACACGTAATCTGTGCAATTAGTTATTTTTTAAGTCTACATTTAATACTCCATGCATGTATCAAACATCAGATGTGATAGGGTGTAAAGTTTTATGGGAGGAACTAAGCAAGGCCTAAATGTTGACTTCCCTTGGTGGAAAAAGAGTGTTCCAACAGTCACTGACAACCAATTAGCAGTCTGAACAATGAGTTGCTCTTGACACCAGCAGCTAAATACGTAACAGGTCTATCCTACTGATGTTGTAACAGGTCTACTGACACCGTCTCGCAAAATACACGTAATATTTCAAGCATAAGTATATCCTACTGATGTTGTAACAGGTCTAATAGAGAGTAGTCCATGGTCAGAAAGGTCCAATCAGTTATGAACTCAAAATGTGTTTATGCTATATCTAGCAAAGATGGATGATGCTTAGCATGGAAATGAAAAGAAAGTAACAATTTCATGTAAGAAAATCCACATACTTCTTCTATTTCCTTCTTCTGTGATGCCTTGGAATCTGACCTCCAAGCAATGTACAGGAGCCGTAGCCCAAAAATGCGTAGAGGACTGAAGCACAAAACAACAAAAGAGGAGATATCAGAATGCACTGATACATGCTACAGAACTGATATGACATCAAGATTGTTACAATATACTTCCTACATCCCAAATTATAAGTTATTTTAAAAATCTTAGAGAGTCAAAACATCTCATGTTTGACCAAAATTATAGAAAGAATTATAAAGACTTATAACATCAAATAGATATACTATGAAAATATAATTAACGAAGAATCTAATGATACTTAGTTGATATCATAAATGTTATTATCTTATCGTATAAATTTGGTCAAACTTGAGATATTTTGACTCTCCAAGATTCTTGAAATGACTTATAATTTGGGATGGAGGAAGTATATCTTAAGAATCATAAGACTAAGAATATTCATGTTCAAATGGTTGCACCCACCCACTAGTTATGTTTATTGGAAGGGAAGAAGCTAGGGCCGGCCAACCGGCTCCGCCGCGAGGTGCTGGTGCCGCTGCGGCAAGGCCTGAAGGCACTCAAGCTCCCGGCGGTGTGTACATGTGCGCGTGCAATTTTGAGGAGCCGCTGACGTACGCGTCGTCGAGCCCGCCCACGCCACTGCAGTTGACCATTTCATTTGCGCCGCCTGGCCGCCCATGCCGGCGAGCCACCTCGTCACGGCCGCGGCCCCAACACTGACGGGCTCGGTCGCGGTCCCATGGCCCCGCGACCGTCCGTGCACGCAGTACGTGGCAACACTGGTGGCTCAAACAACGGCCGCCACGCTAGTGTGCTGCACGGGGACTCATCTACATCACGCGTCCAGTGCATACAATTTTTCCCCCCTGAGCTGGGCACATGCATCCAGTGGGACCAGTGTGATCTCGTGCAGGATAACCAAAACACGTTGGACGTAACAGCCACGTGACGTCCGCCATCGAGCGCCTCCTCGACGATGGCCGCCCATGTCGAGGACAGTGGCATCGCACGCCCCCGCGCGCGACGTCGTCCCGCATCCATCCAAGAACGCCGTCGAATCCATGTCCGTCCTCACCGTCGGTGCCGCCCACCTCGCCACGGATGTGTACTGTAGCTGCCTGCACGCGCCTTCACCGCATCTCACGCGCACCGCCGAGCCCGAGCCCGCCCCTGCGTTCGCCTCGCCTCGCCGCCGCGGCCCACACTGCTGCCCGCACGCGCCGACGAGCCTGCCCACGCCGCTGCGCCTCGCTGCCACGGCTGCCATGCAGTCGAGCCACCCCGTCACGGACGCCGACGAGCTCCGAAGACGGCAGCACGGGGTTATCCGGCTGCAGCGGCGGCGCCTGGATAGAGAATGGTTGGATGAAGGCGTGAAGGGCGTCGACTTGGATGGAGGCGTTGTCGCCGGCGGTGCGTTCGGTGATTCGCCATGGCCACCAGTCATGGACCCTCCGTGGCCGTGGCCACCCTCAACACCAACATCCGCGAGGCGTCGTCATCCTCCGACGAGGACGTCGATCTCACCCGTGGCATACGGAGGCGTGAGTGCGTGACCAATGAGGCGGCCATGTGTCAGGTCGGGCGCTAGCCTACACCTCGACATTGCGTGGTCCTGCGACGTGCGCACCGCCCTGGCTGCTGGCTCGTCTACCACCTCCACGGAAGTCTTCTACGCCGAGATGCCCAGGTCCGACGTCGAACACCTACGCGTGGGCGACACCGTGCGCCGAGATCGGGCTCCCGGCCAGGCGTGTACATGTTGGCGTGCAAGTTTGAAGTTTATTTGAAGAGCCGCTGCCGTACGCGCGCGTGGCTTCCATGGCGATGAACAAGTACAAGGAGTGGGAGGTGTTCCAGAAGCACGGCAAATTAAGCACCGCGTGGCCGACTTCTTCGACGAGGTCGAGGTGTGCGCACCGGCCGCGCCAGGATGCCTGCGGCCGGACGACGCGGTGCTGCGGCTGCAGCCCCACGAGTTGATCGCCGCAGCGCTAGCTCAAGAGGGAGCACGACGAGTCGGCCGAGCTCCTGCTGTGGCGTGGCGCTGGCCGCTGAGGGCGGCCTGGACCGCCGTGTGAGAGCTCTCCGGCGCCACCTCGACCGCGCGCTGTGGACACACAGCGGCCTCGGCAGCCATCACACTGGGGCTCCTCGTCTCTGGGCACGAGCCTCAAGCTCAAGGAGAAGCTGCGGCCGCTGGTGGAATCCATGGCGCAGCATAAGAAGGGCGCGAACCTGCAGGTGCGTGTGCAGCAAGATCATGCAGCTGGTGGGCGGCCGGCGGGCGGGCTGCGCACGGGCATGATGGTGAAGAGCCGAAGAGGGTGTTTGTGCAGTGCCTGACGTGTGGACCGGCGCGGTGTCCCTCTATTCCCGTAGCGGAGGACGGGTTCACGGTTCCCCCAGGACCCAGGTCATTTTTATCAAACCAACCATCATTTCAAATGAAAACAGTGCCAATGGCAGTTATTTACAAATTAAAAATACTCTTGATGTACCAATAACTACATAGTACTACTATGCTCAGCAGTCAAGACGCTGCGATCTTATCCCCGCCTTCACACATTAATTAAACTAAATAACATCAAGCTTGGGACTTGGTGGGATTGTTCTACTTAGGCATGTCCTAGCAATCCTCTTAGCTTCCTCAAAGGGCGGTGGTCCACTCTTTATCGTCCAAAGATCACCAGCAGAAGTACTACGTTGATGTGTATCCACAGTTATAACCTCCAGTGCAGGAGCATTTTCGACGACGTGTAACATAAATTCGACTTGCCCTCTTGCCCCTTTGAATCCTGTAATCCACATCTTCTTCAAACGATTGTAGGGATTGCATTGCCCAATGTCCTGCCTACGAGGACCAACGTCTGCCAACCATAAAGATTCATTGCCAGAAAACTGCAAAGGTAAACAGAACAGTGTTATCCATGGTTCAATTATTTTATTTATTTATAATATGTGTATGCATTTGTGTTTCCTAGCTAGACCATATGGTGAACCGTGAAATTGGAACGCAGAGGGTGGGTAATGGGATGGCCTGTATTGGGCTCTTTCAGAATTCAACTCACCCAAACAAAATTCAGTCTGCCAAAATACAGCGAACTAATGAATCAAATCGCTAATAAACACTTGCATAACAATTGAAAAATAATTCTGCTTAACTTTTTAGACACATCACCACAGAACTTAAAGAAGAGGAGAATGCATAACTGATAACTCCTCGAGGAATATAGATAAATGAAATAAGATGAGAATAAAAAACAAACTTAAAAATACAATTCTCACTTACATGAACCTCCAAGTCTTCAATAAAAGGTGTGGCCCTCAGAAATGATACTGAATAAAGAATGCTATCTTCATTTCTTTCAGGTATATTCAGGAACAACTGCAAGTGCTTAAGACGGGAAAACTTCAATGGGTTGTCCCACAACCATTGCTTCTGAAATATAAAATATAAAATATAAAACATAAAATGTCATTGAACTGAATTTTTCAGATAAGTTAAAACATAAAGCCTCAAGACTCATATAAGGGGGGTTTACCTTTATTAGCTCTGTCCACGCAATACGTGAAGTTAGATTTTCCACGTTTGGAAGACCGTTGAGAAGTGATATAAGGGCATCCTGAAAAACTGCCTCATAGAACATAATATTTGCACTTTGTATCTTCAATGAGTGGCTGAGTCTAATTGGTATAAACTGTCCATAGTATTCGAAGGTAGTGAGATTCATAGCATGGAATTCTACCTTGGTAAATCTGCAACAGTCAATGCTCAAGTACAGTAGATGGGATAGCGGACCATTCACCACCAGTTCATCATTGAGGAAACATCTGTCTATGCATAGCCACTCAAGATTACAACAATGGGACAGCACATGTCCAAGGTCCTTTTTGGAGGCATGCACTAACTGTAGATGAAGTTTTTTTAGATTTGGGAAACCTCTATGGTGGGTAGGTGGTTTCAAAGATACAAAGCTAAGCTGCATATGTTGTAGGCGAGATATACTTCTACTGTCTAAAAGTTGGAAAGGAAACACATATCGATCCAGCTGAGATCTGAACAAAAAATCTATGGGCTTTAGATCCAAAGTAAGGTTCTTTGTCCCTGACGAGGCAGCAAAATTAACCCAATTATTGAGATGGTGAACTAGTAGGCTATCAATGAGATGCATCCTGACTTCAAGTGTTTCAACCACCTTCCCATGGTGTTTCTGTAGAACAGCATTGACCTCATGGATGAATCTTCCAGTGTGCTCGCGCAAATAATGACAACCATCAAAAGTCAACCTGGGGCACACAGACCACGTGCATCTCAACTTACTTGACAAAACATTAGCCCTTGCAAACTCTTTTGGCGGGAGTTTGGACGTAATTCTGTACACAACATCCTACAGCAATGACATATAACACATCCATGCATTAGCCTGAAGTTTAGAAGTATCATCTATATGTATATACACATTGTTTTCAAGTCGTCCGATTAATCGCGATTAATCGTCCTGGTCGGTCTCAGGTGACCGATCAGGGGTACTGTCGACCTGTACAAGTCGTCCGATTAATCGCGATTAATCGTGATTAATCGTCCTGGTCGATCCCAGGTCGACCAGGTCCGACCAGACGATTTGAAAACATTGTATATACACCAAGAACAAAGCCCCCGATCAAAGAGAAAAGAAGAAAGGATGAAGTTGGACATACCATTGGAAGGTCTTCAAACCGAACTCTTGGCACTCCAAACTCATGGATTGCATCTTCACCACGAGCATCATCGCATGTTCTTGTTTTTTGGCACATTAGATTGTTCATCCTTCTTCCAAGAATGTGTTGTTGATTCGAAAAAGGATAAGCCTATATATGCTATATATCATATATAGTATCAGAATTAACAACATGTGGATGGACAGAAAAAAAAAATGAATAATATCAAACGGGACAGATGCAATCGTCCCTTGTATATATATATTTTGCACATGGAAAATGTTTATATTTTACAAAGAACAATAAAACAGTATACCAATCATCACCTCGAGAAGCACTAACCACTAAACAAGGCAGCAGGAGGCATAATAACTGAGAAGAAACATAAATTATGGATCTTTTATACAAATTAGACTCAGCCACTCGTTGAAGCTACAGAGGTTTGCGAGCAAAAGCTGCAATACACAGGCGAGCTGCGCGCGTGAGAAAAGGGCCAAACTGCAAATGGCCGCAGTTCACCACAACGTCCATGGTTACGGGCAGGTCAAATGCGCACCTGGGCCTTGCGATGCCGATCCAACGACCAGGACGCACCGTCCGGCTGAATCAACTCCAGAATCAAGCTAACAGTTGACCCACAAAAGAAAAAGAGGTTCGATCTCAAATTGGGCGGCGGAAGCACGGAGATCTTCCTCTTGCCCGACCGAATGAGAGCGCGGGAGAGAGAAAGACGAGTTTGGGAGTTAGGCTCACCTCACGGCTCACATCCACGCGCGGCAGGGGGCGGATCGACGGTGGAGGGCGAGGCGTGCTCGGGCAGAACGCAGGCGGCGGCTGACGGACACGAGTTGACTTGCCGGAAAAGAACGATGCGTGACCGCTATTGCTAATTTTCTACTCTTATATACAGTATATATACTCCGTATATTATATGGAGCCTGATTCGACAGAATCCTGGACGGACGGGCGTTGGCGTTCGCATCCGAGGCGGCGCCGGCGACAGGCACTCCGGCTCCGGGTCGAGCTCGCCTCTGCAGCTGACTTGCGTCTCCAGCAGAGGCTTTGGGCTTTGGCGGTTTGTGGCCTCGGCCCAAACTCAGACGACAAGGGAGCCAGGGGCTGAGGGGAAAAAGGAAAAAAATTATTTATCTTATTGAACTATACTACTAGTCGGATTTGTCTTCTCGAGCTTTAACACTAGACTACTCAAAAATAAGTGTTCCTATGATATTCGTGGTGCTATAGTATCTGTGTTGATCAAATTTTCTTAAGTTTGACTATGATTATAAAAAATATTAGTAACATTTTTATCTTCAAATAAGTTTATTATAAAAATAAATTCGATAATTTATCTAATGATACTAATTTTGTATTATAAATATTAATATTTGGTCAAATCTAAAAAATGTTTGACCTCTCGGAAAGCGAGAACGACACTTGTTTTAAGCCGAAGGGTGTACTCTCGTTCAAATTAACTTCATATCCTGGTTTGGTTTGGAGTAGTTTTAAAGGTGATTTTGTCCTTTCTTTTACTTAAGGAATCATATAAATATTTATTTGATAAGATTTTTAAACCACAGAAACTATCTATACGCTTTTAAAATTCGAAAAAAAATTGAGAGTATGCTGAGATACACCAAATTCAAATAAACTATTTACAGCTCATGAAAATAAATTTAGATGCTTCAAAAAATATTTAATTCTAGAAAAAATAAAAAATATTAAAAACTAAAAAATTCCAAATATACTATTATCGGTGTATTAACGTGTTTTAAAGATTTTGCATGAAAAAATATATGAGATGCAACTAGCATGAATGCAACTTACATTAATGCAAAATGCAAGACATTAATGATGCAACATACATGTTTATATACATCAACTAGGATGTTCTGGAAATTTTCTAGAAGTTTTTAGATATTTTTTTCATTTCTTAAAGCTAATTCTATTTTTTTAAAGATCTAGAGATATTTTCATGAGCTCCAAAAGCTATGACTTGGAGGCCCCACCTTTTTTTAGCAAATGGCCCCAATTATTGGGGCCTTATGTGGTCAATCGTTTCGCACACTTTTATCAACGGCCCTGATTATTATATTAATAACATACTGGTATATGTAAAGAAAATGACTTAACGCAAACATACTGCTCAGCCAAGCAATCGCATGTTCAGAAAACAAGACTTAGATCAGCAGAATAATTATGACATTAAAATATATTGATGGCCACCAGTTTAATCAATTTGTGAAAATCATCCCAAATGCATACAATAAAATAAAGAGACTAGTGACTAAATTTCATCATATCCCCAAATAGAATTATGGCTACAATTTCTTTCCTTTTTTGTTTCTCGAGAAGTTATTTTGTTCTGTACTATGTCTTTCGCTTTCAATAAAATCTCCTGTAGGGGTTCACACCCCTCTTGCCCTAAAAAAAGCTAAATTTCATCAAATGCATATATTCAACTTCATAGCATAGTAGTTAACATCGATTGGAAAAGTATGTATAGTAGCAAATACCTCTGGCATTTGTCAAGGAATTGAGAAACTAGCAGCGAACTGAGAAAGAAAAAAACAAATCGAGGCGACCATCGACGTGGGGCTTCTAGCTAGGCGCGTGTCGGAGCTGTCAACGGCAGCTGGGTCGACGACAACCGGGTACGCCATGGGCACCGCCGGCATGAGCTGCTGCTGCACCCCACCGGGCAGGATGATATGTCTGGTGAGGAAAAAGTTCACTTTCCGTCCCTTAACTTTTGGCAAAGTCCGTTTTTCGTCCCTCAACTAGAAAACCAGACATAGGCAGTCCCTCATCTATCCAAATCCGTGCACGTGACCTCCACTTCTAGTTTTTGCAGTGGGCCCATGCTGATTGAATCAGCCCAAGGCTAAATTGAAGACAGCTGTCGGCTCATCTCATCCCCTACCCAGCGCAGCCACACACGCATCTGAGCAGCGGTCTTCCTCACCACCGATGCCTTCTCGCCACCGTCTTTCCACGCCGAGCTACGCCGCCCTTAGGCTCCTCGTTGGTACTCCCCCCATTGCCCTTGGCCCCTAGCACATCTCGTATTCTCCTGCTGTAGCCAGTATCGGCGACAGAGCCACCGCTAGGAGAAAGTGGCCTGCCGCTAATCTGGTGCCCGTACTGCAGCATGGGGAGGATACTCGAGCTGATCTCAAAAACATATGAGCACTCAAATGAAAGGTTCTTCAAATGCCCGAGGAAGTACGTAAAGGTTAGTTTTCTTGATTTAAATTTCTAGCTATTACTGAAAGTTAGGGTTTGTGCAGATTGAAGTTTTCTTTTTTTATCATTTTAGTTCCCTCTTTGTGATTTCTACATGTTCGAAGAAGAATATGCCAACTTTCTTGTTAATTATGGGATGCTTCAAGAGTCTGAGATGTGTCATTACCATCCATTGGAGACGGCACAGACTGTAGAAGGGGTTGTGCAATCAGAGATTTATAAACATGTTAAGCCACTGAAGAAAGAATCTGTTGGGGTGTATGAGCATGGGAGGACTACAGGTTTAGCAAGGAAGGGAGGCACGAAGAAGAAGCAAGGACATATGAATTGGATAATGTGTTTTGGTGTTGCTGTCCTATTGTTGTTAGGGTTCAATTCTGCCATTCTCCTTGTGTTGGTTCTAATGCAAATGTTCAAGTGACATCTGCTTTAGTATTGTAAAATGGGTCCAGTTCCTTGATCCTCATTTATCAGTGTGTATGACTATGTGAATATTAATATTCTGATGTATTGATGTGTCTAGTTCCTTTTCCTATCATTTTTATTCAAGTAACAACAGCAGACATAAGTCCAAATAGTAAGGCCAGATGTTTGGCATATCATAAATGGCAGCGTTACATAAACATAGTTTGGCATACATAAAAGGTAATCAACAGCAGTACTTAAGTTTCGCATACATAATTGTCATACATGGCATAGTTATTCAAGTTTGGCATACGGCCAGGCACACAAACACATCACAGCTTATCACTTTTCCATGGAGGAGTCATCATGAGTGGACCAGTTCCAAATCTCTTAGGAGTAGGCTTAGCACATGAGCAGATGTAGTCTCACCAGTTAGTTGTACATGCACACTGCAATTAATATTAGAATTCGGCACACTTGCTTGCAGGTTCATTGTACCTAGAAGGAATTATTGAAACCCTGGCATGTGCACTTGATTTAATGGTTTTTTGTGAGTTTGTTGCCTTTGCCTACATCAGTCATATGAAGCTAGTTTAAATTTCGAATACAAGATGCATAAGTTAAAAAATTGAGATGGTGTTTTGAGATGTAGGTAAACATACCTTTTTCCTACTCTATGTACTAGATACATCGTCTGTGGAATTCCTTTTCCTAGAGCTTATGCGGCTCTGTTGTGTATTAGAGAGCACAACAATAGCATTTTGGTTACCTGGTCCATGTGGGATACATCCTGTACCTGAATGAAATCCTGCTGGCTGTGAGTTACCTACTTCCTCTGAGTTCACGGCTGCGTTGTGGGTTGCCTGTTGGTTTTGAGCTACGTTCTGCCTGTGAAGTTCCTGCTCCACTTCTATTCTCACATGTTGACCTGTTGTGTCCAAGTAAGCGACATTTGCTGCATCTAATAACTATACCAGTTTTTAGCATTTTAGTGGCCTTTCTCCCTTCTGTTGCCTCCCTTCTCCTCTTAGTTTTTGGCCTGCCAGGCATCTTCACATAACCAGGAGCTCTAGGGGGTACCCTATCAGATGACAGCCACTATTCATACCCTCAACTAGGTTTAAACAGTGACTGTATGTTTGCTTAAAGTGGTGAACAGAATAGCAGTTGGCTACATAATCATCTAGACAGTTGGTCTTGAACGATATACATGAAATGGCATGGCAACAAGGAAGTCCAGACAATTGCCAATACCTACAGGAACAAGTCTTTGACACCAAATCCACCGTGAACCTATTGTCATAATACTTAACTTCATATTTGTCTTCTCCATTGCAAATAGCATGACAATATGCAGACTGAGATATGTACACATTTAATTTTTTGTTGATGTTTGGGCATATAATAGTTGTCCACTTCTCAGATTTAGTTCTTTTTTCTTGGATCCTGACCATTACCTCCCTCCTAATAGTTTCTAGCATGGTGATTATAGGGAAAAACCTAGCCTTAATGATCCATTTGTTGAATGACTCACAAATATTGTTATCTACTGAGTCACAGTTATGAGTCATAGTTAGAGCCCAACCTGAACCAAGCTTTGCTCCAGTGTTGAGGATGAGTGTTCAATATAGCTTGTGCACCTGCTCTAGTTTCTTTTGCTAGCTTCGCTCTTGCCAAGTTAAAAAGCATAATGCAAGGTGCTTTAGCACAACTCCAAAAAAATTTCTGGTAGTCCTTTTTGTAGAACTCCTTCCAGTTTGCATAAATGTGTCTAGCACAATTCCTATATTCAGCTTTTGGTGCTCATTTGCTGACAGCATTAAGAATTCCCTACATAAGTTGGCATAGGTTTATAACATCTACCTTCATAGGTTTAAAATTATAACATTGGAAAAGTTAATCAGCAGGTTACCTTTTGCTGGTTTGAGAGGAAAACCCATTCCTTTCCTCCTTCAACACCAATATCCCTACATAGTAGATCACAGAACCAATCCCAATTGTCAATGTTCTCATTGTCCACAACTGCCCAAGCGATAGGGTACATCTAGTTGTTAGCATCCCTCCCAAGAGCACAAAGAAGTTCACCATTAGTTGCTCCTTTGAAGAAACACCCATCTAACCCGACAACCTTCCTGCAACCAGTTTTGAACCCGTTTTTGCAAGCATACAAACATATGTACATTCTTCTAAAAATAGGAGGCTCTACATAATCTTCCTTGTGAATAGTCACAGTGCTTCCTGGGTTGCTTCTCAGAAGTTCCATCTAGTACTCACACAACCTGGAGTACTGCCCTTTAGTTGCATCAAAAGCTTTCTTCATCACTAGTGCTTTTGCTCTCTTTAGCTTGGGCATGGAAACATTGGCAAACATTTCTTCTTGCACTGTCTGCAACATATGTCCAAGTTTCCAGCATGGGTTGGCAAAAATAAACTTCTCATACTTTTTAGCAATTCTAGCTGAGGTGACAAGTTTGTTCTCTTCTAGGTGGGCATATGTAACACCCCGGGTGTTATAGTACTAATTAATCTGCCATGTCATCATAATGCATTGCTAATCATCCCTGTTAGGTTAACCTTGTTATGCATCAACTAAAACAAGTTTACTTATCTAGGTTGGATGTGTTTCTCAGTGGTGTGCTCCGAAACCGAAAACCCTAATTTCGAATACCACCGCAAATACTTAGTCCATGCCCTGCGTAATTTGAGGTGTGCGACTGTGTTGCACACTAGTGTCAAGTGTAGGGTATGAGCTCAAGTACAACATCTAAAATGAAGCTCCAAATTTGAGTTTGAATTGGAGTCCCAAAACTTGTCATGAGTTTTCTTATTCGAATTCGAATTCAAGTCTAGGAGAAATGTAAAGGAATTTCAGAAGCTAAATTGGTCAACCAAGAGTGGCTTTTGGTCAACCTTATAATGTTGGTCCAAATGATGCCCTTGGGTGAGGTTTTGATCGCTAAGTAATCACAAATCAAAGTAGCAACAAATTCCAATTTGAAATCCCTCCGAAAACCCTAAATTTCAAAACTCTGTTTTACCCCTTTTGAAATAATTCAAAATATAAGCAAAATTTGGAAAAAAGTTCAAAACCAAGTTTGTAGAACTTTTCAAGGGCTACAACTTTGGTGTTTTGAGTTTTTAAAGTTTTAGTGTAAAATGCGGAGCAATTTTGAAAATAAACAAATTTCAAATTTAACTCATTTTTGTCCCCAAACTAAGATTTCAAAATGGAGGCAGAATTTGAAAAAGTTTTAAACAGCAAAGTTGTAGGTCTGGTCAAGATATACAACTTTGATGTTTGGAGATTTTGAAGTTTCAATATAAAATCAAAACTAATTTCTAAATTACCAAATCTGAAAAATGTGTCCCTTTTTGAATTTAAACTCAAATTTCAAAATCCAGTGAGAATTTGAAAAAGTGTTCAATATCAAACTTGTAAAGCTTGAAAATATGAAGATTTCATACATTGGAAGATTTTCAAGTTGTTATACAAATTTAAAAGTAATTTGAAAAGGCAGTTTGAATTTCAGAGTTTGGGGGGGAGCTACAGTGCAGAGCCAATGACCGACGGCCACCGACCGGTATGGGCGCCGGCCGATCGCCGCCGTGGCCGCTTCCACGGCCTTCTCGCGCGCGCCAGGATCGCCAGCGCAATGACGCAGCAGTGCTGCTTTGTAGCCGCGCTCGCCTGCTATAAATACCGACGTTCACCGTGACCTTCTCCGTTTTCGCCACCGTCGCCACCGCAGCTCCGCCGCTCGCCGCTGCCGCCACCAAGCCATCTCCGGCCACGCCAACCGCACCACTAGCTCTGCCTCGGCCTCGCGCATCTTGTGGACCGCTTGCGTTCACCATTTTCGCACCCGAGCTCCCGCACCGCCTGTTCCCGTGCTCGCCTCGGCGACTGCCCGCCAACCTCGCCTTCCCGTGGCCAGGCCACTCCAGCCGCTCCCCGTCACCACCGAGAGCTTCACTGCAACCGCGGTGAGCCACTGATGCTTCCTGACCCTTCAATTTAGTCTCTACCGCTTTGTAGTCGCCGGCGTGCTGCCCCCGTGACCACCGTGCCGCCATCGCTGTCGCTCGCGGGTCACTAGGGCCTGAACCGTGGCGCTACCGAGCAAAATAGAACCGTGGGGTAGTGTTGATGGTGCTGGTAGGGTTCAATTGTCGACCGAAGCGCCGGTCACCGGCCGGCCGCCGCGGGGAAGCGAGCGAGCGCGCGGGAGAGCGAGAGGGAGACGGAGGTGAGGGATGACAGGTGGGGTCACGTCGTCAGCGAGAGAGAGGGAGAACGCGCGCGGGCGGAGGCAGGCCGATGCTGGGCTGGGCCGCTTGCTGGGCCGAACGCGCGTGCGGGCGCGGGCGCGTGTACGCGGGCCGTCTGGCTGGGCCGGACCGCGGGAAAAAGAAGAATCGGCCCGTTTTCGTTTTTGTTTTTCTTTTTCAAATAAATAAATAGTGCTATTATTTGTTTATTTCATTAAAAATTGTGTAGAGTTCCAAAATTCATGAAAATTTTTGTATAAGCTTCTCAATGTATAAACTATCTAGGAAAAATATTAAATCATGAATTTAAACACTTTGTACAGTAGAATTAATTGGTTCCAATAATGATTAAATGCAACTTCCAGGAATTTTAATAATTAATTTATTTATCCAAAAATTATGAAATTTATTATGACACTGTTATAAATCATTCTTAACCCATAGAAAAAGTTTGAGCTTGTTTAGATAAAGTTTAATCAACTTCTAATTATGCCCTAATTATTTAAATAATAAATAAATGTTAATTTGAGAACTTTAAGTGTTGTGTGCCTTTTGATTGAATGATGTCCTTAGGTCACTACCCTTTTGTGATCTCTGGCACCTTAATTTCATGATTGAGCTCGTTAGTAACTTGTTAGGTTAAAAGCTGGTATCGCTGCAATCGTCGCTACTAGTTAGTAGGTTTTCCGTTTGCGACTGTACTCAAATCGTAAACCGTGGCATGTTATCATCAAGCATCATGTTTATCATCGAGCATCATGTTAAAGCATGTTATGTATTTGTGTAGTCTCTGCTTTCGAGGAAGCCGAAGTCGTCGAGCAAGTCTCCGGAGAAGAGCGATCGTCGGTGGGTTCCGGACCAGACGGTAGAGTTCTCGAGTCTGAGTCAGTCGTCGTGTCAAAGCAAGGCAAGCCCCGGTGCATTTAAACCCTACCTTGAATTTTACAAATGTTTTATTATTTATATTATGGTTTATTGCATTAAGTAATTAGGAGTTGAGTGATAACCTAATTGCTGCATTATCATCCTTGATTATTGCGATATTAACCTTGATACCTGTTTTACGGAAAATGCGTAGTATGCTTCGCTATGCTTAGAAGTTAAGCTTTTAAATGACTGTTTACTCGGTCATGACGGCATCCTTAATGAATATTGAAATATGTGAATGAACTTGTAAGATCGGGCGGGTGGTTTGGCCACTGCTAACATGCATTGGGAGAGGAGTCCCAATGTATTGTTTCCGCCTTATCAGTTAAGGACCGTACGTTATTGGCCCTCGCGTCATGGAGTTTTTATTAGTACTAGCCATGTGCCCATGTCGGGTAAGCCTTACTTTGGTTAGTCCATTACGAGAACGTCTAACCTCGCACTGGGAGTGGAGAGATGGCGAGAGTAATGTGTACCCTCGGGGCTAGAATTGGGCCGGGTTCGAGGAGTACTGTGCTCTCGGGTGGCGATGGACACGTTCTGGTTTTGGGTTATTCGGGTAAGAGTTGATATATGCTAGATTCGATTCTACATATGTCGTGTGGTTAGGAATCCCCAGCTGGGTAAATGAAGCGGTTCGAATCGTCGTTGCTCCATGAGAAAGGAGTCTTGGCCTTACACTAACATCGTAGTTAAGAACTGGAATTGAAAGAAAGAATGAGAAAGGTTTTGATGATAATTACTTTGATCTAGATTATGATCACCTAGAGTTGGTTAATGAACCATCAATGGTAAAAGTAAAATATTGAAGATAAGAACTTACTTTAGTAAACTTTTCTGCAAAAGAAAATTTGATTCTGATTACCTGTACCTTGATTCCCTAAAGCTAGCATGCCCTTGGAGTCTTTGTCTTAGTCGGGTAAGTCTTGTTGAGTACTCTTGTACTCAGGGTTTGTTGAACCCCTTGTTGCAGGTGCGGTTCATGAACAAGTCTGCTTCGAGCCTTGTTGCATGACCGTCGTGGTTGAAGAAAGCGACGACGAGTAGACTGTGTGGCCTTTGGGCAAGGCATCTCGCTTGTGTGATGTAATAAAATTACTACGATACTTCTCTACTACTGGTTTGTAATAATGTTACATGAGGTTTGAGAGTTGAAAAACTGGTTTGTAACCTAAGTTATTGTAAGACTTATGCTACTTTACTCTGTTGAATATTTTGAATAAACTGTTGTAATATTGCAATACTCCTGTGATTAGATCCTGTTCGGAGGAAAGCAGACCTTTTAAGTTATGGTGAACATAAGTACGACTGTCAGAGGTCATTATGGCAATGACGTGTACTTGTGGGCCATCATAATTAGGAGGTTCTATGACAGCATATGTGATTATTGGTAAGTGTACAGATTTGCCAACTATCAAACCTAGAAGTATTTGACAACAAACATACCCATGGACAACCTTTCCAGTCACATACGGCCCTCACCCTCTTTGAATCATCCTTAGGAAATCTAATAACCTTTCTCTCTTCCAAGCCATGTCTAATTGCAACCTTCTTGAATTGCTTCTTAGAACTAAACTTCATCCCCAACTTAAACTTGACAACCGGCTTGTTCTTATTAAATCTTGGATAAATGTTACCTTGCCCTACACCTCCTAACTCATCAACACACTCTGCATCACTACTATCTGCATATGGAGTGCAGTTGCCATCATCCTCGCCTGCCTAGTTTGGGGCCCAGATGTAACACCCTCGTATATCACATCATCTAAGCTTGCTGCCTTACCCCTCTTCAACTTCTTCTTGAAATCCTTAAATTTTCTACATATCTGGGTTGCTTCATCATCATCACCTAAACTGCATGAGTCTCCAGGCATGTACTCACTGTCGATGTCAGACTTCTCATCTCCATTTGGCTCACTTGCTCTCCCTATCTCTCTAGGACTACTGTAAAATTGTTTGACAAGGGCAACTTGCTTGCCTACTTCTTTACTTTCACTTTTCCTTACAACCAAAGGTTGCAGATCCTCATCTATGTCATCATCCTCTGAATTATCTTCCATCTCTTCCTCATAGCCACTGCTTTCATCTGTTGCATCGTACATGAACTATCTCATGCTTTTCAACATACACGTCTGCAACACCACCTTCACCAATGCAATTAGACATGTACTGGCACACCTGGTCATCAACCAAAGCTCTTAGACCTATCCTCATCTCTCTCCTAGGAATAGCCAATGCAACATTGTGCCTTCTTTGACATCGCAATGGTCATAGAGATGACCAAGAACTTCAGGGAGTGACATCTTGTCTCGGTCTATATAAGACATAGCTTGAGTACCTCCAACATAAAATAGATCATTGCTATTCCTCAAGAACTCCCCATTAAAATGAAACCGCACAGGGAGGACGTCAAAAAATTCCATTGCCAACCACTTGAAGCCTACATGCAAAACATACACGCTATGAGGTATTACTTATACAATATGTCCAATAAAGAACATCGGTGCTTAAAATATGACTACAAGTGCAACATAAAGCTTCCTGCCGGCCTTAAAATATGATGAACATTCAAAAGCATGAAGGTCGGTTGTACCAGTTACGAGTTAAAGTACACTAGCTCCAAGAGAATCAACCATCCCAAAACAAAAACAACTAAAATGCACAGGGATCTGTGTGCCTTAGTACTCACCTTAGTCACCACCACGCGGAGTCGATCTGACCCAGCATTAGATGAATCCAAATCGACAGCCAGTATGCCATCGTGCAAGGCTTTGCCTTGACGTGGCATCCAAAGCCGCAGCCGTATGCCGTCGCGTGAGCCTCTGCTTCGACGACCGCCGCCTCGGCAACCAGTGTCGCGATGTCCGCCGCCTTGCCGCCCGAGATAGGGTTCCGATTTGGGGGAATCAATTTCTTTTTTTAATGGACAACCAGAGCTTGGTCACGGGCCAGTTGTCTTCAATTTAGCCTTGGGCTGATTCAATCAGCATGGGCCAACTGCAAAAACTAGAGTGGAGGTCACGTGCATGGATTTGGATAGATGAGGGACCGCCTGTGCCTAGTTTTATAGTTGAGGGACGAAAAACGGACTTTGCCAAAAGTTAAGGGACAAAAAGTGGACTTTTTCCGCCTGGTGAGCTTCAAGCTTGTTAGCCACGGCCCTCCCCTGCACCAGCTGCGACACGGCGTGATGATGAGCTACAAGGCCGCAATGACAATGAGTCAGCCCATAATGAGCAACAAGCTCAACACCTTGATGTTTAGACTTCAGAGCCATGTGGAAGGTCGTTTTAGTAATTGGTTGTAAGGTATTATGAATATTGTAAACCAAACTCTGGAATTCTGAAAGCCCTGTCCTCCAACCTATGCTTCTAGCTTCTTCCCCTTTCCCAAGTTCTTCCCCTTCCTCCAGCTTGTGGTAACAATTGGTACATCCTGTAATTCGAGCTACCCCACACTACCATTTCACCCGGCTCTGACAATCCCGCGGCGCCATGGGCCCCAACCTCAAGCTCGTCCTCAATGACGTCGGTCCCCGTTTTGACAACCATGATGCCAAGTGGGAGTGTCGCTTCATGGATCTCGACTGCGACCACAATCTATGTTTCCATTTTGTGCTAATAAGGAGTCCCTTCACATCGACCATGCCAACGCCAAGCACGACGACCATGTCGCCGCCACCGATTTTGCCACCTAGCACCTGGAGGTCGAAGCCCTCGTCGACGACCTCAAACTAGAGGTTCAGAAGATTGCTAAACACTTGGGTCACATGGTGTTGGACACATCATCGCACCAGCCCAGCATCATCCCTTCCCCAACATTGGTGGCCTCACGCCCACCTGTCTGGACTACCCGCCGACAAGCCCAACGGGCAATGCGATGCATCGTCTCCCTAGGATGTTGGGTCTAGGGTCGTCACGACCTGGACCCATATCCCAATTTAGGATACATTCTCCAATCCTCAACCACGGTCTCATGCTGTTAATCCACCTGCCAGCCCTCCTCGTCCACCCCCACCTACCGCCTACCGGACACCTTCCCAAACTATAATTCCCCAAATTCGATGACAAGAATCCCCGCCTTTTGCATTCTTGTTGTGATAAATACTTTTCCATGTATGGGGTTGAGGAATCCTTGTGGGTTTGTTAGTTTCCGTCAGGGGAAGGACAGCTCCATGATACCTCTTGGCAATCCTTCTGTCGGCTCATCCATGATCGTTTCGATTGTGACCAACATAAGATTCTCACTCACCAATCGTTCACTGTCAAACAGCTTTCGACGATGTTTGATTATGTCACACGCTTTTCTGAACTCGTCGATTAGTTTTTTTTCTGAACTCATCGATTAGTTGGCTGCTTATTCCAATTCCACTAACGTCACGTGTCTGCTCCTTTTAACAATATTACAAGCAGCTTTTGGGCCCTCTCTCACTCACGCACAATTCTGAATAGAATTACGTAGCCCATTCGCCTCCAGTGTATCTTGGGTTGGGCCTCCTTGTCCGCCGGTCCACTTCTGCAGTCAAAGACGCACCCCTGCTGTCTGGTTGCCCTGCAGTGTTCCCTTGTGCATCAGGTTCTCCGGAAGCGAGGACGCTGACATCCCTCCGTCCTCGAGTTCCAGATTGTCCCCAAGCTGGAGCCGCCGGGAACTGTTCCTTCATGGTGGACTCGTCCTCATAGGTTGCCAGTGAAGCCAGCCACGATGACCAATGCACAAGAATTTAAGGTATCACGTTACCAGCCCGTCGACAGAGGCGTCGATCCAAAATAGCAACAGGAATGTACCAAGATTGTTCAAGATCAGGAATGTGAGCACTGACCTGGACCGATGCACCTGTTGCCGCCTTGAGCTGGGAGACATGAAAGATGGGATGTACTGAACTTGTAGCAGGTAGTTGCAGTTCATAAGCCACTGGATTCACCTTCCTGATGATCAAGGCCCAAAATAGCGAAATGCCAGCTTATGACTGGATCTGTTCACTGCCGAATTTCGAATGTATGGTTGAAGCTTTAAAAACACTCGGTCACCAACTTGAAACTGGCGTTCCAACCTGTGTTTATCCGCCTGGTGCTTCATGTACTGTTGAGCACGCTGCAAATGTTGCTGCACCAACTGAAATATCTTTTTGCGTTCACTGAGATATTCAGTCAAGTTAGGAAGTCTAAAAAAACAGTCAAGTTAGGAGTAGTACAAAGGTCTACAGACTCAATGCCAAAGTGTTTTGGTGGGGGTGTCCATATAGAACTTCAAAGGGAGATGACTTTGTTGGCCTCGATCTCCCTGTACAGGTGAGTGATCAGCTAACCAACACCCTCGCACACACACACAGCTAGAGGTAGAAGAAGGGGGAGAGAACAGAGCACACAAGCACAGCACAGCAGATAGTGTTGTGAAAGGGTGAGACAAGGGAACACAAAGCACATATTTGGAAAATTTATCGACCACCACTAGTATGCAGTTATAATGAGAAGAACAAGGTAATCCTTCTATGAAATCTAGAGACACAGTGTGCCAGGCATGATAAGGGCATGAGAAGACCTGGATACTGGACTCTTTCAGGTTTTGTTTGCTTGAAAATGGTGCAGGAAGTAACAAACAGGTGCACATCTTGTTTCATCCGCGGCCATGCAAACAAGGCATTCAGTCGCTTGTAGGTAACTTGGAAGCCTGAATGACCCCCTAAAGGACTGGAATGCAGTGCCAACATGACTTGCTCTTGTATCTTAGTATTGTTGCCGAGCCACACCTGCCCCTTGTATCGGATAACACCATCTGTGAGGGTAGTTGTTCTTTGGCTCACCACTAGCTAAGGTTGCTAGCAAGGCTTGTGCCTGTGGATCAGTGAGGTATCCCTGCTGTACAGCTGCCAGCCATATTGGTTTAGACACTGAAATAGAACACAGATTCAACTATAAATGGGCTTGGTAAAGCTGCATGTCTGGACGGCGAGATAAAACATCAGCACAACGGTTGTCCAACCCTTTCTTATACTGAATCTGAAACTGGAGATGCATCAGCTTGGTTAGTACCTTTTGTTGAGTGGCGTTCAAAGCCGTTGTTCAGTTAAATGAATAAGATCTTCTGATCCATCTTGATGAGAAACATACCATGTTGTAGATAGGGTGCCAGTGATCTACTGCATATAGGATGGCTAGGCACTCTTTCTTGTATGTAGAGAGGCCCCTATTTTTTGGGTCCTCAAGCCTTACTGATGAATGCAATTGGATGTCCATCTTACTGCAAAACTGCCCCAATACCCTTCTCACTTGCATCAGTATCCACCACTAATTGTTTAAAATTTTTTGGAATGGCCAGGACCGGTGCTGATAGCAAGGCCTCCTTAAAAATAGAAAATGCTGTTTGGGTCTGGTCAGCCCACAAAAAGGTTTGACCCTTCTTGAGCAATGTTGCCAGGGGATTGCTAATGACTCCAAAGTGCTGCACAAAACGTCTATAGTACCCAGCCATCCCTAGAAAACTCCTCACATCCTTCACACATATCAGTGTCGGCCAACGTTGTACAATCTGCACCTTGACTGGATCGGTATCAATCCCTGATGCGCTGATAATATGCCCCAAAAACTCAAGTGTGTTAGTGGCAAAGTTACACTTCTTGATGCTGACGGAGGAGAGAAAAACTCATTCCACCAAATGTTGTTGATAGTCCTTACCACTGTGAGTTTGGAAGGCTGTTTTGTACAATTGTACTCATCACCTTCCTTTTATGTGAATTTGATGGTAGCCAGAACGGCGATCCAATTTAGATGCAGCACCAGATAATTCATCGACGATCTCATAAAAAATTGGGATCGGGAAAATACTTTTCACAGTATAAGCGCTCAGCCGGCGGTAATCCACGCACAAGTGCTACTCTCCATCTTCTTCTTGACTAGTAGAACTGGTGAGGATTGAGAAAAAGAGACTATAACTATGTTGGATGATTCCACTTGATAGCATCTCTTGTACTTACATCTTGTTGTGGCGTGTACCAGTATGGCCGAAGTCTGAATGGTTGAACTACGGCAACCAATGGAATAGCATGTCATGACTACGGTTCGGAGGAAGACCTGTCGGCTCAGCAAATAAGTCAGCAAACTGCTGGACAAAGGCCTGGATCTCTTGCTGAGATATACTCTGCCCCTCTGTAATATTAAGTGTAGATAGCTCCAACAGATGCTCCACTGCCTCGTTCTTCAGTAGCCCTTCCAATTGTTCAACAGTTATCAAATTGCAGCATGATATATTTGGCATGATACCTTGCAGCTTCACCTGTTTACCATTAGAGTGGAACGATATCCATTTGTTTTTCAGTCCACCTCCATAGGGCTGAAAGCTTCAAGCCAATCCATGCCTAAATACCATGTCATATCCACTAAGTGGCAACACCTTCATATCTGTGATGAATGTGTACCCATGACATAGCCACTCACAAGCTGGAATTGCATAATGACATGCTAATACTCCACCATCAGCCACCTTTACCTGAAGAGACCTCTATAATTTCTGAATCCCTTGCATCAGTGCTCACATGTGGCTCCCAATGAAAGTGGACGAGAACCCAGAATCCACGAGTATCAGTATTTGTTGGCGATGCACTGAACCCCACAATCTGATGGTTCTATTCCCTTCAGATCCATTGACAGCTTGATTTGAGATAGCCAATAATTGTTCCTTCTCATCACCAGTACTAATGGAGGGAAATAACTTAATTCATGTGCTTCCCCGGCAAGCGTGGGTAGGTTGGTGGGAGCCACCGTGGTGATGATGGCAAGAGAGGGTGTGGCCACAGTGCTTCTCCTACCTTGCATAGGAACCCAAAGAGATGACATGAAGTCCACTGCAACCAACTTTAGTGTGTGAAACCTGCATGAGGCCTACAGCACATCAAGATGAAAAAGATTAGATCAAAAGGTGCTTTGCAGCAACAAAACAACACAAAATGCAATATCTAACAATGAAAAAGAATAATTTCGGCAGTATAACATGAAAATAGTACATAATAGATGATTGTGTCCTAAGATGTGCAGTGAAGAAGTCTGCTTACACATTTGCTACCTTACCGTTGATTCAATTAGTTAGAAAGCATAAACATTCAGAAAAAAAAACACGTATGGTGAAATTCAACATATCCAAACATGTGTTCATCTAATTAGGCAACCAGGCCAATGATGATCATGGACTGAATGCTGTGAAGAATCAAAGCATAAACTTACAACCCAACATCTTAGACCTGAACCTCACCTGCCTAACATAAGATATTTTACCTCCTGTGTTAAGTTTAATCAAGTTCAGAGCACATTTCCCTCTACAGTAGCTCACAAATTCATCATTTCAAATTTGAGTACAATAGCAGTATGAAAACTTGAAAAGGGTTTTAGCAGACCACCATCATCATCCATTGCAACAGCTAGCATATTCCATTCATTCCTATTGAGATTGGAAGGTTACAGAAATACCAAACATATAGCAAAAGAAAGATGCAGAAAGGAAACTTGGCTGCCTACTCCATTCGGTGGTTGCTGCAGTCTCACTGTCCTGGCTTAATTCCTTCTTCTCCTCCTTAAAAATTATGCACAAAGAAAATGTAAGTAGTTAGATACAGAAGCTGGTAAGGATGTGAGTTATCTCAATGATTAAATGTGCTATTTTTTGTCTCAATGATTAAATGTGCTATTATTTTGCTAGTGAACTTAGCTTCGCCATCAAAATTCAGAAGTTCTCCAGAAGTAGTACCTGTTAAACCTAGTATAGTAAGCTCCACGAAAGCACCTGAAATATGGTTACTCTAATGTTTATGCTGTTTGGTCAATGGCCTCGAGAGTTCACCCTTTGCTGAGAGTCCAGCCCTTCAAGTATTAGCTGTAAGCCAAAGAAATGAAGGGCCCCTAATTTGACGTGTTCCAAAGGATGCTTAATGCAAATCAAAGGCATTAGTAGAAGGTAAAAGCAAGCATACTATCATTGCTGCTCTTTGTCAGATGTGGCAAAAGAGGGCAGCGACTCCCACCCCGGTGAATGCGAGACAGTGTCATTGACTCGGTAAGGGCTAAGTGGACGCACGGCGAAGGACGACCTCTGCCTCCTGCAAGCCCAATATCACAGAAAAACATAAACAACAGAGGATGGACAGACGTAGAGTAATCCAGATGACAAAGTGTCAAAAGAAGCTGTGCAACACAGAAATTCCCAATGCATACACAATTTTTTGTCGCCCCCAGCAGCTACTTCAGTAGTCTACTTGAAGTAAGTGGGTTCCAGAAAGATTGGCAAAAAAGGGTAATGTCTGAAAATGCAGAAGGATATTGGGCCATTTTTTTAGGAAATGTAAGTGCTACCTTGACGATGATTTCACATGAGTGAACCTGAGGCCCGTTAGTTACTGAGCTCCTCAATGCATTTGCTAAGACAAGACAGTGAAATGAATGAAATACAGAACAACCCTGTGCGGCACTGCACAAGTCTCACAAGGCAATACAGAACCTTCCTCACATGTTTGTGCATGCAAACCCAGTTCTGGTTGCCCCGCATACTTGAATTAGCTGAATTGATGTGTCAATGTTCTGTTGCAGATGGCCTGATGTATTTCAAAGGTCTTATTGATATGGAGTGTTTCCAGTAGAAATTGGAAAAATTGGAGAAACTATGTAATCCTAATAGCTGTGTGCCAAGAACTCGTTTGGGGATTCCACCAATTTAGCATGCCCCGTGTGCCAAGAACTCGTTTGGGGATTCCACCAATTTAGCATGCCCCACAAAGACAATAAAGAACATGCTGACTGCAGGCAGCAAAGTAACATGCATCCTACAGCAATTCAATCCTAGCATTGGTCATTTGCAGAATTCCAAAACATCATGAACCCTATAATCAATGAAGGTATAATATCCTAATAAAGCCCATTGCATTTGCCAAACGAACTACAAATAAGGAACCGTGAGGCAACACCCATGTTTTGAGGAGGGCAAATCTGGATCACGAACAAAAGGGAGGGTGGGTAAACCTGGATCCTTTGCTGCTGCCTCAACAATGTCGCGGTGAGGAAGAAGTATAGGAGAAGCGCAGCGTCACTGTCGCGTTGATGACGAGAAGTGCCTCACGAGTGGCGGGGGAGCGTCCTTTGGTCGACGGCGGAGCGACGGAGGCGCGAGTCTTTGGTTGACGGCGCACGACGCACAGGTCGAGGACATCGCGACGGCTAGGTAGACGGCGGCGCGATGGCATCGCGGGGGCTCGTCCGTTGGGTGATGGCGCGCGGCGGCTACTAGGAAGGTAGAGATTACAACTCCGGCCAGTTCGTCTCCTCGCTGCCGGAACCACGGACAGCGCCGCCGCGATGAAAAGTGCCAAGCCAATAATCCCTTCCACTCACGCACAATTCCGAATTCTGAATAGAATAGAATTACGCCTCCAGTCCAGTGTATCTTGGGTTGGGCCTCCTCGGCGTTCCCTTGTTTTTCTAGAACGTGCTTAGCACGTGTTTCATTAAGAAGAAGTTTAGAAGCAATACACGCCCTACATCACATCACAGCGAGATGTCATTAGTGATAGGGTTGAACACAGACAAGAGGCACCGCAGAGCGGTGGAACACACACTGGTTCGATTAACTAAGAAACCAATTGTGCGACCAAAGTGTCGGGTCAGCACTACCCACTAGGCGTCCTCCATATCGGGCAGCACAATGCCCATGCGCGCTCCGGCCATCGGGAACAGCTCACGCATGGCGGCCTGCTTGGAGGCGGAAAGCGGCCCGGCAAACGTTTCATGGAACTTTGCCGCAATGGCCGGATCCGGCGTCAGCGACCCATTCGCCGGCTCGCGTCTCCACTTGTTGACAAGGACGCGCTTCGCCTGCTTCTCTGGGTTGGGGTCGCGGTGGATAGACTTGGCAGCTAACCTGTCACTGCGCCTTGGGACGAACACGAAGTTGTCAAGACGCGATACACGACGGCGCGGGGAGGATGCGATCAGCGGTTCCTCCGGTGGCAGCTTCAAGGATGCGATGAAGCTCTGCAAGGAGGCCGCAGGTACTGTAGGTGCTCCGATAGGTGTCGCAGCCGTTGCCGGCTGAGCGCTTGGGGTCGCGACTTGGGCCTCAGGTCTTGGGTCCCGGCAGTGCATGGTAGCAGCAAGCCTCACGCTCCGTCGTGGCGCTGTCGGGCTACGCCGGCGGGAGACGCGCCTGACCGGAGTGGAGTCGACGAGGGGGTCCTGTAGTGGTAGCCGGAAAGAGTCGATGAAGTCCGGTAGCATTATGTCATCTCCTCCCGGAGGCTGGCACGGCGACCCACCGTCCACGCCAACGGAGAAGGCAGCAGCAGGCGAGCGTCCAGCGCCGTCCGCCAATCCGTGCTGGGGCGGTTCAGCGGCAGGCCCCGAAGTCACCGCGCCCAGCACCGTGCAGGGCTCGGACCCCAGCGACACCAGCGGGTTGAAAGGTCCGCTGGCCTCCAATACCATAACGTCCACCCAGGCCGGCCCATCGTCAGGAGCGGGCTCCAGCTGCAGCCGCCGTGGGCTGAAGTGGTCGCGTCTTGGTCTGTTAAGTGCCAGGCCTCCCCTAGCCCCTGAGCTGGCATCGATGATAGCCCGCAGCGCCCGTGGCCCACTGCAGTCCGACGGGCGACATGGGCCGAGCTCGGGGGAGCGGAGATCCACCCAATTCCGTTTAGGCGTTGCCACCAGCAGTGCCGCCTCCAAATCCATCGGATCCATTCGCGACATGCAGGTCAGCGGGGAGTCGACCGTAGGCGTGGACTCAGACCCGCAGACCAGGACCCATCTGTCTGAAAAGTGCGACAGGTCCCTTTCGGCGTTGACAGGCGGTGTGACGTCCGGGATCTCGCCCCGCGCGTCCTCCCAACGCGCGACACGTGGAGGCTCCTCGGCACCGGCGCCCGCGGCACTGGTCCCCAACATCGGACAGGGGATGGAGCCCACAAGCAGCGACCTGAGCGACGAGGGTGCTCCGGCGTGCTCGCACGGTGCGACGTCCACCACCGGAGAAGAGCTGTTACCAGGGCGATGAACTCCCTCAGAGCTGCCACCGGCGCCGCCCCAGCCATCCACGGAGCGGCTGTCCTCACTATCGGTAGGAACACCCCTTGGCCGGCGGTCCATACCAGGATGGTAACGATTGATGTTGCTGTCGGGGGAGTCATTGTCGTCGAAGTCGTCCGGATCCGGACCGACGTAGTCCGGCGTCCACTCCTGGAACGCAATCACCCTGATGCGCACCGTGTAACGAAGGCCAGGGAGCATGTCCAACGCGCCCTCGATCGGGCTGGGGACGTGTGGCTCAGGGATGAAGATAGTCTCTTCCTCCTGAATGAGAGCGGGGTCGATGCACCACGCCGAGACGACGAACTCTCGGTCATCCTGCTCCGGCGCATCCGCCGGGCGAATCACCTCGACGTTGGCGCAGGAGGGGCCCAGGATGGCCTGCGCGGTGGAGGCGGAGCGCGCGTGGAGTGGAATCCGAGTCATACCAACCCGCACGGTGAACCTGAAGAAGCCCGCCGTAGCCAACGAGGTGCGCCGCCATGGGTGCCAAACCAGGGGAAGTAGCGCGCCCATCGGCGGCGCGGCAAGGACCCGGTCCCGATCCTGATGTCTCCGGAAGCGTACGACGAAATCCTCAAGGTCATGGCGGCTCACCACCGCGTCACCAGCAACCAGGTCGAAGCGCTCAAGGAGGTATTGGCTCACCATGGCGGGCGAGACGGCCGGCCGGGCGCCGCCGATAGTGGCGACAAGAGCGAGCCCAAGGTCGTCCTCGCAGGCCTGCAGCTCGGCAGTCCGTGGGATGACAACGAGACCCGCGCGACGATGGCGGGCAGGGCCGCCAAAAGGAGTTCCCACCGCGTCGGCGACCGTGGCCGCCGCGGCCCCACCGGGGGGAGAGTCCGGCCGGGGTGGGGGGGGAGTCGGCGGCCTGCAGCACCGCGGTACGGACGCAGAACGCCCGGTTGAGGCGGACCGCGCGGATACCGTGTCCACAGACCCAGCGCGGCGACGTCGGCGTCCATCGCGTCGTGCAGCGACCTTCCATCCCCGGCGAACCGACGTCGAGCGGCCCCGTTTGCCCGCGGCCGGCGCGCGAGGGCAGGTGAAGGACCGGTGACCCTCCTGGAGGCAGTTGTAGCAGCGCGCCGGACGGGTGCAATCCCTCCAGACATGGGTTCCCGCGAGGCAGTTGAAGCACAGGCCCTGCAGCTCAACGGGAACCGGACGAACTTCGCGCTTAGGCGACCGGTGGCGCCAGCGACGGCGACTACGGACTTCGAAGAAACCCTCCGCGTCCGGCTCCGCGAGGGCGCGAGCAGGGTGTGCAGGCGGGGAGTGGCGCCCGGGCGCAGCCTGGGGGGAGCGCGGCTGGGGTTGCGCGCGCCGAGCGGCGGCCATGAATCCATCTGCAGACCCGGGGCGGTGGCGGCGGCGGCGGCGTCGACGTCGCTTGCGACCGGAAGGTTCAGCAATCGCCTTCCCCTTACCCGAGGGCGGTGAAGGGGGCTCGGAATTAGAGTAGGACTCGGAGTCGGTGAAGGAAAGACGTTCACCGCGGAGCGAGGCGGAGGGGCTCCCCAGGAGGGCCGCACGGTCCGAGAGAAGGCCCTCCGGCGACCCCGCACCCATAGATCTGGGGGAGGGTAGCTCCTCCTCGGCCTCAACGGCCCAGGAGCGCCGGGCGGCCGGGCTATCGCCCATGGAGGTTTCGCATGCTATCGCCCATGGAGGAGCGCCGGGCTAGCGCCGGGCGGCTGGTGTTCAAATAAAGCTACTTTTTTCTAGCTCTTCTTCAGAAGCAAGGACGCTGACACCACGAGCATAGCATGGCTGGGAAGCTGTTTAGGAGAACGGAGGAGGTGGAGGCAAACAACACCGCCAGCCAATTGGTCCAGTGGAAGTGTGTAATGTAACAGCTCGAGCAAAATATTCCGACACACAGTATCGAACGCCTTAGAAATATTCAGTTTGAACAGGCACGCATGGGTATGGCTTCTATGGCCAGATTCTGACATAGAGGAAATTATGCTGAATGCAGCAGCGTTTACTGATGAATGCACACTTTGGGAGTTGGAGACTAGCTTGTCGATGTAGTGGGAAAGCCTGTGGACTAGAACCTTGGAGACCACTTTGGCGAAGGAGTGAATGAATCAGTGACAACTGAACCAACATCATCATCACATAGACACAAACCTGGACAGTACGTGAACTTGAGTTGTGAAACATGAAGGAGGGGAGATCTTGCAGGAGGGAGGCAATGCCAACTTATAACAAGATTCCATCGAGGAGCTACACAAGATTCAATGTATGGTTGAAGCTTGATATAAACTTCATCGCCAACAGCTAACACCCTTTCAGAGTGATGCCTGACTCTTTCAGAGCTGTCTACATTTCAGAAAGGGTGTTAGCTGAACCAGCTGTCTACATTTCAGTTAAGCAGATCAAACTAGTCAGTGGTAACCAGCAAGTAAATTTTCATTTAAACTGGAGCACCACACCCCAAGAGTATCACACAAGTTAGTCAAAACATCAGAATCAAACATCACTAGTGTTCTGTAACAACCCTAACAGATTCTAATAGAATTGGGTGGGAGTTTATTGAAGAATGGGAAGAAGAGATACAGTTCAGAGTGCAAAATGGAAATGAGAGTTTCAGCTCTGTTCATCCATGCCTGAACCCATTCCGGCAAGGCAAATTTTGGCCCGCCGGCCCATTACAGGAACGCAGCCCCATTTTTTTTTAACATCCTCTCATAGAAAAGAATATAGGCCTCACAGTTGAGAACTTGTTCAAGAGTGACTTGTCTGATCTGACAGTCGTCTGCACGAAACCATGAGGAAGAGCAGCTGCTACCCTCTTGCTGATTTCCAAGCCTTCTTGCTCTAACGTAGGCAATGTAGTGTCCTGACTTCAAGGTATCCTTGCCAATGTGCTCTACAACACCAGCTAGACGATAGAGGGTGCTACCTTTGTCGACAAAGCTGAATATTGGAGAAAATGAAACAGAATTAGGACACATGTATGGTCATAAATTAATGCAACCTTTTACAAATAATGCCATGCCTTTCTTGGTCATGTATCCTCATAACTGAACATTGTCAACAAGAATCCTCTATCAGATAAACACCCACGATCCCTTCTCAAGTGATCAATCATCTAACAATAAAGTTTTCAACAAATAAAGGCTCTAGAATTATTAAGAAGGCCTTACACATTTACCTTTCTTTTTTTCCAAAAAAATCCATTTATATATTTGAAAGACCAATACCAGAAGTCAGAACTGTAGCTAGATGCAAATAGATACTGAGCTTCCGGATATGATAATTCTATTTTACAGTGAAGTAAACAATACAGTGCATCAGTGAACTGGGTTTGTAGCAGACGATCTGTGTGTTCCATTCATATTCAAATGTGATCGTTCTGTCACAAACTCAATTACAACTGATTCACTGAAGCATTTTCCAACCAAACACAAGATTATTTGATGTAGATTGAAGAAGGTTCTGATCAACATCAGACTGTAGAAAAGAACTACAAAGATCCACAGCTCCTATGCGTATCCTGGGTTGAAGGACCCCCACCTGTGTGTACTCTTTTTTCAATGATCTAGCTCGTCTCCTATCTTCTGTAATTGTAATTCGGCCATGGGCCATGTACTGAAACCTTCAGTGCTTTGGCACGGTCCATCACCGGCTAGCCGGAATCAATGGAAAACCAATCAGGTGGGGTCCCTCAACCCCCTCGGTGATTGACTCAAAAAAAGGAAAAAAGGGCAGTTGCTTCCCAAACTGGAATCACAACTAATTTATAAACCTAGTTGGATTATTTGCATTGACATCTCATTTCCTTTCTCCCTAATGAAAAATAATACAGATTTTGTAAGTTTCTAGAGCTGCACCGGCTCCAACAATTACACCTTTTTAGACATGTTGTTGATGGCACTTGTATAATTCTTTCACATAGTTCCAAATTCCAAATAGTACGTCCTGGGACTGGGACCAGTGTCCCATTCCCATCGTTTATGAAATGGCAATGCATTTTGAATGTGACAAGACGCCAGTAACTTTCATATGCAATGTTATTTTATAGCTTTTTTTCCTTCTCAAACCCTTCATTACTGCTGCAGTTTTTTCTACATATAAAACTTGTCCCTTTTCTCCATGCTCAGATGACAAGATATTCATTTTACTATTATCCTGTTACAGTTCTTTAGTGAATATAATAAACTACTTGAAAGGTTTTACCTTCTTTTAGCACCCATTATGCAGTGCTAATATACACATGTTTCCAAAGGAATTAAACAATTGGTTTCGCTGTTCATAATTTCTTTAATCTGAATCAGGTTAATCTGCAGAGATTAATATGAGTAGAATCGTCCTAAATTACCTCTATGCAAATGAGGGAAATTATTCGATTTTCCAGGAAATTAACATACTCTATATTTATATGGCATAAATTTTCACGCACTATAATAGTATATGGCATACTTATTTCAAAACTGTACTAGTTCATTTGAAAAAAAAGAGAGACAAATCTAATGAGTATATGGCCACAAAGGCCCACATGATCACAAATGAGAACACTGACGTATGGGTAAGAAAAAAATCATTGACAGACAATGCCATGTGTTCTTAAGTCTAGGGAAGGTCGTGTATTGTTAAAGCTAGTAGGAATGAACTAAACAAAAAAGCTTACGCAATTAAACTTGTTAGAAGTTAGAAGTGCACAGACGTATAAGGTATTACTGTGAGGAACTAACGGTACCTGGGGTCCATGAACTGCACTACATCAAGCTTCTCCATAAATCTCACATGGCCACTTATTTTGCTCCCAACAGCGTCATGGCGGGCTCTCTTAAGGTGAAGAGTTAATACAGGTGGAAGCATCGTAAAACGCTGAAACATAATATTATCTCCAACATCATCTTTCTGCTCATTTTTGCTGTCTTTCAATAGGTATGGAGTACAAGCCTGCTCTGATTGCTTCAGCGCCTCCAGATGCATCATAAGTTGTTTGCTGGCATCTGCACTTTGGTTGGTTCCCAACAGGTCAGTCTGTTTTTCAGCTGGAACAATACCTCCATGACATTCAGATTCTTTACTGTGACATGCTGTCCTGTCTGATTGTTCAATCTGGTCCCCAACAACAGTTGTGTCTTCATTGCCGCTTCCCACTGTCTGCTCACCATTTTTACTTTGACTGGCACTTGACTCCTCATGATCCTTGGCACAATTTGGACAGCGCCAAGCTGCCTGATGATCTTCAGAAAAAAGCAATAAGAAGTCTTCAATCGATACTGAATCTGCTGTCGGTGAATCAACAGACTTGCCCTCCTGAATCTTCAAAGGACTCTGTACAACATCCTTCCTTTGACTGATACATTGCGCTTCAGTAGAATCTGCAGAATCAAGCATATATAACATTTAATTTTATCTGCAGTATCAACATCATGCAACCAGCAACTGGCATCCTCATCCTCTACATATTTTTTAGGATCTTTATCCTCCAAATTCGAAGTAGCTTTCTTTCCGAGAATCCCCGCACATGATTAAGTGGAGCAACAATTTATTATACGACGACAAGGACTCAAGTCTCAAGCTATTTATTCCAGTGGTAGTTTTACCTAAACTACAAACATCATTGTCGTGTTGCCACTTCTGAAAGATCCTGCTCACTTTTGTATACACATCCCAAAGGTTTTCCTGATTTTTTTTTCTGTCCATGTGTGCAAAGGGTCCTCAAACCATTTTCTCCACTTAGCAAGTGTACGATACATATTCCAAAAAATGGAACGCTTTTATTATGTTGAGCAAGATAACCAATAAGAATTCCAGTTTCAAAGTGTTCCGTAGTTCCAGCATTTTCAATCCTCAACAGTGGAATGACCTAGGAGTCTAGGACTCTAGAATACCTCCGACATCTGCAGTCAAGGCATTTTAATAAGTGAAGGAGCAATCATAAACTCACCAACTTCCAAAGGTTTATGTGTTTCCTCCACAATCACATCTGAACCAATAACATCAGAATAACCACTTGCAGAAACTGTTCGCATCTTTTCCAAGTTTCTCTGCACATCTGCTGGAAATGATTGAACAACAATCTCCCTGTTTCGAGATCTGGGACTCTCGTTTGTTTGTGGTAATGCAGCACTTTTGGTTGGATGCCCCTTTGATGGGTAACCCATTGACAGGTCCAAGAAAGGATAGGAAACCGGAAGCGACAAATGACCACATTTTTTGCAGGATAGTGTCTGAGCCATCTCAAACCTAAAAATGGAATCCATCACTGTAGGGGCATCACTTAGCCAGTTATCATTCTCCTCACCTTGATTCCAAAGCTCGCGCAAGGCTGTAAGCAAATCGTGGCTGTCTTCCATAGCTCCAACTCCGAATCGCGGCGCACAGTGCTTGCGTACACATTTCAAAACTTTATTTGGGTTCAGCACACCTCCTGCAGCACTTGCCTCCACAAAAAGCTCCTTGAGTACCTTGGCAAGGGGACCTTTTGGACAATCCAGTGCTAACATCCTTTGTTGCAGCTTACCAAGCACAAATAGGCACTGCAATACTGCACTCATGTAGCATGTGTTTCCGCGATTTGGTATCCCTCTGATAGCATAGCCTTGCGCATCAGATGATCTGGACTCATAGCTAGGCCATTTGTCTGCAAGATCCACGCCAAACCCAGATGGACGGCTTTCGGCCTGAACTTTGCCCATCATTTCCACCTTCTTTGGATTGACCTCCGCCTCCGTTTGACCTAAGAATTCAAGAAAGCCAAATAAGTAGGGGATTTCTTGTGGGGGGTGGGGGTAATAATAACCAAGAAGACAAAACATCAAAAACTTCAGCAAGTATTAACATTCCAGAACCACTACCAAGAACAGTGCAAACCAGTGATTGGGCCAAGGAAAATCAGGGGCAAACAACCATAGAAGGAAAAAAAATCAGAAAGCATGAAACCCTGACGCGAAGTCAAGAACGGCGCCAGGGATTCAAGAAGCAAAGCCATGGGACCACAAAGAGCAATGTCGGGGGAAAGCTTACCAACAGATGGCGGGAGAGCCAGTAACGTTTGACTGGCAATATCACGGATCCTTTGAAGACCAACCTCGTTGTCACCTTCCCCAAATTTGACCGGCATTGGTACCTCAGCGTTACACTTGAAGCAGTATCCTCTTTCTGGATCACAGTACAGAGCAGCAAACCAGTGCTTCTTCTTCAGGGCGTGTGCTCGAGAGTGTCCAAACGGGTAAGCAATTGACCCAACCCCGCAGCAGAGATGGTCGTAGCAAGTCACGCAGATCAAGAGATCGCTCTTCCCGGGCCTGGTTTTGACGATCCCAGCCTTGTCTTCGTCCCGACAATCACAACAAGTCCATGCGTCCTTGGAATCGAGCGGTTCAACCAATTCCTCGATAGCACTGTAAGTGATGACGTGATTGCACTTGCACCGCTTCTCATCGCTGGCCCGCCCCGCCCCTTCCACGATCAGCTCCGACGACTCAGGAACCGTAGGCAGAGGCAGAGCCGCCATGGGCCGTTTGTCCTGCCGCCGCGGAGATTTATTCTGGGGGCTTCGAGATCTCTTCGGCGGGCTTCTCTCCGCCTCCTCCTTCGGCGGCGCCTCCCCCGTCGGGTTCGGCTCCGACGCCCCAGGACCCGTAGCCAGAGCCGCGTCACCCAGCCGCGGAGCTTTCTTCCGCGGGCTCTCCTCCGCCTCCTCCCCCTTCGGCGGCGTCTTCCCCGTCGGGCTTGGTGCCGACGCCACAGGAACAGTAGTCGGAGCCGCGTCGTCCACCCGTGGAGCTTTCTTCTTGGGGCTTCCCTCCGCCTCCTTCTCCTTCGGAGGCGTCTTCCCCATCGCGCTTGCCTGGAACACACAAGAGCCACAACAAATTAGAATCGCGTGAATCCGTTAAACCCCAAACCAAAAAACTGCGGATGACCCGAGAATCGAAAGCCAAATTGAGGAGCGGGCAAGTACGAGAATCGAGAAGACGACGGGAAATCGAGCACTTCGTTGAGGATCAATAACCGCTACCCAGAACCGTACGGGCCAGGGATAAACCAACCAAGCATTAGAGCGAACGGGTGGAGAACCAGAGAAGAAGAATTCGACCCAGAACAACCGAAGCCGCATTCGTTCGTTCAATCGAACCGAGAGATTTCAGACCCGGAGAACCAGAGGGGGGAAACGATGAAATCGATCGAGAAGACGCGCGAAACGGAAACCATTCTGGCGGGGGATAAAAAACGGCGAGCACGGATTCGGGGATCCGAACCAGCAAAACACCAATCGACCGAGCGACGAAGAACGGAACCAGGGAAGGAAGGAAGGCCGTGGGGCGCGGAAGCTTACCGGAAGACGACGGCAAGGGAGCTCGGGGTCGAACGGCCTGCGGCGAGTCCGAGAGGGAGAGGGGGTTTGGTTGGAGAGAATGATTTCGCGCTGGTCTGGTTTTCGCTGGGGCGGTGGGGGTTTTGTGGGGGAGAGACGGTGGGCCGCGGAGCTGGGCGGGTTAGTTGAGAAGGCCGTGGGCCGTGCGCACAAGGCGGGGGATGGACCCGTGAGCCGCCTTGCCGAGATGGGCCGAGCCGCGGTTGTATCACACGACGTACACAAATGCACGGAATATTCATGTTGGAAATTAGGTAGACACTAGCAAAACATGCCCGTGCGTTGCACCGGATCGGATAACTTGCTGAGTGGTTACATGGATAGCGATTTGGAGATTTATATAAGTATAATGGACGCGTTATCTGCTCTAATACATCTTGAAATCGATGTAATGTGTAAATTATAGGGACCGGTCAGCCTTTTATAAACTGTATATATGGATTGAATATTATATAGTTCATTTTAAACTTATATGATGTAGTAGAAGAAGGTTCCTTATTTTACTGTTGTTGACAAAAGAATTTATTGGCCGTGGTTAGTATACTATAAATAAACCAGGTAAAATATTTTTCTCGACCATCAGATCGAGACAACCTCTTGGGTGACCGTGAGGGGCTCGATTAGCGATGCGGGTCGGCGCACGTCTAGCTTCTCGGACCACGGGATCAGCGAATGGAGCACGGTTTTGTCATGGTCGCATGTTGACAGCCCCGCGCTGGCATCTTGTGCCAACTGTGTCTTCAGCGTCCGGACAGGCAGCAACAACGCTACCTGTGCATCCACGATCTGTCCAAGTCGCTTGTAGTGGACACAATGATGACAAGATCCCCAGGCCAGTGAAGGGCGCTCCACGACCACGACCCTTGCTGTTGACCATGAACGTATAGGACAAGTAGGCAAAAGAAAAAAAGTGACACTTCTCTTCCGTTGCAAAGCGTATAATTATTTAGTTCTAAGTATATCTTAAGCATAATCTAACAACATTCACTTAACATTTATGAATATATCATATTTTTATCGAACTAACAAAACTGGTCTGGTATTTTTATGATTTTTATATGATATTTGGTGAATTTTGCAAGATCTCTGTTTTTATAAATATCGAATTTAAACATTTTGCATCAGGAACCCTAATATATTTAAAACTAATGGAGGTCCTTGCTCTTTTTTTTCTCGCTTACATCTTCACATCTGGAACCCTGTATTACTTTTTATTCTCTCCTCCACACTTCTAACGTGAATCAGCCCAGCCCACCGTGACCTGCGTACACGAGCGGATGAAAAGCGTGGGCGGACAGAAATTGCCGACGGTAAGAAATATGGACTAAGTGTGTTTCATATTTATTTACGTTTACCTGTTTTGCAAATTTTATTTAAAAGGCTATATTTTCTATAACCACAATATCTATAATATAAGTTAATATATTCATAATAATGTCGCATTATCCAATCAAGTCTATATTAAACTAAAATATAATTTGGCAGTTTTTTCCTTTCCATTGTAAAGCACAGAAATGTAGAATTAATCCCTATCCCATTCATCCTGTGGGACTCGATCATAATATAGTTTCTCATGATTCATGTAGCATCAATGTAATCACCTAGAAAAAAAACAACGTAACATATTCGTAGAATATGTTAACACCATTACAATGTTCACAATAGTTTCTTAGCAGCTTCGATGAATATAAATTTTAAACGATGATTTATGGTACATTAGAGACAAAGTATATGATTATATTTTAGGATATCATTGTCAAATATTATCCGGTCCCAAATTATCAGAAGCAATTTTTCAAAAACAGAAAGAATCATGAAAAGCTAATCTTAATTGATTGTGGACGAAATGTGGCAAAAAAAAATCGGACCGTACACCTTTGCATGCTTCAAAAAGAAATTGTCTTCCTTTTGTATTTTATTTCTTTTTTGCCTTCTGTTTTTTCTCCTCTCAGATTTTCTCTTTCCTTTAGTTTACAGAGTATATGAGAACCGCACTCCGCTTATCCTTATCCGAAGTTGAGGACCGCAGCGCATCCATCCTCTCTTCCTTCCCCATCTCCATCGCCGCCGCTAGGAAGTCCAATGCGGCTGATCTCTGCTGGCGCCCCTTCTCCTCCTCCACAGTCACGCCGAGACCGGCCCCTTCTCCTACTCCTCCTCCTCCACGGCCACACCGAGACCGCATAGCTCCACAGCAGTCAGGCGAGGGCGAGCGTTTCTCAGCAACCGGGAGTGGGTGCACAGGGCACAGCACCTCCAGCTACCCCTCGCGAGGGCACGGCCCCGGCAGCGGCTTGCGAGGCCTTGTCTCCAGTTGCGGCATAGGCAAGGGTGCATCCCCGGCGCGTCGGAGCCATGGCCCGGTGGCAGTTGGCGAGGGCATGTTCCTGGTGGTTCGCGAGGGACTCGGAATCCTGCTGGCGGCGTCCTAACTCGCGCAGGCTGCGCTCAGGCTGCGGCGGCGGCTGAGATCACTCGGGTCTTGTTCGTGCGGATGTCGCTGTGGACCAGGCGGTACCTATTTGGTCTTGATCTGGAGTATATATGATGGTCTTGATTTGGTATTGTGATTTCCTCGATTCGGTTCTCTCTTCTATTCTAGTCTTTCTTGCCTTCCAAATTATTGTTGGCTTACTCGTGTTCCTATGTGATTACGTATGGTGAGTTCCTGATGATTTCGATTATGGTTTTCTACTCTTTCTCTACCAAGTACACGGGAGGAGAGGCAGGCCGAAACATGGCAGACAGAAATCACGGCGGAAACTAAAAAGTGTGCAGAAATTTTCACAATTTATTATTAGGTATAGATATAACCTACACATGTTGATGCCATGATTCTATGATAAATATTGGGAGTGTTTCTAGGAGAGATAGGGATGTTGGTAGCTTGTATCCATATAGTATAAAGAAAGGACATTTTTTAATTTTGTGCATAAAAAATGGGTTGCAAATTTGCCATCTTGAGTAAGTCATGGGCGGCCCACACTCACATCCTACAATGAGTACTAGTAGAATTCTCGATAATCCAAAATTAACTTGAGGAAGTGCTGAGAAACAAACAAGACACCAAACTCAAATAGGGAAAGCCAAGTGGGGAGTGGAAAAGCAGAAAGCAGAGCTCCAATGAAAATAAGGTCTTCATGTGGTTAGCAATACAGGGACGGATCTAGGGGGAAGGGGGGTGGCTCAAGCTCCTCTACTGTCGCTAATCCCATGGAACCCCCTAGAGCCCCTCAAAGAATTTTTGTCATGGTTGCTTTGAGTAGGGGGCTGGAGGTTGAAAATGAACTTTCATCCTAGATCCGTCAGATCTGTCACTATAGTAAAAGGTAGGGGTTATAAACAGAGGTGAATTTGAAGAAAAAGGACTGGAAAGGTAGTAATTAATAGCCTTTGTGGTGAAAATGAAACCTCAGATCATATCTTATTTAGGTGTCTCATGGCAAATACCAAGGTCATGCTTTAAGGAATCATTAGGGTGGGATGAGGTACCTTTACCGTTTATAGGACGTGTTTGATTATTGGATTCAACTTTAGAGTATCAATTATCATGTCAAATGCTTCATTTTATCTAGTGTTTGGAGTTTATGGACTACTTAGAAAAAATGGGGATAGAAAAAGAGGTTTCTGGGACCCTCTAATGAAAATTTCCACAAAATGTTCTCTCTTCTATAGAAATGCAAGATTCTGTTTAAGGAGGGAGATGTCAAGTTCCTAGATGACAAGATCAGAGTTGGCTAGAGGACTTAGGCAAATTAAAGACATGGATGTAGAAGGGCTCCTATGACAAGCGTTTAGTTGCTTATAGTTTTATCCGTATTAGTCTTTTTGTCGCTGGAAACTTTGGTAAGTTGGGCTGTTATTTTGTTGGTTTAGCATTGTAAACCGGTAAGCCTAGTAGAACTTTGGTGTTGGTGTTCTTTATCAAACATTTATATACTTTCTATAAAAGCAGGGTATTACCTTCGTAAAAAAGGCCAAATGGGCCAATGCTATCAGTCCTCTTTACTATATCAGTTTGACTTTTACAACTTAGTCTCTACCTCTCTTATATTTATAACTCATATATCAGCATATATATGAAAAGACTAATAGCAGCCTCCCTAATAGTGAATGTTCTAAGGGGCCGTTTAACGGCGCTCCTTGAGCAAAATCTATATGAGAATTACTTCTCCCCAACCAAATGTAAAAGTCCACATAGATTCTGGTAGGGAGCAGACAAGAATCATTTCTACATTTACATCAGGAGCTAAAAAACTCGTTCCTCACTGCTCCCTATTCGATCCCCACTATAATCACTCTAGAATCATTGTCATTTGCTGCCCACACTGCTCTTTGACCAAAATCAACTAGAATCAATACATAACAGAATCTAGGAGCCGAAGCTAAGAATTAGGGAGCGAAGCTCTATCAAATAGGCCCTGGTAATCATCATATATAGGTGAGGGTTTAGAGCCAACACGGATAAGATGTTGTCCGACAATGCTCTCCCATCCTCCAATGGGCATTAGTACTATTTTCCCTTCTTGTGAATGGGCATTAGAATTCTTGTTGGAATGTCAAATATTTGTTTTTGCAATAGTCCAAGTGCGAGCTAACAAGGTGCTGAGATACGAACAAGAAGCATCCTCTGAACAACCTCAAACTAGTATCGCCGAACCACATCAGAATTGTTTTCATGTGAAATGCATGTGCATCCCTATATATAAAAGGCTATTCTTTTCCTGTGGCCGTGTGAGGAAGTAATTGTCAGCCCCTACCTTCTTTCCATCCGGCTCCCTCCATCATTCCTTGGATTGGAGCCTTGTCATTTCTATCTATGCAAAGGCATCTTACAAATTTCACCATCTTGAAAAAAGTGTCATTGAAGGACGAGCAAACTAACACGGTCATTGCATTTATCCAATCAATTGATGTCTCGTTTCGGATATGTGTGCTTCTCTCTCTAGACTCGTGTGGGGAATTGAGTCGTTTCATGTGAAATTCCTGCAAAATTTAGACTAGACCATCCTTAAAGGTAATAAATATCACATTATTTCTGGTTTCCCATGCTCTTGGATCCACACATGCAATTTTATTTATAGCCCATCATCCTTTTTGTTTCCAATTAATAGGATGTTTGGTTTGAGGAATTAGTTAGTCGATTGTCCTTTCAGTCCTCACTTTTTTTGTTTGGTTTGTAAAATGAAATTGGGTTGATTATCATCTCCTCATTCTTTACAAGCTAACAATTGGTACGAGTATTAGAAAATGGAATGATTTCTCAAACCAAACTACTCATTCTATCGTAAATTTGTTAATTCGTAACTATTTCGTACATCCATGGGGATTCAAATGTGCATACCCACACAGTCTTTGTGATGAACACATGTTTAAACATATCCCACTCTTATAATATAAGCATTTAGCACAAATGATGCGTATATATCTGTTCGTTTCTACAATTCTACACTGGGCAATTGTATAATTGACGTTATCGAGGTTAGAGGTGACGAGGAGAGGAAGCTAGAGCAAGAAGAGCCAGAAGCAAGCAAGCAAATGGATGTTGGTGTAAACCTGACACTGACATTGAAGACAACACTCATTCAGAGTCAAAGACATGGAGAAGCAAGGCAGGAAGGATTTAGTTTGAACCGGGGACGCCAGAGCTGGTAGTTGGTCATGGTGACCGCGCCCACGTCTTGACGGTTTCTGCAATGTGTGTTTTTCAGCGTCATGTATCCTAGTTTAGCAGTTGCATTATCTTGTGTGAGTGTGTAAGGCTACGAGTATAAGTAGCTGTGAGTTCATGGAGTTGAGTTGATGCATTGCAAGCCAGTTAGGCTCATTGTAATTTGAACTACTCGAAGTGAAAAAGGGCACTGTCATCCTAGGGGTCACCCGGACAGTTGCCATCGTGTGTCCACCCTGCGTTCTTATTCTTGCATTCATGCTTGATCCAATCCACATACAACGTTTGATTGTTCGATCCTAGACTAACATCTAGTATCAGAGCCGTACAATCATTCGTGGAGACACTCAGAGATCGAGACCATATCGGTTGTTCCCAGCGGCGGCAGCAGCGGGAGCGGAGATGGTGCGCGTGGCGGTGGTGAGGTGCGCCAAGTGGATCCGTCTCTGATGAACATGAACTTCACCAGTTGGTGCATTCGTGTTCAGGCGATCATGGAGGATCAGGAGGAGTGGGAGGTTGTGGAGCCAGATCCGGAGGCGGCGGCGCCGACTGCGACGGAGTCAGTGAAGATCGCCGCCAAGGACAAGAAGATCAAGGCGCATCTCCTTCAGTGCATCCCCGATGACATCTTGATGCAGGTTGCCAAGAAGAAAATGGGAAAGGAGGTGTGGGAGTCTTTGAAGGCCAGATTTGTCAGGGCAGATAATGTGAAAGGGTGCGCGGATGCAGACGCTGAAGAGCGAGTTCGATGCGGTTCAGATGAAGGAGCATGAACCGCTTGATCAAGTTGTTGGAAAACTGACAACTCTGTTAGTCAAGTACAACAACTTGAGGGGAGTCTCGATGATGCGGCATTGGTGCAGAAACTGTTTGATATCATGCCGGATCGCTACCTCACCGTGGTGGCTGGTATCGAGCAGGTCTATGGCCTGAAGATGCTGGCGTTCGACGAGGCAGTGGGGCGTCTGAAGGCATTCGAGGAGTGCACGCGGTGGGGCAGCAGTGGCACGCGATCTGAGAGCGGGCAGGTACTGCTCACTCAGGCGGAATGGGAGGCCAGGCAGAGAGGAGCTGGTGGCGAATCCTCTAGGAAGACGAAGAGAGAAGGCGTGGGCGAGGCCGTGGTAGAGACCGTGGCGGTGGTGATGCCAGACATGATGGCACGGTGAAGCATGACAAGAGTCACATCAAATGCTTCAAGTGCCACAAATACGGGCACTATGCAAACTGGTGTCCCGGTGAGAAGAAGGATGAAGCACACAAGGGGGAAGAGAGAGGAGCCGACAGTGCTGTTAGTAGAGGCAGTGTTGCCAGATCAGCTATAGTGCTATCAAAATGCCCAATTCAGAGGGTGTTTCTGAATGAGAAAAATGTTGTGCCTGAACTTCATCTGTCTGAAGGAGGGGATCCAATAGGCAAATGATGGTATCTTGACAATGGTGCAAGCAATCACATGACAGGAGACTTGCAGAAGTTTAGAGATCTAGATCGTGCTATTCATGGCAAGGTGAGATTTGGGGATGATTCTACTGTTGAAATTATGGGAAAAGGTACAATTGTGTTTCAGGGTAAATTGGGTGATCAGTGGGTGGTATCTGATGTGTATTACATTCCTAGACTTAGAAGCAATCTTGTTAGTCTTGGTTAGTTGACAGAGATGGGGCATAGAGTTTTGCTTGATGATGATATGCTAGAAGTAGTAGACAAACAGACAGCTAGAATGATCATGAGGGTACCTAGAACTCTGAACAGAATGTACAAAATAGAGTTGAGTACAGTAGAACCAAAATGTTTGATGGCCAATATTGATGACCAAGCATGGTTGTGGCATGGTAGGCTTGGGCATGTGAACTTCAGATCATTGAAACAGTTAGTGAGCAAGGAGATGGCCACTGGAGTGCCAAACATCAGGCATCCAGAATAGGTTTGCAGTGATTGTCTGATGGCAAAACAGACAAGAACTGTATTTCCTAAAGCAGCTAAGTGGCAATCAGAAGAGAAGCTCAGCTTGGTGTATGTTGATTTGTGTGGGCCTATAACCCCAGCAATAGTACGTGGAAATAGGTATTTCATGCTGTTGGTTGATGACTACTCCAGGTGGATGCAGGTGTATTTACTAAAAAGCAAAGATCAGGCATGTGATGTGTTTATCAGGTTCAAGGCAGAAGTGAAAAACTTCACTGTGTGCAGGATCAAGACACTCAAGTCTGACACAGGAGGGGAATTCCTAGCTGGTGTGTTTGCAGGTGTATATGAACAAGCTAGGATCAAGAGACAGCTCAGAGCTCCTTACACACCACAGCAAAATGGTGTGGTGGAGAGAAGAAATAGGACAGTGATGGATATGTCCAGAGCACTGTTGAAGAGCATGATGGTGCCAGGTGAATTTTGGGGTGAAGCTATCAGGCATTCTGTATACCTCCTAAATAGATTGCCTGCCAAGATGATGGGTGACACAACCCCATATGAGGCTTGGAATGGAAGGAAGCCAAGTCTTGGGCATCTAAAGATGTTTGGTTGCATTGCTCATGCAAGAGCATTTGCACCACATCTGAAGAAGCTTAATGACAGGAGTAAAGCATTGGTTTACTTTGGAACTGAAGAAGGCAGTAAAGCACATAGATTATTTGATCGTGAAACAAAAAGGATTGTTGTCAGTCGAGATGTGTTTGAAGAGAAGAAAACGTGGAGTTGGGACTCAGTTTATGAGGGAGACATCATAGTTGACTTTTATGTTGAAAATGAAGCTGGGACATGCTATGTTGGTGATGGAGACAATGGTGACTTTTAGCAGGAACAGGGAGTGCCAACTGAAGCAGGCCCAGCAGATGAACTGAACAATTCTGATGGTGTGCCGGATATGCTATAGTCAACTACAGCAAATACAATACGGTCAAGCAGTGATGCAAAGAGCTCAGCTACAGGTTTTTCAACACCACAACATACAGTCCCTGTTTTTGGCAATTCCACACCTTCTTCAGCAGAGAGTAGTGAACCAATGAGATTCAGAGATCAGGATGAGATCTATGATGACACTAGTGAAGTGGAGTTGGTGGATTCTGATGTTGAAGCATTGCTAACAGAGACAGAAGAACCAACCTGCTACAAAGAAGATGTTGATCATCAAGAATGGATTAAGGCAATAGACAAAGAGATGCAGTCCATTATCAAGAATGAAACTTGGGAGCTGGTTAAGCTACCCACAGGGAAAAGACCCATTGGTCTGAAATGGGTTTATAAACTGAAAAGAAATTTAGAAGGGGAGGTGGTGAAGCATAAAGCAAGACTTGTTGCAAAAGGATATGTCTAGAAGCATGGCATAGATTTTTGAGGTGTTTACTCCTATTGCCAGATTGGACACTGTCGGGCTGTTATTGGCATTTGCAGCAAACAATGGCTGGAAAGATCATCATCTTGATGTCAAGTCAGCTTTCCTACATGGTGAACTTGAGGAGGAGGTCTATGTAGCACAACCAGAGGGTTATGCATTGAAGGGTAAAGAGCAACATGTGTTGAAGTTGAGTAAAGCTCTTTATGGACTTAGATAGACCCCTAGGGCTTGGAATGTCGAGCTTGATAAAAGCCTGAAAAAAGCTAGATTTCAAAAGGTGCTTGAGTGAACAAGCTGTCTATACTAGAGGATAAGGTGAAAATTCAGTCATTGTAGGAGTGTATGTGGATGACTTGATTGTGACAGGAGGAAATCCTAGTGAAGTCAAGTTGTTCAAGAATCAAATGATGCAAGAGTTTGAGATGACTGATTTAGGACTGCTGAATTACTATCCTGGTATAGAAGTTGATCAGAAGGAGGACTTTATCACTGTCAAGTAAAGTGGCTATGCCAAAAAGGTTCTGATGCAGTTTGGGATTAGTGAGTGCAACTTTGCCAAATTCCCTTTAGAAACTAGCTGTAAACTGAAAGCTGATAAAGGAGGACAGAGAGTGGATGCAATAGAGTATAGAAGAATGATAGGATGTTTGAGGTATCTGTTGCACACCAGGCCAGACCTGTCATATTCAGTTGGATTGGCTAGCAGATTCATGGAGAAACCAACAGTGATGCATGCTAAAGCTGTGAAGCAGATTTTGAGATACTTGAAGGGTACCATTGATCTTGGGCTGGTTTATGTCCAAGGTGGAGAAGCAGATAGGCTGGTGGGGTATTCTGATAGTGATCATGGAGCAGACACAGTGGAGAGGAGGAGCACAGGTGGCATGGTTTTTTATCTAAATGAGAACCTGATCACTTAGTGCTCCCAGAAGCAGAAGACAATATCATTGTCCTCCTGTGAGTCAGAGTTCATGGCAGCCACAACAGCAGCTAAACAAGCTCTGTGGTTGAGGAACTTGATCAGTGAGATCACCAAGGAGAAGCCAAAGATAGTCACTCTCTATGTTGATAACAACTCTACAATTGCACTCATGAAAAATCTGGTGTTTCATGGAAGAAGCAAGCATATAGACTTGAAGTACCATTTCATCAGGGAGTGCATTGAGAGGGGCCAGATCATGGTGAAGAGAGTGTGCACAGAGGAGCAAAAGGCTGATGTACTAACCAAGGCAATGCCGGCAGTGAAGTTGTCAATCATGAGGTATTTGATTGGGGTCAGGGATCTCAACGTGTGTCAGGCTTAGGGGGGAGCATGTTGGTGTAACCCTAACACTGACACTGAAGACAACACTCATTCAGAGTCAAAGACATGGAGAAGCAAGGCGGGAAGGATTCAGTTTGAACCGGGGACGCCAGAGCTGGTAGTTGGTCATGGTGACCGCACCCACGTCTTGACGGTTTCTGCAATGTGTGTTTTTCAGCGTCATGTATCCTAGTTTAGCAGTTGCATTAGCTTGTGTGAGTGTGTAAGGCTACGAGTATAAGTAGTTGGGAGTTCGTGGAGTTGAGTTGATGCATTGTAAGCCGGTTAGGCTCATTGTAATTTGAACTACTCGAAGTGAAAAAGGGCACTGTCATCCCGGGGGTCACCCGGACAGTTACCATCGTGATCGTGTGTCCACCCTGCGTTCTTGTTCTTGCATTCATGCTTGCTCCAATCCACATACAGTGTTTGATTGTTTGATCCTAGACTAACAATGGAGGAGAAGAAGAACTGAAGGACCTGCTCCAGAAGCTGACGATCGTGTCGATCCTGTTTGTGTTCGTGGTGATCCCGTCGGTGGTGATCATCGTGGGCATGATATCCCCGCACACGGCGGAGCCCTGGAATGGGTCATCACCGGCGCCGCCGGGGCAGAACCACTCGGTGTCGATGCTAAGCACGATGACGGGAGGCCAGATGATCCTGAGCTGCTGCGTCGCCTTCTCCGGCAACTAGGAGTACTTCCACTACTTCATCCTGGACCCGTACAAGCCGTAGCGGGCCTTCTTCCAGCCGCATGCCGACCCCTATGTCCTCTTCTACAAGTGGGGCTACATGGGCAACTTCCTCTAGGACATGGTCATCTTCAACAGCTCCGCCGCCTGGGCGCCGCACTGCCGCATCGACAACGGCGGCTGCCGCTACTTCTTCCAGGACGGCCACATGTTGCTCGTCATCGGGAAGCATGGCGGTGACAGCGAGGCCCACAGGGTTTAAGTGGTGGAGGAGATGACTGAAGAACAGGTGCCTGCACCTGGTCCTAGTCTTGGTCCTGGCCCGAGTCAGGGTCCGGCTCCGGCACCATCTTTGGCTCCGTCTCCGGCCGCGCATTCGAAGTGGGAGAAGACGCTGATCGGGGACATGCTGCTCAGGGAGTGCAAGCACGTGCTCGACTTGTTCCCCACCATGTGCTGGAAAAAGTCGCACAACCACCAGTACGTCAGAAAGATCATCGGCCGGTGGCGGTGGTGGTTCAACTACTAGCTAGCTAGCTGGCAGATCGCCATCGTCGGCGGCGACGACGGCGCGTGTGGTGTATGACTGAACCCTTCTATTGGCGATGGTGCATGCGCATGCAAGAAATGAAATAAATGATATAAAACATGATGTGTATACACAGGTTACGATTTGAATTCCTGACAAATTAAAGGCAATCAGGAATTCAGGACACTTCTTCCGTTTGTTTTTTGAATTCATGACTTGTATAGCATAGTATAGTATACATTGGCACTGATCGTATCGTATCCCTACTACACATATCCATGTATGCTTTACTAGTACAACAAAAAAAATCCCATGCCGTAGGACAAGCAAGGGTCACTGGATCAGATGAAGATGCTGGCCAATTAAGGTTGGTTGACAAGGGCCAGGGAGATTGGGGACTGGCTGAACCTGAACAAGAAACAAATAGAGAGCTCACAGGAGGGATTACACTACAAGGATGAGAGGCAGGGTAGGGTGTACTACAATGCATGGCGGGTAGAAATATGACGAAAGAGAGAACCCAAGGAAGAGGAGGCCTCCGATGGTGGCGACCGTGCCATGAGATATCTTGGAGGCCAACATGCTGCTGTTGTTTTATGCGGATCACAGTGAGCAGATCTAGAGGGTACATTTTTTAGGGATAGGAAATTGCCCATCATTACCTTGACAGATCATGTCCGAGTCCACTCCCTCGAGCGGCGTAGAAGTCGCAGTAGCACCGACGAGGATGTGGCGGTGGCGAGGAAACAGTGGCGACGCCGGTGGTGCAGTGGACGTCGCGGCGTGGAGCAGAGGCGGCGGTGGACTTGGTGGCGGAGCTTCCCGCCGCTGGCAGTGCTCCCTCGATCGGACTAGGGTTAGGAGTGGGGTGTGGCGACTGGGGTGAACCTCGTGACCAGAGCTCATGGCCCCACCTCCTCTTTATAGCACTGTGCGACAGGGGCCCACCAACCTTCATGGGTTGGACGCCCCCGACCAGGGCGTAGATCAAGGCCCGAGTTGGCCGTTGGGCCTGACTCGGAGGAGATCAACCTAACATTCTCCCCCTTGATCTCAACTTATACTTTAACTTCAAACTTTGACTTTAATTTCTTTCACTTTTATTTGTTCCATCACAGATTAGTGCATAGAGCATGCTTCATCATCACGGTCAATTGCCAATAGATTTAACAGCTACAATACACGCCTCTATTCTAAAACATATTCTTTAACTCTGGGCCCTTTATTGTCCGGAAATCATAGGCTATACCATAAACCTATGTCGACTGTGTGTTTTCTAAACACACTAGGTGGTAGGCCTTTGGTAAACGGATCCGCAAGCACTTGCTTGTTACTTTTACGTTCAATACTTTTAGTATGATTCTGGACTTTCTCATTTTCAACGTATAACTTTAATGTCAATGTGTTTGGCAGCACACTTGACTCGTTGTCATAGGAGTAAACTACTTAAATGGTTATTGTTGTTGACAATCATTATCAATTCCGGGTAAAGTTCTTTAACCATTTTGCCTGTCCCGCGGCCTCATATCATGCTATACTGTAACTTTGCATCACTGATGATACTAAAACTGTTTCTTTGGAGCTTTTCCACAATAAAACTCCAACTGCGAGTGTTAGCTACTATGTGGGTTTCACTAAACATCTCGCCAAAATTCAACATTTGTACCCACAACTACTTGAGAGTACTTGTTCTTTCCTTCTTAGCATGAGGCCGACATTTTAACTCCATTCCAGTGATCTATATCTGGACTAGACTTTTGCCAAAACAACTCGGATACGTGAACTGTGTCAGGGTAAGGTCTTATTTTTGTACTCATTAAGCTTCCAATAGCTGAAGCATATAGGACATCCATCTATAACAATCTTACATTGCTTTTGGAACACTAAAGTTCTTAAAACTATTACCCTTGACCATGGGAACAGGCGTAGATTTATCTGCATAGGTACATTATTTCTTTAGAAACTTTTCTTAGCATGCCTATGCGATAGTCTTAATACCCATTTTTCTTTTATCTCGGTAAATTTCAATTCTTATAACGAGAGATATTTCACCGAGAACTTTCTTATTGAACCTTGAGGACAAGAACTTCTTCTCATACAGTAGATTGACATCACTACTAACAAGTAAGATGTCATCCACATATATAGGATTAGGAAATGAATTTCCCATTCTATAACTTTATACAAACGCAATTGTCCTCTCATTCTCTTTAACCTAAAATTTCTAATTGACTCTTCAACTTTAAATGTCATTGTCTAGAGATTTACTCTAGTCCATAAGAGATTCCTACAGGTGGCATCCCTTACGTTCTTTTCTTTCCATGATAAAACCTCTAGGTTGTGCCATATAATCATTTTCATACTAATCACATTGGGAAATGTCGTCTTTACTTTCATCTGATGTAACTCGGATCATGATGTGCCACTAGCACTCATTGTAATATATTCATTCTCTTCGCGCAAAATCTTTCATTTCAAGTCACACTTTACATCTTTGCATATTCCCTTTGGAGTCACATTTGATTTATAGACCCATTACAGCCTACTATTTTGGCTCCTTAGGAATTTATTCTAGATCCCAAAATATTATTGGTATTATCAATTTTATTTCATCTTCATTCGCTTCTTGCCACTTGGACGAGTGAACGTTTCTCATGGCTTCTTCAAATGAGGTGGGATTACTCTCCATTTGAATTTCACTAACATAGACTTTATAGTCATTAGAAATATCTGATTTTCTTATTCTTTGAGACTTTCTAAGGCCTTAGCTACTAGCATTTCTTGATCTTTATTGCCAAAAGACAATTGATTTTACAAGGTCCTGTGTAACAAGATCCTTGTTTATATTATTCATCCTCCTTACGGAATTAGGTCTCTTTGTACCAAGCTCCCCCAGATTGTCCCATCTTTAAACTTTCTTATTTTGGGTTTAATGTGCTAAAACTCATATGGCGCGTTTAGCACCGTCTTAATAACTCTGAATGCGTCCAGTATGAATACTGACCGACTATGTTACCTTTATATTGGAATTGTAAAAGGTCCATGAATTTAGCTATTTCTTTACTTTAGGGGCATCATTATTATGACCGTCTTACTCCCCCGACGATCACATTCATCTTTTATAGCTCACTCTCGCCTTCAATACATAGTATGCATCGCATTATCTGAAGTATGGGGAAGTAACTTTCTTAATTGTCTTTCTTATCATTTCTGCCCCTCGAAATGTGGTATAAACTTTTCTACCACAATTTCGAAAACTATTATTTGATTACTTACTTCATCCACATGATTACATCATGCAAATGAAATTATTTCTTAATTCGTATGGGAGTATTTTTTTCCTCATTTCACTTCAAGAACTCAATTGAGTCTTTTATCCTTAATACTTTCGCAAGTCACACTTGCATGTCATTTTTATCTTGAGGTTCGTCTGTAACTTTCCGTTCTACTTAAACTCATTGAGTGCTTAATTACTATGACACAATAGAAGAGCACTATCAAGCACATGAGTCATCACAACTTTCTCCCGCAAGTACTATGCCAAACTTCTCCCACCATGCAGGGTAGATTAACATAAGTATCATGCCAACTTTATCCCGCCATACGTGTATTTTCTCAAACTTTTCTCGCTATGCGGGTACTATCACAAACTTTTTCCTGCCATGCGAGATAATTCCCTTGAAGGGTCATAAATGCCAGGATTGGCTCATATTCAATCATCAAATTTAGGAATAAATCCGAATACTCTTTAACACACATGCTTAATCCGACGTTGGTCAAATTAAACATGCATGTCACTTATTACATTTCATATCATGATGATTAAGACTAAAAATTATATTACTTATTACATCTTTTATCATGATGATAAAAACTAAAAACTAAATTCTTCTTCATAAGGAGTACATAAAAGACATCTTTTAAAATAAACTCTTAATGTTCTATTTCTTGGATCAATATCCTAGAATTCTTTTCTTTTGAAGCCATTCTTTAAAGAGACCGTAGTCCCTTACACAATGGTCTTCTTTCTGCAAAAAATTATACTTTTCATCTTTTGAGTCACAAGTACCCATATCACTTTCTTTTCTGCATTCAAGAATGAAAGCATGAAGATCTCTGTCTGAAGAACATTAATCAACAATAATCAACAATAATGAGCATGTAATTAACCATACGTTGGTCTGGTTAAAGACATGCACATTAAGCTTTTAAATCTTTAAGCTCTATTCTATATCACCGTTGGGCAGAAATAGAACAAAACATCATTCTTATACATTAATTCCACATCACCGTTGGGCAGAAATGAAATTAACATATGGAAAACTCAATTATCTTATAACCATCTTCAAAATTAAATTCTTCCATTGCTTCAAATTTAATTAGAAGATTATCATCATCATTGCAGCGAAAACATGAAAATACATTACATTCTGCTCGCTCTGGAGCATCTCTTGTTCTGAAAATTGGTCACTTTGATGCAAAATTTATCAGAGATTTAAACTTTAAACATAAAACTCATAGAATTATGATATTGTTATCATCAACATTGGTCAGAAAATAACAATATCATAATTAACTTTAAACTTAAACACATAAATAAACTTATAATATTGTTATCATCAACGTTGGTCAGAAAATAACAATATTATAATTTATCTTAACTATAAACTAACTATTCCTCCAATTAAAATTTTTCCGTTGGTTCCACTTTAATTGGAGGATCAATTACTGAATAACTATAACTGGTCTTCAAAATTAAATCCTCCCATTGGAACCGATTTAATGAGAAGACAATAAACTTTAACTTTACAGTGAAACATGTAAAAGAAAATTGTTTACTTTTCAGAAGGACATCAAGTTTAGCTTCTGAGGATAGTAAAGCAAAAACAAGCCCAAACCAGAGCTGTGCGGCCCTAGCCCAGCAGTCACACGTGCTGCGCACTGTCCAGTGCAAAAGGCCAACAGCCCATTCGCGCAGCGGCCTACGGCCCAGCTGGGCTCATCGTGCGCTTTCATTCACGTTCGCAGGCCGGCCTAGCAAGGGACTGCTACTGCTCGGCCCAACGGCGCTCGCGCCACAACCCCCCGCGCCCAGACCACAACCTGGGCCTGGGCCGGGAATTCACATTCCCGCCTGGGCCTGGAGGCGGCTCGGTCACCCCGACGCGATCCCAACCATCCAAGGCAATCGGACGGCTGCCCGCGCAACTCGCCCGGATCAAAACCGCGCCGGGCGGCTCCCCGAAAACCCTAGGTCTTCACTTCTTTCCTTTCTCTTTCTTGCTCAGCGCCGCACAAGCAGCAGCAGCGGTCTATGGCGGCCGGCCATGGCGCCCGGAGTGAGGTGCGGCGCCGCCGCAGGGCCTCTTGCCGGTGTGCGCGTTCCCCTTTGCAGTTGAGCGCGCCACCATCAAGCAGCCATGCGACGGTGCCCTGAGCTTGCGAGCATGCGGCGGCGTAGCGCCGGCGAGCGGCGGCTCCTTTCATCTCTATCCTTTGTCTTTCCCCTCCTCTTCTCTGTCAGCACAGAACGCTGCTGCGGCGGCTCGGGTTCTGTTGGTGAACTTTCCCGCACGGTGGCGGGGATGACGGCGGGGAAACAGGTCCTGGTAGGTCCCCTTCCCCTCCATCCTTTCTTCTGATCCCTTTCTTAGGGTTAGGGTTACGTCTCTATCCCGATCCGATTTGATCGGTCATCTTTTCTTTCTATTTTCATTCCCCAAAATCTAGATCTACCACTAATTTAACTATTGACTAGCTTCGGTACCAATGTGGTTTTATGCGGATCACAGTGAGTAGCTAGAGGGTACATTTCTTTAGGGATAGGAAATTGCCCATAATTACCTTGATAGATCCTGTCCGAGTCCACTCCCTCGAGCGGCGTAGAAGTCACAGTAGCACCGACGAGGATGTGGCGGTGGCGAGGAAACAGTGGCGACGCCAGTGGTGCAGTGGACGTCGCAGCGTGGAGCAGAGGCGGCGGTGGACTTGGTGGCAGAGCTTCCCGCCACTGGCAGTGCTCCCTCGATCGGACTAGGGTTAGGAGTGGGGTGTGGCGACTGGGGTGAACCTCGTGACCAGAGCTTATGGCCCCACCTCCTCTTTATAGCACTGTGCGACGGGGGCCCACCAACTTTCATGGGTTGAACGCCCCCGACCAGGGCGTAGATCAAGGCCCGAGTCGGCCGTTGGGCCTGACTCGGAGGAGATCAACCTAACAGCTACCGCCCACCACCGCGATCGACGTGCAGGTGGTGTGCCCCAAGGTCGCTCCTGTAGCAACTCTGACCGCATTTTTGTGGGTCGCCAGCTACATTTAATACTCCATGCATGTATTCAAACATCCGATGTGATAGGGTGTAAAGTTTTATGGGAGGAACTAAGCAAGGCCTAAATGTTGACTTCCCTTGGCCTGCTTCCAGCTTTTCCTCTGGAACACAGAAGAGATCTACTCCAAACTGGACATACGTAGAGTACCATATACCTGAACCAGTATAAACTTTGTGTCTTGTGTGCTACCCTTCTGATTCCCTATGTGTAATACATTGATCCGTATTGCCGGAGAAAATACTTCCAACAGGTGGCGCGCCAGGTAGGGGCCTTTTTCGCACAGATTCATTGTGTTTCAGATGGGTCTCATCTTTAACTCCGACGATGTTGAGAAGATGCAACTGGGTGCTGAGATCACCTTCGGTAGCCTGGACTTTGTCGTCGACTAGCTCTGGAGCTTGCATCTGCAAGAACCCGAACCACCCGTGCAAGAGAAGGAACAATCGTCTTCCATTTGCATGTTCCTCACTAGGCTCGAGGACGCGGTGGAAGCTAGGCCCACCACATGGACCTCTACGCTTGGGAGGCCTTCATCAAGTTCCCCCGAGAGTTCGTCCTCGACAAGATCTGCATGCTCCTGGTTGATCCAAGTTGAGTTGTCACACACCTTTTCCAGATCTGCATAGTCTGGAAAAAGAGTGTTCCAACAGTCACTGACAACCAATTAGCAGTCTGAACAATGAGTTGCTCTTGACACCAGCAGCTAAATACGTATCATATTTCAAGCATAAGTATATCCTACTGATGTTGTAACAGGTCTAATAGAGAGTAGTCCATGGTCAGAAAGGTCCAATCAGTTATGAACTCAAAATGTGTTTATGCTATATCTAGCAAAGATGGATGATGCTTAGCATTGAAATGAAAAGAAAGTAACAATTTCATGTAAGAAAATCCACATACTTCTTCTATTTCCTTCTTCTGTGATGCCTTTGGAATCTGACCTCCAAGCAATGTACAGGAGCCGTAGCCCAAAAAATGCGTAGAGGACTGAAGCACAAAACAACAAAAGAGGAGATATCAGAATGCACTGATACATGCTACAGAACTGATATGACATCAAGATTGCTACAATATACTTCCTACATCCCAAATTATAAGTCATTTCAAGAATCTTGGAGAGTCAAAACATCTCATGTTTGACCAAAATTATAGAAAGAATTACAAAGACTTATAACATCAAATAGATATACTATGAAAATATAATTAACGAAGAATCTAATGATACTTAGTTGATATCATAAATGTTATTATCTTATCGTATAAATTTGGTCAAACTTGAGATATTTTGACTCTCCAAGATTCTTGAAATGACTTATAATTTGGGATGGAGGAAGTATATCTTAAGAATCATAAGACTAAGAATATTCATGTTCAAATGGTTGCACCCACCCACTAGTTATGTTTATTGGAAGGGAAGAAGCTAGGGCCGGCCAATCGGCTCCGCCGCGAGGTGCTGGTGCCGCTGCGGCAAGGAGTGCTAACTTTTAGCGAATAGTGTCTGGATAATTGTTTCAGATATTCTCCTAATATGGCTTCATAGAAGCTACCAAAATACAGCGAATGAATCAGCTCGCTAATAAACACTTGCATAACAATTGAAAAATAATTCTGCTTAACTTTTTAGACACATCACCACAGAACTTAAAGAAGAGGAGAATGCATAACTGATAACTCCTCGAGGAATATAGATAAATGAAATAAGATGAGAATAAAAAACAAACTTAAAAATACAATTCTCACTTACATGAACCTCCAAGTCTTCAATAAAAGGTGTGGCCCTCAGAAATGATACTGAATAAAGAATGCCATCTTCATTTCTTTCAGGTATATTCAGGAACAACTGCAAGTGCTTAAGACGGGAAAACTTCAATGGGTTGTCCCACAACCATTGCTTCTGAAATATAAAATATAAAATATAAAACATAAAATGTCATTGAACTGAATTTTCAGATAAGTTAAAACATAAAACCTCAAGACTCATAAGGGGGGGTTTACCTTTATTAGCTCTAGCCACGCAATACGTGAAGTTAGATTTTCCACGTTTGGAAGACCGTTGAGAAGTGATATAAGGGCATCCTGAAAAACTGCCTCGTAGAACAAAATATTTGCACTTTGTATCTTCAATGAGTGGCTGAGTCTAATTGGTATAAACTGTCCATAGTATTCGAAGGTAGTGAGATTCCCCATCTCACTTCTAAACTGTGTCCTCAAAATTATCACAAAGCTCCTAGCCAACAGGCTCCAAGGCAAGATCACATCACTCATTCATACCAACCAGTACGGTTCATCAAATCCAGGACAATCCAGGACTGCTTGGCATGGACCTATGAGTATATTCATCAGTGTCAACAATCCAAGAAAGAAATCATTATTCTCAAGCTTGATTTCACAAAAGCTTTTGATACTATTGAACATAATGTGATCATTCAAATGATGAAACAGCTAGGTTTTGATGATACTTGGTGTGACTGGATCCAACGAATTCTCGATTCAGGAACCTCTTCCATCCTTCTTAATGGAGTGCCTGGAAAACACTTCCATTGCAGACGTGGAGTGAGACAGGGAGATCCTCTTTCTCCCCTTCTTTTTGTTTTGGCTGCTGATCTCCTTCAGTGCATTATTAACAAAGGTCACAGTGAAGGACTGTTTGATCTCCCTATCCCCTCCTATGAAACAACTCAGTATCCTATTATCCAGTATGCGGACGACACCATTCTCATCATGAAAGCTTCCCAAATGGAACTTTTCACTCTTAAAGGATTGCTGGAATCCTTCTCACAGTCAACTGGACTTCGGGTTAACTATAAAAAGTCTTGTTTGGTGCCTCTAAATCTCTCTCCTGAGAAAACTCATCAGCTGGCTGGGGTTTTTGGATGCAAACTAGAATCCCTCCCCTTCACATACCTTGGATTGCCAATGGGCACCACCAAGCCAAGAGTGGAGCACTTTGGATTCATCATGAACAAAGTTGAAAGAAGACTTACAGCCACTTCAAATTTTCTCTCCCATGCTGGAAGACTAGAGCTAGTGAACTCAGTCCTGTCCTCTCTTTCTACCTATGCCATGTGCACTCTTCAGCTGCCTATTTCAGTTATAGAGTACATTGACAGAGCAAGAAGGCACTGTCTTTGGCGAGGCTCTGATAGCAACGCCAAAATGAAACCTCTGGTGGCCTGGAAAAAATGCAGCAAGCCAAAAAGAAAGGGAGGCCTCGGTATCATCAATCTTAGAAGCCAAAACTCTGCTCTACTCCTTAAACACCTAGACAAATTCTACAACAGGAAAGAGATTCCTTGGGTCAAGCTTGTTTGGCATGCTCACTACTCCAATGGTGACATCCCACATGCAACTATGGATAAAGGGTCTTTTTGGTGGAAGGATATCCTGAAACTTTGTGATCTCTTTAGAGGAATCGCTAATTGCAAACTCGGGGATGGATCTACTGTTCTTTTCTGGTCAGACCTTTGGAATGACAATGTCATGGAGAGCAAGTTTCCAAGACTTTTCTCTTTTGCCAAAAAACAAAAGATTTCTGTGTTGCAGTTCCTTTCTAACAACAACCTCCAGTCACAATTCCACCTTCCTCTGTCCGAACAAGCTTATCAAGAATATCAAAGAATGCAAGATTACATTCAATCTATACAGGTTCAACAAGATACAAAAGACTCATGGCACTATATTTGGGGAAGCAGCAGCTATACATCTTCTAAATTCTACAATTTCCCCTATAGAAATGTTCAGCCCCCTGCTTCTTTTCTGTGGATCTGGGACTCAAAAATGCAGTAACAAACTTAAAGTCTTCTCCTGGCTCCTGATTATGGATAGGCTAAACACAAGGAACCTTCTTAAAAGAAAAAAAACACAGGTTGGAGGGCAATAACTATAACTGCATTCTTTGCAATCAGAATGTTGAGGAAACTGCTTTCCACCTCTTCTTCAGCTGTCCATTCAGTCAGGCCTGCTGGCAACACTTGAATATGCACTGGAACTTTCAAAGTGACTTCTTCCAAATGATGATGCAGTCAAAAGAACAATATCAAAGTCCCTTCTTTATGGAGATCTTCATCATTGCTGCCTGGCACATATGGAAGCAGCGAAATAACTTTATATTTGACAGAGGACGACCCTCCTTCTCCTCTTGGAAATGCTCCTTTTTGGATGAGGCTAGACTTCAAGCTCATAGAATGTCTGAAGACAAGCGCTATGTTTTCCTCCTTTGTATAGACTCCTTTTCTTAGTTCTTAGTTGTCCAGTGGCTCTCTCAGCCTCTTGGGGGCATTGTTTTCAGGCCGGCTGGTCGAACCTGGTCGCCCTGGGGTCGACCGGACGATTAATCGCGATTAGTCGTCGACCAGGTCGATTAATCGAACTCTGGTCGACCTGGTCGTCCACCTAATCGTCCACCTTATCAGGACATATATACTTATACATATAGACCTATATATACTATTTAGTATACACAATAAAGCAAGCATCAAGACTGCATTAGTGTTTAGCTAGTGACTTACTTGTGGGAGTTGTTTTCTTCTCTTTTCTAAAGTGTTCAAGTGTTCAACAGTAAACACAAAGTAGGCAAACTAGCCAATAGCCATCTAATGGTTCTAATCAAGCAACAAATCATTATTCAAATGGAATTCTCCATCTCCATCTCCATCTCCATCTCCATCTTCATCTTCATCTTCATCTCCAACTCCATCTCCATGTGCAGAAACATCATCCTCCTCCATTGCTGTTGCTTCTTGTTCTTGGTATTCATCATCATCATCATCTTCTTCTAGGGGGGGTGGGGGGAAGTTGCCTCCTTCAGTATATATCTAACCCTAACAGGCCGAACTACAGGCCCACTAAGTTCACCCAGTCAAAACAGGCCCAACAAGAAGCTCCCAAACTGGTCGTCCATGGCCTGGTCGGACGATTAATCGCGATTAATCGACGATTAATCGCGATTAATCGACGATTAATCGGACGACCAGGTTTCTGGTCGAACTGGTCGAGTCGAGGAACCTTATCGAGTCCCTGGGGCGACCAGGACGATTAATCGTAATCGGACGACCTGAAAACAATGCTTGGGGGATTTTCGTCTTTGTTGTTCTTTCTCCTCTGTACAGTTTTTGGCTTTTGTTTTTTAATAAAATCTCACAGTGGGGGCCTCCCCTGCTGTATTTTTCGCTCAAAAAAATTCTACCTTGGTAAATCTGCAACAGTCAATGCTCAAGTACAGTAGATGGGATAGCGAACCATTCACCACCAGTTCATCATTGAGGAAACATCTGTCTATGCATAGCCACTCAAGATTACAACAATGGGACAGCACATGTCCAAGGTCCTTTTTGGAGGCATGCACTAACTGTAGATGAAGTTTTTTTAGATTCGGGAAACCTCTATGGTGGGTAGGTGGTTTCAAAGATACAAAGCTAAGCTGCATATGTTGTAGGCGAGATATACTTCTACTGTCTAAAAGTTGGAAAGGAAACACATATCGATCCAGCTGAGGTCTGAACCAAAAATCTATGGGCTTTAGATCCAAAGTAAGGTTCTTTGTCCCTGACGAGGCAGCAAAATTAACCCAATTATTGAGATGGTGAACTAGTAGGCTATCAATGAGATGCATCCTGACTTCAAGTGTTTCAACCACCTTCCCATGGTGTTTCTGTAGAACAGCATTGACCTCATGGATGAATCTTCCGGTGTGCTCGCGCAAATAATGACAACCATCAAAAGTCAACCTGGGGCACACAGACCACGTGCATCTCAACTTACTTGACAAAACATTAGCCCTTGCAAACTCTTTTGGCGGGAGTTTGGACATAATTCTGTACACGACATCCTACAGCAATGACATATACCACATCCATGGATTAGCCTGAAGTTTAGAAGTATCATCTATATGTATATACACCAAGAACAAAGCCCCCGATCAAAGAGAAAAGAAGAAAGGATGAAGTTGGACATACCATCGGAAGGTCTTCAAACCGAACTCTTGTCACTCCAAACTCATGGATTGCATCTTCACCACGAGCATCATCGCATGTTCTTGTTTTTTGGCACATTAGATTGTTCATCCTTCTTCCAAGAATGTGTTGTTGATTCGAAAAAGGATAAGCCTATATATCCTATATATCATATAGTATCAGAATTAACATGATATGGATGGACAGAAAAAAAAATTGAATAATATCAAACGGGACAAATGCATCTTTCTATGCAATCGTCCCTTGTATATATATTCTGCACATGGAAAATGTTGATATTTTACAAAGAACAATAAAACAGTATACCAATCATCACCTCAAACAGCACTAACCACTAAACAAGGCAGCAGGAGGCATAATAACTGAGAAGAAACATAAATTATGGATCTTTTATACAAATTAGACTCAGCCACTCATTGAAGCTACAAGGTTTGCGAGCAAAAGCAGCAATACACAGGCGAACTGCGCACGTGAGAAAAGGGCCAAACTGCAAATGGCCGCAGTTGACCACAACGTCCATTGTTAGGCCAGGACGACGCGCCGTCCGATCGAGTTGACTGGTGTGGTAGTCTTTTCTTTGAGGTAGGAGTAATTGAGTAAAGTAAAGTTTCAAAACACGATAGAGTAAATAAGACACTGGTCAATATTACATAATAGAAGTTCCCAGTGCAGCAACCGAAACACAAACACAAGATGTCTAACAGTTGGGTTCATGGTGGCTTCACGCAACCATACCACCAAAGATCAAATGCAAACCAACCAGTTACCCATTCACAGTAGCAACATGAGACTTATTTGGACTGAGCCTAAACCACCAGTATTTTTTTGGCCACAGTCCAAGCTTCACAGATAGCTGCTTCTTTATAACCCTTCTTTTAGCTTGCAATGCTCTTTTGGCTTCAAATGTTCTTTTGGCATCCGTAACGAACAACACCATTAATTTTTGGGGCCGAGCCCTAAAATCACGGTACATCATCACTCTTTTGTGGACTCCCAAGTAAGTGCCCTTAGCAAGCTTATTTTTATATTTATGTGCATCCATCAACAACATTGATAGCTCATCTCCTGTAAACAACTCTGTTTCAGCCAAAGTTGTTCCTGGAGGGTCACATATGATCTTCAGAGCCGTCGCAAGTTTGATCAAATCCCAAGCCTTATAGTTAACGCCAGACACCACCTGAAGGAGGTCACCACCTTTGCACAGCGGGGTAGAAAGTATCCTCTCATAAATATCAGAATCATACAAGATACATGCCAACATAATCATTGCTTCAGAGACCATCTCTGGTTTCACACCGAAGCCATAACGATCCAGCAGCCATTTTAGTCCTTGGCTCATTGGTAGACGATCTTTCTTTGTCAGCTTGAGTTTTTCTGCTGGTACTAAAACGTGCATGAGATTCTTCAGGCCCCACATCGCCTCCATCACAGTTTCATTGAACAGACAACGTGCAGGCAAGCTCTTCTCAATGATTCTTTTGGATTCCATATTTCCGACGGCCAATGTCCGTGAAGGGTAGCAACATCTCATGATCATACCAGCAAGTTCCCCATTAACACCAGTATATGGCACTGGACTTGTCCTCGAAAGCTTTGAACTCTTTCAGCCAAACGATATCTTTTGCCCTATACTCCTCGCCGAAGTGTGCCCAAATATTCTCCAGCGCGTCTGGGTCGTTGAAGTGGCGCCCATACATAGCGAAAATGGCAAAGCCGGAGGGAGTTTCAAGCAGCAATGAGATCAGTTCATAGTCCCCGATTGGCCCCGACGGAGAAGCACGCTTCCTCTTCCACGGGATCGATTTCGTTCCTGCCGGAGGAGAAGCTTGTTTCCTCTTCTTGCTGGAGGTCGAAGTCATTGCTGTCGGCGACGGCGAGGGAGACTTTGGTGTCCCGACTGGTGAGGTAGTCTTGGCCAGAGCCCAGAATCAAACTAACAGTTGGCCAGAGAGAGAGAGAGAGAGAGAGAGAGAGGTTCGATCTCAAATTGGGCGGCGGAAACCCGGAGATGTTGCGCGATCGAATGAGAGCGCGGGAGAGAGAAGGACGACGAGTTCGGGAGTTAGGTACCTCACATCCACGCGCGGCAGGGGGCGGATCGACGGCCGGGGGCGAGGCGTGCTCGGGCAGAAGTAGAACGCAGGCGGCGGCTGACGGACACGAGTTGACTCCGTACATTATATGGAGCCTGATTCGACCGAATCCTGGACGGACGGGCGTTGGCGTTCGCAATCCGAGGCGGCGCCGGCGACAGGCACTCCGGCTCCGGGTCGAGCTCGCCTCTGCAGCTGACTCGCGTCTCCAGCAGAGGCTTTGGGCTTTTTGGCGGTTTGTGGCCTCGGCCCAAACTCAGACGACAAGAGAGTCCGGGGGCTGAGGGGAAAAAGGAAAAAAAATCTATTTATCTTATTGAACTCAAATAGAGGTATACCATAAAAATACAGTTATGAAGGATTTATTAGTAATTATTTAGTGTGATAAATATTAGTAATATCTTTATATAGATTTAATCAAGCATAAATCATCTGATTTGGCGCGCGTTATCCTATAATTTTTTTGCAGGAATGGAATATATACACGGCGAATGACTTTAATATACCGTTATATAAGTATACCCACAATAACGACATGCATGGTGCCTGGCTGCAACCCCAAGACGCAGGGGCACATCATATCGCTGTTTTTTTATCAGGTACAACTTAAACGCGCATAACCCACATACTAACACTCACACCACACGTGCACACACGCATGGAGTGGGAACCATTTTGCTATAGAAATTTTTTTCCCTCGGACGTGGAACAATTTTTCCTTCCAACTAGAGCATATTTGATCTAACGATCCATAAAAATGCACAGAATGGCGGAACAAAAAAAATGTTCGGCAATCTTATCACAGATGCACGGCAAGATGGCTTCTAGTCACATATGTGACATTATCTCCCGTTTAATTTGCTGGGGCATATAGGTACGAAAAAAGGGGAAAAGACCTATTTTTTCAAAATTTATTTTTTAAATAAATTGAAAATGATATTAAATGAATGTCAACAGTGTTACAGAATCCAAAACAAAACCATCCAACCGAAAACACATCAAATCTCTTATCATAGGTGCGCAGCAAGATGTCTTCTAGTAGCTTGTGTCACATATAGTATTTTCTGTTCAGCTTGGCAAGCATGGTCATAGCGCTGCTGGGATATCAGCAATTCAGCAGCAGCGGCAGCAGCTAGCCATTCATCTTGTAGCGCTCTCGCCGATATGCTTTGTTAATGTTAATACAACTGAGAACCAATGTCCGTGCACTTGACAAAGGGGAACAGACCGACCGGTATATACATGGGTAATGGGTTCATTTTAGACGGATGTACTATCAAGGATTATCTATCTACAGGAGATCATTTATTTGCATTCCCATGTAAAATTAGACATCTTGCAGGTAACTCAGAGCTGTTCACTCGAGTAAACTCACACAGCCCTCCAGGAGTAAAATGAAAGAAACCAACACGAGACAAAACCCTAGACTGACAGAAGAAATTACATTGTAAATACCTACAGTGGTGCTGAGCAATGCTGCCCTCCTCTCTGGCCATCAGCAGGCGGCACAAATGGGCCCTAATGTACAATTACCCAGGAGCAGGCAGGCAGGTAGAATATCACAAGAGAGAGTCATCTCGCAGACATGAGGTTCACCAGACCTTGGTTCTCCTGGATCGCGTTCATGTCCCAGAACTCGCTCGTCGATGAGAGCGTCATCAGCGCCACGACTATGGATCTCATTGTGGGCCTCGCCTTGGGGTCTTCCTGCGTGCACGCCCTTGCCAGGACTGTCATCTGCCAAAAGGGCAAATGATGTGTTAGGCTGACAATTTTGGAACATAGCAAAGAGGGTAAAGGAAATTCTGCAGCAGTGTTATATTGATCAGCCTGTGAATGGTCCTAACCTTGAGGATTGAGTCGATGGGGTAATCCTCGCCTAGCGCCGGATCAATCAGTCTCTGAAGGCCTTCCTTAGGATCCGGTGTGTTGAGAGCCTCCTCAAACTGCACTTTGCAATACGATGATTGGTGAGTCATCAAGCAGGAAAGCATCCAAAGCCTGTACTATAGCTTTGGAAGCCATAGTGTTACAAATATTGCTGGCAAGGAAAAAGAAGAGCTTGCTCCATTTTCTACTGCCTAATCATCCACAAACACATGACAGCAAACGAAAGCAAGTATAATTAACCCCATTTATAAACATGTAACTCAAAGGAATAAAAGATGATCAGGTCAAAACAATTATTCAAAATTGGATATATCAAACTACCAATGCAAATTTTACTCTGAGAAGTAACAAATACCCTCATGGTAATGAAGCACAAGAGCTGCAAGTTTTTTTCTCCTTTCCGCAAGAAATTGGCCACGAACTCCGACATTTAAGAGAAATGACAATGGAAGCCAAACCAACACCAAAACTAGTGCCCGTGCTTAACTTGACAATGTAAAAGAGTTGATTTAGCAGAACAATTACCAGATAAACCAATCCCTTTGAATCACTGGAAGACTCAGTTGATCTGACAATAGCGTCTTTGGCCGAAATAAGTTCATAGAGAACAACGCCAAAGGCATAAACATCGACCTTTGGAGAAACATCACCATACCGAGCATATCTGCAAATGCCATACCCCATAGATGTCAACATTCGTCACAGATGGTGGTACTCTGGAATCGCACAACCATGCCATGACATATAAACATTTAAGACACGTACTCAGGGGGCATGTAACCAAATGTGCCCACAATTCCACGTGTGGGTAGTGATGTATTACCAACTTCTGTGAGTTTTGTTAAACCAAAATCTGCGACCTGGAAGGTAGACATAATTATTTCATCAAGGATTCAGGAAACATGTTTAAAAAGACCCATGAACTAGTCAAACCTTTGCACGGTAGTTCTTGTCTATCAAGATATTTGCTGATTTGATATCCCGATGTACGTACACTGGAACAGTATGTTCATGAATGTACTCAAGACCTCTTGCTGAATCTAGTGCAATCTGAACCCTGGCAGCCCAAGACAGAGGCTCAGAACCTATATGAACATGTGTGGTGAACTGGTGATTAATTTGCAGGAAGCATCAGATAGGCACACCAGCCAAGCTAAGAGGCGACACATTACCAGTTCCACGCAAATGTTGGCTTAAGTTCCCATTCTCGATAAACTCATAGACGAGAAACAAGGAATTTTCGGTGCAAAAACCAATCAAGCGCACCTGTGTGGAATAAACATTTATAATCACAGCAAAAAGGAAAGATACAAGGATTAACTTGAATGGAGATAACAGGGAAATTACATGATTGTTCCTACCCACACAAAACTAATACTATTCTGGAAGGAAAGACAGGAATACAAGGTAAAGATACAAGGATTAAACCCATATATTTCCTCAACTTTGATTTAAATTATGTGAAAGATATTGATGTGCACAGTCTTCATGTATAGAGTGATGCTATCCATCGTCAATGAGCAAGATAACACACAATCTCATCCTGAACTGATATTGATACTCGTGACACTCTTTCCCAGTTAAATGTGACTTGTAAAAGTTAACAATAATGAAAAGCACTTCATCAAGGCATGCATCCCATACTATTATGTTCTTCAAAGTTCCTACTTCCCACAATCAGGGCTAACTGGAACTCATCTAAAAGTTGCTAGTTTATCCACAGGATGTTGAATCTTCTAGTAACCTCGCCTATAAAGTAAGTTTAAATTGTTTCAGAACTTTTCTGCTCCATATCAATTAGAATTTCTAAGTAAGTTTAAATTGTTTCAGATCTTTTCCGCTCCATATCAATTAGAATTCAAAGGGGAATATTGAAATCAAGGCAATATAAACAAGTATACAAGTAATGACAAAATATACAATCAAAATTGCTGTCTACATCAGAGTAACATGTACTCCAAACATAAATGTAATGCCTATTGGCTTTATATGTGAGAAAGTAAAGAAATCTAAGGGGAAAATCGCATATCAAATATGCTGTTGCAGTATATAAAAATAAGTCACTAACCAGATTCAGATGATGAACATGTGTCAAAACCTTTAACTCAGCAAGGAACTCATGAGAAGCCTGCATATCCATTTTCTTTATGGCAGCTTTCTGGAGATACCCAAAGAAAAACATTTCAAATGAAGAACAGGTATGATTATATGCAGCTGAAAAGAAGTTCGAACTGAACTAACCTCGCCCCTGAGCTCAGCATAGTAGACAGCGCCAAAACCACCTTGCCCGATTTTGTTACTCATGCTAAATCCCTCTGTGGCATTAAAAAGTTCTTCATACGAGAACTCTACTGATTTATCAACAGTAATTCCTGGAACTCCAGAGGCACTATCAGCTTGACTGGTTGACAGGGTAGTTTTATCCATGGATGTAGCAGCTGGAGAAAAATAAATAGTTGTAGTTCAGAAAGTTGTGGAAGCTCCACTCCCATAGACCTATTGTATGTTTATGGAAATAATGGGGAAGAGGAAACGGTATTCAAGGGTGTTAACTCTTCTGTGTGCTAAGAAGTACACTTATGGGTGCTTGAAACGTAACAGAGACCTTTTAGCGCATCAAAAAATATAGAGGACACAAACTCTATTTACTAAACAAGATTTTTGAGGTTTCCGGACAGATAAATAATAGCTTCACAGGGTTCTACAATTGCTTTTTTTCTACAGAAGATGTTAAAAGATAAATTTCTGTTGCAGGATAATATACATAGACAGAGAAGCATACAGTGTCATTACCGAGTTGGGTAGAGTCTTCAGAAGATGGAAGTAGGGCAGCCTTGTTTGCCTTTCTTCGCCTATAGAACATGATATATAACACGACACCCAGGACCACCAAAACAGCAACACCACCAAGAACTCCTCCTACTATAGCTCCTACGGAACCTCCATTTCCTGGCCCAAACCGATGATGAGATTGACAATGTGTAAAAAATTCACCCTTTTTTCTCACAAGAATAGCTGGCATCCAGTTTTTCTTGCAAAAACCTTAAACGCGGAAGCATAATTAGCTTGCAAAAGGACAGAAGCTGCCTGTACTGCACAAGATGAGGATGCTTATTAGAATGAGTGCACAAGAGTTGATAATAATCAAGTGAATATTATACGATACAATATAGCTTGCAGCAAAGCTTACCCTGGTGTGTTTAAAGGATGGTAACTTCCATTGCGATCTGGAGAAGCAAAAGAAACGAAAAAAAAAGACAGAGCAAACCATTTTAGCAAGAAAAGATCAATCCAACAGAGTTCGCATTGATGATAACAGCATTTTCAAAGTTAAAATGCAACAAAATAACTGCATTTCACAGAATCAAGCCAGCCCTGCAACTGCATGTCTGCGTACTATGAGACATGTGCAGATGCGGAGAGGATTTCAAGGGAATTTGTCTATCGAGACCTGGAATCTTTTACTAACTATTCATGAAGAATGCCATGAACTAACAAATGGAATTGGTAGCATGCATGAAACATCAAACACTTTAGGAATGTCACTACAGTGCCATAACGAATTCAGTTTGTTCTTCATCTAATTGCAAACAGACAAACACAATCAATGCGACTGTAGTATATAGGAATGTTAGCTAATGCAAACGACCCTTCCTTCATGAAGCAAGCCCGAACCAATCAATCCATGCACCCCATCATCATCAACCACCTGACAACAAACTATGAAGAAAACACCTCGAATCGAAGCTGGCAGACTAATTACCATTCAGTTCAGTTGGGCGGCACATAACACCCACAATTCACTGCAGTAATAACTAATAACTAATGACCCCCAGAACTCATACAAGCTGAAATTGAACTAAGCCAACCTGAAATTGAACTGAATCCTCCGCAACCGATTAGAAATGCGCACCTTGGACGGGGATGAAAACGAGCCCGCTCGTAGCGGTGTCCATGCCGGGGTTATACTTGCGAAGCAGCTCCAGCTGCGACGGCGAATTGAAGCTGTAGTTAGCGGCGACAGCGTCGAGGGTCTGGCCCATGAGCGGGTAGGTGAGGAAGAAGCCGTAGTCCGGCGAGATGCTCCGGTCCCCGCAGGTGCAGTTGACCATGACGTTCACCGTGGTGTTGGTGTCGGGGATGTTGTTGGCGGGGTACGGGTTGGTGCGGGCGAGCCAGGCCTCGGAGGTGAGGTTGTTGTAGTTCTGGGCGATGCTGCTGTAGGTGTCGCCGGTGACAACCTTGTGCGGGAAGGAGCCGCCGAGGTAGGTGGCGGAGGAGCTGGGGAACGTGTGGCAGCCGCAGGTGAAGGAGATGTTGACGCTCTGCCCCGCCTGGATGTAGTCCAAGTTGGTGGTGCCGGGGTTGTAGGCCGCCAGCGTCTTGTAGTCGTTGATGCCGAAGAGGCTGGCGATGTAGGTGAGGTTCTGGTTCCGGCTGATGAGGTAGGAGCCCAGCGCGACGCAGCCGGCGTTGAGGCAGCCGTCCCCCGCCGCACCCGCCGCGGCGGCGGCGAGGAGGAGGAGCCGCATGAGGATGTGAGGCGGCGCCATGTGGACGGACGGCGAGGAGGAGGAGGCAACCCTAGCCGCGGAAGCGTGTAGCCATTAGAGGAGGAGGAGGAGCTGGGGGAGGTGCGGTGCGGGGGGAAGCAGCAGCAGCGCACAGCTAGGCACGCGGCGACGACGGGCGCGACAACGCGGGGGGCAGTTTGACCCCGGGCGCGCACACAGGTGCGTGGGCTCCCGGTGGGCCCCACCCCCGTGTTCGCGGTGACACTGGCAGGTGGGGGCTTGATGCGCGGCCAACGGACAGACAGAGACAGACAGGTGAAATAGTAGAACGCGGGGGCGGGCCCCACCACGTGGAAGGTCGTTCCGGGGAGGCGCCGTGCCCGTGGCGAAGTCGCCAGCGACGACGGGGCCAGCAACGGCGGCGCCGCCGTGGCCAACCCGACGTCAAAGGGATCTGGAATAATTTTGGGCCAGTCGGCCACGGCCCACGGGATGCTGTCCCATTCGGGGATGTTTCGCTTTCGTCCTGGGCGCTAATCCGTTTGTCAGTTTGCCATTACCACGGATTATCAATTTATCATACGCTTAAATCCGTACTACATCAGTGATCGGTGCACCGGGCACTAGCGTCGCTGCGTCAGGTTTCTCCGGGAAGCGATTTTTGTTTATGTCCAGGACTGCTTCTGTCGTCACGCTTGTCAGCACATGCTGCTTGCTTTGATTACTCTGTCCGTCCCAAATTAAATTAATTTCCAAAAATATCCTAAATTAAACTATTTAAGTTTAATCAGTTTTATAGAAAAATACCAACATCATTATGAAATATATTTTCATAATATACTTATCTGATATTATGGATGTTTTTATCTTTTCCTCTAAAGTTGTTCAAACTTAATATAATTTTGATTTAAGGTGATTCTAGAAATTGATTTACATTGAGACAAAGGCAGTACATCTTCTATAATCTTATTAATATGACAAATAAATGAGTGAAGCATCTAATGGGGCCACGGGTTGTCTCCTCAGTTTTTGTCACTACTCACTAAGCTTGGTTGCCATGTACTCTAGCAAATTTTTTTATGGATCTGGACTGTGGACTCTTTTCTCGTTGGATTCTTCTAGTCAAATATGGTGGCAGAGGTTGGGGCTTTCCACTACTTGGCCTCGTTTAGTTGACGGAATTGGGGAGAAAAATACTGTATCAGAATTTCTGTAGCATTTTGTTTGTATTTGGTAAAAATTATCCAAATTTTGACTAACTAGGCTTAAAATGTTCGTCTCGCAAAGTACAACAAAACTGTGCAATTAGTTTTTGATTTCATCAATATTTAGTACTCCATGCATTTGCCGATATTTTGATGTGACGGGGAATTTTCTTTTTGCATAGTGGAATTTGGGAGAGAATTGGGGGAACTAAACAAGGCCCTTGTTTGATTCACCTGAAGCCAGAGTACACAGTCTGTGTGATTGCAATCAGCTTCAGTGCGAATTTTCAAGAAGCAGCACAGCTCAGGCCTGCCACTGAATGCTGTCGTACCGTTGGAGCCAAAATTTCTAACAGAATACCAACCAGCCCGAAGCACATGTAAGGTTGCGTTTAGTTCGGGAAATGAAAAATTCAGATGTGTCGGAGGATGTCGGAAGGGGTTTTCGGATGCTAATAAAAAAGCAAATTACAAAACCCGTCAGGAAACTGCGAGACGAATCTAATGATACTAATTAATCCATCATTAGCACATGTTGGTTACTGTAGCACTTAAGGCTTTTCATGGACTACTTAGGCTTAAAAGATTCGTCTCACGATTTCCCCGAGAACTGTGCAATTAGTTTTTTTTCGTCTACGTTTAGTACTCTATGTATGTGTCCAAACATTCGATATGATGGGTGGAGACAAAATTTTTTGAGAACTAAATAAGGCCTATGTTTATAAAAACTTTGTTTCTAGAACAGCACGACTTAGAGCATCTCCAAGAGTTTGCCAAATCAACTTGGCATCCATCTATTTTTGGTAAAACAGAAAAAATTATGCTCCAACAGTTTAACATACAACTTGGCAAATTTTAGCAACTTGGCAAATCTCCCCCCTCCACGCGCATATTTGCGCGCTGAGCGTGAGCGCGCATCCGGCTTCACGTGCAAATTTAAACGGGGCTCTTCGTTCGCTTAGCGGGCCTCTTCTTATTTTACCAAGTCTAAATGGCAAACTCTGGAAGAGAGTCTATTTTTTCATTTACCATATATTTTAGCGAGTTGCCAAATTACGATATTTTTCAAGTAAATTTTGGCAAACTCTTGGAGATGCTCTTACAGTATAAAACCGATGGAGTATGTTAACATGTTCACCGTTAATAACATGTCTGAAGACAAAGAAGAAACCATCCCACGCACATTCTTAGCCTTTTTAAGGACTGAGGATTCAGGAACAAAAGAGTGCAATCAGGTCACCAATTTATTTCTTAAAAGAAAAATTGGAAATGCAATCCTAACCGCAATTCAAGATGCAGATCTCGGGCGGCAACCCTTCTGAAGCCATGCCAAATCATACCAATTCATGCTCTAGAGAATTATAATCTAGAGAACAGTAGAACAGAACATAACCCGACAACATAAAAAACCAAGCACCAGCGACCGTTTAGTTTAGCTGCTGTAGCAAAAACAGCATTAACCCGATTATCATATGAACCATCAACACTACTCTTCTTTTTTTTTTGTGAGAGCAACCAACGCAAATTTTTGGCATTGCCTTGTAGAATAATACACCGGATGACCATAATGCAACCGATCTTGGCAGTCTCTCATCAACTGCAGCTGTTATCTCTTACTGCAAAGCATCCTCTCACAACATTTCAGTATAAGTATCAGCATAAGCCAAATTTCAGCATAAGAGAACAGGGTGTTTAACGCATATCAGTAAAAAAAGGTGGTGAAATTTATACGGATGATATCCAAACTTTAATGCATACCACAAACAAATGTGAAGTTTATTTAGCCCTCTCTGTCTCTGATAACAAATGGGCCACTAAAAATCTGATCATACCAAAACCATGAAGCTAATGCACTGCTGAATCATAAAATGTCATAAAGGTTGTATGTAATCTGATAGCCACCTCACCAGGTATACAAAAATACAATGTCAGATAGGTCCCAATAACTATATAAGACGGTTGCATTGGTTGGCCATTTCTAAGTAATTACACATCGCATGGGGACTGGAGCCTACGAGTAAACATGGCATGGTTACAAACAATTATAGACTAAATACGTATCATGTAAACTTAATGTAGCCTCTCCTAGAACAACAATGCTGCATCTTGGATTTCCTTCAGTATATGACTATGTCAAATCTTCAAAACATGGGTGTGCCTATTCCAGAAATACGAACAAAACTGAATATTTGGTGATCATGCACCTCAGACAACCTTTGGAGATGAAACCAGCCTCTGGCTCTCCTCATCCAACTCAACAGCACCATCATCACCTCTTCCTTGCTTAGCTGCTGCCTCTCGCTGTGCTGAAGAATTGCCTTTTGTTGTAACTGACTGCTGATAGAGCACTCCACCAGCAAGAGTGAAGAGTAAGCAAACCAAACCAAACGTGCTTGCGTGCTTGTCCCAGATCATCACATTGATTGCAACCGTAAGGAACTTGTTGACCACGCCTGTCACTGTGAACGCTGTGGCAGAGATTGCTTTCCTTGCAGCGAAACCAAAGAAGCTGATGAGCAGACCAAAGACACAGGACAATGCAACCGCCACAAAGGAATCAAGCTCAAACCAACTCTGCCCCCTTGACTCAATGGCTCTGAAGACCGACAAGTGCTCCCCTGTCAGGAACCCAAACACCGGTGCCATTAGCAGCGAAAGAAGATTGTTATAGAGCACAAAGCCCCAGGTGTTGAGCCCCAAGTTGGTGACCATGTGCTTGATGTACACCATCTCAGTAGTTATGGTGATCAGATAAGCGAGCGCCCACGAGTATGCAGTGAGGGTGAACGCCGAGTCCGTCATCACATAGCCAACCGCGCCTCCCAAAATGATCACGAGGGACAGGAAGGTAAGCTTGGAAGGGCACGGCTGCTTCCGGAAGGTGGTGTCGGCGATAGCCACCAGAAGAGGCGTCAGGGACCTGAACACGATGAAGGTGTCGACATTGGCGTGCTTGAGGAGGTGGGTGTTGGTGAAGATGGCAAGGTAGAAGACAGCCGCGGCCGGCGCAAACTTCTTGGCGGTCTGGAGGTTGAAGGCGTCGTGGCAGAGGAAGCCGAGCTTCCCGAGCACCCACACTCCAACCACCGAGGTCAGGTACTGCAGGGCAGTCAGGAGCCCGGGGTAGCTGAACTTGGTGATGGCGTACTTGTTGATGATAGCCAGCAGGCTGGAGCACAGCGCGTACCCGACCACGAGGCTGCTCGTGGCGTACGCCTGCTTCGCCATGAATCAGGCCCCGTTGACCTGAAAACTCACAGGGAAAAATCAGAAGCCGGATCCCAGGAATCAATTGCCAGGTGACACTAGGTTCATCCATGGACCAGGCGGCATCAAGCAACCAGGAATCAATCAGACGGCGTTAACTGACACTGGATTCATCCACGAACCAGGTGGCATTGACCAGGCTACTCCTGGAACAACAAAACGGGCCTATTTGGGTTCTAGACAGCCAAGATTTAGGGACGGCAGGCGGAAGTCATGGTGCACACCGAATATTTCTTCAGAAAAAAAAATCAAATTAGCAGGCATTTATAGACTTGTGATTGGATCAGATCCGACTTCCGAGTACAAATAGCCAAATAGCTTGAGTTAGGGTTCGGGTGCTCGGTTTCGCACAGCAGGAGAGGAAGAGGAAGGGTGCGAATACCTGTGGGTGCTCGTCGCCGGCGCTGGACCCGACGAAGACCTCGGCACCTTCCGTAGGCGGCGGCGGTGGCGCAGTTGGCGCGCCCGGGGGTGAGGACGGGAGAGCAGCAGGTGGCTGAATTCAGTCAGTCGCTTTGGGTTTTGGGGAGAGAGGACCGAGAACCCAAAGCAGCAGCAGACTAGCGGGTAGCGGCTGGCGTCAGCATGTTTGAGAAGATTTTTTGTTAATATAAAAACTTAAATGAAAAAATATGGTTTAATCTGAGCATCCCCATTGCGCTATTGTGTATTTTATTTTATTTTATTTTATTTTACAATACAATCTTTAAAACAAGACCCCTCGTGAGCATTCGAATGACATTTGTTTTGTAGACGTACATTTTTCTCGTAAAAGGAAAACATTTAATTTATGAGCTGTTTCATGTTAGGAGAAATATGTTCCAACTTTAAAATATCTTCCAATTTCTTTAATGTTCCTCCATAAAATATGCTGCATGTATATTTGAAACAGAAGCAATAAAGAAATCAAAGCTAAAGTAAAATAAAATAATATCAAACATGAAAAGGGGAAATATGAAAATAGAAAGAATAGAAAAAAGAAACGGGTGCCTCAAAGAAAAAAAGGAAAATGAAGAAACAATAAGGAATAATGAACAATGAGCACTAAACATTTGGTGGTGGGGGGGGGGTGGAGAGAGAGAAAGAGAAATAACATGTAGAGGGAGAAGAGGCTTGACATGTAGGTCATTGCCGTGTATGGTCAGTGTAAGTAAAAACCACCTTCAAAATCGTTGGATAGCCAAATGTGAGCAGTTTTGATAATTGGATGGTCAAAGATTTATGGTCTTAGAGTTTTATGGCCAAAATCAAACTCTAACAACAGTACGATGGAATTTTTTTTCCTAGTTTTTCTTTTTTGACCAAAGAAGAATTATATTATATGATAGCTGGGTACATCAACACGTTACAAGCACTCTGAATTATAAAATAGTACTCATGTTGTGAATAGCATAACTCAAAATCTAACCTGTTAGATGCTTTGCAGTATGGATGGCCGCATAGGCAAACACCCGGCAAATGGCCTAAGAACAAATGCTCAACGAACGACGGTCAACATTCCTGTAGGTGGAATTGAGAAACTTCTTCTTTCTGCCATCGAAGAGTAAGGAAGACTGATCTGAAAATTATTCTCCCTACTCCTTCATCGTGGCCAGATCTAACCACAACAAAATGAGAAGAGACCGGGGAAAATTATTCCATGGCGGCGACATCATCTCCGTCTTATGCCGCTGTCCGAAAACAAAAGTCTTCATGTCATCATATCGATGAAGATGCTGACGCTGAAGTTGTTGTCTTCATCTTCAACGGAGCCGCCATGGAGAAGACGATTCTACCCTTCCTCTTCACCATCGTCGGAGAGGAGGAGGAGGAGGAGATAAAACTCCAATACTAAAAAATTTAGCACGGGAAGACACTAACTTTAATGATTCGATGTACTAAGGAAAATTTATTAAAAACAATGGATCCCACTCCCTTAAGCTCCGCGCGAGATGCCGAAGTGGAAGGGAGAGGGACCAGCGGTGGTGGACGGCAGGGGCGGCGGCACTAGGGCAGGAGTCGCCCAAGATGAACGAACTTTTCTTAGTTTTTCTTGATACAAATGTGATATGTACTTTTATTATGTAAGCACAGTCTTCACTGAAAGGGTCAACCTTGTTTGGTTCGGACAGTGCCCCCCCCCCCCCCCCCCCCCCCCCCAACATTCCTGTGGCCCCAACAATGTGCCACTTAATTTGTTATTTAATATTTCAATTAGCTAGTTAATAATATTATTTGTACTTTGATTGCCTGTCCTCCCTCCATATTAATCTATAATAGCAACTTATATAATTAAGTCATTCTATCATTTTCTCTATCTCTTTTGTTCATTTTATTATTGCCTATCAAATGTCTAATTCATCCTGTAGTACAACCTTTATTTATCTAATTAAATGTAAGCATTTTGAGAATTAAACAGAAAATATCAACACTGTCAAAAACTTCAAATGCATGTTCAAAATTATCAGAAAATATCAAATTATCAACCTTCATTTTCTTAGATGCTGCTACAGTACTAGAATTATCACCAGCACATTGTATCTGACATTTTTTAAGGACCAACTTTTAACTTATTCGCATAGTTGCAAGCCAAAACGATAGACAACAGAAGATAGTATTTACCTTATCAAGCTTCTCTCTGACTAGCTTTAGAGTAGCATTCATTGACTCAGATGGAAAATAAGCCTACAAAAAAGAGACCGTTTATCCATACATTGGTAAAGTACCATTCAATTTAAGGAAAAAAAAAACCAGGACCAACAAAAAGGAGAAGAGCAAAGCTACTTGAGTGGCATGCAAGCTACATTAAACAGGTTTGCATTACATATTAGCACGGCAGGATATCCACAAAAGTTACATGTTTTGTCCTTACTGGATAGTGGACATTTTGCTTAAGTGATGTAATGCAGTAATATTTGTGCACTTAGCTCAGAGAACAGTCAAATTGAAGAGTTTGAGCCTAGCTGTCATAGTTTCACAACATCCACAATGTAACTAGTCACATTATATTGAAATCAGCATAGGAGAAATGAGGCATCACCTTGATCGGGTGCTATGAGTAGTGCTTGCAGCTCTGGCACTGCAGCTTCAGCACAATCTTCTTGGTGGTCTTGGCCTCATAATTTGAACATTTGGCACTGTAGCTCTGGAACCGAGTCACATTTTGCAGAGTGTGCTTCCTGCACACCTTGTTCTTGCAGTAGATCTTCTTGGTCTTAGGAACGTTCACCTGTACAACATGTGAAACAAATAGCACAGGTTAAAACAACATTTCCTATCCTTAGCAACTGGAGATCAAACCATACTGTATAAACAAGTTCAATATAAGTTGGGAAAAGGAAATTGAAAACTCAAATTGAAGTAACACCAAACACCATTACAGTATGGGGCATTCAGAGGTAAAGCAAAAGCGGCAGCAGGTTAAAAATAATAATTGGGCTTTCATATTGAGTCACAGAAATCATACAAGGGGAGGAATCTCCCAGCTTGAACATGAAAGGTTCTTAACAATACAGGTTGAGTCACTCCATTCAAAAATTTCTTAAACAAGATGAAAAAGCGATCCAAAGATCATCCACTGTCATCAAGGAACAATATGTCGCCCCAACACCCATGATAATTAAGATGCAGTTGTTAATCCTAAATTATGACGGAATATTAGGAAAAGATCTATCTGTTATATTCAGAGAAAGGACATGAGGTGGCCTGTTAAATTTGGGTAATACAGATTACTGTACCTATATGTGCCCATGGTCATAACACATGGATGGCATCATTTTTACCTCCAGTGAAGAGAATTCTCATTTGTTTCAATAATGTACCATGTATTATAATGTGGTGGAAACAATATGGAAGAATACAACCAACATGAACACTTACATAAGCTGACTTTGATGATACCACTGATGTCTCCTTCTGCATCACCTCTCCTTCTGCATACCACCTCTCTCTGTTCCTCTCCTCAAGCAAGCAAGCAAGCACCTGCAGCTCCAAGCAAAATCATCTGTTCTCATCAATCTCCAGGCAAGCAAGCAAGCAAGCAGCTGCAGTCCACATAAATGATCTAGTAAGTCTAAAATTCAGATGTATGATAGCCACATAAACAGACTTACAGGCATCAAATACTATATTGTTGTACTAGTCTAAAATACTAATAAGTCTGTTTTGCAGGTAATTTACAGATCTTGTTGTACTAGTCTAAAATTCTAAATGGTAGCTTATAGGCACTGCTGTCAGATTTTAGCACATCTATATTGTTTATCCATATACTCAAGGATAACATGCCACTGGTATTTAACTATCACGTTTGAGGTACAAAACTGAATTCACATCATTTCTACTGCTCCACTAGTTTCTTTCACAACCAGAAACAAAATAAATCGTGCACAAAGTATATTATAGTTTCACTTATTAGCACTTCAGAATTTTTTTTTTGAAATGTCACTTCAGAATTCCACACTTCAAAGGCCATTAACTGTTGGTATTAGTCATTAATAGACACCACACTCTGCTAACATGTGAGTATCATTGTGGCCTGTAGAGATGAAGGGCAGAGCAGATAAGTAGGATAGTTTCTAACATTAACTGTCGTCTGCTTGTTCATCTCAAACGAATAACGAAAGTGCAGTACGGGTGGGTTTCTCTTTCGGCATGCTTCAGTTCTCCTGGGCCTTCTTCCTCAGTTCCTCCTCGGCGCCAACGTCAGCTTCTTCGGTCGGTCGGTCCCACGGGCCAGTGCCTCCAGCACCCGATCGTTCCCGTCTGGCCCTGCCTGCCAATGGACAGCTGGCATATTCAGCAACCGACTTGCCTTCTTGTTTGTTGAAAATGAAATACAAATACCCCGCCCGCCCGGCCTCGCTCGGCTCGGCGCTCAAAGCAAAACTAACCGTCGCAACGAATAACAACCTGCTCCCTCTCCCCTCTCCGGCCGGTCTTCGCTCGCCATCGGAGCAGCACCGACTGCCGAGAAAACCCACCCTCCCGCCACCCACGCGGCCACGCCACCGTCCGCCTCCGCCCCGTCACCAGAGTCAGCGGCGATGGAGTTCTTCCACGACCGGACATACGTCCGCATGCGGAGCCGCGAGGACGGCACGTACCTCCACGCCGACGAGGACGGGTGGGGAGTGTCGATGAGCCCTCACCGCGCGTCGCTGAACACGGCGTGGGCGGTGCACCTCCTACCGAACCCGCACACGGGCGCCACCTACCTCCTCCTCCACAGCGCCGCCTACGGCCGGTACCTCGGAGTCAGGTTCGACTACGTCGACGCGCCGCAGCAAGGCCACCCCGTCGGCATCGTCCGCATGGTCCAGTGCGTGTACAACACGCCGCTGGAGACCGACATCATTTGGCAGGCCCTCGGCGCGGAGGACGGGGGTGGGGGAGTGTCCCTGCGCCAACCAGTCAATCCGGACCCAGACGAGCAACTCGCGTTGCATTACACTGTTGAGGCGATCCCCCCCAGACCTGCGCCGCCGCAGCTTCCGGATCAAATTCCGGTGAGTTTGCGGTCCCGCTGCTTAGAAGTTCGAACTCCTTGCGTGTTACCTTGCATTTCCTAGTTCCTAGTTTCCTGCTAATAATAAAAAAAACGAGTCATATGTTCCAGAAATTAATTCTGAAATCTCAGCTATTGCTATGTGCTAACAATGTCTGCTGATTGAGTTGTTGAATGCTGTTCCTGTTCTTGTTATCACGGATGGTCTGGAGCTAACTAATTCTGAAGTCTGAACATTGCGACAGACATGTATTCATATTTCCCAGTTTTGTTTTGCTAAACGTTAGTGTGTTCTATTGCAACATGCAGAACGGTGTTGTCGCCCCAGTGGCACTGAGCCGGATGATACGATACATCCGGGCAGACAACTATGGCATCTTTATCTCGACCAGCTGGGGAACGCTCCAGTTCGATGGAAGGTCCTTGCATTACCTGATAGGCGAACTGGCGAACCAACTCAATGATAGCTTCAACAATATCACGCTGTGCGTGAGGGCTGGCTTCCTTGGGCGAGTCACACCTCTAGTTGTTGATCTTCCTCTCAGCGATGAACCCATGGACATTGTTGTCTTGACCACCGGGTCAGCAGGTGAGGACAGCTTTGCAGAAGTGGAGTCATGCTTTAATTGATGTTGCTAGACTACTAGAGTAATCTTCTACTGTATGTGTTGAATGCCTTTCATCATCAGCCAAACGAATTCTGAGTTGGCATAGCTTCAGTGTGCCTTGTTTGATACTAGATCTGTACATAGTGTTTGTCTAATGACCAAACGGTGTCACCTAAGTGATTGTTCGTTTGTAAGAACATTAAAAACATGCTCACTACATGGCCTGAAAACCATTGATCAAACCAGAATTGCAAGTGACTACAACAATTCATAATAGCGCTATTAAACTGGCTTAAGGGTCATAAACAAATTCTTTAATTACCTGAGCACCGTTTAAGAGAAACAAACAGATTGCTGCTCCATTTCAGACAAACATATTACCACAAACAGTTCATAATAGCATGATGGGAAAATTGCCTCAATGTTCTGATCTTGTTACCTAATGTCTTGGCTCTGAACTGTCCATTCAGAACATTTAGTTGTGAAACTTTGTTTGAATGTCTTGGCTGATCTTGTTATAAATATTTAACTGTTTCAACACTTGCAAAACCACAATATGTTGCCTTATGTGTAAATGTATCACTGATTTTACTTCCCTTCAAATTCAGCGGCAACGGAATTGCAGCACCCAAATGTTGATGCAACGTAGCAGAATGTGGGAGCAAGCAGACTGCTGACAATAGCATTGGGATGAGAATAGGCCGCACTTCTCAGGAACAAACTTGTTTTTTGGTTTGATGTGTTGTGCTGACTTCAGGAGGTTTGAATTGGCGTATCAAGATTCAGAACTTACAATGTGTGAGAGTGTTTTGTGGAAATAATGCTTGAACAGTGCATAAACTCAAATTGACAAATTACAGTGCATAAACTCTGTGGTAGTAATATGTTTTAGCTCGATGATGATGGTGCCAGCCTGAACTCGTTTGTTTCAAGAGCCGTTTTGATCAAGGAGGCATCCACTTTTTTTAAGGCTCAACCGTGGGGTGGGGGGTGGGGGGGGGGGGATCCCCACCTGATTTTATTTATATTTCATTGCAGTTTGGCTTGGCAGCCTGCATTTGTATAGTTTTAGTAGTGGTGAGAATGTACTTCAGCGATTACAGAGCTGTTTGTATAGCTTCCTGAAACAAATTACACCAAAGATCAGCGATCGGTTTCTGCCTCCTGGGCAGCCTCGCCTTCCACTGCCTGGCTTCAGATGAGCAGTCAATCAGTAACTGCCTTAGAGAGGACAATTCGTTTCTGAAAACAGCGCCATTTCTTCTCCAGAGCTGCCACCAGCATAAAACGACAAGCATGCTATGCTGCTGCTGCGGCACTGTACCAACTTTGATTGTAGAAAGGATGTCGTATGCAGAAACACCAGTTGGAGGGATAGGTACGCCTAGGGATGCACAAAATTCAGCAGCCTTTGTGCAGTGGAACAAGAGGTGCTCCGTCGTTCTCCTGCCGTCCTGCGTTGAGCCACAGATTATGCATGATGGGTTGTCCACGCTGTGCTTCTTGAAAAGGTTTGCACGGCACTGAATTCGTTGTTTGCTACAAGCCACGTGAACAATTGAACCCTTGGAGGCGAAGCATTGTTCCAGATGAAATCTGAAGCCGGGTCTGATTGCTGTCCTCTCACCTTCAGAAGCTTATAGATTGCAGAAGTGTTCTGCGACCCTGCCAAGTTCAGCAACCACAGCTGATCTGCGTGGCAAGCTGTAGTTGGCCAAGTTCAGCAACCACAGTGCGAAAAGAGAGGTAAGAAGCGATCTGCGACCCTGCCAAGCACTTCAATTATGATATGCATGATCCCTAGCCTGATTGCAGCTTGTAACCCTGCCAAGCACCCAAGCACCTTCGCATGGAAAGCATCCAGCAGGTGTTCTTCTTGGCCAGCACCCGACGCCACTGCCTGGCCCTGATCGTCGCGAATGGCAAATCCCCAGCCACCTTCTTTCTTTGAGGAGTCAAAAGCCCCGTCAGAATTCATTTTGAGCACGCCGGGTTCAGGCTTGCGCCACCGAGAGGACTGACACAAATCCGACAATACACCCCGTCCTTCAGTCTTCAGAAATCTGTCACCTTGGGCTGCTGTGATGTAGGCAACCTCAGCTGCAGTCCTTCTTCGACCTTCTTCCCTCCAACGATTTCGTTCTTCCCACCACATGTAGAGCAGCACACGGTGTGCTGTTCCTTTTCTTTCATTTTGAGGATCAACTCCATCATACCTTTGGCCCATGTAGGCTGCAAGCCTCTGCCGGGTTCCCTCCATATTCAGTTCTCTTCATGCCTTCTTCACCTCTTTACAGTTCAGCAACAGATGATCCCCATCCTCGTCCAATCTTCCGCACATGCAGCATCGGGTATCTATATTCATCCCTCTTCGCTGAAGGATTCTTCTAAACGCGATAGTATTATGACTTAGCCTCCACAGAAAATGCTTTATTTTCGGTGCACAGTCAATATTCCACAATTTGTTCCAAAGAATTACATGATTTTGCTGTATGCATATCAGTATTTTTGTATATGCTAAAAATAATAGAACATAGAAATAGATGGATTTGGTTGTTACGTTGCCAATTCAGAAAAAATAGACTACTTTGTTCACTGTCTAGAAATTTCAGTTTTTTTTTATTTAATGACTTCTTCTGAACTGCTGCTTCACCATTTTACTAGTTCCTCTATGAGTTCAGTTGCTGAGGCATTAGTGTACACAAGAGAAAGACTTTAGGCAACAAGATCATAGTTTATCTGTTCAAATCAAAAGTATCACTGTTTAGGATACAACGAGATGAGAACTAGCTGTACTTCTTTTGTTCTAATAGGTTCGGAAAACTCAATTAGCCCCTCTATTTTGGTACCAGTACTAGTAAGGTCTTAGTTCTGAAAAGTTTGTTGATTTTAGATCAGCTGAAATCAGCGTTCGCACCCTCTGTTTTTTGTGTAAATTATTAGTTTTATTTCCTTCTTTGTAACCTATTATATTTGGCAATCTTGTGCTGTTCTTTTGGGGAAAAAACATAAATCTGTCACAAACCAAAGCAAAGTAAATTAAGTGAGACATAACAAACCAAATGAAAATAAAATGAGACAAGCTAAGTGAGACCACGTTTGTGAGTGGCCCTATGCAATAGTCCAATACAGAAAAGGCGGAATAGCCAAATTGATCCCTCGTCTTTCATCTCAGGTTCAATTTAGTCCTTCAACTCTCAAAATGGTCAAATTATTCCCTCAACTTTCGATTTTGGTTGGAGCAACCGGTGTGTTTTTGATGGTACTCCTCCTAGCTTGGCTGGAGCATTGCTGCTCGCAAAGTGAGGAACAACGTTACTGGAAGCTTGTAAAGGCTCAGGGAAGCTCTGTAGATAGCCAGTAGGATCCTTTTGTGTAGGTGAAGTCGTTTCCTATCTTAGTAAAAGGCGCGTGTGTTTGTCTAAGAGCTCAGGAGTGTGAGTGTGTGTTGTAAGGGCTCTTGCCCCCTTTTTTCTTCTTAATACAAAGATACGCAGCTCTCCTGCGTGTTCGAGAAAAAGAAAAAAACTTTCGATTTTGGTTCAATTTCATTCTTATGTTGATGTTGCGCTCCATTTTGGCAGTTCCAGTCAGCAAAGCCTAGTGGTGACCATAGCTTTGGCTAGCCTAGCAGCCACGCAACGCTTTAAAACTAATTGATTGGTTGTAGCCATGAAAGGGACATTAAAGAAGTTATTCAAATTTTCGTTAGATCAACAGCATAATCCCTCTGTCCTAAAATAAATATAAATATCGCTATAATATTCGTGTCAGTCAGACTTTCTTAAGTTTGATTAGATTTGTAGTAAATATTAGCAACATTTATATCTCCAAACAAGTTTATTGTGATAATAGATTCAACGATCTATCTAATGATACTAATTATGTACTATAAATATTAATATTTTCTTGTATATATTTGGTCTAAAAGCACTTGACTCATCGGGAAGCGAGATTGACACTTATCTTAGGATGGGGAGTATGTTCTTTCTTTTGTTGCTACACCGTCCGTGCTCAATCGTGTCCCAGGCTCGTAGCATAATGTTGTTCAAACCAAAATGCAATGAAAACTTGATGTGAAAGTACGGAGTAATTCTTAGCAATGCCAACACTCGCCTATTTACCAAAGCTGACATCAGCATATTTGCTCACTAGCGCTGCCACTATGGAGTACAACGTCAGCACAAGGACGAATTTGGACAAAAAGAATAAAGATGAGGGACTGCTTTGGCCAATTTAAAAGTTGAGGGACTAAATTGAGCCTGAGACGAAAGATGAGGGACTAATTTAGCTATTCCACCTCTTTACCATCATCGGAAAGGATATCAATACATTTGAATATATATAATGCAACCATCATCGAAAAGGATATCAATACATTTGAATATATATAATGCGAAAACGAAATTGCATGACTTTTTTATTTCAGCATAAGTCTTATGAAGTTTTTATTCCACCACGTATTTACAAATTCGTGCATGCATGAAGCATAAACGCGTCAGGGTGGGAAGTCTGCATTCCTTCATCAAGTAGCATACGCTTAAACGCATCCATCTTGCCACTTTACGGAGTCCTTTGGCACTTGTGAGCAGTGAGCACAGCTTTCATGAACCAGAGTTCACAGTCTGTTCCTGTCAATCCGCTAAGCTCTACTTCCTGTAGGTGATCCATGGAGATTTCATATGATGTCCAATAGTCTTGGTGATGGCATTCGAGACCTAATCCAGCTTTTAAGTCATAGTGCTGCAGCACAGACATATGCAGGTTTAATGCGATAGACTAGAGAGAGGAACCGTCTGCAGAAAGAAAATAAGACCAATGAGTTTAGGATGAGTAGGTGCTCACCAGGGAGAGGAAGAAGGGCAAATGTAGACTGAGGTGCCTAAGATTGCTGAATCGCGTGAGTAGGCTTGCCACGCCCGCTCCAAAGTCATGTCGCTCAAACTGAAGAGCAACTCTAACGGTCAAAGATGTGATATGAGGTAGGTGCGGTATCCTACTTTCAATCAAGTCCACGTCCTCCTCGAATAACTAGCTTGATCAAAGTTAAAAGAAAGTAAAGTGTTAACAAAACAATAGATAAGTTGAATATTGTTAGAGGAGGATAACAAATTTGTGCAATCAAGCACGTAGAACCAAAATGCAAGTCTAAGAAAGAAAACATAGGAGATAAAGTGCGGACATATATTTGAAGCGATAGAGTATTGCATTTCATATGAAAAATGATCGTAAACTTGCTAATTTTTAACTCGCAAATGGTATGAACTAATATGATATATCAATTGAAAGTTCAAGATAAATGTAGTATGTGTCACTTCTCATACATGTGTTTTCATGGATTTGGCGATTAGTAACCATGTTTGTGAGATATATAGATATGATCCTGAGAGATGAGATGTACCTTTCGACCATAAAGAGTCACATCAAAGCATGTGATGGAGCTATAGTGATTGAGGAGTAGTGTGTTAGTGTTACTATGGTTCTCGGCCTCGCCGTAGTGGTTGTCATGACAGCGATGTGACCACAGACTGAGCTTGAGTCTCCGCATGCACGGCGGCGAGTCCCCGTCGATCTCAAGACATCCAGGCGTCCAGCCTAGGCGAAAGAAGAGTGCAAGTTGTTCAAGCCTCGGTGCGGCGATCCTAATCGCCTTGTGGAAGCACTTGCCTATGTGTAGAACCCGGAGGCTAGGAGTCCTCAGCTCCAGCGACACCGAATGGACATCCTCCATCCACAGCTCCGAGAGCACGTCGGCTCTTCTTTGAAATAATCAGAAAGCCAAACCTTGTTCAAGCGCAGCTTCTGCAGGCGCGGGCAGCTCGCCGACGACACGAGGCAGGCAAGGAGGTGACCTCCGCCGTCAGCGATCGTGATCCTTTCAAGCGAGAGATCCCTGAGCGATGCGAATTCCATGGCGGTGGCGGCAGGGAGCTGGAGCCTTACGCCACCTAATGCCAAACGCATGGTCTCCAGCAGCCTTGGAGGCCTAGCAAGCTCGTTGCCGGCGAACTCCCTCCTGACCTCATGGCAATCTAGATCAAGGATGAAGCGCTTCACACCCTGCTGAGAAACGTACCGGATCCACCCTTGCGCGGCGTCGATCAACGCCGGCATTATCAGTTGTTCCAGCTGCTCGGAGCCTAAAGTACACGAGATCGCCAGGCTCTCGATGGCGGCGCAGCCGGAGTGGGCGCTACTACTACGCCGGGCAAGGACGCCGTTGACGAAGGAGACGTACCGCGTCAAGGCGGCGCACCGCTCGGTCGCCGTAGCGGTAGTGGACACCGCCGGCGGGCGACAGGCGAAGCGGAGCGCGGGAACGCGCGCCCAGAGCCCGAGCCACCGCCGCGAGACCGCGCCCATGCGCGCCGCATCCGTCCCGTCGGCCACCAGCTCGAGGATGTGGAGGAGCACGTCGTCGTTCAGGCCGCTGATCAGATCGTCGACGTCGACGTCACCGGCCCGATCCGCGTTGCGCGAGTCCTCCGTCGCGGAATCCATGCTTCGATCTGCCAACGGCCCAACAGGCTCGGCCGGCGGCGCGCGAGGGCTTATGTCTCCGTTGTCCCAGGAACTAGCTAGATGCGTTTAGCACACACACGACCACCATATCCGATCCACACCCCCACTTGACACGTACGCTAATATAATCGCTATTCACGACGTGAAAAATCTAACACGTACCAACGTCGTACTCTAACAACCAATCACTCATCTTATAGAAAAATGCTACATTTGAAACCCACCTGTTTAAACTAGATATAGACAAGCTACCTACATGCTGAAAAGGGATTGTTATAAGAAATAAAGAAAACAAACATAGGATTATCGTTCATATGGATCCCCATTTGGATTGTTGGAGAAATGAAGGGAAAAAACATAGGATTATCTAGATCAAGTTACTACAGCATACTATGATTCGCAGAATCGCTTGCAGTAAAAAAAACTAGGACAACACCCGATCTATGTGACGGCGGCAATCCGGGTTAATTCGGGCTGTAGTATGGCAGCACGGTGTAGACCGTCTGCACGACGGTGAGGACGAGCAGGAAGACGGCGGCGGCGGCGGACATGCTGGTCCACGGGTTGCTGAAGTAGTCGTGCACCAGCACGGCGCGGTGCCGGTTCCAGCTGCGGCCGCAGTACTCCCGGACGTCGCGGAACAGGCCGGCGTAGCAGTTGTTGACGAACTCGGGCGGCGGGCACAGCTCGCCGAGGTGCGCGTAGAAGGACGCCGTCTCCTCGTCCCCGCCCACGAACACGCCGGCGCGCTGCAGGGCCTCCACGTCGCGGCGCGAGTCCACCACGGACGCCATCAGCAGCACGTAGCTCACCAGCCGCTGCAGCTCCCACCGGCCCCGGCTCTGCTCGAGTGCTCGTACGCCAGCAGGTTGGCGAAGATGACGTGGTTCGTGTAGCTCTCCACGGCCGGGATCTCCAGCGTGCCGCCGCGCCGGTCGAACGTCACGTCCACCATGCTCCGCGGCGACTTCTTGGCGCGGAACGTCACCCCGGAGTCCTGCAGCCCCGACGCCGGCGGCAGCCACAACGGCGTGCGCTCGTCCACGGACTGGGACATCAGCTCCTCCATCGCCTCGTCCTCGCTCTTGCTGGTGCCGCTCCCGCTCCCAAGCCGGTCCTCCGGCGGCAGGAACCAGTGGTAGTAGAGGTGAAGCAGGTGGTGGATCTCGCCGTCGGGGGGCCGCGTGCTCTCGGGGTCCCGCGGGCCGGAGCTCATGTCGACGGTGAGGTAGTTGACGAGGACGTTGGTGACGAAGTGGTCCCGGCCGAGCCCGCCCGTGGCGAGGTCGTAGAAGCGCTCCAGGACGAAGAAGGGGAGCTGGTTCTCCAGCAGCAGGATGTCGTTGTCCACGTTCTGCATCGCCCACGTCGCGTCGATGAGCGCGTCCTCGGCGCTCTCCTGGCCCTTGAGGAAGAACTCCACGACGAAGCAGCCGTCCAGGAGGAGCATCTCGGCGAACTCGGCGGCGGGCAGCGCCACGGGCTCCGCGTACCGGCGGCGCGCGCGGGCCTCCATGGCGCGCGCCGCGCGGGCGTACGTGGCCAGCGTCGCGCCGCCGGGGCGGGCCAGGATGTCGCGGAGGTACCGCCACTTGTGCGCCTCCATGGCCGCGAGGTGCCGGCCGGCGCCGCGGTGGAAGGGCCCGATGGAGATCATCTGCGGGTCGTACAGATGCCGGTTGCGCTCGCGCATGGGCCCCGCCACGCGGAAGATGGTGAACGGCTCGCTCTCGTGCGCCTTCCCGGGCAGCACCGCCAGGCGGCGTCCCATGCGCGCCGCCATGTCGTCGGCCTCCGCGTCGTCACCAATCTCCTCATCCTCCTTCTCCACGGCGCTCCTCTCGTCCAGCCGGCGCTGCACGGACGCGGACAGCTCGTCCCCTTCTACCTCTCCGTCGTCGTTTGTCTTCTCCTCAGCGTCGGCGAGTGCCCTGGCCAGCAGAGTGCTGCGGCTCTCGTCCGTGCCACTGGTACCGTCCACGACAGTGCTGCTATCGTCGGCCGCAGCACGGCCGTGCTCGCCCGGCGTGGCGGCGGCGACCGGAGCGTGGTCCTCGGGCACTAGTAGGGGCTCCATCAGAGGAGAGTCCATGAGTGACCCAAGATAGCCGTCACATGAGGGACATGAGGCAGGACAGGTCTGTGTCCTTTATTTAAGGGTGCCTGATTTTTTTTATTATTATTCAGTCAACATGCAATGTTGTCATCGTTTGATTATAGTATATATATATATATATATATATATATATGGTGCCTGGTCAATTCAGTCGACATGCAATTCTCTCATGAGTTGTGTCCCTTTAATTATACTAGCTGTTTATCTAGGATTATTGTATGAAAATTAAGGCACCTAAAATAAAACTCTCATATTTATATCTATATCTAATCCATTCTATATCTAGAACTATAACTATATACCTATATAATATGAAAATAAGAAAAAAAAACCCTCTAAATTTCGGTCCAACGCTCTCTTGCCGATTCTTTCTGTCCCCGATTCTTTTGTTTTGGTTGGTTTTTAATAAAAGTTATAATACATGATAAATTAGAGATCGAAGTTCTAATTGGTTTAATCTTGCATACATTTTGTTCGGTAACAAAAGATGGTTGTGAAATGAGGCAGGACAGGTTAACAGGCCAATAAGAAAATGATATATTTATATATATCTTTACCTCTATCTATCTCTATTTTTATCTCTATCGCTATCTCTATCTCTAATCTCTAGTATTAAAGAGGCAAAGATTTCTATCTCTATCTCTAATATTAAAGAGGCTACAATTTCTAAATATATCTCTATCTCTAATATTAAAGGGCTAAGATTTCTGAATATATTTCTATCTCTAGTCCCAATTATTAAAGAGGCTAAGAATTTTTGTCTTTCATCACCCACAACTGTTTATGAGTTTTTAGAGCTCAATCTCGATTGATTAAACAATAATTTTGGTATTGTTTACGAGTGTTTAGAGGACTAACTCTCATGTTTGTTCACTCAAGCACCGGTCAAGCCCCGCCGCTGCGTTGGAAAGACAGAGCCACCTTTAGATCATTGGAAACACCGGCAGAAACTACGACGGTTTTTATGGGCAAACGCCATCTAAAATTCTGTGACGAAGACTAGCAACGATAGCATAAGCACTTCTACGGAGCAGGCGCAAGGCTTGAGAAAGCCTGGGCACAAGGTGACAAGGGCATTGAATTGTCCAACAGCTTTGTAGACATCACTTTGCCTTCATCGCTAAGGAAATGAGTCACGAGTTAGGCTGGAGAATTCCAAACAGAAGCATCTTGTTTGATAAGACTTCAGCTGAGCGGCGAGCACCAACAGACCAACAGACAGGGCAACTTTGGTAAGTAACTGAAATTCCAATTCCACTGTAGATAGCTGAACAATTCTCAGTCTGACCTTACAGAAGGGCAGCTAGTTCAGAAGTAACTCAAATGGTAAGTTTTGTGTGGGTGAGAATATATCAAGAAAGAGACATTTAAAAGAAACAAAAACATTGGTGACGTCTGCAGACTTCATAACATCCAACTGCTATAGCACGTATCATGTATGTATGAGGAAAAAAACTGCCTTGCTGGATCGTGTCAATACCAAAACGCGGGTTATGTTTAGGCTAGTCAATCTTCTCGGCAATTGGAGAATGAAGACTGTCCATTCTGGCGCCTTGTCAAAAGATGGCTGGACATGATGGTGGCATGATATTTCACTCCTGGTCACCTTGGGGGCCAACATGGGCAGGATACTTTGCAGAAACATCTGCCCAGGCCTTCTGTCAGCTGCTTCACCACGGATGCCACCTCGTTGATGTCCACACGGATCTGCTCCTTGCTGTCCCTCTCTCGGATCGTCACGTTTGTTGCCGAATCCACTGTTACAGCAAATGGAACACCAATCTCATCTGTCCTCGCGTATCTCCTCCCAATAGAAATTGCTGCAAGAAAACAAACACAGGCTTATGCTTACATATATAGTCCATTCAGCCTATGTTATAAGGAGTGGAGTATTTAATATCGCATCGCACGTACCAGTAGTGTCAATAATATGGGAGATACCAGCAGTTGTTAATGCCTTAGCGATTACTTTGGCAGCAGCATCAAACTCTTGATTCTTAACAAGGGGAAACACGGTGCACTTGATAGGAGCCACAAGAGGAGGGAACCGGAAGACATTCAGTTGTTCCTCTTCTGATTTGCTAGGCCTTGTGTAAAACGAATGCTCAAACAAGCAGTATATGATCCGGCCTATGCCAAATGACGGCTCGATGACCGAAGGGGTGAAGACTCGCTGATGTTCCAGCTTCTTCTCCATGCTGATTGATACCATCTTCTTTGTAATCACCACATCTTTTCCAAGTGTGCAGACTTTAAAATTTGTCTCCCCCTTGGTTTCTAGTTCAGCTTTCATCTCAAATGCTTCCTTCTCACTCATAGCCTGGTATATGGTGATACCAACAGAATAAAGTAGTTTACTCAGGGAAGGGAGACATCAGAAAAGCTAGCAGCCACATATAACAAGGATGATGATAGACTTGTTACCTCCAATGCCTCAAGGACCATCTTTTGGTTGCCCTTAAAAGCCAACCCCAGGTCTTTCTTCTAGGGAACTATGACAAGTTTCTGCAATAATGAATATCAGCAAACATATAAGTATAAATAACAAGTTCATTTTAAAGTATAAAGGGAAAATCTATATAATAGGGCACTCAGACGATAGTGAATTTGAACCATACTTTTTTTGTAATATTTAGTTGAACTTGAACCGTGTACTTCAATGGGTAAGCAAAAGCTGTCATGTATTTAACATGAAAACTAAGATAAAGCTAATGAAGAAACTGGAAAAGTGGATATGATATCTCACCTCAACTTCTCTAGGCTTGGAGAATTTTTCATGAGCAACAAGTGGGACACCGCTTTTCTCATACGAGATGGTAAGCAGACAATCATGGTAATATTAGTAGCACATTTGCACACCAAACAGAGGACAATGATACAAATTTCATTTACTAAGTGCAGTTACAACATCAGATGAGCAACCTCAATTGCCGTGGCAACATATCCAAAGAAGAAAAATATGTATCTGATAAATTATCCAGGGTGTGAAAAAGATGCAGTAAGCTTACAGTGTGAGCTTTCAAATCATATGCAGATCTATCAGCAATACCCACGCACTCTATCCACCCATAAGAGCACTCTATCTCAGCATCCCAACAGTCAGCAGCATAATAAGCCATCTCATTAGGTAGATGCTGCCTGAAGCGCAACCGACCCTTATCAATTCCCAAGCATGTCAGGAAAAGATAGACCCTTCCGATGAAGTAACCAAGTGTCTCATTATTAACAGTTCCCAGTAAATAACAGTAGTCAATAGTTTACAATTATATCCAGGGTAAGAACAGCATATATAAATAACAGAACAAAAAAATATCAATTTTTTAAGAGAAAAATTGCCAGCAATTATTAACCTTTGAAACTGCTTCCCCAAGCTTCATTAGCTTGGCTGACTCCCCAGAAAGTTGCAGCTCTCTTGGAAACATCAGGAACTCCAAATCAGCAACATCAACAAATTTTGGATGTGATTTGTCCTCTGGGTCCACAAAATGCTCAATCTCTGCCAATGTGAATTCACGCACTCGGAGAAGACCTTGTCGTGGCGAGATCTGATTGGCAAGTTCTAGACGTAGTGAGTACTTGAAAAAAAGGAATATCTAAGCAACTCAGTGCAAACCATATCTTCGGTGCAATCCATGAAAACTCCATTAAAACAATACTTAGGAGTTTTCAAAAAATTTGAAACTAGGCACACCAATAGTGCATCTATAGATATGCATTGTCACAAAATTTTAGATTCAAACTCGTTTTGTAAAAATCCATATGAAAATAACAAATTCCATTTGCATATGCACTAGAGGACAAAATTCCTAACATCTATAGAGCACTATCGGTGTGCATAGTTTCAAATTTTTTGAAAACTCCTAACTATTCTTTTGCAAAGGTTTTTCACGATTGCACCCAAGATGTGGTTTGCACTGAATATTTTGCCCTATTGAATAGCCGATAACTACTTTTTAGAAGCATGAACAAATGCACTGTCAACTATCAGAATGAACAAATTATTTCAAACATATTAACAAAAACAAATTTAGTGTAGAAGCTCAATTAATTTCAATAACAAAGTATGAGGCACTGAACAAACAGTGACTGAAGCAAGCCATAATTGAGTGAAATGGCATATAACACAGCAATTAGTAGTAGTAGCCATTTATAGAAATCTGACAAAACAACACAAACCTCATTTCTAAAAGCTTGCCCAATTTGAGCAGCGGCAAAGGGGAGCTTTTGGCCATTGTAATAGTACAGGTCCTTGAAGTCTACAAAAATACCGTGTGCAGTCTCTGGTTGCATATACCTAATTCCACCACACAAAATTGCACCTTTTAGCCAATCACCACAGAAGGAAATAATTACAGAGAGAATGTAGATATTCTTACCCCACGCTAAGACCAGTGGGGCCAATAGATGTCTGGAACATAAGATTGAATGGGTAGGGATCAGAAAGCGGGTTCTTTGTATCAGGGGCAACAATGCCGTATTCCTTAATCTTTGCACCAAGTTCCTCTGCTGAGAGATCATCCAAAGTAGCAAGAATACGCTTAAATTCATCAGCCTTCTCTTGGGGTAAGGCAAGGTCTTTCTCAAGCTTCTCCTTGCAAAAATCTTTTAACAAGTGGTCAGCACGGTAGCATGTGCCTGTCTTCTCGTCTTTAACCATGAGGTCAGTAAACTTCTCAACATGGCCTGATGCCTTCAAGACAACCTCAGGCATCACACAGGGGCAGTCAACCTCCAACATGTTCTCTTCCAAAACGAAGATCTGGAGAGAAATTAAGAATCTCAGTAATCTTAGCAAAGAAAAAGTAAGATTAATCATCAACCACAAGAAGTAACTAAAATGTAGTCACTTCCAATAAAAACTAGCAAATCACAACACAAACTGCACCAAGGAAGGCTAAAAATTATAACTTTTCCACAGCACATTTCCAAAGTACTTACTAATTTACATGAGAAAAGTTTTGATAAGATTAATGTCAACAATTGTACAACTAAAGCACGGAAAATATTTTTGTTAGCAGCAGACAGAAAATGCATACAAACTTGAAAAGGGACCAATGTAACACTCCTGTCCTATTAGAAAATCGTTATCATCATCTAGATTACAGATACAAATCCCAGGGGAAAACAAAATTCTACACATAGATCAATTAACGAATAAACAAACCACTTTTCCGCATCTGAAGGCCACAGATGACACAATCATTTACACGCAGCAACCGCGCACATCAGCTTAAGACCAAACTACAGGGGGGGAAATCGAAAGCATTCAGACTTTCAGAGACAGATCGCCGGCGTCACCTGGCGCCAGAAGGAAATCACGTTGGCCTTGACGTGGCACCCGGGCGGCCCGTAGTTCGTAGAGCCCCGCGACACCGCGGTAGATCTTGAAGGAGGGCATGTCGAACAGCTTCCGCTCCAGCGTGTTCACCACCGCCTGCCGCAGCTCCTCCCTCGCGGCGCCACCCGCGCCCGCCCCGAGCGCCTGCTGCAGCCGACGCGCGGCGGCGCCGGCCTCCACCTTGAGCGCCTTGAGCGCCTCGACCGCGGCGTCCACGTCGGCCTTGGACGCGCCGCCGCCGGCCTTGAGCGCGCGCACGGCCTCGGCCTGCGCGCCGCAGCGCGTCCTCCGACGGCGCGGCCATGGAGGTGGCGGTGGCGCGCGGCGGCGGCTAGGGTTGCGGCGGGCTGGGTTCTGGCCTTCTGGGTTTAGGGGTGGAGCGGGAGAGTGAGGAGAAGATGAGCTGGGGGCGGAATCGCATAAAGACCATTGATGGATGCCGCCGCGGCAACGAACACCCAGGTCGTTTTGAGCTATTCAGCCGAATCAGCGTCCAATACTTCCTCTATGTTGATAAAAAAAAGTTATTTTAATAATGATACGGTCTTCAAAGCATAACTTTGACTTCACTTTTCTATAAAAACATTTATTCAAAAGTGATATATGTATACTTTTATAAAAATATATTTTAAGACAAATCTATTTATATTGTTTTCACATTTCCAAACTCAACAACTTAAAAGTTATTCATGATTTATATTCCCAATGTTTGACCCAAACCTTGTCTAAAACGACTTCTTTTACCAACATGGAGGAAGTAGTATTTTTCTCTCACAATAAACTAGCAAATAGTACTTTCAGTCATAAACTCATAATAAACCAGCAAAACGAACAGGCTGGAAAACAAGAAGCACAAACATCGTTGAGGAATGTGCATTTGGACCCTCGCATTTTGATTCAATTTAACATGAAGAGTTCTAAAGCGGCGGGCCGATAATGTAAAGAGTGGTAGAGGTCGACCTAAACTAACTTGGGACGAGTCCGTTAAAAGAGACCTTAACGAGTGGAATATCTCTAAGGATTTAGCTATGGACAGGAGCGCTTGGAGACTGGCAATCAACGTGCCTGAACCGTGACCTCTTTCTGTCTTGTGCCATTTATGTCCCTTTATGTGTCTCCCTGTTTATCGTCTCTCTTTTGGGTTTCATCTCTAGCCTACTCCAACTTGCTTGGGATAAAAGGCTACGTTGTTGTTGTTAACATGAAGAGTTCATGGACCTGTACAAAGGTTTAACAAACTTTCTAGTTTATCCGCGACAGAAGAACACGTAAGTTTGTTCGAAATTTTTATTTTAACTTAATTAACTATAAACGTAAAAAACTTTTATAGATTGATAACATCAAATTAGCAACGGTAAATTTGTTATAAAACATTTTCACAATATGTACTCTTTATTTAAGATTTAAGGCAATATGTATTGTTATAGATATCAGGGAAGTGTCATATTGATTGAAGACCATGTTGGTAAAAGGATTTATGTTTTGTAACAAAGGTACCTAATTTATGTATTACTAGAAAAATATGTGTGCCGGAGAAAAAAACTATCAAATGTTAATAAAAAGCAAGGTCGGGATGTTACATATCTATTTATATTTTACCCTTTCTATAAACTTTAAAAACTACAATTTATTTTTGATGACTAGTTGATGTGCGCCGTGCGCCTCGCTAGTGTCAAATGGCGTGTCGTTGGTGTAGATGCGGAGCCATCCATGATGACGCTGGACTTTACTTTTTGGTGCAACGGTGTTGTCGATGTAGAAGTGGAGCCGTTATGAATGGCGTCTGGACTCGCCTCCTTGATGTAGGCCGTAGGAGCCATTGCCGATGGCTTCCATGGTTGTCCCAACATCACCCGGTGCAGTGATGGTTAGTGTAGCTGTGGAGCTGTTGTCGATAATGTCAGGGCTCACCTTCTCTGTGAGGCGATGTCATTGGTGTAGATTGCTTATGGCATCTGTAGTCGTCTGACGCCACCCACACAGTCTTATCATCTCATGCTGATAAGTGTGGCCGGCTCTAGACGATGCAGCAAACGCCGTTGTAGCATGGCCGACGAGAATCCACAAGGCATGTTGTGACAGAATCGCCTAATTCATATAAGATTAAGTACGGCTGTCCCCGCTAATCACGTTGACACGTGCATACCACCTCTTATACGAACCCGGTAGTTCGCCAAGTGTCATGAAGGACCTCGGTAAATCAACATCACAACCAAGATCGTACATGATTAAGGGAAGCAATATACATCATGGTATTCAGAGTGTACAACGGAAGTTAAAATTACAAGCCAAGTTCATCTCACTTATTACAATACTAAGTTCAAATATAATACAAGAGAGCAATATTATTTAAAACTACATTACCACAGGTCTTTATTACAAAACCAGTTTATTCAACACCTCCAGTAACAAGCATAGTAGAGGGGTTATGAGAGATACGACCATGCGCGTTGGCCTTTACTCATCAGTGTCCATCGCGGGACTAAAGCACATGATACAATATCTTTCATATAAAGTGTCACCTGCAACGATGGGAATAAAACCCTAAGTACTTAATTATACTTAGCAAGATTTACTTGACGGGGAAATAAAATAAAAGACTCCAAGGATATGTAGGGCCACATTTGGTGGATTTAAATGGCTAACAATATTTTGCAAAAGAGCTTACCAAATAATCCTTAACTATTTAGAACTACATTAGCACCTCTACATCATACACTGGGATAATACATGAAAGCAATAAACTATAGGGACTAGTTACCAATTATGATTCTCCTGACAACATCAAATGATTTCATCCTTTACTACGCTTCTAGAGCAAGATATGAATTTATCATTATCCGAGAGAGACAACGATTCGAATCGATTACACTAGCTGAGTAAAGCCCATATTACACACCCTCGTGAGTTAACAAGACCCGCGGGAGTCACCGTTCACTCTATCTGGTGACAAGTTTGGACCGTTTCGCAAAACTCATGGTCCTGCATCCTCACAAGACATGTCGTTCAGCCCGTAGCCCGTAGCAAGCAGGGCCTTGGATCAGTCCCCTTCCTCCAGACTCTCCTTCCAGCAATGCTAGCGGTCCAGTACTTACCCCAAATGAGCTATTTAGTTTCACAGTCCGAACAAGTTATCCGGCTATTATGAGAAAGTACGTTCAATCTCATTCTAAATCCAGACAACGATACGGTCCTTAATCGACAAGGACGGGAGAAAAGTATGCATACAAGACCTCCATGTCTTATTGCTCCTCTATCACCAAATCCCACCCGGTCTCTAATTATTAACCTCCTCATGATTCAAGATAACACAAGTAACCACTCCATATTGCGAATGACAAGAATCATCTGACTTCAACCGTTTTAAGCATGGCTAAGCATAAATACGTCCATTTATTCTAGTAGAAGTACATGTATAGACTTATTGTGTACAAGGTAATTCATGCAACAACGGTCTCATCCAACTCCTATGAACCTAATGTACCATATAAGAATATAATATAATTAAGTGCATTTCAAAAGAAAGAATAGGAGATTTATAATGCTCCGAGGCTTGCCTCGGCGAAAAGTGGAGGGTCCATGGTTCGGGCACTCCGGCAGTGGCTCAGAGGCTTGTCCTTCGTCTTCGAGTGACAACTCCTGAGGGTTCTCCTCCTCAACGATCACGTACTCGACTGGAGCTTCCTCCTCCGATCCTATATGTATGGAGGAGATGCATAAATAACAAGAATGCATTCAACATGGTAATGATATCATGGTATGGAATGAGGATGCATTCATGTAGGCCTAGTAATATAAGAGACTATGGTTGCATTAACAACACAAAAGGTGACAAGGTGTGATTTAAAATTAATCTTTTACTAAGTGCAAATCTCTTCTCCGGTAGAGAAGTAAACATTCTTAATCTACCTATCATATTAAATATGCATAGCACATCCACAAGGTTTCACAAACACTATAGCGTGACCAACTATCATTTACTCAAAATAGTAAAAGCTACACACCAGCAAGCATTATGCATGGCAAAGTGGATATTGCTCTCTAATCACTTACTAACGTACCCATATATATATATATATATATATATATATATATATATATATATATATATACATACATACATACATAGCAAGCAAGATACAAGGTGACCAAAGCCATTTAATACCCAAATCTGGTCCTTAGAGAAAAAACAGTAACCATTTATGCTCTAACTAATGTATTATGTAATTCCATACCACTTTGATGTATAAATGTCATATGATATAAAGAAATACACTTTCAAATAGGCAATTTCATATGCAAAAAGAATACTACATATGAAAACTAATCAAACAGTAAGTTTTATAATTTCCTTAGCTAGAGAATATCAAAACAAAATTAACAAACTTGGTTTATAATTTTTGAATAAACATAGCTCTAGTTATCAATTATGGAATTTGAATAGATATTTCTTTAGGTACACAAAAAATGTATGTAAAAGTTTATCAAGCAACAATTTTATGACTTAACATGAAGAGCACAACAAGAAAAAGTTAACAAAATTTGTTTCACTCAATTTGGAGTTTTCTATTTTAAGTTATAAATTTTCAAAGTTAGCACAATTTTAAAACAAAAACAAATCATCTAAAAAGGAAAGCAACTTGGGCTAATTTCACCCAGCTCGGCGCAGTGCACGCGCGCGGCCTAGGCGGCCCATGACCAGCATGGCATGGCGCGGCCTGACACGTGGGACCGTGGTCAACCCGGCCCCACCTGTCAGCGACACACGGGACAGGGGTGGTCGCTAACTGGCCGGAGCTCACCGGCGGTGAGGCTGCCGGTGAAAGGGGTGGCACCACCGTGTTCCCCTCGATCATCCGCATCGGTCTATGCAAGTTGCGCGGCCAACGGTGCACCCTAGCTATGGTGGCGACGTGGCCGGCGGCACGGCAGCACGGCACGGTGGCGTGCTTGCCGGCTCCGCCGAGGAGACTGCCGGTGCTTGCGCACATAGGCTCCAGTGAGCTCGCGCGGTTCTAGGGCTGCGGCAATCGTGCCTGGCGAGGCTGCAGCGAGGCATGGCCGCGTGCACGGCGGCGTGGCGGCCAGAGCGCGGCGGCGGCAGGCCCTGTTCCGCGAGGTGGCAACAGTAGCGTCTAAATTGACTATGGCTTTAGCTTCTATGACCCATGGCGATGCTAAAACATGCAAGAGAGTGCAAGGAGGGAGGCAGGGGTGCGCTTGGCCACGGCGAGGCGAGCTTGTGGCCATGGCGGGCAAGGCGCGGTGGCGCCCGACTCGGACGTGCTCACCTTGCGACGACACACGACGCAACTAGTTGGGAGAGGAGAGTAGCTTGCGGCACGTTAGCGGACGCAGTGAATTTGAAAAATTGGCGAGCAGCGCGGGTGGAATCGGGTTGGCAGTGCATGCTAGCCGGCGGCAAAAGATCACGGTGAAGGGAGGAAGAGAAGAGGGATTGACCAGCCTCGAGCATTGAATGGGCATGGCAACGCTTCTCCAGCTTGGCCAGCATGACGCACCTCTGTTCACGGTGACAGCGTGGTTCAAATGACGAAGCGCCAAGAAGGTCGACGTCGCCGGCGGTGTAGCAGCGAGAAGCTGCTGATGGCGTGGTACTGTAGCTACCTGACAGCGCATTTCTCTCACTCTCTGTCTCTCAAACCAAAAGATCAAACAAGAAGCCAATTTCACCATGATATACTACTATATGTGTACAACACATTTGCTTAAAGAATCACTAGCTAAAACTAATTAGTTTGAAAAATATAAATTGCCAAACCTATTTACTTCAAAACTGAAAACAAAACTGAATCCAGTTGACAGTATTACTAATGGTTTGATTAGCTAATTTTCTTCTCTTGTCTTGGAATTTAATTGAGCCAAAACACTGTTCATGTGTCACAAGCAAAGATATAAGACTACCCGCACTCATGGACCTCTATATTCATCCTCTATACGTCTTAGTCACCAAGATTCTCTCCTCTACACTCAATTCTCCCGCACTCATCCATCCTCTATATCATCCTCTATCCACTCTATCCACTGTGGGACCCACTTGTCACTTTATCTAAATATATCCATGTGTGATCTAGTTTTGAAGGATTTATTAAGACGAATTTAATGGTGAAATCGAAATTTAATTTGGATTTTTGGTTTGTGAGTTATAGTATTTTTTTTCCTTTGTTTAGCTAGTGGGGCCGTCATTATAAAGTATAGAGTAAGCACAGTACCACTCTAAATATAGAGTGAGAGAAAGGATAGAGTATCGTTTTAGAGTACCCAGTGCAGCAGTTTTTACTCTATATTCATACTCTAAAACTTTAGAGTATCGTTTTAGAGTACCCACTGTGGGTAGTCTAATACCAAAGTATGAACTTTGTATCATCTCATAACCACCATTTGCACAACTTTTATTTATGAAATTTGATTAATTAAACTCCCAAAAATTAGATATTGGAACTGTTCATCGGTTACTGTAGCATCGTGAAACACTGTGCGACCAGAAGTTTAGTACATACCGTGAGTCTGAGGATCACTGGTCGCCTGACCAGCTTAAATACCAGTGCCAGGGATGCGTAGTAACCTTCGGTTAACTGTTTTGAGCGAAGCGAGGACGAAAGCTCAAGAGGGTTGCTACGCAGGTGGGACCACTCCTCGGCAGAGTGGGCCTGGGCCGTGTATGCCGGGACTAGATGTTACAGTTTCTCTCCTATCCTAACATCTCCACACGCTTGTTAGTCGTCGTCAGCGTGGCCGTGTTCACAATGCGGATAGCTAGGATGCAGGCGTCACGGTCAGGCGTGCTGGTGAATCCCGGCCGATGTAGTCGTCAATGCAGCCGTCGTGTCATGGATGCAGAGACGTCGGCTGTTCTCGATAGGTCATGACGATTTGGTGTGCCACGGTGAGCACGACGGTGCTGACACACATGCATATGGCGCGGCGACCATATATTTCTACCTCAAGACAACATGCCTGGTGTGACTGCTTGGATAATGTTCCGTCCTCCGTTTCATTGCGTCGTAATGCTAAGGGGCTGCCGCTGCTAGCTTCTCGGTATAGCTGACCTAATCACCATCTCCACCGTGTGCGCGTATCTTGCGTATATAGATCTCCTCCTGGCACGCTGCTCCGTTTCATGTAAGTACAAAGAAATAGATAATAGATAATAGATAATAGATATATAGACATTTACAGGAAACACATAAAAAACAGGAAAAAAAAGATAACAACTGTCAAGTTGTAACGGATGAAAAGGAAAAAAAGGGAAAAGCATCCTATGGGGACTGACGGAGAAAAAAAGGAAGATAAATAAAAAAGAAGCAAAAAAAGGACGTACATGAAAACTGGAAATGAAAAAGGGATGCCATGACCGATGAGAAAAAGAAGATAAATAAACAAAATAAAAATGGAATCATAAAAGGAAGTAACATTAAAACAAGAAACAGAAACGGATGGAAAAATGGCAAAAACGACGGATAAAGAAAAGGCCTCTTGGTATAATTAGGATTCTTACTCAGGTTACTCGGGACTTAAAAGGATCTATTTGGATTAGGATTTGGATTTGTACCTAACCATGTTACCTCAATGTTATTATATATACAAAACAGGAGAGTTGCAGAGAGACCAACAAAAGTAATTTCCACTTTCACGGAGTTAGTTAGAGGAGGCCATACAAAAAAAAATGGGTACAAAAAATAGGCTGAAATTTTATCTCTTTATTATTAGGTATAGATTAACTAAAATAATCTTGTATTTTAGAGTTCTCAACTTTCAAAATTGTTTGTCACAAATGAAAACTTTCAAAATTGTCTCCCTCTCTCTCTCCCTCTCTCTAACCATAATGATTATCTCGTCCTAAAATCTTAAACTTGTTTTTTATGGTATGTTATGTGCTACTCCATTAGTCCTAAAAGCAATGCAATTCTAGGTTCAGAAAAAGTCAAAAAAAATTTAAGTTTGATCATATTTATTAAAAATAGTATCAACATTCATGTCTCCAACATGTTTGCTATAAAATGTATAATCTAATGAAATTTATTTGGTACCACAAATATTACTATATTTCTATATAGATTTAGTTAAATTTGGAATCATTTGACCTCTTAAAAAGTGAAAAAAATATAATTTTCTAAGACAGACAGTATTTATAGTATCCGGTATTGTTGCCATTGGTATGTTATATTTGTATTGTATTGGATCTCGTCGGGCCATAGCGTGGAGGACCAATGCAAAGTCTACGATTTTTAGGCCTTGGGAAGTAAATATAGCTAAAGGTAATAAATTAGAGAATTGCAGAAACCGTGTAGTATAAAATAGATAAGCTGAGCTTGAGTGTGTTTATATGAGTGATCTGTGCGTCTATATCTAGATTTATATCATGATTCGACAAAAATATGATGCATCAATTGACTCGATGATTACAACACTAGTTAGAATTTCTTAAGAACTACTCAGGTGCTCATTTAACTCCCGTCGGGATTTGCAGTTCTGTTTTGTTAATTTCCCTTTGCATCATTGCATGAATGGAGCTCAAGGACAAATTTTATTTGTTTTGAGGGTGTATCTGAGACATTGCCAATTTGCTGGGGTCTCATCTGGACGGCTTGGATTTGGTCCCGGAGGATGGGAGCACACCTACGCGCGTCGCCGTCGGGAATAAAATGGCCAGCAAATGATTACGAGGATCTCATCCCGTTCGCATCCAACCTGATTCGATGGCCTGTTTCTCTCGCTAATCTCTTTCTTCTCATTGATGGATGCAACTCAGCGTCGTCTCTATCTATAATTTCTTGACTTCCTCTGATTTCTTTTTTATAAGTTTCGCACAAATTTAAAGATTCAGATGTTGTAATCTTTGATCAACAATTATCTTTTTACTGATGCAAACTTTGGTCCTACGAAAATGATGCCATTAGATTAGATTCACATTTATAACTTCGTTGCCATAATAGTTGTTGTTGAAGTAAAATTGAAGGTCAAAATATTCTTTAAGGACCGTGCTCAGGGCAAGCTGATATGTCCTGCTGCTCCCTGACCCTGGCGGGGAGCCCCCCGCTCCCCCGCCGCCACCCACCTCGCCGTCGCTAGCCTGCCAGCAAGACTGCGCCTCGACCACCACCCCACCACCCACCGCTCGCCGCCTAGGAAACCCAAGCAGACCCGCGCCACCCGCTCTGACGGCTACGATGTCGGAGTGGCTGTCCACCACACCAAAAACCTAGGACACAGGAGGCAAGGAGAAGCAAGCTGCCGCCGGCGCCGGAGAAGAACAGCGTGGTGGAGCACGCGGACACACAAACACGACGACCCAGGTACATCCCCAGCCCAAGCTCCTAGGCCAGGCGTTTTGTTCCAAGACCGTCTCCTCCGTGACTTCTACACCATTGGCACACCCCTCTTCCTCGGCGCCCTCCGCTCGGCGATGGCCACCGTCTGGGTTACCCCCATGGCGCCTATCTGCCTTGCCTATTGTCAAGTCACCAACATCCTTGCTTTCCACTTCTCTGCGCCGTCGGCGAGGTTCGCCATCGTCGGTGTCTCTCCGTTCGTCTTCGCCTTCGAGGTGGCCAACAAAACCGTCGCAACGGTCATCTTCCTCCAGGGTTCGGTAGGCCAGGACAAATTCAAACTTTCCTCCCACCTTTCCCTAGAAAATGCGATACTCGAGGTGGATAGAGTTGCGAGGATCAAGGCGGATCAGCTAACGGTCCAAGATTCCGCTGGGGGCACGAGAATCAACCCGAATGTTCCCTCTACCCTGACGAGCGCTATGGGAGCCAATCGATCTGGGATTCGGGGTCAGGGGAAAAGTTCTGCTAGAAGATCTGCCTTTCTCCTTGACCTCTCTCCTCCTCCAGCAAACCCCCTCTGCTCCCCCGACCTACGATCGACACGTTGCGCCCCCTGAGAAACACCGACATGACCGGGGCAGACCCTGAGCCCAATGCCAACCCCGCTCCCTCCCCTAGTCTTTCAGAGAGGCTATCCTCTCTCCCGTGCATCCGCCCCTATTTAAACATACTCCCCCTCGCTATCGGCAACCCACCATTACCTGCTTCAAGTGCCTCGCCCCTGACCACTTCATCAAAGACTACTGTGATCTTGTTCAATGCCAGCGATGTAGCAAGTCTGGCCATATGGAGCGTGCATGCAAGGCTCCTAGGGTGCCACCCCGCCCGGCCACTCCTTGGCCTCACCACCGCCTGTCCATGCACACTGCTCCCTTCTCCCTGGGTAACTCCTCCGGCCTTACCTCGCCGACGCAGCTCACCTCCACCCCTATCCTCACCTCCACCACTTCAGCCTTCCGCCCCTATGCTGCCGCCACCATCAACTTTGAGCTCCGCCCCATCCCTGCCGCCCTCCTCCCTCCACTCCGAGGATGGGTGCCACTAAAAGTCCTAATATGGCTAGAGGGGGGTGAATAACCTATTTAAAATTCTACAAGTCACTACAGCAAAATGATTAGTACAACAAATGGCGTAAAGCAAGTTTTGCTTTAGCTTTACAAGGGTTGTAAGCCACCTATCCAATCAATTCTAGTAGCTATGATCTCTAAATCAATCAATGGCTAAGTCACTGTAAGCTCTCAAAAGCTAGCTACACCAAAGAGCTCAACTAGCTGAGAAGCTACATTAGCAAATAAGACAAGCTCTCAAAGCTAATTACACTAAAGAACTTGTAACAACTACTTCGCAAGTAAGTAAAGGAGTGAGTGAAATGTTTATACCACCACGTAGGGGGATGAACCAATCACAACGTAGATAACCAATCATCGGGAGAAATCCAATCAAACACAAGATGGACACAAGATTTTTCTCCTGAGATTCACGTGCTTACCGGCACGCTAGTCCCCGTTGTGTCAACCAACACTTGGTGGTTCGGCGGTTAAGAGGTGTTGCACAAACCTCGTCCACACAATTGGACACCATAAGAACCTACCCACAAGTGAGGTAACTCAATGATACGAACAATCCACTAGAGTTACCTTTTAGCTCTCTGCCGAGGAAGGTACAAGACCCCTCACAATCACCGGAGCTAGCCATGAACAATGACTAATACGTGTCGGACCTCCACCGCTGCTGCAAGCCATCTAGGTGGCAACAACCACCAAGAGTAACAAGAACTCCGTAGCCACAACGATCCCCAAGTGCCACTAGATGCAATCACTTAAGCAAATGCACTAGGAATCACTCTCAATCTTACTTTGATGATGAATCAAGGATGAAGATGAGTGGGAGTTATTTGCTTAGGCTCACAAAGATGCTAAGCATGTCAAAGTGCCAAGAGGGTGAGTCCCATGCTGGTACCTTCATATTTATAGAGCCCCAAAGATCAAAAAGCTGTTGGGCAGACTCGAGGTGACCGGACTCGGCTGACCGGGCGCACCCCAGCATTCGGTCACCTGCGTCTGATCGTCAGATGGCGTCCACGTGACACCGCTTCGAACCTCATTCATTCATTCTCAATGGTCAAAACACCGAGCCCGCACCGTTAAAGACTAACCGGACACACTGGAGGACGTGACTGAACTCACCGCCACGCGGATCCGATCGATTACAGAGAGCATCTAGAGCGCCAAAAAGCGACCGTGTCAACACCGACCTGACGCGCCCCAGCGTCCGGTCCATCACTGTTCATGTGTGTGCGTGGGCAACGATGATGCCAGCGTACGTCAGCTTCGACCGGACGCGGCCCCTGCACGTCCGATCGCTACATCTAACTAGCGTCCGATCACAGAGCCAGAGACGCGCGCTCTCTGCTATGTTGAATGGATGCGACACTAGAATCAGGTCCAGTGTCTGGTTAGGCACCAATGCCGATGGCTCACCGTTCACGTGGGACGACTCGCCGCCGATGGGAGACTGGTGGGACGAGATCATCTGGATGCCAAAGGGGGACATGGAACGGGCGGGTAAGGTTGCCTATGCCTACATCAACATTGATGGCCCGACTGACAACCCTACGCCACACATTCGCTCTGCTCTGTTCTCGGTCGCCCCCCATTGTCCATTTCAGGCCATTCTCCTCCTCTAGGGGGCACATGCTCCTTCGCTTCGACAGCCGCGGTGACCGTGATGCTGTGGCTGCTCTCTCCCCATCATTCATGACGGCGCCCACCTCACCCTAGAGAGATCAGAGGAGACCTCCAACCGCTTCAAGGTCCTCCAACCTTGGCTGGCTGCCATGTTGGTGGTCAACTTTTTAGAGGAGCATTGGAACATGAAGGGCATCAAGGCTAGCATCGCCAAGCTGGGGACTGTCATCGACATTGATCCGGCCTACCTCGACGAGGGCGACAACTCTGTCCTCTGGGTGGTGGTGGCCAGGCGCATCGCCACTGGCATCCCCGACTCCCTGTACATTGGGAACCCGGTAAAGGTGTGAGCGAGCATAGCCTTGGCTCCACCTTCGGCATTGAGGTGCTCCAGGTGTGGCCACGGATCAAGCAGCTCAACGCCCTAGGAAACCTCCACCCTTTCTTCACTAGGCCGCCATCGGGACCCCATGGCAATGGCGGGAACGCCCTGCCTGAACTCCATGGGCTGCCCCCCACTTCGGCCCGGTTCTACACGATGCTCCGATGGGGCTACCCGCCTAAGGCTAGGAGTGTTCCTCCATCGGTCAGTGCTACTCCCTCCTCTTCCCCTTTTTCCTTTAACAATCGAGCTCTCAGCCCTTTACACTGCTTCTGATCCTTCTCCTTATGTGCTCACCAGGAGCCCCCTCCTCGCCCTTCCGTGGTATGAGGATGAAGACCTCACACCACCGCCGCACCGTCGTCCCCTGTGGAGAGCCCTTCTCATCTAGTGTGGCCCCTAAGGTGAGGGCCATCATCCCAGGCCGCTAGCACCCCAGCGGAGCAGCAAGCACCTTGCGGAGAAGGAGACAGAGGAGTTCATCCCGGTGGCCGACAAGGCAATCCAGCGCAAGGCGCTGTGGGAGAGCCTTGCCTCCTGCTTAGCCTCCCTCAAGAGCAGGTGCTCAGGTGTGGGCTCCTCAAGTGCAAGAACACCATTGGGGCCCTGGATCTAGGACACCTCGCTAGGACGGTGGGGCTGTCCTGCGCTGACCGCCGCGCGGTGGCGGTGGTGACCATGGGGCGCGCGGTTCTTCCATGATTGCCTCTCCTCCAATCCCCTGGCGAGCTATGCATGGCCTGGGGCATCATTGTAGTCTAAAGCGTTCCCCTCCAAACTCAAGTCCGCTGTAGTGTTTTGGCTATCCGCATGTAGGATGTTCCCACCACCCTCTCCGGCTGTGCCTGTGAAGGTGGCTACAACCAGGACACCACCTTTTTTTCTTTTCTGTGCTTTTTCTATCTTGTCTTGCACCTCCATCGTTGTAATCGATTCACTATGAATCAAGAACGCTTCACTTACTTGCTGTTGTCATGGAATGTCCGCGGGCTTGGCCTCCAGGAGAAGCGTGATGCTGTCCTGGACACAATTTCTATTTCTCATCCCCACATCGTTTGTCTTTAGGAATCCAAGCTCCGCTCTGTGGATCTTGCCATGTGCAAGTCTTTCCTCCCCTCCAACCTGAGCGGCTTTGCCTTTTCCCCTTCGACGATTCATGTGGCAGGCTCATAACGGCTGGAACCCCGCCGTAGTCTCGGTTGACGCCATTTCCCACAGTGACCACTGCCTGACTGTCTCCTTCTCCTCCATATCCTTCACATATGCCTTCACCGTCACTAATGTGTATGCCCTATCGGATCATTAGGCCACTGCCGCCTTCCTAGAGGAATTTGAATCCCTGGCTGCCCCTTCCTCCACCAATTGGGTTGTGATTGGGGATTTAAACCTCACTAGGGATCCTACCGATAAGAAGACCACTGGCTTTGACCGTCACCTCGCTACCTCTTTCAACAACTTGATTGACCAACTCACCTTGATCGAACTCTCCCTGCTTGACCGTCTCTTCACCTGGTCCAACAAGAGGGTTGTTCCCACTCTCGCTCGCCTGGACCACGCCCTCGTCAACACGGCCTTCCCCAACTCCTCCCTGAACTTCCGCCTTGGCTCCATCTTCGATCATGTTCCCCTTACTCTTAGCATACCCACGGCCATCCCTAAATCCCATTTCCATTTTGAAAATGCGTGGCTCAAGAGCCCAAACTTCCTCATGACGGTCTATCCTGCCTCGACTAATGCTTGGTTCCGAGGGACGCTGCTGGTGGTCTGGTGGCCCATGTCAAAGTTGTTCGACACGCTGCCAAGCTCTGGGCTCGCAAGCACTTCTCCCGCCCCTATGATTACTACAATGCCTCCTTCATTGTGTTGATGCTTGTTGACGATCGTCAACCATCAATTTGAAACCATCAATAAAACACGAAAAAGGGCAAATAATAAATAAAATGTAGAATAGGGGTTTAACTGATAGAATTCCACAGGTTTTAGTGAATCTATATTTCTGCAGGGAGTTATCAGGAAATAAACAGAGAAATGAATAAACGTCAGGCTAAAAAGCATGTTCCACAGCGGCATGAAGTGAAGAAGGATCTGGAAGATACGAGAAGGCAGACCCCCGAAGGTGGAACCACCTAGAAGTAACCTAGGTCAGCCTACCTGGCCTCTAGGTCGGCCGACCTAGAGGTCCACCTATCAGCCTCGGCCTTCGCACACGATGCTCCACTGCCTTAGGGTTTCAATCTCCTCCATTGTTTCAAGTCAGTTTGATCAAAGGGCTGCGGTTCATTCCACTGGCTTATATAAAAAGAGCCTACCCCCTCCTGAAGAGAGAAGCCAAGAGGAATTCAGTTGAAGCTAAGGAGAAGCTCTGCACCAGAGATTAGATTAGCTACTCAAAGTTCTAGTATAGACTAGCTAATAAGGTTTAAGTAGAGTTCAAGTTCTCGCTCGAGGATTCCGGATCTGCAGTCATCTGGAGTCTGGTATAATCTTTTGTATCTCTCCTTTGTTATGACTTTGTTCTATTTTAATATTATATTCCTGTTTATTATGTTCCTAGTTTGCTCTAGTAGTATATTTGATATAGTCATGATTGATTATGAGTTTATGCATAAGTTCTCAAAGCGCTTAATCCAGTACTCGAGTGGGTTAAGTGGTAGCCAGTATGTAAGCGTGGTGCTTAGATATTGTATGCCTGCGGATGCACTCTATATGCTAGGAAGTATGGTAGATCACGAGCGTGAAAATAATCCCGTTGAGTCCTTTATAACCCACACCTCGTATATAGAACTAGTAGAACCCGGTTACAGAGGAATAGTCTAGCTATGTTCTGGCTCTCCTCTAGCAATGTTCCTTATGTGTAGATGAAGAGTCCTTTGTGCTATATATGATTGTATATTTGCTAGAGTGTGTGAAAGACTTAATGAATTAGTAATTACTTAGGGATTCAACCTCTTAACTAATCTCCTGTCGGGTCTTACTAAACTTATGTAGTATCTATTTCTATCTCTGGGGTTATCAATATTTATGCTTAAATTTATTTATTATCCTTATTTATCTACCATTGGCTGACACCTGTTTGGGTATGTCCTATGGTAATCCTCAATGATTTGTTATTTCATGCTGCTTAATTTTAATATCTTTTCCCTGTGGTAAAATATAAATAACGATACCTGGAATACTTCCGGTGAGGTGCTACAATGGTAGGATTAATATGTGCGCTTGTGGATTTATTGTTATTTAATATATTCAATATTACTAGTCACATGAAATGATAGCCAATTTGATAATACATATCTAGCTTCATTTACTAGGGATGACAACCTGGTTCCATAGTTAGATGTGTATTGATTACTAAGTGACCACTAATAAAACAAGTGCTGCATTAATAAATACCAACAAGCATTTCTAGCGCTGTTGTCGGAGAAAAGCAACACAAAGCTAGAAACTAACAAATCAAGTAAATACTTATTGATGAAAATCATAACTAGGTACCTCTGTCTTTTCAGGTTTACCCTTGTTTTCTTTGTTTTGTATCTTATACATGGAATTTCAAGACTCACTACACTCCAATCAGAATCAACTTAATCTAGAAGGAAGTCCACATCAGTTTGTAAAGCTATGGCTAACAAGACTATGTGAGAATTCTCTACTCTAAGCACCGAGAACATCCGCACTAGACCAGAACTCGACACCAATGATTCAGAATTTGAGCTCAAGCCAAGCCTCATCAACATAGTACAAGCTATACTATTCAGTGGGAAGGCGCATGAAGATGCAAGTGCACATCTGCAGGATTTCCTGGAGGTTGGAAGTACAATCATCATCAAAGACGTCGCTCAAGACATCATACTACTCTGTTTGTTCCCATTCTCTCTCTTAGGAAGAGCGAAGCAGTGGTTCTACACCAATAAAGAAGACATCAACACATGGGCAAAGTGTTCAAAGACCTTTCTAGAAAAGTTCTTCTCAGTAGGCAAAACCAATGCCTTAAGATGAAAGATTACTAATTTTCAACAGCAGAAGGGAGAAACCATTCTAGAAGCCTGGGAGCGTTACCAAGAATACATCTCAGATTGCCCTCATCATGGAATGGAGTTATGGTTGCTCATGCAAAGCTTTTATAATGGATTAAGTCAGAAATCTCGTAAACAACTAGATGCAACTGCTGAAGGATTATTTATGTCACTCACTGCTAGAAAAGCTAGAATTAATAATAATTTATCTAAGAAGATTGTTTCTAATGATAAAATTTTGGAGAGTATAAATGCTAAAATGGATACTTTTTCTTCTGCCATAAAAGAACAACTTAATTTTAATAAAAAGACAGAAATACAAATAGCATGGTTGTCTGCTATGCTGCTTGTTTCCACTAACCCTGAGTAGGTAAATAAGATAACTACAAGAGGTGGCAAGTCTACACAAGATCCCCCATATTCAAAAGGGATGTCTGAAAGGATGAAAGTAGTACCAGTGATACCGAAAGAAGATGAGGTTGAAGATGTCACTCCACAAGAACCACAAGAAATAAGACAAGATTTCCACGACACCAATTTCATACCATTCCCACGCAGAAGATAGAGAGCTCACACTCATATGGAAGAGCAGTTTGGTAAGTTTGTAGAAGTCATTCAGAAATTATATATCAACATACCTCTGTTGGATGCCATACAGGTCCCTACCTATGCGAAGTATATCAAAGATATTTTGAACAAGAAGAGGCCACTGCCCACCACTGAGGTGATCAAGCTAACAGAAGAATGTAGTGAGGCCATCCTTAATACATCACCAACCAAGAAGAAGGATTCAGGATGCCTCACTATTGATTGCTCAATTAGAAGTCAACATTTCGATAATGCACTATGTGACCTTACAGCAAGTGTCAGTGTGATGCCCAAATTAGTCTTTGACAAGCTCACTTATTCAACATTAGAGCCAACATCAATGTGTCTACAACTGGCCGACAAGTCGATCCGCTACCCGATAGGAATTGCTGAGAACATTCCAGTGAAGATAAGAGAATTCTTTGTGCCAGTAGACTTTGTGATACTAGACATGCAACCAGACTCAAAAGTGTCACTCATCCTGGGGAGACCCTTTTTGAGCACAGCCAATACTTACATTGATGTCGGAGAAGGAGAAATCAAGTTCAACATAAATGGAAAGGAAGAACGGTTTGCTTTTAAGCCAAGACCGGAGCTCAGTGCAAATATGGTATTGCAAGAGAAAGATCAATCATTAGAACCACCATCTTCGGGACCACATAATGCATCTGAAGATTAAATAAATTAGAAGTTCGGTTCGGTGGACTCAAAATTCTGAATCCTCACCGGGAGGTAAATCGGTATTTACCCACATTTACTTTTTGCATCGAATTTTTACTTTGGCATTTTTCCTTGCATTAGAAAAATAAAATAAACATTTCCATCATGACATAGTAAAAATTTAGGCCCTACGTAAATAATTTTTATGAAATTACCGCCGTAAGGAATATTTACCGTGGAGGCACAAAAATGAAAACAAAAATCACCATTCATCTCCTTATTTTTCATAGTTACATAAAAGTAAATTTTATATGGCATATGCATGAAATTATTTTTACTTTCATCTAGGGTAGATTGTATGGTTGGGACCTACATGTCATAACCTTACTGATCTTTTAATAAGTTCCATTCATTTAATATCTTGCACCTGATGCTCCACTCAACCTCCACATGAATTGGTATGATGTTTAGAATATTTTTTTTGCAAAAGAATGGCAGGAAGGAGAGCAACCAAGTGGGCCCACAGGGCAGGTCGGGCGACCTGGCCCTCTAGTCAGCCGACCTGGCCTCTCCCCTCTCCTATAAATGCACCCCCACCAGCTCCTTCACACTCCACACCACTCCTCACATCATCCCCTGCCTCCAAAAGCTTGAGTTGCTGAAATTCATGATCTTGAGTAAAAGTTAGAGTGAAAGTAAGAAAGTGAATAGTGGGAGAGAAGTGTGAAGTGTTGTCAAGATAGAAGTCATTTGAGGGAGTAGAAAAGCAAGTGATATTAAAGGTGGAAGTGTTGTCCATTTAGAGAGAGAGAACTAAAATTTGTTAGGGGAAGGTGCTTAGTAATTACTAGTGAAAATTGTTGGATGACTAACCCTAGAACGACTGACTACTGGACAGCTGACCACTGACTTTCTGTTTTTCTAACTCTATTTCCACTAGTTTTTGTTAAGTTCTGTGCAGGATGAGCTAGAAGAAGTTCTCATTTGGAAGATCATCATCCCGCCGCTCCACTCATAGCAACTCGACGACGTCGATGAACATCGATACTCCATTGGCAAGTCCGCTACATCCAATGTCAGAAGTCGTCAACACCATAATAGACGAGAGGAACTTGAAGCTTCATGGAGAGGAGGTGGACAAGTACAATTCGATCAAGGACAGAGGTGTTACCCTCACTCGCGTCATCGACCCAGCACTCCTACGTCGAACAGGTATGGATATCGAGCTTAATCATATTTTTCCATGAAGTAGGATGGGAGAATTTCTGTACCATTAATAAACTGGGTTGTGAATTACTTACTCTGGAATTTCTTTGCACTTTAAAACTCTTTCAAGATGGAATTAAGTTTAGGCAATTTAACAAAGAATTTAATCTCACCTGGAAACAACTAAGCCTACACTAGGGTTTTAAGGAATAGTGTATTATAGATGTAGACACGGTAATTCCTAAATTTGTTAGACCCAACTTTTGGAAAGAATTTTCAAATGAAGACAAATGTGACCATCCCCACACTAATTCCATACAACTGCCCATTTTACGCTTCATGCATATATGGCTAGGCATTACTCTTTTCCCACGTGATGACATTCGCTCTGCTAAAATCGATGATTTAAAATTAATGCTTTGTATGATTAAACGAGTGAAAGTCTCACCGGTACAATTCATGTTAGATCATTGGGTGAAAATTTTTACTAAGCGGAAAAATGGTGAAATTGAATATTCATCCTTAGTGTGGAGGTTGGCAACTAAGCTGGGTTTAATGGACACCACGTTGGTAGCACGTATCCCTAGGAAACGTCCAAAAATAACTGCTGAACACTTTTTCCAAGGACATATGATAAAAGAAATAAGAGAGGATAGGCCGTGCATAATGATTTATCGCAACAAGAATTTCGAGATCCTGTTACGTAACCCAAGTCTCGGATTATATTCCACACCTTCTCTACTTGTGGTGCCATCTACTGCAGCTGTAGAGACGAGAACCTCCAAAAGGCGAGACCAGAACCTGCCAACTCACTACTTCGGAGCTGATCCGTCTCCACAAGGTGCAGCATACATGACGTACCATACATTCGACCACTCAGGGCCATCACGTCCTCCACAGTACAATACATGGGAATAGGCGACTCCGCAATGGTTCGATGGATCGTGGCATAGTAGCCAATGGCAACCAGGCCAACGAGGTCCCTTCACACAACATAGACAAGATAGTGGTCATCATTCTGTTGATGCGCAGGAGGTATCGTCATCCTCAGGGCACCATCACCGACAGCCGGGATGAGCATCCTACTTCGGTCCTTCATACCATGAGATGCTCGTGGAGAGGCATCAGTTTAACACTCGCCTCCGTGGTATAGAAGAGAACCAAGCAGAACTCCAGCAATTAGCACAACAAACCCAAGAGTGGCAACAGCATGCGGACCAACGCTTTGATCAAATCCAAGAGAACCAGACACAATAGCTCTCGTACTGGGACAGACTGTGAAATCCTCCATAGTTCCGTTTGCCACAGCAGTGACCTCAACTACAGCATCACCTTAGGGGAGCAATCCTCAATCATAGTTTTTTTAGTATCAGCTAGGGGGAACCCCCGTCCATCTGAAGACTAAGAGAAATTTTGACTACAATACCAACTTGGGGGAGGAGCCCCAATGAGCAACATCTAGCTTGGGGGAGGATCCCCTAAGCTAGTTATACCCAATTCGGGGGAGGAGCCCCCGAGTCAGTCACACCTGTCACACCTGCAGGGGAGGTAACCTCTTGATATTTTTCTATATTTCCAGCACAGTTACATAGTAGTTAAATTTCTTGCTATTAAAACACAAAAACCAAATAAAAATATTTACTTTCTGTCTACTACTGGTATAAATAAATGAGTCATCATGATAATAAGAAAATGGAAAATCAAATAAAAAGTGTGTATAAGTTTGTTTTCTATCTTAGAATAAATGAAGTGTTTAATTAAGGAATAAATAAATAGCTGCTCTAAATACCTTGTTTTTAATATAGAAGTTCTCCCCAGATTGGATAGATTCATTTGGCTTAAGAATTTGCTTTGAACTTATGATCTGTGGGAACATGCCTAAACTAAGTCTAGGTAATTGATTGACACGATATGAGAAGGTCTGAGCTGCTATTTATCTTGTTCCTAATGACACTGAATTCTGGAGATTTACTTTTTGCAAAAACTTAAAAACATGATGAGTTCCTTGTATGATAAAGCTTTAAATTCCTACCACAGCCACTCACTTAAATATTTACTGCTTGTATTTGCATTGAGTTTTGTCAAGCTCTGTTGACCCTTAGAGACTTGTCATGATTTTAAAATCAAGATCACGTACACACCACCCAAATATGTTGCTTCTATACTGAAAGTACGCAACAACATGCATTCTATTTAGATCCACCCAAAAAATGTTCTATTCCTACATTGGAAGTGAACAACAAAAATATGTTTGTTAGGTTTTTCATCCATTAAATAATTGCTCCAAATTCTTGTTATTGTCTCTCTATTTTTGTTGCTAAAAAGAAGCTTGTGGCTATGCAAAAGAAAGAAAGAAAAAGTATGGAAGAAAAATAGACAAGTGTCCAACTAAAAAAGAGAAAAAAAGAAGAGAGGAAATAGAATAAATGATAGCCCATGTTCTCTTATAAATATTTTCTAAGTTCAAAGGAGAGATAGTTTTCAAGGAGCAAAGTAGAATTAGTTTCCACCTTCATTTCAATATCCACCATATATCCACTTTACTAGGTCCACATACATGCACATCTTGATTTGATTGTATGACTTGTCTCTCTGGATCCACTGTTTGATATTACAATAAATGCTTTGCAAGTATGTATGTGTTGTCTCCCACCTATGAACTCCACATATGCCTTATTAGTTGTAGGTTGAGAGAGAAGGCATAACATATTGCTTTGGTAAGAGAGAGTGCCAAAAATACTATACATATTGAGAGACTAGAGAGAGTCATACAAAGGATACTCTGAGTTTTATTTCTGAAAATTCATAAAAACTCCAGAACAGAGGTGAAATAAAGAACATGAGACATAGTGCTTGACTAACTTGTTCTGTCTTTCAATCGCTCAAGACCCAAGTGCAGGTAAAAGCCCCATTATTGCAGGTAATATAGGTGAGTTTGAAGGTCAGATCAGTTATTCTAAGTCCGAAGGAAAATTTCTGTTTGAAAGCATGTGTGTTTATGAGCAATTAAATAAATAAATAATCTCTAGTTTAGTTGTTTGCTCAGGAACGAGCAAAGGTCAACCATCAATTTCAAACTGTCGATAAAACATGAAAAAGGCAAATAATAAATAAAAATATAGAATAGGGGTTTAACTGACAGAATTCTATAGGTTTTGATGAATTTGTGTTTCTGCAGGGAGTTATCAGGAAGTAAACAGAAAAATAAATAAATGTCAGGCTAAAAAGCATATTCCACGGTGGCATGAAGTGAAGAAGGATCTAGAAGATACGAGAAGGCAGACCCCCGAAGGTGGAACCCACCTAGAAATAACCCAGGTCGGCCGACCTAGAGGTCCGCCTGTCAGCCTCGGCCTTCGCACACAATGCTCTATCGCCTTAGGGTTTCAACCTTCTCCGTTGTTTCAAGTCAGTTTGATCAAAGGGCCGCGGTTCATTCCACCGACCTATATAAACAGAGCCCACCCCCCTCTTGAAGAGAGAAGCCAAGAGAAAATCAGTTGAAGTCAAGAAGAAGCTCTCCACCAGAGATTAGATTAGCTACTCAAAGTTCTAGTATAGGCTAGCTAGCAAAGTTTAAATAGAGTTCGGGTTCTCGCTCGAGGATTCTAGATCTGCAGTCATCTGGAGTCTGGTATAATCTTTTGTATCTCTCCTTTGTTATGACCTTGTTCTATTTTAATATTATATTCCTATTTATTATGTTCCTAGTTTGCTCTAGTAGTATATTTGATATAGTCATGATTGATTATGAGTTTATGCATAAATTCGCAAAGCACTTAATCCAGTACTTGAGTGAGTTAAGTGGTAGCCAGTATGTAAGCGTGGTGCTTAGATATTGTATGCCTGCGGATGCACTCTATATGCTAGGAAGTATGGTAGATCACGGGCATGACAATAATCCCGTTGAGTCCTTTATAACCCACACCTTGTATATAAAACTAGTAAAACCAGGTTACAGAGGAATAATCTAGCTATGTTCTGGCTCTCCTCTAGCAATGTTCCTTATGTGTAGATGAAGAGTCTTTTGTGCTATATATGATTGTATATTTGCTAGAGTGCGCGAAAGACTTAATGAGTTAGTAATTACTTAGGGATTCAACCTCTTAACTAATCTCCTGTCAGGTCTTACTAAACTTATGTAGTATCTATTTCTATCTCTGGGGTTATCAATATTTATGCTTACATTTATTTATTACCCTTATTTATCTACCATTGGCTTGCCCCAGTTTGGGCATGTCCTATGTGAATGATTTTCATCATAAGTAATCCACAATGATTTGTTATTTCATGTTGCTCAATTTCAATAGCTTTTCCCTATGGTAAAATATAAATAACGATACCTAGAATACTCCCGGTGAAGTGCTACAATGGTAGGATTAATCTGTGCGCTTGCGGATTTATTGTTATTTAATATATTCAATATTACTAGTCACATGAAATGATAGCCAATTTGATAATACATATCTAGCTTCATTTACTAGGGATGACAACCTAGTTCCATAGTTAGATGTGTAATGATTACTAAGTGACTACTACTAAAATAAGTGTTGCATTAATAAATATCAACAATGCTTGATGTGTTCGAAGAAACTTGTGCTCTATTCATAGGTGAACGCCAACTACGGGCGTTGTGCCGGGGCAAGATCGCGCCAATCATCTCGCAGCGCACGGCCTACTGGAAATAGCGGGGAAGTTCCGCGTGTTGCGGGAAGGGGACACCAACATGTGGTTCTTCCACGCGCCTCGGCCTGTGCTCGCCGGAACGCGATCCGTGTGCTCAAGGTCGATGGTGTGCAGCTGATCACGCATGACACCAAGGTGGCTGCGCTCACCACGTACTACTCCAACATCCTGAAATCGGCTGAGAAGGCAAGCTAGGGGTTCGACCCCGACCGGCTATATGCTGGACGAGCCAGCACCGACCTGGCACCACTTGTGGCCCCCTTCTTGGCCGAGGAAGCTCGACACGCCGTCCGCGCCATGGACGCCGACAGCGCGCCCAGCCCTGATGGTGTTGGCCCCGTCTTCTATGCCACAGCCTGGACAATGACCCAGACCGTGGTGTTGTCTTTCCTAGACGCCTTCCATTGAGGGGAGGTGGACCCAGTGTTCGCCTAAACGGCCTAAACGGCCAATTAAACGGCCGCTAAACGGTAAACGGTGATAAATTGTTTTGTTTAGGGGGTAAACAGAAAATTAAACGGTTGACCATTTAAACGGTAAAAAAAACGGGGAAAACGGTCTAAACAGCCTAAACGGAACAGTGATAAACGGTATTAAACGGGCTAAACAACTATTTAAACGGGTGTTTAGGCGAACACAAGGTAAATCTAGTTAAGTTTTACATGTATAAATTTGTATACTTAAGTTTATTATATTTATAAATATGTACACTTGATTTGTTACATGCGTAAATATGTACACTTGATTCTTTTCACATGCGTAAATATATATACATACTAAAATAATTGATTTTTACTTAGATTAATATTTATAAATGCTAGAATAATTGATTTTACATAAAAAAATGCATATTTGTGCAATATTGTGCAAAACCGTTTAGACCGTTTTAATCCGTTTAAACACCGTCTAAACCGTTTAAACACTAAATAGAGGGTGACCGACTGTTTAGCGTTTAGCGTTTAGGATAACATTGGGTGGACCTGCAACGAGTCAACCGAGCGCTCATTGTACTCATACCGAAGACGGAGGCGGTGGTGATACCTTGGGCATTCCGCCCTATGTCCTTGTAGAACTATCCCATGAAGATCCTAACGAAGCTACTCATGTCACTATTGCAGCTGTAGATCCCGAAGCTCGTGGATGTCGATCAAACAGGGTTTATCAGAGGGCGCTCTATCTCTGAGAACTTTGTACTAGAAATAGAGTTGGTGCAGTGCTATCACAAATGTCACGCCCCGACCTTGGTCATCAAGCTCGATTTCACCAAAGCGTTCGACTTCGTATGCTGGCCAAGCTTGTTGAAGATTCTAGAAGCCTATGGCTTCCCAGCAACCTGGTGCCAGTGGATGCAAGCTCTACTGAAGACTTCCAAGTCAGCGGTGCTAGTGAACGATATCCCAGGACCATGGATCACCTGCAAGAGGGGGCTCCACCAAGGTGACGCCTTGTCTCCCTACCTATTCCTGCTTGTCGCCGATGTGCTCCAAGTCCTCATCAAGACGGACTTAGGTGTGCGCCATCCCCTCATGGATAGACCCTGCCCTATCCTCCAATAGGCAGACGGCACCATCATCTTGGCTAGAGCAGATCGGGACGACGTCCATCGGTTTAAGCGGACCTAGACCTGTTCTCGACTGTCACGGGTTTGAAAATCAACTTCAGCAAGAGCACCATCACACCCATGCATGTAGCGCTCGGCTCCCTCCAAGAGTGCATCAACATCCTTTACTGCCAAGAGGGGTCCTTCCCATAGACATACCTAGGCTTACCGCTCTCGAATGTGAAGCTCCCTCTGTTGGCGTTTGCACCCCTCATCGCCAAAGTGGACAGATATCTAGCAGGGTGGAAAGCACTACTGCTAAGCACAGTTGGCCGGGTTGTGCTTATCAACTCGGTGCTAGATGGAATCCTGACCTACGCCATGGGGGCTATGCTCCTCCCTCCAGGAGTCAGAGCAGCGATCGATGCAAGGAGACGAGCTTTCCTGTGGATGAGCACAGATAAGGCAACGGTGGTGAAATGCCTAGTAGCCTAGGAAAATGTCTGCCAAGCCAAGGAGGACGGTAGGCTTAGGATCAAGAGGATCAACACCCAAAACACCTTCCTCTTACTGAAGCTCATCCATCGAATCCACCACTCAGATGGATCAGTGCGGGCTCGCTGGGTGAAAGACCACATTCTGCTATCTAACCTCGAATGGGGCTCACCAGAACGTATTGGAATGCGCTCCGAGACCTTCTCCCAGCTTACCAGAGTATCACAAAGGCCACCCCGGCGATGGTTGAGAGACTGATTTCTAGGGCGACAACTGGATCATTGATGGTCCGTTATCGGTGTACATGTTGGCGCTCTACAGCCATTTCAAAGGGAGGGCAGCAATGGTTTGTGACGTCATGGACAAGAGCCTGAGAAGCCTCTGGTAGAGGCGGTTGACAAACCAGGCTTCAGCAGACCTAGAGCACCTGGAGGGGCTCCTGGCCGGTGTTAGCTTCACCGACGACCCTGATCAGAGAACATGCTTCTTTGAAGATGACTCACACAGACTGATTACTAGGGTGATCTCCCAGATGTCGATGTGAGTGTTGGTATTTGTTAACGCACACAAAATTATCACTAAGAATGATCTGCAAGCGCATAGATACTGATGTAGCACTTCACCTGGGAGTATTCTAAAGTATTGTTATTTATATTTTACCACAGGGAAAACATGAGAGAGTAACTAAGTCTAAACTTAAACCCTGAGAAGCAACAAGGATGGAGATGATAGTGATATAGAGAAGATCACTAACGTCTTCTAGTTCTAACCTTCCCAAGCTATGTTTATGATTATTCAACTAGGGACATTACTTAAGAAAAGACACCAACAGAGGATGTTTTCCTCATCAATCAGGTCCTACTTGGCCTATAAACAGGAGGTGGACTATAGAAGATTCAACGAGGCTATAAAGTCACCCTCGTCAGCTACCATCGATCCAGAAGGTAGACTGCATCTACGAGTAATCGAGTCTAAGCACCACGCTTACACTACGAATACTACTTCAACCCAAGAGCGACAAGGATTAAAGTACTCAAAAGAGAGTCGCAAAACAGTATTACTTACTTAAATTAGAAGTTGATTACCAGAGAAATCTCAGAAGCAAGCTCCAGAGGAACTTGATCCTACAGGTACAAGTCGTAGAGGAGACACCGATAGGCCAGCAACTCCTCCAAACTCTTCCCTCACACCCTATCTCACTATTTCTAAATAAGACTAGTCCTAATCCTTGGAGGACTACAATACTAATCTTCTCTTGAATGCTTGGCTCTTGATCCTATCTAGGGTTTCTAGATGCTAGAGTAGGATTAGGGTTTCTACCCAGGATGAGGATGCCTGAACCCAGGAAGTAGGGGCTTGCTTATATAGGCCAGAGCGATGAACCAGAGCCCTCAGATCAAACCGATCTTGATCAATGGCATAGATGCAAACCCTAAGGCGGTGGGGGAACCGACGTAGAAGCGGGGGCCTGATAGGTGGGGCCCATGGCAAGCCGTCCAAGGGGCATGGCCGGCCGGCCATGTCCACTACCAAGTGGGTCCCCCTTCGGTGGGTCACTTTCTCGTGATCTCTAGAACCTTCTCAAGTTGGTTCCCATGTAGAATATGCTTTTTAGTCCGACATGTGGGTCATCTTTGGCTCTTTCCTGTTTAATCCCTGTGAAACACAAATTCACCAAAACTCATGAAAATTGTCAGTTAAAACCCTAATTCTATCTTGGTAATTCCTTTTATGCATTTCTTTTCAGTTAAGTTGACATTTCATGATAGGTGTTAACTACCGTCAACAGCGAGGTGAACAAGCTTGCCCCTCCTATGCTTTCGTTTGGAAGAACTTTACCCCACCCAGGTGAAAGCCCTAGTTTGGTTTTGGATAATTGATGAAACCTAGGGACTAATCATTATGCTAAGTGTGTAGACATGAAATGATAAAGTCCCATGCCAAGTGGTGGAGCCTAGAGATGATCATGGTGATGATGGTGATGACCAAAAGATGATCAAGTGCTTCATATTTGGAAAAGAAGAAAGAGAAAAACAAAGCCTAATGGAAATCAAGGCAAAGGTATTGCTAGGGTTTTGGTTTTGGTGATCAAGACACCATAGAGGGTGTGATCACGTTTAGGATCGGTAGTCGTACTATAAAGTGGAGAATTTCCAGGGCTATTGATCACTTAAGTGCCACTAGATGAGGATTTCATTTGCATATGCATTTAGATCTAGTGGAGAGCTAATCTAACTCCTTTAAAATGATTGCAGAAAATGTTAACACACATGCACATGGTGATGTACACTTGGTGGTGTTAGCACATTTGCGAAAGAGGTGAAGTTTGAGCGGTAGAGATGGATTCAGCGAATTTTCGAAAGTGTTCTTCACTGGTTTTAGTGCACCGGCCGGCCAGTTTTAGTCACTGGCGCGTCCAGTGCAGAAAAGGGAGTCAGTACTGGACGCATGATGTCAGCGTCTGGTGTGAGAGGCTCTGATGCAAAGAAATGTTCTTGTACTGACCGGACGCTAGCTGCGTTCGATCAGTACCCAGCGGACGCGTCAGGTGCGTCTGGTAGCTCTCTGGTAGCTCTCTGTTCCACACCGAACATAGGAGGCTCAACGTCAGATGCGTCACTGTGCTGTGTCCGGTGCAACTTACTCAGCAGCGCGATTTTGTATTGACCGGACGTCGGGCGTGCGTCAAGTGCTATGCACCGGTGCGTCCAGTGCTATCTTAACGAGCGCGGTGCTTTGATCTTGACCGTTGGAGATCAACGCGCGAGATTTAAATGATGACACGTGGCAGCGATCTAGTGCCTGGCGGGGTGCCGACCAGACGCTGGTCAGCGTCAGGTGCGTGAGCACCTACGTGTCCGGTGCACCCGAGAAGAGAAGGGTTTAGTGCCTAACGACTCTATTTCGTTGGGGACCCTTATAATGAGTTTTGGCCGGCTAAGGGGAGTCTCTCTTTGACATTTTGACATCCTAACATTCTCTTGAACTGAGCATACTCCCTCCCACTCATCTTCCTTGCTTTGTTGCTAATCCAAAGTGAGATTGAGTGATCCAGGTGCATTGTGCTTGTGAGTTTGCATCTTAGTGACACTTGGGTGATCTTTGGCTGCAGGATTCTTGTTTCTTTTGGTGGTTGTAGCCACCTAGACGGCTTGGAGGCAACGGAGGAGTTGTGGCAAGAGTGGTGCTTATTCTTGGCCACCTCCCAGTGATTTGTGAGGGGTGTTGTGCCTTTCCTGGCGGAGTGCCAAAGGAAACTCTAGTAAATTTCTCGTATTATTGAGTTACCTCACTTGTGGGTAGGTTCTTGCGGTGTCCACGAGTTGGACAAGGTTCATGCTACACCTCTTAGACGTCGAACCACCAAGTGCTGGTCGACACAACGGGGACTAGTGTGCCGGCAAGCACGTGAACCTCGGGAGAAAAATCTTGTGTCCATCTTGTGTATGATTGGATTTCTTCCGGTGATTGGTCATCATATTCATTGATTCATTCATCCCCTACGCGGCGGTATAAAGATCACATCCCCTTCATTTACATTTCGCAAACTAGTTGTAACAAGCTCTTTAGTGTAATTAGTCTTGAGAGCTTGTATTATCCTTGCTAGTGTAACTTCTCACCTAGTTGAGCTCTTTAGTGTAACTAGTTTTTGAGAGCTCGTAATGACATAGCCTTTGCTTGTCTTAGTGACTATAGCAACTAGAATTGTTGGGATAGGTGGCTTGCAACCCTTGTAGAGCTAGAGCAAAATTGCATACATACTAATCAATTGCTCTAGTGAGTTTGTAGATTTTTAATAGGCTATTCACCCCCCTCTAGCCATATTAGGACCTTTCACCAGGGTGAAAATCTTTGGCTGGTTGCTCACCAAGGACAGGATACATTGCCGGACGAACTTGGTCCACAAACACATACTGTAAGATGGGGTGTGCGAAATTTGCAAAGGGGATGACGAGTTAGCAGATCACATCTGCCCCTTCGTCCGGAGTTTCTGGGAACAGATTGGCTAGGACCCAGATGGGATTGCCAAAGTCACGGAGCTCTGGGAAACACGAGTGCCACCGAGAGTCCACAAGAAGGTGGCTCACCCTCTGATCTTGCTCTGCTGCTGGGAAATCTGGAGGCATAGGAATGATGTGGTGTTCAGGGGCCTAGTACCCAGTGTGGAGTGCCTAGTTGGCCATTGCAAGGAAGTCATGGAGACCTGGAGCTGTAGGCTGCCGAGGAGAGAGCGTTCTGTCTCAGTGCATTGGAGGAATTCGATTGTAATGTAATATATCTTCTCTCCCAAACCTGCTGTAAAACTTTGTTTGTAACCTCTTGGGCTTTGCCCCTCCACCCCCGGGCAACCAGCATCTGTGGAATGAAATCAGGTGGGGATCGCCTTTGATCCCCCCCTAGCTTGACCTCAAAAAAAGACTGTGTTCATGGCTTATGTCTTGAAAAGAATCTAGTGTAGATTATATCTTAGGACTCCTTCGGATCAATCATTCGTTCATTCCCCATGGTAAATCTCGAAATATTTTATGAGCGTTGACTATCATAGGACAAGAACAACTGATTGCAGCAATAGGTTTGAGTTGATGATTGTTCTCTCCATGGCTTTCTCTATTCGTTTTGTTTGTCAATGCTCTTGTGAAGATATATATATTTCACAATATTTGTCCATTATTAAGAATGTCGAGGTTGTAGAATTACAAGTTGATGGTCATTGGCCGCTGCTTGCTTAGCAAGTTGAGCTTTAAGTCAAAGAAAAGACAATAGAGTCGCTACACTTGCTAAGCATGTTGAGCTTAAGTCAAAGACAGTTAATGGAGTCGCTAGTTGAGCTTAGCTATTTGAGATTTAAGTCAAAGAAGATGATTGAGCAGCCGGCTATATACGAAGGAGCATGACAGTGACGAGATGCAACGCCGCCATAGCATGGTGGAGCAAGTTGAGGTAGTTGGATTGTTGGAGGTTAGAAGAAAAATCCACTCAACTAAACACAAGTGAATCCCTTACTCAGTCCTATACGTCATGGAGTGATTATATTTATTTACTTGAAAACCGTGCCTCTCGGGTCTCCGACGAACTGATAGGAGGAGAGCTAATACATGTCATTTGAAAAAAAATATTGAATTTCAAATTATGAAAACTTAAATCTAAAATTTTCGGGCCTTAATGAATATAAATAAAAAATATTTGTAGTGTCAACTACAAAGTCATACATCTCTACGAGTAATAATACTGATTTGATATGAAGTGTCTTCATCTGACTTCATTTGGAAACATCATGACTTTTACTGTATTCCACCTATTTTCAAAAGCGGATTAATTGCCAATAGCAATTAGAAATCGATTTTTAGTGGTAGCTAGAATTCCTAACAGCCTCTCGAACCTCTAAAAAAGGCTTATCTCTGGAGGCGTCTAGAAAGTCTAGTTGACCGTGAAAAATAGTATTTTTATAAGTGGTTCAGTTTGCCGGCAGCTTCTAAAAATAGAGAGCATTTCTAGAGGCGATGGGAAAGCCAAACCTTCACTAAAAATTGATTTCTTAGTTCCTACAATTTTTTCTTTAAAAAAAACTAAAACCAGAGTAATCTCACATGTTACTAGTATATAAAAATATATGATCATAGACACATGAATTATATAAAAAAGCTTAGCTATTCACAAAGAACTAATTTATTAATCGTTCTTTCTTACTCATAAAATATTCTATAAGCCGGATCTTTTTACCTCCAAAAAACATCTCTCATATGTTTGGGTCTTGGATTAGGGGATTCACTCCTGGGCTAAGGAATCAAATAATAGTGAGGATTGCAGCCATATGTTGGGCATTATGGTTGAATACAAATGATGCGGTATTCCAAATTTAGTGGCTAACTCTCATTTGCAGGTACTCTTCAGGGCAACTTACTGGATCAGACAATGGTCCATGCTGTCTAAAGAGGAAGAGGGAAGAAATTTGAAGGAAGGCTGCAGACGCTTGGAAGGTTTGGTGATGCATTTCTTTGGGACCCGTGGATGGAAGAACCAGAAGAGAATCGAACTTTAGAGTCCGGGTTGTGTTTTGACTTGAGCCATGTCTTTCTTTTGGTTCTGGTAGCTGTCTAGTTTCTGTCGTTGCAGCATTAGTAGCAGCAGTCTCTGTTTCGTTTTGAGGTAGCTATCTGGTTTTTGTTCCGTTTGGAGCAGCATCAGTAGTAGTGGACTTTGCTTCTTTTTGTGGACCGGGAACCTTTTGTTGTAAGGTTGTTGGCGTCTTTGTGTTAATCCGGTATCGGAGAACTAGGCTAAGTCCCTGTCTTGTATTGTTAAGCCCTAAGCATTCACTTGTGAATGTGAAGGCTGGAATGTTCTATTCCATAATCTAAAAAAAACACCGTTGGAGGTTATCCTGCGTGTGCCGCGCGCCCGTCCACGTGAAACAACGTTGTTTGGCATCGTGTTCCTCGAGGATATGCCTTTAGGCGATCTGATCTGAGCTCATTGGTAGCACAACTCGCCGTTGTTTCTTTGGGACGGCGACTTTGGACACAGCGCACTTTGGTAAAAGCAGCGACCAAGTCGATCGGCCTGAAACAGTTAGCTGGCTGGCTTGGAAAACTTGGAATAAATAACGGATAGATGGTCCTGTTTAGTTCCCACCTAAAAACTTTTTATTTCGTCCTATTGAATGTTTAGACACATGCATTGAACATTAAATATAGATAAAAAATAACTAATTACACAGTTTATATGAATTTTGCGAGACAAATCTTTTAAGCCTAATTAGTCCATGATTAGCCATAATTGCTACAGTAACATACATGTGCTAATGATGAATTAATTAGGCTTAATAAATTTGTCTCGTAGTTTTCAGACGAGTTATGTAATTAATTTTTTTATTAGTACACAAACATCCTTCTGACATATTATAAAACATCCAATGTGATAAAAAAAAAACTTTTTACCCACCGCCTAAACAAGGCGCCCGGCCGGAGTGAGCTTATCAGTTCGGTCTTCGCCTTCCTGTCCAGTGTACTCTGTGCTGTCCAGCAGGCGGCTCGAATGAAATGGAAATCAGATAAGAATGACACATGCATGGTCCCCGGTCGAGTCCCCAATTTCGATCCCTACATTGAGCAAATTGCGCCTACTGTACACTCAGCATTTGACCACACCTGGTGATACTGATACGTCTTTGCCTGGCTCGCTTTAGTTCATCACCCTGTTCGTTTGTGCTTATCAATTTTTATTAGCCAGCCATTCAACAGTATTTTTCTCTCATAATAAATCAGCAATAGTCAGAATCAGCCTGCCAGAAATCATTCAGCGATATGGTACCGTACGAGTACGACCTGCGTGGCTGCGCCTACTCGAAGTGTCAGATCCTGTGTGCAAGCCACTGATATTGAGCTGTGCTCTGTGAGAAACGATACTCCCTTCCTAACAAAAGCTAATGGAATTCTAAAACATGGCTACGTTAAAAGTTTAACCAAATTTATATAAAAAATTACTCATATTTATCGTAGCAAATAGATATGGTTAGACTCATCATAGTATATTATTCCTAACATTTAGAGTAGGCCGGGACCTTGATGGCTTGCAAAGCAGACAAAGAGGTTGTGAATCCTTGGTGCCAGGTGTTAGTAAACGCCATGTAAAACATAAGTTTGATGGTGTGTATGTAAGCGCTTTGCGCAAAACCAAAATGTGCATTGGCTATCAGGCCTTCGGAGGCCACCCGAATGAATGAAATCAGGTGGGAGATTCTCTCCCCTTCCGTCGACTTATCAAAGAAAAAACATTTAGAGTCATATCTCTTGATCAAATTTGTTAAGATAGTTTGACTTTGACCGCATCTAAAGTTATACTACTCTCTCCGTTCCTCGATTCCAAATTGTAAATTACTCTATTTTTCTACATACATAATAACATTAAAATAATGAATGTAAACATAGCATATATCTAAATGCATAGAAAAAAAGCTATATACCAAGAAAAATTAGAACGACTTATCATCTAATCTTCTACAGCTACAAAATATATATTAGTAGCATTTCCACTCACATGCAAAGTCGCATAGACCCCTAATCATGTTAACTTTCCTACGTAACATCTCCAAGAGTTTGCCAAATCAATTTGGCATCCATCTATTTTTAGCAAAACAGAAAAAATTGTGCTCCAACAGTTTAGCATCAAACTTGGCAAATTTTAGCAACTTGACAAATCTCCCCCTCCACGCGCATATTTGCGCACTGAGCGTGCATCGCTCGCGCATCCGGCTTCGCGTGCATATTTAAGCGGGGCTCTTCGTTTCTTAGCGGGTCTCTTCGTTTCTTAGCGGGGCTCTTTGTTCGCTTAGCGGGCCTCTTCTTATTTTACCAAGTCCAAATGACAAACTCTTAGAGAGTCTATTTTTTCACTTGCCATATATTTTAGTAAATTACCAAATCACGATAAGTGAATTTTGGTAACTCTCGGAGATGCTCGTCTCGCTAAATGTTGTAGTTATAGGATTTCATGGATTAGAAGGACTAAAAAGACACTAACTACATGTCTCACGTGTGCTGATCATCACTACTGTATGCATCTGGTTAGGTAGGATCTCGCCATGGCGACCAATCCACCGACGGCGCCGGCGACGACGACGATGCCGACGCCGTGGTGGTAGAAGACCGCCCCAGCGTCAGCCCACCAGCGCCGGCGATGGCCTGCAGGTCCAGGTGGCCGCCGCTCTGCAGGATGTGCGCGTACCGGCTGAGGTCCGGGAACTCCTCCTGATCGGCACCAGACGCCGTGGTGGTAGAAGACCGCCCCAGCGTCAGCCCACCAGCGCCGGTGATGGCCTGCAGGTCCAGGTGGCCGCTGCTCTGCTGGATGTGCGCGTACCGGCTGAGGTCCAGGAACTCCTCCTGATCGGCACCAGCAACTGCGCTCGGCGGGCCTGCGGCGTGGCGCGTCCCCCGCCGCGGAGTCGGCGCCAGGACCGCCGACGTCGAAGCCGTCGCCGTCGTCATGGCGCCCGACTGCTGGCCAAGGCCGTGGCAGTGGGGCTGGAAGGCGGCACCGGCACGGTGGTCCGCGGGGAAGTTGAGCTTTGCCTTGGCGCCCTTGAAGCGGAGCGCGGCGGCGTCGTAGGCGCGCGCGGCGTCCTCGGCGGTGTAGAAGGTGCCTAGCCACACGCGCGCCGCCTTCACCGGGTCCCGGATTTCCGCCGCCCACTTGCCCCACGGCCGCTGCCGCACGCCGCGGTACCGCGGCCGCTGCTCCGGCGCCGCCGCCGGAGCTGGCGCGGTCCGGTGCATCACTGAATCAATCCACACACAGCAGAGGGAGCGTGTCAGTTTGTCAGAAATGCAACAGGGAGTGTCACTGCCACCGTTTATATTAGATATAGCGTGGGCCCACCCGGGCAGAGTCAGAAGCATGCCGATCTGATTGCCACGTCGGCTACTACTAGGCGCAGGCGCACACGCTGTGATTTTTTTTTTACTCCGGGGAGAAAATCCTCGTTTTTAATTTAATGTTATTAATTAAACGTTTGTGACATACATACAGTAATAGTACTGTTGATCGATTGTGAAAAAACTTTGCAAAGTACTAGTACTCACCAACAACCAGTTTTTATTTGCTTATTTTTAGAAAAAAAAGGCTGTAAATTGGACGCCTTTTTTTTGATTCGTTTGCAAACATGGGCAGAGTGCAAAGCTAGGCTGAATGACGTACTCCTAGGCCTTGTTTAGATGAGAGAATTGAGGAGAAAAATGCTGTATCAGAATTTCTGTAGCATTTCATTTGTATTTAGTAAAAATTATCCAAATTTTGACTAACTAGGTTTAAAATGTTCGTCTCGCAAAGTACAACAAAACTGTGCAATTAGTTTTTGATTTTATCAACATTTAGTACTCTATGCATTTGCCGACATTTTGATGTGACGGGGAATCTTTTTTTTGCATAGTGGAATTTAGGGGAAGAATTGGGTAACTAAACAACGCCCTATTCAGATAGAAAAATCGGTTCAACTGTTCAAGTAGCAGAGACGCCAAAGCCCAAAGGTAAAACAGCGGAGAGCACTGCACGTGGGCCCGTGCGCGAACACGTACGTACCTTGCTGGCCGAGCACGGCCGGCGTCGGCTGCGACGCCGAGCTCTGCCTCCCGGCGCCGACGACGTGCGCGAGCGCCGCGACGATGACGGCGTGCTCGTCCTCGGCGCGCAACGGGGGGCGCCACCAGACACCGCCGCCTCCTGCCGCCGCCGCCGCCGCCTGTGGCTCGCCGTGGCCGGCCGATGGCAGCGGCGGCGGAGCCCTGTCGTCGCGACGGGCGCCCTGGTGAGCGGCAGGAGCAGCGGCGCCGGCGCTCTCTCTGGGGCGATCCACGCTAGCGTGTCTGCGTGTGCGGTGCCGGCGCGCGCGAGGGCGAGGCAACGCCCATATGTTCTGTTCACGCGTGCCCGGCTGTTCTGTTAGTCGCGCGCGGTGCCGCGGTGGGCGTGAGCTTTAGCTTAGCGTCCAAGGAGAGGGGCACTTCAAGAAGCCTCTCCTGACCCCTCCCTATATAACCAACCGCCTCCCGACAACACGCGCTTGCGCTTTGTTACTGTGGCCGGTTAAAACTGGTTATATCTTCACCGTTCTGAAAATTATATCACAAAGGCATTTTACTACTACTACTATTTAGGGGTGTTTAGATCCATTTGCCATGGCAAAAGATTAGCCCCTAAATTTTGTCGCTAAACTTTAGTCCTTGCTTAGGTGTTTGGATCCATGGCAAAAAGGTGGACTAAAAATGCAAAATGAGTTATCCTTCGCACCCCCAATGCTTTTAGCCTAGTTCAAGGCATCCTGAGGAGCAAAAGATTTTAACCCCAAGTTTAGCCATTTACTCACTATTAGCCCCCGCCATGGGATCCAAACAAGCCCTCAAGAAAAGTTGACACTTTGCAACTTTTGGCTGCAAGTTGTTAGTCACAAATTCAAAGTATGTTATATACATAAAGTAATGCGCCTAATTAATTGCTATTAGTCCAAGTCTTCGACCTAGTACCGTTAATTTCAAAGGATGGGATTGCTATTAGTCACAAATTCAAAGGATGGGATGGTTTTGTCCCAATTTAATTTCTTGGATGGAGTAACTCTACATGTTTGTTTGGTACTTTGATTGAGACGATGGAGCCATCCTTGTTTTCTTTGTGGTAGGAGGTATGCTTCATTTTGATCCGTTAAGAGCAACTTCAAGAGTTTCTTTGAGCTTTAATTTCTATTACTCTATTTGGAGAGCCACCACTGAATATTCTCTTTACATATCTTTTATGTCTTCAATAGCGTGCAGCGGGCGAGAGCCCCAGCAGCGTCAGACTTGTAATCGAGCGTCCCACTAGCGGGCCCGTGCCGTCCCGGACGTCGCCTGCGTCCTCGGCCGTTTTCCACACACATCCCATATGTAACACCTGATCTACTTTTCAGATGCAACACCTACAACATAAAAAAATAAAGATTAAACACTTGAAATATTCATCTGAAACACTTACAGAAAACATATGAAAAACACTTGAAAACCATTGTAAATATATGCAACATCCATATAAAACGCTTGCAATATACGTCTGAAAAACAAATGAAACTGTAGTTAAAATTTCATACACATTGGATCATGTATAACTTAGTTATAGATTTATTTAGGTTTATGCTTGTTAAATATAAAAAAATCTATAACTTCGTTATACATGATCCAATAAGTATAAATTTTTTACTACAGTTCAAGCATATAATAATTAGCCCACCATAAAAATTTCACTGCAATTGGACCATAGAAACTACAGCTATGAATTATTTCAATTAATTTCAGAGAAATCATAGATGTGAAGCTACAGCAAAAACTTTGTACTAAAGCATACCATAATATATGTTCTATGACACCCCAGGTGTCAATTTCAAGTTAAGCAGTGGATTAAGTCTAAACCAAACAAGTCAGAGAATGATTAAGAGCTTAACACCTGACAAGTGGTGACAAAGGTGGAGTCGAACTCTTTCAAATAAAACCTAACTTAACTTTTCAAAGGCAAAGACAAAACTCTTTTGTTTAAAAGTAAATTTTTATTTCAAAATGTGCACGAGTAGTTTTAATTATGTTTCTTCATGTACATCACCTAATCATGAACATATTCTGGGCACATGATAAGTTGTTTGTTGTTTTGGATCAAAAGCTATATGAAAGGATAATTTTCGCTTTGCTTAAAAACACTGTTGTTAAAAGTGTGGAAACATGTGATATCAACTAAACCTTGCAATCATATTCAAACAACTTTATTTTAACTCTTGAACAAAAGTTGTTTAGGGTTTCTCCTAGAAAAGTGTGAAGAAAATGCTTTAAAATAGCTAAAACCCTAATTTAAACCTTTTCAACTTGCTACTTTGATCAATATAGAACTTTGGTTTCTGTTCTAGTTCTGAGGTTTGGCGTTAAATAGAAATTGTAGTTCAGTTCGTGTGTTACAAACTTTGTTTAAGGACCCAGGGCTAAATCAATTTCTAAATTGTCCTAACAGTAGCTCCAAGTTTGAATGTGATGCTGCTTTAGGCTTTAAAAATATTTCTTAGTCTGGGAATAGCAGTTATCAAATTCAAAAGTTGAGAATTTATCTAATCAACTTTCATAAATAAAGTTTGTGTAACCTTGCTTCTATGATTTGGCATGAAGTTTGTGCTTTGATAATAAACTGTTGGTTGTGAGATTTGATCAACTTTTAACCCCTAATTAATTGCTCAAAGTTTGAATCAAACTCAGTTTTGCAAAGGAACTTAGAGAATTGCTAAGTGTTGTGTTCTCGTTGACATTGGAATTTTTGGTGTTGTTTATCTCTTAATCCATGTGACTAATGACCTTAGTACCTCATTAAGAAGTGGAGAGTGAAAGGGGATGAAGATCTTTTATACAGTGTTCAAGACTTGTTGTTGCCTGGAAGCGGCTACACGGTGTTTCAAAGAGGGGCACATGGCCACTGGCCCTGCTCTGCACGTAGTCACCAAAGCCAAGTTGGTCACAGCGCCGTCCGCTCGCCCTTGCCGTGCTGTCGGCCTCTACCTCGCGCTTAAGCAGAGCCAGAGCTCGCCTCCTCCGCGCGCTTCCCCTCACGGCCCTGTGCCTAGCTGGCCGCGTTCACCATGGTTGTCGTCGTCCCCGCTTACCGGACTCCCCTGCGCCTAGCTGGCACCACCACTGCCTCCTCCTCGCTCCCCTTAGTGCCTCGCGTACGCTCGCCGAAGCCCGCATCGCCAGGAGCCACCGTGGCCCCTGCTCGGGCCGCTGCCGCGCTGCACGCACGCGGCCAACCCGCTGCACCCTACCCTGGCACGGGTGGCACTAGCCGCAGGTGCGCCGAGGCTGCCCGGTGCCGCGTAGGCCACCCTCGCCATGTCACCGCCGTCGCAGCACGACCCCACCGTCGTCCGCCACCGCCACGGCACATAGTTGTAGCCGCGCGGTGCCTCTGCCGCGGTCGTGTGTCGCCACGCCACCGTGGGCTACCTCCGGGCAAACCGCGCCTCAACCGGTTGTGCATGGAGCCACCGTGGCCCCCGAGCCATCACCTCGTTGCCAACGAGCCCCGGCCGGGCCGAATCGACGCCGGCTGGCCGACCCCACCGCTTGCTCTGCTCTGTGGAGGAGGTAAGGATAGAGGAGTGTAAATAGAAGCAAAGCCAGGGTTCTTTATGCAAAGACACAGACTCATGTGAATAGTGCTACACAACTGTTTGGATGGGGTTTTAATTATACAAAAGTACAGGGTTTCTTTGCATAACCGCCTGGCCGCGCCTAGGCAGGCCGCACTGGGCCGGCCTGCCATCCCACTCATGTCGCGCTTGGGCCGCTTCGCCCATATGGGCCGAGCCGAGCTGGGCCGCTTTGAGCCCGAAGTCTTTTTCTTTTTCTTAGTGTTTTATTAATTCTTAAATATGTGTTGATCTTTGTTATTTCATAACTAATTATTGATGCATGATAAAATTGTCAAATTTATTCTGTAGGCTTGTTATGATGTGCTGTACATAGGAAAAATATGAAATGAGCATTTTCATTAGTTTTGCTATGTTTCAAAATTACATCTTTTAATTAAGAAATGAAACTTCCATAATTCTTGTAGACTAGAATAAATGTCCATAAATTATGAAATTTGTTTTGCCATTGTTTTATGATGTAACCAACCTCCACAAAAAGTTTGGGATTAATTTGGCAATACTTAATTTAATCACCTTTTCTATGCTTAATTAATTAATTAATTAATTAATTAATTGATTAAGGTAATTAGAGGTTGATCCTAATATGACTTGGGTGAGTTTTGGAGTTGATTGTGGGCCTTGGAAGCACCAAACCCCTGCTGTCCATGGCATCTTAAATATCTCTTTGATGTGTTATAATCAACTTGTTATATAATGAATGAATGGCTTAATTAAATATGTAATTAATGAATGCATGTATGTAAGCCTTGATTGTTCCTTGTATGCAATAGTTGAGTAAGTGGATATGTTATGTAGGTGCTTTACATATTAATCTTTTGACCCATGTTACGTTAAATACCTTGCCTTGCTTGATTAGTATAATATAATAAGTGTTGCTCTCATATGAATAACTAATTAACTTAATAGTTAATTAACTAAGATGTTTGTATGATAATGACCCTAGCTCTTAGTGAAGGAAAGTTATACACAAGTATGTTAACTTTGTTTGAATCCATCTAAGCACTTGTGTGCCTTACATCATGTATCATGCTTACGCTTTCCATCATGCTTAGCATATTATGGTAGTATGCAATTGTGTTGTGTTGCTAATAGCCAACTTGTGAATAGGTTCCAATTAAATGGGAATAACTATGAACGATTAAAATCCTAATTCGCCCTAGTGATGCGATGCTTGTGCTCCGTGTTTCCCAAGCTTTTGTGTTATGTTTGTTTCACTCAAAAACGCATTGCATCCATGCATATCATTTAGGTGCGATAACGAATGATAAATTGATGGGTGGACTACGGAGTCAAATCCAAAGATGGTGTAACAGTGACCAAGTCCAAGAGATAAAGATGATGGTTGATCATGATCTGAAGATGACGCTAACTAACTGAATAGTGCTTCAAACCCTGACAAACCCCGGAGCATTACAAGCCTCCTACCTCCTTTTTTAAAATTCACTCGAGTATACCTTTTGTATTGTGCATTAAGTTATACGAGTTGATTTGAAACCCGTTGTTGCATGACTTACCTTGTCCATAATATATGTACCTGCAACCTTACTAGTATGTGTAAGTCGCTCTATGCTTAGTTATGCTTAGACCAGTAGAAGTTGGGTGATTCTTGTCATCCACAAGATTTAGGTGGCTACACTGACACGATTAGCTATATTTGCTATCATGAAAAAGAACCAGGTAATAATGGATAACTAGAGACTGAGCGGAATCCTGTGTTATTATAGTTGTTGTTGATGCCGGTTAGGCATGTATTCTTTGATCTCGTCTGTGTCAACTAAGGACCGCTTCGTTGTTGGACCTTGGTTAAGGTTGAAGGTACCAAACACATAGTAGGGGTCTGAGTTATAGTTGATCGTGAAGCTGATCCTCCTTCGGGCTGAGGTATTGGACCGTTAGCATTGCTAGGAGGAGAGCTTGAAGGAAGAGGATTGATCCAAGACCATGTTTGCTACGGGCTTTGGGCTTCGGGCAATTCATGTGAGGATACAGGACCATGAGTTTTGCGAAACGGTCCAGGCTCACCGCCGAATGGAGTGAACGGTGATCCACGCGAGCTAATGAGGGCTCGTATAAGTGTGTGTTTGGGATTGCCCAGCTGGATGTAATTGATTCGAATCACCGTCTCTCCTGGTTAGTGAGAAACTTAGTCATTGGACAACAGTCATAGTAACTAATGAAACATTATGATTCTACTGATCATGAAATTGGAATATGGTTATTACTGTGATGTTTATTAATCAAATGATTGTTACAAAATAGATGCAAATTTAGTTCTAAATAGCTTCACTAAACTTGATGCTAAAATCTTGATGCTAAAAGATTGAAAGTAAGGACTTATGTAGTAAGCTCTTTTGCAAAGGTTTATGCTATCCAACTAGCTCCACTAAATAAACTTGGCATATCCTTGGAGTTCTTTTATTTTTCTCATGTCGGGTAAGTCTTGCTAAGTACAATTGAGTACTCAGAGTTTATTCTACCCTGTTGCAGGTGAAGTGCTATGTCTGCTGAAGGTGGTGACTAAGTGCTAGTGGGCTCGGCTACTCTGTAATTGCTTCTCATCTATGCTCATGTTGGAGGATGTCATCTGAACTAGCAATATGATTTCAAACTTATGTTATTGTAAGCATTTCAAAACTTTCTTGTTTTACCTAATCAAGTTTTGAACTCAATATTGTACCACTGCAAACTCTATGTATGTATTTATTTAATTAAGTATGATCTTAGTTGTGAAGTTGATTTATCGAGGCCTTCATGGTACTCGACGGACTACCGGGTTTATATAAGTGATGGTACGCGTGTGTCAACGTGTTTAACGAAGACAGTCATACCTAATCTTGTATAAATTGGACGGTTCTGTCACATGTTCACTGTGTAGACTACTCATGTAGAGTCCAACAAAATTGAATTTTTTTCATTTTATGATTTTTCTATGATTTACTATGATTTTTAAAGATTTAGCCGAAATAAAAAAAATAAAACCGCCCTCAAAACCGCTTATAACAAGGTCAGGGAGGTAAGATGAACGGTTTTAAAGTTGAGGGAGATGTTTTGCTCAGTTTTGGAGTTCAGGGAGGAAAAACAGACTTTCGTAAAAGTTAAGGATATAATATGAACTTTTTCTTTTACTAGTAAATATCCACGTGCGACACGCATGTGTTTCTATAAACTATTTCAAATGGAATGGAAATGTTTATTGAATTGTCAATGTACAATAAAGTTAGATGGTAAGTGCTTGATCGATTTGATCGGGTCGTGTAGAACAAGGTTCAAATCATTCGTTCGTTAGGATATCTTAGGCTACCTGTACCGCCGAACAGAATGCCATCCGCTACACTCCACAACAGCTCCACATCAGTGAATATAGCGGACAGAGAGCTGCAGCGCATACGGCAACGAATCCGCTACACGCGCCGCATCCTTCAAATCTAGCGGCATCCATGAGAAACGCTATCGAACGTGGGACCGCCTCCAGCCCTTTTTTACTGCCACCGTCCCCAACGTGAATTAACTTGCGTACTAAAATGACTCACTGACTTGTGGGACTAGCCGGTCTGGGCCCCGGGGCGCAGTGCAAGACAGCAAGAAGGGTGGTACGTACGGCCTGCCGCGCGCAGGGAGACTTGGGCAGCGGGCCCCACTAATTTAAGTAACTAAAAAATGTTATAACTCACGAACTAAAAGTTCAAATGAAATTTCGATTACACCATTAAATTCATTTCAATAAATTCTTTAAAACTAGATCTCACATGGATATATTTAGATAAAGTGACAAGTGGGCCCCACAGTGGATAGAGGATGATACAGAGGATGGATGAGTGCGGGAAAACTGTATATTTTGTGGTGACTAGGATGAAATATTCCTTTTAGAGGATGGATATAGAGGTCCATGAGTGCGGATAGTCTTAGCTGCACATATCGTTGCACTTTCACTTGACATCTTTTTAAACAACTCGTGTTGCCACTATCATATCTTATTCCCACACTTTTGTCGATCCATCCTCGCACGGGTGGAGAACCCCATTCTCGTATGGGTGGAGAATCTGTTATTATCTCGGTTGTGCTACCAGAGGCTCTAGGGAGGTAGGAGAAGAGAGCACCTATCTTGAAATGAGCTTACTACTTACTCCCTCCATGTTGGTAAAAGAAGTCGTTTTGGACAATGACGCGGTCTCCAAAGCGTAACTTTGACTTCATTTTTCTATAAAAATATTTATTCAAATGTGATATATGTATATTTTTATGAAAGTATATTTCAAGACAAATCTATTCATATTGTTTTCACATTTCCAAACTCAACAACTTAAAAGTTATTCATGATTTATATTCCCAATGTTTGACTCCAACCTTATCCAAAACGACTTCTTTTACCAACATGGAGGGAGTATATGTTTTTAACAGTTATCCTTTCTATATTTTGCTATCCAAGTTTACTGTAGGCATATGCAAATAATGTGAGGGATTATGACGTTTATTAATGATGTAATAAGATTGTGCCTAAATGAGCAGATACGAAATAACGTATATAAATAAACAAGCATTTATAGATGCAAAATAATTATAACTTAAATAATGTAGTTTTTTTAGCAGGCCCATAGACAACGTAACTTAGGGGCGGATCTATATGGTACGCCAAGTATGCATACACTGCAGGTCCAGCAAGTATATAGCACATATATGTATGTGTGTAGATTAGAGAAAAGAAGAAAAAACGTACTTTTTTTTCAAAAGAAAAACGTACTTGGAAAATGACCAGCGGCCATGTGTCGTGTGGATGCTTTCAGCTCACCACTCGCGAGGGCATTTCACTTCCAGGCCCACGGCCTCGCGTGGTGACGCGGTCAACAGAACTTGGAGTTAATTCTAAAAAAAACTTGGAGTTCAGCCTTCCTTCTCAAGACAACAAAGGTGAAAATTTATAGGCGGAGCTCAGAGGGGCTTCATGGACTCACCAGCTGTAGGAGGGCTCTAGCCCTGGTTGCCCTACCGCTGGCTCCGTCCCTGTTTACATCTTACATGAAAGATCACGGCATATAACAGGATGTGCGTTCGGTTCTCGGTTCGGTTCCCTCGGTTATTGATGAAATTCGGTTCCTAGAAAATAGGAAGCGATCAGCTCCAAAAAAATATATAATATAGTATGCTTTAGTACAAAGTTTTTGCTGTATGAATTATTTAAATTAATTACAGAAAAAAATAGATCAAAATTTACAGCAAAAACTTTGTACTAAAGCATACTATATTATATATTCACTGTGTAGATCTACTCACGTGGAGTCCAACAAAATTGGATTTTCCATTTTATGATTTTTCTGTGATTTACTATGATTTTTCAAAGATTCAGACGAAATAAATAAAAAAGGAAAAGACAAAACCGCTGTTATTGTAGCAAAACCGCCAACACTGTAGCAAAACCACCGCCCAAAACCGCCTGAGGGGGTGATTTGGCCGGTTTTGTAAAGTTCAGGGGGTAAATTAGACCATTTCATAGTTCGGGGGTAAACTAGACCACCCTCTATAGTTGGGGGGTCAATTAGACTTTTTCCAATAAATATACATGTTCTAAGACAAATTTATGCAACACTATATTTATTTTTAATAATAATAATGATGTATAAGAAAACAATAACAATATAGTAACACAAATATATAGCAGTTCAAATCTATACCTAATAATAAAGAGACAAAATTTTAGGCTCTTTTTTCATCCATCTATTTTTTTAGTCCGTCTTCCTCTAACTACCGAACAATGGAGAGTTTCTTTTGTTTAGACTTATATATAATCCGTGCCCATACGAGTTAGAATAGCTCACGTGTAGACCAATATGGAGTAAGAATCAAAATCTAAATAGATTTCTCAGCTGAGTACTCTAAATAGAACTCTTAATAATAAATAGAAAAGAATAAGAATTACATTTTTTATTTTGCACTGCTTTCTTTATTTACATACGAGTTAGAATAGCTCGCGTCTAGACGAATATGAAGTACGAATCTAAATAGATTCTTAATACTAAAGAGGTAAAATTTCTTGCCAACAAATTTTTTCTTCCAACTAAGACAACGACTCTGTTTCAGTTTATGTTTTTTCGTTTTAATGTCTTAGTCCTAATCTCCATTCCGAGTCGTTTGCCTGAGTCCAAATCAGATACGTCACCTCTGGCTCCAAGGCAAAGGCAGCAGGTGCATATTTATAGACAGCTCACGGCAACTATGTTAGCCTATTATTTAAATAAATAATAATGATTATTTTTTAATGGTCATTCATTCTCTAAAATACCATATATATAGGCTAGAGCAGCATGTCCAGGCAAGTACAAAGTTTGAATAGAATATAAAACGTTTCTATGGTTCATTACTCTTTTCGATACTCATAAAAATTAGAGCAGTTTGTCGACATATGTCATATAATCTACTAGGTGACTCTGAGAATCTATACATCCCATTACAATCACTATGTATTCCTATATATATTTTCTAAAGCTTAAAACAAAAAATCGACTCTATACGCGTAAAACAAGTTACGAGAAAAACAAGTAGGCCTAAACTACTTGAATTCATCACTTTACTTTAATTGAGTATTTTCTTATAGAATTAAAATCCATAACAACGCACACTTATATCATCTATTTTCTTCTAATATTAAAGTATGAATCGTTTCCATAGTTCTTTTTTACCAATCCTGTACGAGTTCGAGTAGTATGACTTTTTCTTATAGAATTAAAATTCATAACAACCCACACTTATGCCATCTATTTTTTTTATAATATTAAAGTACGAATCATTTCCTTGATCCTTTATTCCCAATCTTGTACGAGTTCAAGTAGTGTGACTGAAATAAAATCTTAAAATCAATTGAGAAACACAACATAATAATTAATCTCAAATCCTCTTGTGTCTAATGTATCAATAGATTTTTGAGCCACAAACAATTCAGTTATAGATTCTAAATCCCGTTGCAACACACAGACATTTTTGCTAGTATAAAACACTACACATAAACCAAACATAATCTTACAAAATACAAGTAAGTGAAATATAATTCATGTAATTCGGTTCTTTCAGTTAATTCGGTTAACCGAGAGTAGAAACCAAATTTTCTTCGATTATTTCGGCTCCTCAATATCAATAACTGAATAAGGAACCGAATTTTTCGGTTCTGATTCTTTTGGTTTTAGTTCCGGTTCTTTCGGTTCTCTGTTAAATATGTCTAGGGTTATAGTATGATGCGTAGATCGAACGGTTGTTAAAGAGAAAGAGCAAGATCATGGATGACGGAGGGCTCATATAACATGACGTGTAGATCTCACGGTCATTATAGATAGAGAGCCCCATAAAAAAATTCGCTCTTTTATAGTGTAATTTAACAAACACACACTACCACCATGCATATCGATCCCTACTTGACACGTACGTTAATTAATCGCTATTCACGACGTGACCAACGTCGAACTCTAATAACCATGGACTACACAATTTCAAGAGCGCGTTCGTTTGTCCGTATATATTCCGATGATCTGGACGAGGACGAGAATGTGTACGTGAAGGCCGTGAAGGTAGCCTGGATCGAAATCGGAAAGTAAAGCGTGCGTCGAGCCAAAATCCGGAGAACTTGGTTTTTCTGAGGAAAAAGGGGGAACTTAGTTGTTCATGATAAATCATGACAATGACAATTTTATAGAAGGATTATCATTCATATGGATCCCCTTTTGGATTGTTGGAGGAATGAAGGAAAAAAAACATAGGAAGCGTACTTTGATACGCATAATGGCTTGCAAGGAAAAAAAGAAAATAGAAAAAACTAGGACAACACCGGATCTGTGTGACGGCGGCAAAACGCGAATCTCGCCGGGGTTAATTCGGGCTGTAGTATGGCAGCACTGTGTAGACCGTCTGCACGACGGTGAGGACGAGCAGGAAGACGGCGGCGGCGGCGGACATGCTGGTCCACGGGTTGCTGAAGTAGTCGTGCACCAGCACGGCGCGGTGGCGGTTCCAGCTGCGTCCGCAGTACTCCCGGACGTCGCGGAACAGCCCGGCGTAGCAGTTGTTGACGAACTCGGGCGGCGGGCACAGCTCCCCCAGGTGCGCGTAGAACGCCGCCGTCTCCTCGTCACCGCGCACGAACACGCCGGCGCGCTGCAGGGCCTCCACGTCGCGGCGCGCGTCCACCACGGACGCCATCAGTAGCACGTAGCTCACCAGCCGCTGCAGCTCCCACCGGCCCCGGCTCTGCTCGTACGCCAGCAGGTTCGCGAAGATGGCGTGGTTCGTGTAGCTCTCCACGGCCGGGATCTCCAGCGTCCCGCCGCGCCGGTCGAACGTCACGTCCACCATGCTCCGCGGCGACTTCTTGGCGCGGAACGTCACCCCGGAGTCCTGCAGCTCAGACGCCGGCGGCAGCAGACACGGCGTGCGCTCGTCGTCGTCCGCGGACTTGGACGTCAGCTCCTCCAGCGCCTCGTCCTTGCTCTTGCTAGTGGCGCCGCTCCTGCTCCCGAGACGGTCCTCCGGCGGCAGGAACCAGTGGTAGTAGAGGTGCAGCAGGTGGTGGATCTCGCCGTCGGGGGGCCGCGTGCTCTCGGGGTCCCGCGGGCCGGAGCTCATGTCGACGATGAGGTAGTTGACGAGGACGTTGGTGACGAAGTGGTCCCGGCCGAGCCCGCCCGTGGCGAGGTCGTAGAAGCGCTCCAGGACGAAGAAGGGGAGCTGGTTCTCCAGCAGCAGGATGTCGTTGTACACGTTCTGCATCGCCCACGTCGCGTCGATGAGCGCGTCCTCCTCGCTCTCCTGGCCCTTGAGGAAGAACTCCACGACGAAGCAGCCGTCCAGGAGGAGCATCTCGGCGAACTCGGCGGCGGGCAGCGCCACGGGCTCCGCGTACCGGCGGCGCGCGCGGGCCTCCATGGCGCGCGCCGCGCGGGCGTACGTGGCCAGCGTCGCGCCGCCGGGGCGGGCCAGGATGTCGCGGAGGTACCGCCACTTGTGCGCCTCCATGGCGGCGAGGTGCCGGCCGGCGCCGCGGTGGAAGGGCCCGATGGAGATCATCTGCGGGTCGTAGAGGTGCCGGTTCCGGTCGCGCATGGGCCCCGCCACGCGGAAGATGGTGAACGGCTCGCTCTCGTGCGCCTTCCCGGGCAGCACCGCCAGGCGGCGTCCCATGCGCGCCGCCATGTCGTCGGCCTCCGCGTCGTCACCAATCTCCTCATCCTCCTTCTCCACGGCGCTCCTCTCGTCCAGCCGGCGCTGCACGGACGCGGACAGCTCGTCCCCTTCTACCTCTCCGTCGTCGTTTGTCTTCTCCTCAGCGTCGGCGAGTGCCCTGGCCAGCAGAGTGCTGCGGCTCTCGTCCGTGCCACTGGTACCGTCCACGACGGTGCTGCTATCGTCGGCCGCAGCACGGCCGTGCTCGCCCGGCGTGGCGGCGGCGACCGGAGCGTGGTCCTTGGGCACTAGTAGGGGCTCCATCAGAGGAGAGTCCATGAGTGACCCAAGATACCCAAGATAGCCGTCACACGAGGGACATGAGGCAGGACAGGTCTGTGTCCTTTATTTAAGGGTGCCTGATTTATTATTATTATTATTCAGTCAACATGCAATGTTGTCATCGTTTGATTATAGTATATCCTCCCTCCATTCCAAATTATAAGGCATTCCAAGAATCTTGGAAAGTCAAAGTATCCTAAGTTTGACCAAAATTATAGAGAAAATTATAAAAATTTATAACATCAAATAGGTATATTATGAAAATATAATTAATGAAGAATCTAATGATACTTAATTGGTGTTATAAATATTATTATCTTATCATATAAATTTTGTCAATTGAGATCCTTTGACTCTCCAAGATTCTTGGAATGCCTTATAATTTGGGATGGAGGGAGTATATATGGTGCCTGGTCAATTCAGTCAACATGCAATTCTCTCATGAGTTGTGTCCCTTTAATTATACTAGCTGTTTATCTAGGATTATTGTATGAAAATTAAGGCACCTAAAATAAAACTCTCATATTTATATCTATATCTAATCCATTCTATATCTAGAACTATAACTATATACCTATATAATATGAAAATAAGAAGAAAAAAAACCCCTCTAAATTTCGGTCCAACGCTCTCTTGCCGATTCTTCCTGTCCCCGATTCTTTTGTTTTGGTTGGTTTTTAATAAAAGTTGTAATACATGATAAATTAGAGATCGAAGTTCTAATTGGTTTAATCTTGCATACATTTTGTTCGGTAACAAAAGATGGTTGTGAAATGAGGCAGGACAGGTTAACATGCCAATAAGAAAATGATAGATTTATATATATCTTTACCTCTATCTATCTCTATTTTTATCTCTATCGCTATCTCTATCTCTAATCTCTAGTATTAAAGAGGCAAAGATTTCTATCTCTATCGCTAATATTAAAGAGGCTACAATTTCTAAATATATCTATCTCTATCTCTAATATTAAAGGGCTAAGATTTCTGAATATATTTCTATCTCTAGTCCCAAATATTAAAGAGGCTAAGAATTTTTGTCTTTCATCACCCACAACTGTTTATGAGTTTTTAGAGCTCAATCTCGATTGATTAAACAATAATTTTGGTATTGTTTACGAGTGTTTAGAGGACTAACTCTCATGTTTGTTCACTCAAGCACCGGTCAAGCCCCGCCGCTGCGTTGGAAAGACAGAGCCACCTTTAGATCATTGGAAACACCGGCAGAAACTACGACGGTTTTTATGGGCAAACGCCATCTAAAATTCTGTGACGAAGACTAGCAACGATAGCATAAGCACTTCTACGGAGCAGGCGCAAGGCTTGAGAAAGCCTGGGCACAAGGTGACAAGGGCATTGAATTGTCCAACAGCTTTGTAGACATCACTTGGCCTTCATCGCTAAGGAAATGAGTCACGAGTTAGGCTGGAGAATTCCAAACAGAAGCATCTTGTTTGATAAGACTTCAGCTGAGCGGCGAGCACCAACAGACCAACAGACAGGGCACCAACAGACCAACAGACAGATAGCTGAACAATTCTCAGTCTGACCTTACAGAAGGACAGCTAGTTCAGAAGTAACTCAAATGGTAAGTTTTGTGTGGGTGAGAATATATCAAGAAAGAGACATTTAAAAGAAACAAAAACATTGGTGACGTCTGCAGACTTCATAACATCCAACTGCTATAGCACGTATCATGTATGTATGAGGAAAAAAACTGCCTTGCTGGATCGTGTCAATACCAAAACGCGGGTTATGTTTAGGCTAGTCAATCTTCTCGGCAATTGGAGAATGAAGACTGTCCATTCTGGCGCCTTGTCAAAAGATGGCTGGACATGATGGTGGCATGATATTTCACTCCTGGTCACCTTGGGGGCCAACATGGGCAGGATACTTTGCAGAAACATCTGCCCAGGCCTTCTGTCAGCTGCTTCACCACGGATGCCACCTCGTTGATCTCCACACGGATCTGCTCCTTGCTGTCCCTCTCTCGGATCGTCACGTTTGTTGCCGAATCCACTGTTACAGCAAATGGAACACCAATCTCATCTGTCCTCGCGTATCTCCTCCCAATAGAAATTGCTGCAAGAAAACAAACACAGGCTTATGCTTACATATATAGTCCATTCAGCCTATGTTATAAGGAGTGGAGTATTTAATATCGCATCGCACGTACCAGTAGTGTCAATAATATGGGAGATACCAGCAGTTGTTAATGCCTTAGCGATTACTTTGGCAGCAGCATCAAACTCTTGATTCTTAACAAGGGGAAACACGGTGCACTTGATAGGAGCCACAAGAGGAGGGAACCGGAAGACATTCAGTTGTTCCTCTTCTGATTTGCTAGGCCTTGTGTAAAACGAATGCTCAAACAAGCAGTATATGATCCGGCCTATGCCAAATGACGGCTCGATGACCGAAGGGGTGAAGACTCGCTGATGTTCCAGCTTCTTCTCCATGCTGATTGATACCATCTTCTTTGTAATCACCACATCTTTTCCAAGTGTGCAGACTTTAAAATTTGTCTCCCCCTTGGTTTCTAGTTCAGCTTTCATCTCAAATGCTTCCTTCTCACTCATAGCCTGGTATATGGTGATACCAACAGAATAAAGTAGTTTACTCAGGGAAGGGAGACATCAGAAAAGCTAGCAGCCACATATAACAAGGATGATGATAGACTTGTTACCTCCAATGCCTCAAGGACCATCTTTTGGTTGCCCTTAAAAGCCAATCCCAGGTCTTTCTTCGAGGGAACTATGACAAGTTTCTGCAATAATGAATATCAGCAAACATATAAGTATAAATAACAAGTTCATTTTAAAGTATAAAGGGAAAATCTATATAATAGGGCACTCAGACGATAGTGAATTTGAACCATACTTTTTTTGTAATATTTAGTTGAACTTGAACCGTGTACTTCAATGGGTAAGCAAAAGCTGTCATGTATTTAACATGAAAACTAAGATAAAGCTAATGAAGAAACTGGAAAAGTGGATATGATATCTCACCTCAACTTCTCTAGGCTTGGAGAATTTTTCATGAGCAACAAGTGGGACACCGCTTTTCTCATACGAGATGGTAAGCAGACAATCACGGTAATATTAGTAGCACATTTGCACACCAAACAGAGGACAATGATACAAATTTCATTTACTAAGTGCAGTTACAACATCAGATGAGCAACCTCAATTGCCGTGGCAACATATCCAAAGAAGAAAAATATGTATCTGATAAATTATCCAGGGTGTGAAAAAGATGCAGTAAGCTTACAGTGTGAGCTTTCAAATCATATGCAGATCTATCAGCAATACCCACGCACTCTATCCACCCATAAGAGCACTCTATCTCAGCATCCCAACAGTCAGCAGCATAATAAGCCATCTCATTAGGTAGATGCTGCCTGAAGCGCAACCGACCCTTATCAATTCCCAAGCATGTCAGGAAAAGATAGACCCTTCCGATGAAGTAACCAAGTGTCTCATTATTAACAGTTCCCTGTAAATAACAGTAGTCAATATTTTACAATTATATCCAGGGTAAGAACAGCATATATAAATAACAGAACAAAAAAATATCAATTTTTTAAGAGAAAAATTGCCAGCAATTATTAACCTTTGAAACTGCTTCCCCAAGCTTCATTAGCTTGGCTGACTCCCCAGAAAGTTGCAGCTCTCTTGGAAACATCAGGAACTCCAAATCAGCAACATCAACAAATTTTGGATGTGATTTGTCCTCTGGGTCCACAAAATGCTCAATCTCTGCCAATGTGAATTCACGCACTCGGAGAAGACCTTGTCGTGGCGAGATCTGATTGGCAAGTTCTAGACGTAGTGAGTACTTGAAAAAAAGGAATATCTAAGCAACTCAGTGCAAACCATATCTTCGGTGCAATCCATGAAAACTCCATTAAAACAATACTTAGGAGTTTTCAAAAAATTTGAAACTAGGCACACCAATAGTGCATCTATAGATATGCATTGTCACAAAATTTTAGATTCAAACTCGTTTTGTAAAAATCCATATGAAAATAACAAATTCCATTTGCATATGCACTAGAGGACAAAATTCCTAACATCTATAGAGCACTATCGGTGTGCATAGTTTCAAATTTTTTGAAAACTCCTAACTATTCTTTTGCAAAGGGTTTTCACGATTGCACCCAAGATGTGGTTTGCACTGAATATTTTGCCCTATTGAATAGCCGATAACTACTTTTTAGAAGCATGAACAAATGTACTGTCAACTATCAGAATGAACAAATTATTTCAAACATATTGACAAAAACAAATTTAGTGTAGAAGCTCAATTAATTTCAATAACAAAGTATGAGGCACTGAACAAACAGTGACTGAAGCAAGCCATAATTGAGTGAAATGGCATATAACACAGCAATTAGTAGTAGTAGCCATTTATAGAAATCTGACAAAACAACACAAACCTCATTTCTAAAAGCTTGCCCAATTTGAGCAGCGGCAAAGGGGAGCTTTTGGCCATTGTAATAGTACAGGTCCTTGAAGTCTACAAAAATACCCTGTGCAGTCTCTGGTTGCATATACCTAATTCCACCACACAAAATTGCACCTTTTAGCCAATCACCACAGAAGGAAATAATTACAGAGAGAATGTAGATATTCTTACCCCACGCTAAGACCAGTGGGGCCAATAGATGTCTGGAACATAAGATTGAATCGGTAGGGATCAGAAAGCGGGTTCTTTGTATCAGGGGCAACAATGCCGTATTCCTTAATCTTTGCACCAAGTTCCTCTGCTGAGAGATCATCCAAAGTAGCAAGAATACGCTTAAATTCATCAGCCTTCTCTTGGGGCAAGGCAAGGTCTTTCTCAAGCTTCTCCTTGCAAAAATCTTTTAACAAGTGGTCAGCACGGTAGCATGTGCCTGTCTTCTCGTCTTTAACCATGAGGTCAGCAAACTTCTCAACATGGCCTGATGCCTTCAAGACAACCTCAGGCATCACACAGGGGCAGTCAACCTCCAACATGTTCTCTTCCAAAACGAAGATCTGGAGAGAAATTAAGAATCTCAGTAATCTTAGCAAAGAAAAAGTAAGATTAATCATCAACCACAAGAAGTAACTAAAATGTAGTCACTTCCAATAAAAACTAGCAAATCACAACACAAACTGCACCAAGGAAGGCTAAAAATTATAACTTTTCCACAGCACATTTTCCAAAGTACTTACTAATTTACATGAGAAAAGTTTTGATAAGATTAATGTCAACAATTGTACAACTAAAGCACGGAAAATATTTTTGTTAGCAGCAGACAGAAAATGCATACAAACTTGAAAAGGGACCAATGTAACACTCCTGTCCTATTAGAAAATCGTTATCATCATCTAGATTACAGATACAAATCCCAGGGGAAAACAAAATTCTACACATAGATCAATTAACGAATAAACAAACCACTTTTCCGCATCTGAAGGCCACAGATGACACAATCATTTACACGCAGCAACCGCGCACATCAGCTAAGACCAAACTACAGGGGGGAAAATCGAAAGCATTCAGACTTTCAGAGACAGATCGCCGGCGTCACCTGGCGCCAGAAGGAAATCACGTTGGCCTTGACGTGGCACCCGGGCGGCCCGTAGTTCGTAGAGCCCCGCGACACCGCGGTAGATCTTGAAGGAGGGCATGTCGAACAGCTTCCGCTCCAGCGTGTTCACCACCGCCTGCCGCAGCTCCTCCCTCGCGGCGCCACCCGCGCCCGCCCCGAGCGCCTGCTGCAGCCGACGCGCGGCGGCGCCGGCCTCCACCTTGAGCGCCTCGACCGCGGCGTCCACGTACGCGCCGCCGCCGGCCTTGAGCGCGCGCACGGCCTCGGCCTGCGCGCCGCAGCGCGTCCTCCGACGGCGCGGCCATGGAGGTGGCGGTGGCGCGCGGCGGCGGCTAGGGTTGCGGCGGGCTGGGTTCTGGGTTTAGGGGTGGAGCGGGAGAGTGAGGAGAAGATGAGCTGGGGGCGGAATCGCATAAAGACCATTGATGGATGCCGCCGCGGCAACGAACACCCAGCTCCTTTTAAGTTATTTAGCGAAATCAGCAGCCAACGATATTTTTTTTCTCACAATAAATCAACAAACAGTATTTTCAGCCATAATAAACCAACAAAACGAACACGCTGGAAAGCAAGAAGCACAAACATCGTTGAGGAATGTGCATTTGGACCCTCGCATTTTGATTCAATTTAACATGAAGAGTTCATGGACTTGTACAAAGGTTTAACAAACTTTCTAGTTTATCCGCGACAGAAGAACACGTAAGTTTGTTCGAAAATTTTATTTTAACTTAATTAACTATAAACGTAAAAAGCCCCGTTCGTTCGAGCTTATCAGCAGAATCGGCAGCCATCCAGCAGTGTTTTTCTCTCACAACAAACCAGCAAACAGTACTTTCAGCCACAATAAACTAGCGAAACGAACGGGCTGAAAATCTTTTATAGATTGATAACATCAAATTAGCAACGGTAAATTTGTTATAAAACATTTTCACAATATGTACTCTTTATTTAAGATTTAAGGCAATATGTATTGTTATAGATATCAGGGGAAGTGTCATATTGATTGAAGATCATGTTGGTAAAAGGATTTATGTTTTGTAACAAAGGTACCTAATTTATGTATTACTAGAAAAATATGTGTGCCGGAGAAAAAAACTATCAAACGTTAATAAAAAGCAAGGTCGGGATGTTACATATCTATTTATGTTTTACCATTTCTATAAACTTTAAAAACTACAATTTATTTTTGATGACCAGTTGATGTGCGCCGTGCGCCTCGCTAGTGTCAAATGGCGTGTCGTTGGTGTAGATGCGGAGCCATCCATGATGACGCTGGACTTTACTTTTTGGTGCAACGGTGTTGTCGATGTAGAAGTGGAGCCGTTATGAATGGCGTCTGGACTCGCCTCCTTGATGTAGGCCGTAGGAGCCATTGCCGATGGCTTCCATGGTTGTCCCAACATCACCCGGTGCAGTGATGGTTAGTGTAGCTGTGGAGCTGTTGTCGATAATGTCAGGGCTCACCTTCTCTGTGAGGTGACGTCATTGGTTTAGATTGCTTATGGCATCTGTAGTCGTCTGACGCCACCCACACTGTCTTATCATCTCATGCTGATAAGTGTGGCCGGCTCTAGACGATGCAGCAAACGCCGTTGTCGATGAGCATGGCCGATGAGAATCCACAAGGCATGTTGTGACAGAATCGCCTAATTCATATAAGATTAAGTACGGCTGTCCCCGCTAATCACGTTGACACGTGCATACCACCTCTTATACGAACCCGGTAGTTCGCCGAGTGTCATGAAGGACCTCGGTAAATCAACATCACAACCAAGATCGTACATGATTAAGGGAAGCAATATACATCATGGTATTCAGAGTGTACAACGGAAGTTAAAATTACAAGCCAAGTTCATCTCACTTATTACAATACTAAGTTCAAATATAATACAAGAGAGCAATATTATTTAAAACTACATTACCACAGGTCTTTATTACAAAACCAGTTTATTCAACACCTCCAGTAACAAGCATAGTAGAGGGGTTATGAGAGATACGACCATGCGCGTTGGCCTTTACTCATCAGTGTCCATCGCGGGACTAAAGCACATGATACAATATCCTTCATATAAAGTGTCACCTGCAACGATGGGAATAAAACCCTAAGTACTTAATTGTACTTAGCAAGATTTACCTGACGGGGAAATAAAATAAAAGACTCCAAAGATATGTAGGGCCACATTTGGTGGATTTAAATGGCTAACAATATTTTGCAAAAGAGCTTACCAAATAATCCTTAACTATTTAGAACTACATTAGCACCTCTACATCATACACTGGGATAATACATGAAAGCAATAAACTATATGGACTAGTTACCAATTATGATTCTCCTGACAACATCAAATGATTTCATCCTTTACTACGCTTCTAGAGCAAGATATGAATTTATCATTATCCGAGAGAGACAACGATTCGAATTGATTACACCAGCTGAGTAAAGCCCATATTACACACCCTCGTGAGTTAACAAGACCCGCGGGAGTCACCGTTCACTCTATCTGGTGACAAGTTTGGACCGTTTCGTAAAACTCATGGTCCTGCATCCTCACAAGACATGTCGTTCAGCCCGTAGCCCGTAGCAAGCAGGGTCTTGGATCAGTCCCCTTCCTCCAGACTCTCCTTCCAGCAATGCTAGCGGTCCAGTACTTACCCCAAATGAGCTATTTAGTTTCACAGTCCGAACAAGTTATCCGGCTATTATGAGAAGGTACGTTCAATCTCATTCTAAGTCCAGACAACGATACGGTCCTTTATCGACAAGGACGGGAGAAAAGTATGCATACAAGACCTCCATATCTTATTGCTCCTCTATCACCAAATCCCACCCGGTCTCTAATTATTAACCTCCTCATGATTCAAGATAACACAAGTAACCACTCCATATTGCGAATGACAAGAATCATCTGACTTCAACCGTTTTAAGCATGGCTAAGCATAAATACGTCCATTTATTCTAGTAGAAGTACAGGTATAGACTTATTGTGTACAAGGTAATTCATGTAACAACGGTCTCATCCAACTCCTATGAACCTAATGTACCATATAAGAATATAATATAATTAAGTGCATTTCAAAAGAAAGAATAGGAGATTTATAATGCTCCGAGGCTTCCTCGGCGAAAAGTGGAGGGTCCATGGTTTGGGCACTCCGGCAATGGCTCAGAGGCTTGTCCTTCGTCTTCGAGTGACAACTCCTGAGGGTTCTCCTCCTCGACGATCACGTACTCGACTGGAGCTTCCTCCTCCGATCCTATATGTATGGAGGAGATGCATAAATAACAAGAATGCATTCAACATGGTAATGATATCATGGTATGGAATGAGGATGCATTCATGTAGGCCTAGTAATATAAGAGACTATGGTTGCATTAACAACACAAAGGTGACAAGGTGTGATTTAAAATTAATCTTTTACTAACGCCTTGTTTAGATGCACATGAAAAGTTAGAATTTTTTCACTCTCTTTCCATCACATCAATCTTTGGACCCATGCATGAAGTAGTAAATGTAGGTAAAAATAATAACTAATTACACAGTTTAGTTGGAAATCACGAGATGAATCTTTTGAGCCTAGTTGGTCCACGATTGGACAGTATTTATCAAATAAGACGAAAGTGGTATTATTCATCGGGTTGAAATTTTTTCAGCATCTAAACGAGGCCTAAGTGCAAATCTCTTCTCCGGTAGAGAAGTAAACATTCTTAATCCACCTATCATATTAAATATGCATAGCACATCCACAAGGTTTCACAAACACTATAGCATGACCAACTATCATTTACTCAAAATAGTAAAAGCTACACACCAGCAAGCATTATGCATGGCAAAGTGGATATTGCTCTCTAATCACTTACTAACGTACCCATATATATATATATATATATATATATATATATATATATATATATATATATATATATATATATATATACACACACACACATACATACATAGCAAGCAAGATACAAGGTGACCAAAGCCATTTAATACCCAAATCTGGTCCTTAGAGAAAAACAGTAACCATTTATGCTCTAACTAATGTATTATGTAATTCCATACCACTTTGATGTATATATGTCATATGATATAAAGAAATACACTTTCAAATAGGCAATTTCATATGAAAAAAGAATACTACATATGAAAACTAATCAAACAGTAAGTTTTATAATTTCATCAGCTAGAGAATATCAAAACAAAATTAACAAACTTGGTTTATAATTTTTGAATAAACATAGCTCTAGTTATCAATTATGGAATTTGAATAGATATTTCTTTAGGTACACAAAAATTGTATGTAAAAGTTTATCAAGCAACAATTTTATGACTTCAACATGTAGAGCACAACAAGACAAAGTTAACAAAATTTGTTTCACTCAATTTGGAGTTTTCTATTTTAAGTTATAAATTTTCAAAGTTAGCACAATTTTAAAACAAAAACAAATCATCTAAAAAGGAAAGCAGCTTGGGCTAATTTCACCCAGCTCGGCGCAGTGCACGCGCACGGCCTAGGCGGCCCATGACCAGCATGGCATGGCGCGGCCTGACACGTGGGACCGTGGTCAACCCGGCCCCACCTGTCAGCGACACACGGGACAGGGGTGGTCGCTAACTGGCCGGAGCTCACCGGCGGTGAGGCTGCCGGTGAGAGGGGTGGCACCACCGTGTTCCCCTCGATCATCCGCATCGGTCTATGCAAGTTGCGCAGCCAACGGTGCACCCTAGCTATGGTGGCGACGTGGCCAGCGGCACGGCAGCACGGCACGGTGGCGTGCTTGCCGGCTCCGCTGAGGAGACTGCCGGTGCTTGCGCACATAGGCTCCGGTGAGCTCGCGCGGTTCTAGGGCTGCGGCAATCGTGCCTGGCGAGGCTGCAGCGAGGCATGGCCGCGTGCACGGCGGCGTGGCGGCCAGAGCGCGGCGGCGGCAGGCCCTGTTCCGGCGAGGTGGCAACAGTAGCGTGTAAATCGACTACGGCTTTAGCTTCTATGACCCATGGCGATGCTAAAACATGCAAGAGAGTGCAAGGAGGGAGGTAGGGGTGCGCTTGGCCACGGCGAGGCGAGCTTGCGGCCATGGCGGGCATGGTGCGGTGTGGCTCCCGACTCGGACGTGCTCACCTTGCGACGGCACACGACACAACTAGTTGGGAGAGGAGAGTAGCTTGTGGCACGTTAGCGGACGCGGTGAATTTGAAAAATGGGCAAGCAGCGCGGGTGGAATCGGGTTGGCAGTGCGTGCTAGCCGGCGGCAAAAGATCACGGTGAGGGGAAGAGAAGAGGGATTGACCAGCCTCGAGCATTGAATGGGCATGGCGACGCTTCTCGAGCTTGGTCAGCACGACGCACCTCTGTTCACGGTGACTGCATTAATTAATTAAAACCAACAAAGATGGGCTGATTCACTGAAGGAACCCCTGGCCACGTCACCCGAAATCTCCTGCATCGTCAGATCTCGCAATATACGGTCTAGATCAGCTGAATCGGATTTTACCGCAAGCTGATCATGCTGCTCCCTTTTACCTTGTCTGGCTTCTTCTCAGCTTCTTTCTCGTTGCTTTTGCTTCTCAGATTTTCATTCCAGGGACTTCTTTTTTTCCCCCTCCGTTCTCCTCGTCGCTTCTCTCTCCACCGGCAGGAAGGGCGACGGCGACGGCGACGGCGCAGCGCCTGTTGCCGCCCCCTCCTCTTCCTCCAGCCCACCCTCCTCCTGCTCCGTGCGTCCGGTGAGGCCGCTGCAGCCCCCAGCGAGGGAGGACCGAGCCACGGCGGTGGCGCGTCTCAGCTAGGGCGGGCCCCATGCGGCGGTGGCGACGCGGCCGCGCTGGTGCAGCGCGCGCCCCGGCTTGCTGGCGCAGGACGGCTGCTCTCCCGTCCTTCTTTACCTGCACGGCTGCAACACCGACTCCATGCCCGGATCCGGTAGCTCCATGGCCAGATCCCTCCGTTCTGGTAAGCCTCCTCTCCTTTCCTCTTGCCTGCCTGCTTCTACTTTTTTAAGTTCTTGATTTCCTGCTACTTTTTCTCTCACCGAGAGATTTGTCAAGGTTCAGGGTGAACCAAAACACTGATACACTACACATTTGTTTTTTTGTTGGGTTTATTAGAGTTTATACCTATTTATTTGCCATGTGCCTGCTAATTAAATTTATTTTTGCGTTTCAGCTTGCAGGTGCTACACGAAAATCCTAGCTGCCTGTTTTGGACCAAATGTGTACTTCACTGTTCGATCTGTCAGTTTGTATTGTTTACCTAGGTTCACATCCCGTTTCATGCCTGTGCAATTGTCACATGATGTATTCGATATGTACTGATCCTACGATACGTGCAGGTCAGTTGTTGATCAATTTGGTTTGTTCATGGTTTGATCTGTGAGTTTGTATTTATTTTAGTAGGTTCAGGTTCCATCTGAATGTTACTGCTCCTGCGATTCCGTTAGTTTACAGTTCGAATTGTGAATTTGTATTTTGTTTTAATGGGTTCAGGTTGGATTTCCTAACTAGCAGTTTTGAAAATAGGGCTTATCCTCAGGCTACCTTCATTTTGCTGCCTCTATTAAATAGATAGGGGTTTCATGGTCTGAATCCTCAACTTCAGAGATTAAAAATAGTGCTTTGCCGTCTGTACAGTTTTGCAGGGCACAAAGTTTTCCTCACGAAGTCAAGATTCATAATTTTTTAGTGAAGGTAACAAAATCGTTTTGCAGGATTCAGGCTGCGGATCAAAGTCAGGATATGGATGAATGCGCTAACTATTGCCTTGCTGCGCATTGGTCTGGTATATGTTCCCTACCTGCAGATGCTATTTCGAAATCATATATAATCAGCACGTCATCTCAGCTAGCAATGCATTGGTTCAGTACGAAATGTGTAGATCTCACAACTACTCTTTCAAGGGATACATATTTATAATGGATTATGTAAATCATGTTTGCAGATGCTTTGAAGATTGGTCGTTCCTTTACAATGCCAGGCCTTTTCATTACTGAACAACCTGATCTACAGAACACCGGCCAATCTCTATATTCATTGAAAAAGGTAATTCTGTTCGTGCAAGCTTGTTTCTTTATGGTTCCATTAATTAATATATAAATAGAGATGGAAACCCCATGAATTCCTATCGCTGGTTTTGAGAAGACTACAACAAATATTTACGAGGCAGTGTGATGTTGCCCTATTATTTTTACTCAAGTCAAGCTCTGTTTTTCATGTATCTCTTGCTTACTATACCTTGGTTGCAATTTGGTTTCTTGTTTCATATGATGGCCACAGCCCCTGGTTCCTCCAGGATGTCATCCATCTTCTCAGTAGTAATGGATTCATTGATTGTGTGCAGACCAGTGTCGAGGCTTGGTAATTGTTTCTTCTAGTCTTCTCAGTAGACTTATCAGTTTACTCTAGGATCAGTACATTCCTCCAGGATCAATGTATTGAACATGTACTGATCCTGTATTCAACAGGTACTAATCCTGCGATACATGTTCCGTTCGCAGATAATGATTTGGACCAGTTCGATTGTTGATCAGTTTGGTTAGTTCATGGTTTCCTCTGCGAGTTCGTATTTATTTTGGTGGGTTCAAGTTCGATTTCATACCTATTCAGTCTTTAAAATAGCGCTTTGCTGTTTTTACAGCTTTGTAGTGCATAGAGTTTTCCTCAGAGTCAAAATTCTTAGTTTTGGAGTAAAGCTAACAAATCATTTTTGCAGAATTTCACATTGCGGATTAGATTCAGGATATGGACGAAGGCACTACCTATTGCCTTGCCATGCTTAGGTCCGGTATATTTTTCCCTTCCTGCGAATACTGTTTCCAAAATTCAAATTCATATATAATTGGCATGCCTTTTCAGGTAGCAATGCATTGGTTTAGTACCATACGTTTAAAACCCACAAACCAATGGGTTGGTTTGCTACTCTTTCAAGGGATACATATTTATAATGGATTATGATTGATGGCCCATTTAATGGTTCTATTTGTGTCGTGCATGATTCAACCCTGTTGTTCAGTTAGGACTGATAGGTTGAGCACAAATTGTACTTTTCCCCTTCAGTTCTATATATCTCCACAATAAATTCAGTGTACTTACAGTTTGAGCACACATTCTTGTATGTATTTAGTTTGTACCAATCCATAGTTACATACTTTTACAAAACCTGACAAAAGCAACATGCGAATAACAGTCTTTCCAAACATTACAATTCTTACCTAACTCTCCAGGATGTGCAAAAAAAAATGCAGCTTCTCAGTTAGCTACAGCTAGCACACATGAACTATATACTTTAGCTCATAGAATGATTTGGTACGAGGTCTTTAGGTTGACTTCTTCAAATTTAATTCTGCTTCAGTTTATGGCTGTTACTTCGTATAGGTTCAGTCATTTCTGCATATATGACTTCACATATATAGAACTTGCAAGGTCCATTTGACACCTTGCAGCTACAGTGGCCGCTCCTCAGAAAAACTGACCATAGCTGATTGCTTTAGTACTCATAGTAAGTCATAGTTTTTGATCGCCACTCTTAATCTGTATTTTCAGTATCAAATAATGAATGGTCATGGTGCATAGTTCCTTATTGCTCTGTTTACATAGGTTTCTTTCACAGCTACCATTTTACAGCTTGCATACATAGAACCTTTTCTTAAATAATTGGATACATAGAACTTACGATATCATTTTACAGCTTGCAACTTCAATCATCATTGCTATGAAAAACCCAACAGCTTTTTATTCCAACCCAGGTGCAGAGTTCAGTACCAGCATGGCGATCCAAGAAACTTTCCCACTTCCCCAGGATGCCCAAAAACGGTCGCTCATTTGGGGGTTGACAAATTCGATTATGGATAGTCTTTCCTGCATATCTGGCATATTTTCTTATAGACAATTGATGTCACCTCTGAAGATGATCTAAACATGCAGTTCCTGCAAGATGAATAGAACGAAGCCATGGGTATGTTTACACCTCATAGATCTTTTATTTGTGCAAAAAGTTGCTTACACAGCCATTAACCTGGTTAATTCTAATAATTGCACAAACTATGCACTTTAATTCTAGATTATAACTAGGGAATTCTTTTCTTTTCAATACAATGGGGTGTATCCCTCTCTCCTGGAGTTGTTTAACTTAACTATAACACCCCAATTTTTCCACTAATCTTACTGAACAATGATAAGGCTAATAATCTGGAAAATTGATAATTAAATACATCTTGGAATGAAGGTACATAAATCATATATATGTTAATTCTTGGAACTAATTATGTACATGAGGAGCCGCATGAGAGGCACTCGGGGAAGATGTTTTTTAAATAAAGAAACCAATTTCTTCCCCGAGTGCCGCATGAGAGGCACTCGGGGAAGAGGTTTTTAAAATAAAGAAACAAATTTCTTCCCCGAGTGTCGCATGAGAGGCACTCGGGGAAGAAATTTGTTTCTTTATTTAAAAAACCTCTTCCCCGAGTGCCTCTCATGCGACACTCGGGGAAGAATTTTTTAAAAAAAAATCAAAATTCTTCCCCGAGTGTTGCACTCGGGGAAGAAATTAAAAAAAACTGACGGCAACGGCCGTTGGAGTGGACGGCGTCAATTCTTCCCCGAGTGCTGGGACGGCACTCGGGGAAGCCTTCCCCGAGTGCATGTTTTTTGGCACTCGGGGAAGAGCTCTTCACCGTTACGAGATTCCCCGTTAGCTCTTCCCCGAGTGCAACATTCGGGGAAGCCTTCCCGAGTGTTTTTGCCTCTTCTCCGAGTGCATTAGGCACTCGGGGAAGCGCCAGCCTCGTGTAGTGTATGCATATATACTTTACGTCACGAGAGTATATACATATACTTTGCAGAAGCTGGTACGTACACATACTTGCTACTATTTCATAAAAGTGTGCATACATGCACGTATGGAGATATACATAACAACATAGCGATGGTGAGATCATTACCATTTGCAGAGCTACGACAGACACATTATATATACAAATTAAAAATGAATCTGGCAAGTATGAGTACAAACGCAAAGCAGTATAGTATGAGCACATACTTTTTAGAATGGAAGTACCTGTATATACTTTTCAGAATAGAGTATCTATACGTACTTTGGAACAGAGTATCTGTTCATACTTTGGAATATAGTACTATCTATACGTACATTTTGGAATGGAGTACGTATGTGCATATACTCATTGAACCGAAAGCGGGTTGCCGTCCCCTGATTTACTTCACCGAGATGGTGAGATCACGAATCGTCCGCACGCTCCTCCTACAATTAATCGGAGCTCATCACTGTGAGAGAAGGATGAAGGATAAGAATTGACTCGTGGTTCAAATGACGAAGCGCCAAGAAGGTCGACGTCGCCAACGGTGTAGCAGCGAGAAGCTGCTGATGGCGTGGTACTGTAGCTACCTTACAGCGCATTTCTCTCCCTCTCTATCTCTCAAACCAAAAGATCAAACAAGAAGCCAATTTCACCATGATACACTACTATATGTGTACAACACATTTGCTTAAAGAATCACTAGCTAAAACTAATTAGTTTGAAAAATATAAATTGCCAAACCTATGTACTTCAAAACTGAAAACAAAACTGAATCCAGTTGACAGTATTACTAATGGTTTGATTAGCTAATTTTCTTCTCTTGTCTTGGAATTTAATTGAGGCAAAACACTGTTCATGTGTCACAAGCAAAGATATAATACCAAAGTATGAACTTTGTATCATCTCATAACCACCAATTTGCACAACTTTTATTTATGAAATTTGATTAATTAAACTCCCAAAAATTGGATATTGGAACTGTTCATCAGTTACTGTTCATAGGTTACGCAGGTGGGACCACTCCTCGGCAGAGTGGGCCTGGGCCGTGTATGCCGGGACTAGATGTTACAGTTTCTCTCCTATCCTAACATCTCCACACGCTTGTTAGTCGTCGTCAGCGTGGCCGTGTTCACAATGCGGATAGCTAGGATGCAGGCGTCACGGTCAGGCGTGCTGGTGAATCCCGGCCGATGTAGTCGTCAATGCAGCCGTCGTGTCGTGGATGCAGAGACATCGGTTGTTCTTGATAGGTCATGACGATTTTGTGTGCCACGGTGAGCACGACGGTGCTGACACACATGCATGTGGCGCGGCGACCATATATTTCTACCTCAAGACGACATGCCTGGTGTGACTGCTTGGATAATGTTCCGTCCTCCGTTTCATTGCGTCGTAATGCTAAGGGGCTGCCGTTGCTAGCTTCTCGGTATAGCCGACCTAATCACCATCTCCACCGTGTGCGCGTATCTTGCGTATATAGATCTCCTCCTGGCACGCTGCTCTGTTTCATGTAAGTACAAAGAAATAGATAATAGATAATAGATATATAGACATTTACAGGAAACACATAAAAAACAGGAAAAAAAAGATAACAACCGTCAAGTTGTAACGGATGAAAAGGAAAAAAGGGAAAAGCATCCTATGGGGACTGACAGAGAAAAAAAAGGAAAATAAATAAAAAAGAAGCAAAAAAAGGACGTACATGAAAACTGGAAATGAAAAAGGGATGCCATGACCGATGAGAAAAAGAAGATAAATAAACAAAACAAAAATGGAATCATAAAAGGAAGTAACATTAAAACAAGAAACAGAAACGGATGGAAAAATGGCAAAAACGACGGATAAAGAAAAGGCCTCTTGGTATAATTAGGATTCTTACTCAGGTTACTCGGGACTTAAAAGGATCTATTTGGATTAGGATTTGGATTTGTACCTAACCATGTTACCTCAATGTTATTATATATACAAAACAGGAGAGTTGCAGAGAGACCAACAAAATTAATTTCCACTTTCACGGAGTTAGTTAGAGGAGGCTATACAAAAAAATGGGTACAAAAAAATAGGCTACAATTTTATCTCTTTATTATTAGGTATAGATTAACTAAAATAATCTTGTATTTTAGAGTTCTCAACTTTCAAAATTGTTTGTCACAAATGAAAACTTTCAAAATTGTCTCTCTCTCCCTCTCTCTAACCATCATAATGATTATCTCGTCCTAAAATCTTAAACTTGTTTTTTATGGTATGTTATGTGCTACTCCATTCGTCCTAAAAGCAATGCAATTCTAGGTTCAGAAAAAGTCAAAAAAATTTAAGTTTGATCATATTTATTAAAAATAGTATCAACATTCATGTCTCCAACATGTTTGCTATAAAATGTATAATCTAATGAAATTTATTTGGTACCACAAATATTACTATATTTCTATATAGATTTAGTTAAATTTGGAATCATTTGACCTCTTAAAAAGTGAAAAAATATAATTTTCTAAGACAGACAGTGTTTATAGTATCCGATATTGTTGCCATTGGTATGTTATATTTGTATTGTATTGGATCTCGTCGGGCCATAGCGTGGAGGACCAATGCAAAGTCTACGATTTTTAGGCCTTGGGAAGTAAATATAGCTAAAGGTAATAAATTAGAGAATTGCAGAAACCGTGTAGTATATAAAATAGATAAGCTGAGCTTGAGTGTGTTTATATGAGTGATATGTGCGTCTATATCTAGATTTATATCATGATTCGACAAAAATATGATGCATCAATTGACTCGATGATTACAACACTAGCTAGAATTTCTTAAGAACTACTCAGGTGCTCATTTAACTCCCGTCGGGATTTGCAGTTCTGTTTTGTTAATTTCCCTTTGCATCATTGCATGAATGGAGCTCAAGGACAAATTTTATTTGTTTTGAGGGTGTATCTGAGACATTGCCAATTTGCTGGGGTCTCATCTGGACGGCTTGGATTTGGTCCCGGAGGATGGGAGCACACCTACGCGGGTCGCCGTCGGGAATAAAATGGCCAGCAAATGCTTACGAGGATCTCATCCCGTTCCCATCCAACCTGATTCGATGGCCTGTTTCTCTCGCTAATCTCTTTCTTCTCATTGATGGATGCAACTCAGCGTCGTCTCTATCTATAATTTCTTGACTTCCTCTGATTTCTTTTTTATAAGTTTCGCACAAATTTAAAGATTCAGATGTTGTAATCTTTGATCAACAATTATCTTTTTACTGATGCAAACTTTGGTCCTACGAAAATGAGGCCATTAGATTAGATTCACATTTTATAACTTCGTTGCCATAATAGTTGTTGTTGAAGTAAAATTGAAGGTCAAAATATTCTTTAAAGACCGTGCTCAGGGCAAGCTGATATGTCCTGCTGCTCCCTGACCCTGGCGGGGAGCCCCCCGCTCCCCCGCCGCCACCCACCTCGCCGTCGCTAGCCTGCCAGCAAGACTGCGCCCCGACCGCCACCCCACCACCCACCGCTCGCCGCCTAGGAAACCCAAGCAGACCCGTGCCACCCGCTCTGATTGGCTACGATGTCGGAGTGGCTGTCCACCACACCAAAAACCTAGGACACAGGAGGCAAGGAGAAGCAAGCTGCCGCCGGCGCCGGAGAAGAACAGCGTGGTGGAGCACGCGGACACACGAGCACGACGACCCAGGTACATCCCCAACCCAAGCTCCTAGGCCAGGCGTTTTGTTCCAAGACCGTCTCCTCCGTGACTTCTACACCATTGGCACACCCCTCTTCCTCGGCGCCCTCCGCTCAGCGATGGCCACCGTCTGGGTTACCCCCATGGCGCTTGTCTGCCTTGCCTATTGTCAAGTCACCAACATCCTTCCTTTCCACTTCTCTGCGCCGTCGGCGAGGTTCGCCATCGTCGGTGTCTCTCCGTTCGTTTTCGCCTTCAAGGTGGCCAACAAAACCGTCGCAACGGTCATCTTCCTCCAGGGTTCGGTAGGCTAGGACAAATTCAAACTTTCCTCCCACCTTTCCCTAGAAAATGCGATACTCGAGGTGGATAGAGTTGCGAGGATCGAGGCGGATCAGCTAACGGTCCAAGATTCCGCTGGGGGCACGAGAATCAACCCGAATGTTCCCTCTATCCTGACGAGCGCTATGGGAGCCAATCGATCTAGGATTCGGGGTCAGGGGAAAAGTTCTACTAGAAGATTTGCCTTTCTCCTTGACCTCTCTCCTCCTCCAGCAAACCCCCTCTGCCCCCCCGACCTACGATCGACACGTTGCGCCCCCTGAGAAACACCGACATGACCGGGGCAGACCCTGAGCCCAATGCCAACCCCGCTTCCTCCCCTAGTCTTTCAGAGAGGCTATCCTTTCTCTCGCGCGTCCGCCCCTATTTAAAACAACTCCCCCTCGCTATCGGCAACCCACCATTACCTGCTTCAAGTGCCTCGCCCCTGACCACTTCATCAAAGACTATTGTGATCTTGTTCAATGCCAGCGATGTAGCAAGTCTGGCCATATGGAGCGTGCATGCAAGGCTCCTAGGGTGCCACCCCGCCCGGCCACTCCTTGGCCTCGTCACCACCTGTCCATGCACACTGCTCCCTTCTCCCCGGGTAACTCCTACGGCCTTACCTCGCCGACGCAGCTCACCTCCACCCCTGTCCTCACCTCCACCACTTCAGCCTTCCGCCCCTATGCTGCCGCCACCACCAACTTTGAGCTCCGCCCCATCCCTGCCTCCCTCCTCCCTCCACTCCGAGGATGGGTGCCACTAAAAGTCCTAATATGGCTAGAGGGGGTGAATAACCTATTTAAAATTCTACAAGTCACTACAGCAAAATGATTAGTACAACAAATGGCGTAAAGCAAGTTTTGCTTTAGCTTTACAAGGGTTGTAAGCCACCTATCCAATCAATTCTAGTAGCTATGATCTCTAAATCAATCAATGGCTAAGTCACTGTAAGCTCTCAAAAGCTAGCTACACCAAAGAGCTCAACTAGCTGAGAAGCTACATTAGCAAATAAGACAAGCTCTCAAAGCTAATTACACTAAAGAGCTTGTAACAACTACTTTGCAAGTAAGTAAAGGAGTGAGTGGAATGTTTATACCACCGCGTAGGGGGATGAACCAATCACAATGTAGATAACCAATCACCGGGAGAAATCCAATCAAACACAAGATGGACACAAGATTTTTCTCCCGAGATTCATGTGCTTACCGGCACGCTAGTCCCCGTTGTGTCAACCAACACTTGGTGGTTCGGCGGTTAAGAGGTGTTGCACAAACCTCATCCACACAATTGGACATCGTAAGAACCTACCCACAAGTGAGGTAACTCAATGACACAAGCAATCCACTAGAGTTACCTTTTAGCTCTCTGCCGAGAAAGGCACAAGACCCCTCACAATCACCGGAGCTGGCCATGAACAATCACTAATACGTGTCGGACCTCCACCGCTGCTGCAAGCCATCTAGGTGGCAACAACCACCAAGAGTAACAAGAACTCCGTAGCCACAACGATCCCCAAGTGCCACTAGATGCAATCACTCAAGCAAATGCACTAGGAATCACTCTCAATCTTACTTTGATGATGAATCAAGGATGAAGATGAGTGGGAGGTGTTTGCTTAGGCTCACAAGGATGCTAAGCATGTCAAAGTGCCAAGAGGGTGAGCCCCATGCCGGTACCTTCCTATTTATAGAGCCCCAAAGATCAAAAAGCCATTGGGCAGACTCGAGGTGACCGGACTCGGCTGACCGGGCGCACCCCAGCGTTCGGTCGCCTGTGTCTGATCGTCGGATGGCGTCCATGTGGCACTGCTTCGAACCTCGTTCATTCATTCTCAATGGTCAAAACACCGAGCCTGCACCGTTAAAGACTAACCGGACACACTGGAGGACGTGACCGGACTCGCCGCCACGCGGATCTGATCGATTACAGAGAACATCTAGAGCGCCAAAAAAGCGACCGTGTCAACGCCGACCTGACGCGCCCTAGCGTCCGGTCCATCACTGTTCATGTGTGCACTTGGGCAACGATGATGCCAGCGTACGTCAGCTTCGACCGGACGTGGCCCCTGCGCATCCGATCGCTACATCTAACTAGCGTCCGATCACAGAGCCAGAGACGCGCGCTCTCTGCTATGTTGAACGGACGCGACACTGGAATCAGGTCCAGCGTCCGGTTAGGCACCAATGCCGATGGCTCACCGTTCATGTGGGACGACTCGCCACCGATGGGAGACTGGTGGGACGAGATCATCTGGATGCCAAAGGGGGACATGGAGCGGGCGGGTAAGGTTGCCTATGCCTACATCAACATTGATGGCCCGACTGACAGCCCTACACCATACATTCGCTCTGCTCTGTTCTCGGTCGCCCCCCATTGTCCATTTCAGGCCATTCTCCTCCTCTAGGGGGCACATGCTCCTTCGCTTCGACAGCCGCGGTGACCGTGATGCTGTGGCTACTCTCTCCCCATCATTCATGACGGCGCCCGCCTCACCCTAGAGAGATCAGAGGAGACCTCCAACCGCTTTGAGGTCCTCCAACCTTGGCTGGCTGCCATTTTGGTGGTCGACTTTTTAGAGGAGCACTGGAACATAAAGGGCATCAAGGCTAGCATTGCCAAGCTGGGGACTGTCATCGACATTGATCCGGCCTACCTCGACGAGGGCGACAACTCTGTCCTCTGGGTGGTGGTGGCCAGGCACATCGCCACTGGCATCCCCGACTCCCTGTACATTGGGAACCCGGTAAAGGTGTGAGCGAGCATAGCCTTGGCTCCACCTTCGACATTGAGGTGCTCCAGGTGTCGCCACGGATCAAGCAGCTCGACGCCCTAGGAAACCTCCACCCTTTCTTCCCTAGGCCACCGTCGGGACCCCATGGCAATGCCGGGAACGCCCCACCTGAACTCCATGGGCTGCCCCCCACTTCGGCCCGGTTCTACACAATGCTCCGATGGGGCCACCCACCTAAGGCTGGGAGCGTTCCTCCATCGATCAGTGCTACTCCCTCCTCTTCCCCTTTTTCCTTTAACAATTGAGCTCTCAGCTGAAAGCTCTATGTTTGGTGTTGGTAATTAGTGACAATGCCTAAGTACTAATCCTATGCCTAAGTTGTATGTAGCATATGAGGATTAGTACATTCCAAGGTTGATGGCAAGGTGGACATGGTGATCATGATGGCCACACTTGGATTTGGACGCAACCCTACGTGATCAAGGCAAAGGTATATGCTTAAGGGTTGTGTTTTAGTAACCAAGACACCTAGTGGGTGTGGTTACATTATAGGATAGATAGCCGTACTATAAAGAGGGGAATGACGCGGCTATTGAACTCCTAAGTGCCTCTAGGTGTGCATTTCATAATCATATGCATTTGGATAGAACTAATAATGCCTCAAAAATGATTGTGAAAATGCTAATACACTCGCACATAACGAGATCACTTGGTGGTGTTAGCACATTTGCGAAGGCGGTGGAGTTTGAGCGGTAGAGAGGGTTTGGGGTCATTTTCGAGGAATTAAAACGCCTATTTTCCACTACGCCAGAAGTCGGAATTCAAACGGAGGTAAACGGAGGCGAACGGAGGTCACAGTGGTGACCGGACGCTGGACCGGACGCGGTCTCTGTTTGACCGGACGCATCCAGTCAGTGTTCAGTGTCTGCGCGAGTTTCAGCTTTTTGATCGGACGCGCAGCGTGTCCGGTCACAGTCGACCGGACGTGTCCGGTCGATCAGGGAGCTTACTGGACTCCAACCGGACGCTGGTACTGTGGCGTCCGGTCAGTTCTGCAGCGCGTTCGGTCACTGTTTCGTTGTGCGCTACTCAGACTTGACCAGCGCGTCCGGTCCGTCACGGGACCAGCGTGTCCGGTCGAACTTCGTGTGTCCGGTCGTTGCGTGCAGCGCGTCCGGTCGGTGGTTCGCGAAGTAGCCGTTGTGTGATCGGCGCGTCCGGTCCGCGCGACCAGCGCGTCCGGTCAGCGCGACTGTGGCTGTTTCAAGTTCCTAACGGCTATATTCGAAGGGGTACGTCTATAAATACTCGTTGGCCGGCTCAAGGCTCTCTCTCTTGGACATTTGACATACTTGTGAGCACTTTGAGCTAAGCAACTCCCCTCTACTCATCTCTCTTGCTTGTTTGCATATTCGAAGTGAGATTGAGTGATCCAAGTGCATTTGCATTGTGACATTGCATCTAGTTGGCACTTGGTGGTTGATTTGCTGCGGGATTCTTGTTTCTCTTGGTGGTTGCCGCCACCTAGATGGCTTGGAGCAGCTTGGAGGCGTTGGCAAGAGTTGGTGATTGTTCTTGGCCACCTTCGGTGATTGTGAGGGGTTTGTGCCTACCTCGGCGAAGCGCCAAAGGCAACGTTAGTGGATTGCTCGTGTCATTTGCAACCTTTTGCCATTTGGTAGGTTCTTGTGGCGCCTTTTGAGAGGCTCGGTGTGAGACCGATTAGCCACCGAACCACGTGGTGAAGAGGGACACAACGGGGACTAGCGTGCCGGCAAGCACGTGAACCTCGGGATAAATCTTTGTGTCATCATTCTTATTGTGATTGATCGATCCTGGTGGTTGTGTATTGTGGCATTCATCTCTTGATCTTATTGTTTGGTTGGCTCAATACTTCGCCCCTCGGTGATACCCTTCTAACTCTCTCTTGTATTATTTTCTTAGTTACTTTGCTAGAGTAGCTCTTTTGTGTAGCTTGCTAGTTGTAGTTTCCTTCTCGGTTTGACTTGTGCGGTTGAGTGCAAATATACTAGAATTGTGAATTGGATAGGTGGCTTGCAAACACCCCGTAGGCTAAGCAAAACATGCATCTCACTATTTGTTATATTGATAAACTTGTTTAGCTTGTCTTTGTAGAATTTTTTAAAAGGCTATTCACCCCCCTCTAGCCATCAAGACCTTTCAAGTGGTATCAGAGCCGTGGTCACCGTTTGTAAGGCTTAACAACCTCGGTGTAAGATGGCTCAAGTTGTGTTCAACCATGTCGGGGGCAAGCCTCCATTCTTTGATGGTGTCTCATCTTTTGATCATTGGAAAAGAAAGATGAAGCAATATCTTGGCTCTATCAATGAGAAGGTTTAGGAGGTGACACATCATGATTATGCTATCATTGATCTCAACAACCTCACCAACAATGACCGCATCAACAACCAATGCAACACTATGGCTCTCAACACTCTCTACAATGGGATTGATGCAAAGGTCTTTGAGCAAATCAAGGATCTTGAGATGGCAAGTGAAGTGTGGACAAGATTAGAGGAAACATATGAGGGCACTTCAACGGTAAAGAGTGCCAAGCTCTATATGCTCAAAGATAAGTTTGCAAGCTTCAAGATGAAGGATGATGAGTCTATACCGGAGATGTTCTATAGGCTACAAGTTATTGTCAATGATCTCAAGAGCCTAGGAGAAGATGTCAAGGACAAGGACTTCTCACATAAGTTCTTGATGAACTTACCTAAGAAGTTTGCTATCTTGAGGAAGATGATCCAAAGAGAGGGTCCGCTCTATGGATCTTGCCATGTGCAAGTCTTTCCTCCCCTCCAACCTGAGCGGCTTTGCCTTTTCCCCTCCGACGATTCGTGTGGCGGGCTCATAACAGCGTGGAACCCCGTCGTAGTCTCGGTTGACGCCATTTCCCACAGTGACCACTGCTTGACTGTCTCCTTCTCCTCCATATCCTTCACATATGCCTTCACCGTCACCAATGTGTATGCCCTATCAGATCATCAGGCCACTGCTGCCTTCCTGGAGGAATTTGAATCCCTGGCTGCCCCTTCCTCCACCAATTGGGTTGTGATTGGGGATTTAAACCTCACTAGGGATCCTACCGATAAGAACACCACTGGCTTTGACCGTCACCTCGCTACCTCTTTCAACAACCTGATTGACCGACTCACCTTGATCGAACTCTCCCTGCTTGACCGTCTCTTCACCTGGTCCAACAAGAGGGTTGTTCCCACTCTCGCTCGCCTGGACCACACCCTCGTCAACACGGCCTTCCCCAACTCCTCCCTGAACTTCCGCCTTGGCTCCATCTTCGATCATGTTCCCCTTACTCTTAGCATACCCACGGCCATCCCTAAATCCCATTTCCATTTTGAAAATGCGTGGCTCAAGAGCCCAAACTTCCTCATGATGGTCTCTCTTGCCTCGACTAATGCTTGGTTCCGAGGGACGCTGCTGGTGGTCTAGTGGCCCATGTCAAAGTTGTTCGACACGCTGCCAAGCTCTGGGCTCGCAAGCACTTCTCTCGACCCTATGATTACTACAATGCCTCCTTCATTGTGTTGATGCTTGTTGACGATCGTCAACCATCAATTTCAAACCATCAATAAAACATGAAAAAGGGCAAAAAATAAATAAAATGTAGAATAGGGGTTTAACTGATAGAATTCCACAGGTTTTGGTGAATCTGTATTTCTACAGGGAGTTATCAGGAAATAAACAGAGAAATGAATAAACATCAGGCTAAAAAGCATGTTCCACGGCGGCATGAAGTGAAGAAGGATCTGGAAGATACGAGAAGGCAGACCCCCGAAGGTGGAACCACCTAGAAGTAACCCAGGTCGGCCGACCTAGAGGTCCACCTATCAGCCTCGGCCTTCGCACACGATGCTCCACTGCCTTAGGGTTTCAATCTCCTCCATTGTTTCAAGTCAGTTTGATCAAAGGGCTGCGGTTCATTCCACCGGCCTATATAAAAAGAGCCTACCCCCCTCCTGAAGAGAGAAGCCAAGAGGAATTCAGTTGAAGCTAAGGAGAAGCTCTCCACCAGAGATTAGATTAGCTACTAAAAGTTTAGTATAGACTAGCTAACAAGGTTTAAGTAGAGTTCGGGTTCTCGCTCGAGGATTCCGGATCTGCAGTCATCTGGAGTCTGGTATAATCTTTTGTATCTCTCCTTTGTTATGACTTTGTTCTATTTTAATATTATATTCCTGTTTATTATGTTCCTAGTTTGCTCTAGTAGTATATTTGATATAGTCATGATTGATTATGAGTTTATGCATAAGTTCGCAAAGCACTTAATCTAGTACTCGAGTGGGTTAAGTGGTAGCCAGTATGTAAGCATGGTGCTTAGATATTGTATGCCTACGGATGCACTCTATATGCTGGGAAGTATGGTAGATCACGAGCGTGAAAATAATCCCGTTAAGTCCTTTATAACCCACACCTCGTATATAGAACTAGTAGAACCCGGTTATAGAGGAATAATCCAGCTATGTTCTGGCTCTCCTCTAGCAATGTTCCTTATGTGTAGATGAAGAGTCCTTTGTGCAATATATGATTGTATATTTGCTAGAGTGTGCGAAAGACTTAATGAATTAGTAATTACTTAGGGATTCAACCTCTTAACTAATCTCCTGTCGGGTCTTACTAAACTTATGTAGTATCTATTTCTATCTCTGGGGTTATCAATATTTATGCTTAAATTTATTTATTATCCTTATTTATCTACCATTGGCTGACACCTGTTTGGGTATGTCCTATGTGATTGATTTTCATCATAAGTAATCCTCAATGATTTGTTATTTCATGCTGCTCAATTTTAATATCTTTTCCCTATGGTAAAATATAAATAACGATACCTGGAATACTCCCGGCGAGGTGCTACAATGGTAGGATTAATATGTGCGCTTGTGGATTTATTGTTATTTAATATATTCAATATTACTAGTCACATGAAATGATAGCTAATTTGATAATACATATCTAGCTTCATTTACTAGGGATGACAACCTGGTTCCATAGTTAGATGTGTATTGATTACTAAGTGACCACTACTAAAACAAGTGCTGCATTAATAAATACCAACAAGCATTTCTAGCGCTGTTGCCGGAGAAAAGCAACACAAAGCTAGAAACTAACAAATCAAGTAAATACTTATTGATGAAAATCATAACTAGGCACCTCTATCTTTTTAGCTTTACCCTTGTTTTCTTTGTTTTGTATCTTATACAGGGAATTTCAAGACTCACTACGCTCCAATAAGAATCAACTTAATCTAGAAGGAAGTCCACATTAGTTTTTGAAGCTATGGCTAACAAGACTGTGTGAGAATTCTCTACTCTAAGCACCGAGAACATCCGCACTAGACCAGAACTCGACACCAATGATTCAGAATTTGAGCTCAAGCCAAGCCTCATCAACATAGTACAAGCTATACTATTCAGTGGAAAGGCGCATGAAGATGCAAGTGCACATCTGCAGGATTTCCTAGAGGTTGGAAGTACAATCATCATCAAAGACGTCGCTCAAGACATCATACTACTCTGTTTGTTCCCATTCTCTCTCTTAGGAAGAGGGAAGCAGTGGTTCTACACCAATAAAGAAGACATCAACACATGGGCAAAGTGTTCAAAGGCCTTTCTAGAAAAGTTCTTCTCAGTAGGCAAAACCAATGCCTTAAGAGGAAAGATTACTAATTTTCAACAGCAGAAGGGAGAAACCATTCTAGAAGCCTGGGAGCATTACCAAGAATACATCTCAAATTGCCCTCATCATGGAATGGAGTTAAGGTTGCTCATGCAAAGCTTTTATAATGGATTAAGTCAGAAATCTCGTGAACAACTAGATGCAACTGCTGAAGGGTCATTTATGTCACTCACTCCTGAAAAAGCTAGAATTAATAATAATTTATCCAAGAAGATTGTTTCTAATGATAAAATTTTGGAGAGTATAAATGCTAAAATGGATACTTTTTCTTCTGCCATAAAAGAACAACTTAATTTTAATAAAAAGACAGAAATACAAATAGCATGGTTGTCTGCTATGCTGCTTGTTTCCACTAACCCTAAGCAGGTAAATAAGATAACTACAAGAGGTGGCAAGTCTACACAAGATCCCCCATATTCAAAATGGATGTCTGAAAGGATGAAAGTAGTACCAGTGATACCGAAAGAAGATGAGGTTGAAGATGTCACTCCACAAGAACCACAAGAAATAAGACAAGATTTCCACGACACCAATTTCATACCATTCCCACGCAGAAGACAGAGAGCTCACACTCATATGGAAGAGCAGTTTGGTAAGTTTGTAGAAGTCATTCAGAAATTATATATCAACATACCTCTGTTCGATGCCATACAGGTCCCTACCTATGCGAAGTATATCAAAGATATTTTGAACAAGAATAGGCCACTGCCCACCACTGAGGTGATCAAGTTGACAGAAGAATGTAGTGAGGCCATCCTTAATACATCACCAACCAAGAAGAAGGATTCATGATGCCTCACTATTGATTGCTCAATTAGAAGTCAACATTTCGATAATGCACTATGTGACCTTACAGCAAGTGTCAGTGTGATACCCAAATCAGTCTTCGACAAGCTCACTTATTCAACATTAGAGCCAACATCAAAGGCCATCCTTAATACATCACCAACCAAAAAGAAGGATTCAGGATGCCTCACTATTGATTGCTCAATTAGAAGTCAACATTTCGATAATGCACTATGTGACCTTACATCAAGTGTCAGTGTGATGCTCAAATCAGTCTTCGACAAGCTCACTTATTCAACATTAGAGCCAACATCAATGTGTCTACAGCTGGCCGACAAGTCGATCCGCTACCCGATAGGAATTGCTGAGAACATTCCAGTGAAGATAAGAGAATTCTTTGTGCCAGTAGACTTTGTGATACTAGACATGCAACCAGACTCAAAAGTGTCACTCATCCTGGGGAGACCCTTTTTGAGCACAGCCAATACTTACATTGATGTCGGAGAAGGAGAAATCAAGTTCAAGATAAATGGAAAGGAAGAACGGTTTGCTTTTAAGCCAAGACCGGAGCTCAATGCAAATATGGTATTTCAAGAGAAAGATCAATCATTAGAACCACCATCTCTGGGACCACATAATGCATCCGAAGATTAAATAAATTAGAAGTCCGGTTCGGTGGACTCAAAATTCTGAATCCTCGCCGGAAGGTAAATTGGTATTTACCCACATTTACTTTTTGCATCGAATTTTTACTTTGGCATTTTTCCTTGCATTAGAAAAATAAAATAAACATTTCCATCATGACATAGTAAAAATTTAGGCCCTACGTAAATAATTTTTATGAAATTACCGCCGTAAGGAATATTTACTGTGGAGGCATAAAAATGAAAACAAAAATCACCATTCATCTCCTTATTTTTCATAGTTACATAAAAGTAAATTTTATATGGCATATGCATGAAATTATTTTTACTTTCATCTAGGGTAGATTGTATGGTTGGGACCTACATGTCATAACCTTACTCATCTTTTAATAAGTTCCATTCATTTAATATCTTGCACCTGATGCTCCACTCAACCTCCACATGAATTGGTACGATGTTTAGAATAATTTTTTTTGCAAAAGAATGGCAGGAAGGAGAGCAACCAAGTGGGCCCATAGGGTAGGTCGGCCGACCTGGCCCTCTAGTCAGCCGACCTAGCCTCTCCCTTCTCCTATAAATGCACCCCACCAGCTCCTTCACACTCCACACCACTCCTCACATCATCCCCTGCCTCCAGAAGCTTGAGTTGCTGAAATTCGTGATCTTGAGTAAAAGTTAGAGTGAAAGTAAGAAAGTGAATAGTGGGAGAGAAGTGTGAAGTGTTGTCAAGATAGAAGTCATTTGAGGGAGTAGAAAAGCAAGTGAGATTAAAGGTGGAAGTGTTGTCCATTTAGAGAGAGAGAACTAAAATTTGTTAGGGGAAGGTGCTTAGTAATTACTAGTGAAAATTGTTGGATGACTAACCCTAGAACGACTGACTACTGGACAGCTGACCACTGACTTTCTGTTTTTCTAACTCTATTTCCACTAGTTTTTGTTAAGTTCTGTGCAGGATGAGCTAGAAGAAGTTCTCATTTGGAAGATCATCATCCCGCCGCTCCACTCATAGCAACTCGGCGGCGTCGATGAACATTGATACTCCATCGGCAAGTCCGCTACATCCAATGTCAGAAGTCGTCAACACCATGATAGACGAGAGGAACTTGAAGCTTCATGGAGAGGAGGTGGACAAGTACAATTCGATCAAGGACAGAGGTGTTACCCTCACTCGCGTCATCGACCCAGCACTCCTACGTCGAACAGGTATGGATATCGAGCTTAATCATATTTTTCCGTGAAGTAGGATGGGAGAATTTTTGTACCATTAATAAACTGGGTTGTGAATTACTTTCTCTGGAATTTCTTTGCACTTTAAAACTCTTTCGGGATGGAAATAAGTTTAGGCAATTTAACAAAGAATTTAATCTCACCTGGAAACAACTAAGCCTACACTAGGGTTTTAAGGAATAGTGTATTATAGATGTAGACACGGTAATTCCTGAATTTGTTAGACCCAACTTTTGGAAAGAATTTTCAAATGAAGACAAATGTGACCATCCCCACACTAATTCCATACAACTGCCCATTTTACGCTTCATGCATATATGGCTAGGCATTACTCTTTTCCCATGTGATGACATTCGCTCTGCTAAAATCGATGATTTAAAATTAATTCTTTGTATGATTAAACGAGTGAAAGTCTCACCGGTACAATTCATGTTAGATCATTGGGTGAAAATTTTTACTAAGCGGAAAAACGGTGAAATTGAATATTCATCCTTAGTGTGGAGGTTGGCAACTAAGCTGGGTTTAATGGACACCACGTTGGTAGCACGTATCCCTAGGAAACGTCCAAAAATAACTGCTGAACACTTTTTCCAAGGACATATGATAAAAGAAATAAGAGAGGATAGGCCGTGCATAATGATTTATCGCAACAAGAATTTTGAGATCCTGTTACGTAACCCAGGTCTCGGATTATATTCCACACCTTCTCTACTTGTGGTGTCATCTATTGCAGCTGCAGAGACGAGAACCTCCAAAAGGCGAGACCAGAACCTGCAACTCACTACTTCGGAGCTGATCCGTCACCACAAGGTGCAGCATACATGACGTACCATACATTCGACCACTCAGGGCCATCACGTCCTCCACAGTACAATACATGGGAATAGGCGACTCCGCAATGGTTCGATGGATCGTGGCATAGTAGCCAATGGCAACTGTTGACGGTCCTTAAGTACCAAATATAGTTATCAAATAAATAAAGAAAAGGATCCAAATGCAACCAACACCTAGACTTAGGGTTTTATCTGACAGAATTCCACGAGTTTTGGTGTTTGTCTGTTTCTGCAGGGGGTTATCAGAAAATACGGAGGAAAGGCCCACACGTCGAGTTTACATAGAGATAATAACGTGTTCACCGATTTTCTATCATCTAGAAGACTCCAGAAGCCACGAGATCGAACGGGAGGCCGAATGGGCCCGGAGGCAGGGCGCCCGCCCTGCTCCCTAGGGCGCCCGCCCTGGCCTGAGAGCCAATCAGGCTCCGTCTCGCGGATTATGCTCCACCGACCTAAGGGATCAAGGAAAACCGTGCGATTAATGTCGGTTTGATCCGACGGCCCACGTTCACTTGAGGGGGCTATATAAGCAGGACCCCTGGCCCCTGGAGGAGGCACTCCCTCATTCTCATTCTTCAAACCCTAATCTCAGGAGGAGAGTCTCTGATCAAGCCCTAGAGCCACCACATCAACTAGATCTCTAGTATAGCATAGCTACATAGGATTAGAACTAGAAGGAGTCAATCTTCGATTGGTTTCCGGATCTGTCAAGAGGATTCTTGGTAATTCCTTTACTGTTCTTCATTGTTCATCTTTGTTCTTCAATATTATGAATACAACTTTGTTCTATTTCAATATATTGATTATGACTATGCTCTACTTGTTATTATTTGCGATTATATTGTTCTTAGTTTATCGTAGTTATACGCTTGGCTTAGTTAGATTGGAATTATATACATGTTTAGGATCGTATAGCGTTTATCCATCGGATCCATGGGTAAATGATAAATATTGTGTAGGCGTGGTGCTTAGACCATATTTATCTACGATTGCACCTTATATGCCGGATCGTGGGGTGGTCCGCGATGGTGACAGCTTCGTTGGTTCTTATATAGTCCCCCTCCCGTGTGTAAGGCAGGCAGAGCAACATTATTACGGGGGAGTGATTGCTATGTTTCTCATCTTCCTTGATAATATCACTATGCATGGGCATAGTCCTTTCTCGCAATGATTGCCAAGTGTACTTGCACTAACTATGATATGCTAGACTTTATAGTTAAGAATAACTTAGGAAATATTCTTGTAGTTCGTCCTAATACCATGCTAATGACTTGCTAGAATATCTGTTGAGGTGCTTATCATTATTATATGTGGCTAGCTGATCAGATTAATTATCTTTGTCACCATTCATACTTTATCTATATTTTATGTGACACTTACCCCTGTATGCAAGAGATAGATGAATGCTCTCACTTATACATGCAATGATTGATACTCATTCCTATATTCCATTTCATAATCAACATTGATGTTAGTAATCCCTTCCCAGTGGTAAAAATATAAATAACGATACCTGGAATACTTCCCGGTTAAAATGCTACATCGGTATTAATCTGTGCGCTTGCAGATCTTATTTATTATTTATTTAGAAGAGCAGTTGCATATTTCAATACCGCGTCTCTCATGTCATGCTGGGGATGACAACTTGGCTTAAGTGGCATGAGGGATAGGTTCGGCATTTTTGGTGCCGTTATCAGAATTAGAAAACTAAGTCTACTTTTGGTAATGACGTTAAGAATGCCCAACAAGCATTTTTGGCGCCGTTGCCGGGGAAGGTTGATTTACTAACAAGGAATGAATACGGAATTTGAGTCATCATTCGCATCATTAAGTGATTGAGATCATCAATTCTCCCATACAGATTTACCCCTGTATTTTTCCATTCTTATTGTTTTGCAGGGTGATGTATGAATAGAGGACATCTTCCAGAAAATTTTGTTGACAACCCCGAAGCATTAATCAGAAAGGCAAGAGCCAAGCTCAAGAAGTTAACACTTCGACGCAACACTTCATCCAATCCAGAAGACCACCGAAGTTTCATCCAGAATTTGTCAACAGAGTTCGCAGCCATGGCGAACAAGACGATCCGCGAGTTCTTAGCTCCCACTACGGACAACATCCGCACTGGACCTGCCGCGGCCATCGACAAGAACTTTGAGCTCAAGCCAGGGCTCATCAACATGGTACAAGCCAACCAGTTTTGTGGGAAGCCGCACGAAGATGCAAGTGCTCATCTCCAACACTTCCTAGAGATTTGTTGCACATTCACTTTATTAGATGTTCCCAGAGACGCCATACTACTTCGCCTTTTCCCATTCTCACTATTGGGGAGAGCGAAGCAGTGGTTCTACATGACGAAGGATAAGAACACTACGTGGGCACTCCGCTCTACGAACTTTCTGGCTAAGTTCTTTCCCATGGGCAAGACCAATGCTCTCCGTGGGAAGATTACAAGTTTTCAGCAACAACATGATGAATCCGTTCCAGAAGCATGGGAGCGCTTTCAAGATTACATCCTAGAATGTCCCCATCATGGAATGGAAAGCTGGCTACTTATGCAGACTTTCTATCATGGGCTCATCACTAGTGCTCGTGAGACCATGGATGCTGCAGCTGGAGGCGCATTTCTATCACTCACTATACCACAAGCTACAACCCTTGTGGAGAAGATGGCGTCCAACCAAGGTTGGAACGAAGAGAGGACTCAAACACGCAAGAAGGGTGGAGGTATGCACCAGCTCAAGGAGGTAGACATGCTATCTGCAAAGTTAGACCTACTCATGAAAAAGCTCGATGACAAAGCTGGAGACAAAAGAGAAGTCATGAACGTCTACGACTCTCACATGACTTGTGAGGAATGTGGAGATACTAGACACTCAGGCAATCACTACCCTGAGATGCTTGAGGATGCAAGGTACATCAACAACAACAACAACTACAACCGTCCTCAACAAAATCAAGGTTGGAATCAACAGAGGCCTAACTACTCAGGTAACTACTCAGGTAATTATCAAGGTAATAACTCTTACAACAACAATAATAATTTTCCACCCCTGAGAGAGTTAGTGTCTAATCAAGGAAAGCTAATGGATAACTTGTCTAAGAAATTGGCATCCAATGATAAAATACTAGAAAACATAAATAATAGAATGGATAATTTCTCTACTGCCATCAAAAACCAAATTAGCTTTAATAAAATGATTGAATCTCAGTTAAATCAAATAGCTGTTGCTGTTCCTGCTACTAACCCCGGTATACCATCACAACCGGAAGGATTAGAATCTGTAAATCTTGTAGACATATTTGATGCAGGTAACTATTGGAGTAATCCCACTGTCGGAGTACATAATGACCTTCTGCCAGTCAAGAGAGGCGATCCAGGACGCCCCGTCATCCCGATCTCCATCGGCATGATGGACTTCCCAGAAGCACTCTGTGAGTTTGGCTCCAGCGTCAACATTATGCCCAGGGTACTCTATGAAAAATTCTTTACATACCCTTTATCAGAAACAACTATGTGTTTGCAGCTTGCAGATCGGACACTAAGCTTTCCTAAAGGAATATTAAAGAACATGTGTGTCCGAGTTGGTACCTCGTATGCTCCAGCTGACTTCGTGGTGATAGAGACCGGGTCCGATGAGAGGTCACCAGTTATTCTGGGAAGACCATTCCTGAACACCTCGGGAGCTGTCATCTACGCCAGCGCTGCGAAGATCAACTTCAACATCAAGGGGAGGAAGGAGACATTTTCCTTCAAGAACAAGATTACACAAATCCCAGAGCAACCCCAACATGAACCAAGGAAGAGGACCAACATGAGGAACAAGCAGAACAAGAACAACCAAGGATGGACCGAATCAGCTAAGATGGTCACTGCAGTTCAAGGAGGTCAAGATGGTCGACTCAAGTCACCGTTCCTAATCAAGAAGGATGACCCAGGTATGCCAAGCATTGAGTGCTCAATCAATGGATACTCCTTTCAGAAGGCGCTCTGCGACACTGGATCAGGCGTCAACATAATGGCCACAGTCACCTATCAGCTCTTGTACAGGACCATGCCCTTAAAACCAACATACACTCAGCTCCAGATGGCAGATCAGACATCCCGAAAGGTCGAAGGTATAGTAACCGATGTCCCTGTTAAAATTAACGATCATTTTGTCCATACAGACTTTCAGGTCATTGACATGGGAGACGACGAGTACGATCCACTCATCATCCTAGGAAGACCGTTCCTAGGCATCGTCAAAGCAATCATCTACATTGGAACCGGAGAAGTCCATATGCATTTCCCCTCTGAGAAGGTACGCTGCTACTTTAATGACCCTAACTATATAGTTGAAGATTCTAAGCAGGTCAGGACAAGAAGAAGGCGACGTAACCGTAACCAAAGGAGGCAAACCATCAAGGACATATGGGCAGACTATGAAGGAGAGGTCATAAGGTCCGAGGATACACAACAGGAGACCGAAGCACCAAGTCGGGTATGGAAAGTGAAGACAGTTACACAAGAAGAGGAGGCGCTACCGGAACCACCGTCTACGCCACCCAAATCCCAGGACAACTAAGAAGAAAAGAAGTCCTGTTCGGAGGACTTAAAAACACCGAACGCCGTGCCAAGAGGTAAACTTGGTAGTTATCATTTTCCCTTTAATTATTGCTCAGTTAATCATGTTCATTCTGTCTAAAAAATGTTGAAAACAGTAAGCCCCATGTGAGTATGCGAGTGGCATAAAACCCATAAGTACATTCACTGTGGTGGCATAAAAAAATATAATAATAATAATATATTTTTTCTATTCTATAAAAATGAAAATAAAAATAGAGAGTGACATTTATCAAGGAAGCTCAAACATGATAAAGGCTAGATATTTATGCTAACGCTTAATCAAGTTCCACGAAGCTTTGTTGTCTATTTGAGCTCCATAGAATTCAGAAAGACTAGCAGACGGAGGATATCCTAATCGTTGTCAGGGTGCTGCCGACATTCAAATACACCTCTGCACCTGCTAGCTACATCAGAAGAAATTACGTCAAGATCCAGCTTGGGGGAGAGCACCCCCATTTATCCCGATAAGTATTTTTATCTACATTTATACCTATGCTTTATTAAAATAAAAAGATGCATAATCATGAAAACCCAAATAAATATTTTGTGTTTATATATATTTACTTAGTTTAATAAATAAATAAATAAAGTAGCTATGCTAAACTGAATCTTGAAAATAAAACTCTAGCATGGATATGATGAATAGTTGCTCTGCCTAATTTTCAAATTTGTTCTCTCTCTAGTTTAGACATAACTGTTATAATTTAAAACTGGCTCTAAACCTGAACTAGTGGGAAGAGAACTTGATCTGAAGTCTAAGTTGTTAGCGGATATGATATGGGAAGGTTGAGATGTTGTTTATCTGTTCCTAGAGATGCTAGAATTCTGGAGAATTTTATATTTAAAAATTTTTAAAATGTTGCATGATGAGTTCCTGTATGATGAGAGTTTAAATTCCTACCACAGCCATATAAACATGCTTGTTAGATTAAGAGCCGCACTTTTACTACTTACTGCTTATGGGCATTGAGTGTGGTCAAGCTGTGTAGACCCTTAGGAACTTGTCATGTGGTTACAATCAAGATTCACTTGCACGTTCACTCATACATGCTGCTTCTACTCCGGAAGTACGCATCCACATATATCCACTCATTTCCATCTCCAGATTCACGTAAAATTATTCTACTCCTGACCCGGGAGAGAATAGCCAAAAACATTATCCCATTCCTGTTATTCCCTGTGAAGTTAATGCTCAAGTCATTTCTACTACCACTTGCTATATTTTCAAAAGAGGGAGATTGCTCTAAAAAATATAAATACGAGGAAATAAAAAGGAGCAAGTGCTCGGAACCTCGAAGAAAGAAAAAGTGAGACGAGAGGTAAAAATAGACAAGTGTCCGACAGTAGAATTAGGGGTACAAGATACCCACCTGAGAAAAAAATAGAACATCTCATTCCCCTCAAAAGTTTTAAAAAGTAAGAAAGGTATGTATTCCCTCAAAAAGAGCATTAGACTTTTGTTATCACCATACACCACTCATTCACCACACATGCACATCTTGATTTGACTTATTGACTTGTTTCTCTGGATCCATGGTTTGACTATGCAATAAATGTTCTATGAGTATGTATACTGTATCTCCCACCTATGAGCTCCAGATATCAAAGCCTTATTAGAGTAGGGTGAGAGAGAAGGCAATGTCACTACGCCTTATACCATAAATACCACATACTTTGAGAGAGAAGGCATATACCATTACTGCCTTGGTAAGGATCCAGAAATACCACAAAAGAGAGACCCGAGAAAGTCATACAAGGAATCTCTGAGTTTTATTTGAAAAATTTGCAAAAACTCTAGAGCTATAGCTGATCAAGAATAAGAGACATGGCGTTTGACTAGACCATTCTATCTTTTAACCACTCAAGATGCAGGTGATGGTTGCAAGCCCCATGGTGAAAGGTAAAATGAGTAAGTTTTAAGTCTTGACAGTTTACTCTAACTCAGGGATGAGACCTTATTTGAAAGCATATGTACCGTCAACGTTCAAAGGCGTTGTAGCAACTTCTGATCCATAATGAGTCTATCCTTGCTCAGGGACGAGCAAGAGGTAAGCTTGGGGGAGTTTGTTGACGGTCCTTAAGTACCAAATATAGTTATCAAATAAATAAAGAAAAGGATCCAAATGCAACCAACACCTAGACTTAGGGTTTTATCTGATAGAATTCCACGAGTTTTGGTGTTTGTTTGTTTCTGCAGGGGGTTATCAGAAAATACGGAGGAAAGGCCCACACGTCAGGTTTACATAGAGATAATAACGTGTTCACCGATTTTCTATCATCTAGAAGACTCCAGAAGCCACGAGATCGAACGGGAGGCCGAACGGGCCCGGAGGCAGGGCGCCCGCCCTGCTCCCTAGGGCGCCCGTCCTGGCCTGAGAGCCAATCAGGCTCCGTCTCGCGGATTATGCTCCACCGACCTAAGGGATCAAGGAAAACCGTGCGATTAATGTCGGTTTGATCCGACGGCCCACGTTCACTTGAGGCGGCTATATAAGCAGGACCCCTGGCCCCTGGAGGAGGCACTCCCTCATTCTTATTCTTCAAACCCTAATCTCAGGAGGAGAGTCTCTGATCAAGCCCTAGAGCCACCACATCAACTAGATCTCTAGTATAGCATAGCTACATAGGATTAGAACTAGAAGGAGTCAATCTTCGATTGGTTTCCGGATCTATCAAGAGGATTCTTGGTAATTCCTTTACTGTTCTTCATTGTTCATCTTTGTTCTTCAATATTATGAATACAACTTTGTTCTATTTCAATATATTGATTATGACTATGCTCTACTTGTTATTATTTGCGATTATATTGTTCTTAGTTTATCGTAGTTATACGCTTGGCTTAGTTAGATTAGAATTATATACATGTTTAGGATCGTATAGCGTTTATCCATCGGATCCATGGGTAAATGATAAATATTGTGTAGGCGTGGTGCTTAGACCATATTTATCTGCGATTGCACCTTATATGCCGGATCGTGGGGTGGTCCGCGATGGTGACAGCTTCGTTGGTTCTTATATAGTCCCCCTCCCGTGTGTAAGGCAGGCAGAGCAACATTATTACGGGGGAGTGATTGCTATGTTTCTCATCTTCCTTGATAATATCACTATGCATGGGCATAGTCCTTTCTCGCAATGATTGCCAAGTGTACTTGCACTAACTATGATATGCTAGACTTTATAGTTAAGAATAACTTAGGAAATATCCTTGTAGTTCGTCCTAATACCATGCTAATGACTTGCTAGAATATCTGTTGAGGTGCTTATCATTATTATATGTGGCTAGCTGATCAGATTAATTATCTTTGTCACCATTCATACTTTATCTATATTTTATGTGACACTTACCCCTGTATGCAAGAGATAGATGAATGCTCTCACTTATACATGCAATGATTGATACTCATTCCTATATTCCATTCCATAATCAACATTGATGTTAGTAATCCCTTCCCAGTGGTAAAAATATAAATAACGATACCTGGAATACTTTCCGGTTAAAATGCTACATCGGTATTAATCTGTGCGCTTGCAGATCTTATTTATTATTTATTTAGAAGAGTAGTTGCATATTTCAATACCGCGTCTCTCATGTCATGCTGGGGATGACAACTTGGCTTAAGTGGCATGAGGGATAGGTTCGGCATTTTTGGCGCCGTTATCAGAATTAGAAAACTAAGTCTACTTTTGGTAATGACGTTAAGAATGCCCAACAGCAACCAGGTCAACGAGGTCCCTTCACACAACATAGACAAGATAGTGGTCATCATTCTGTTGATGCACAGGAGGTATCGTCATCCTCAGGGCACCATCACCGACAGCAGGGACGAGCATCCTACTTTGGTCCTTCATACCATGAGATGCTCGTGGAGAGGCATCAGTTTAACACTCGCCTTCGTGGTATAGAAGAGAACCAAGCAGAACTCTAGCAATTAGCACAACAAACCTAAGAGTGGCAGCAGCATGCGGACCAACGCTTTGATCAAATCCAAGAGAACCAGACACAACAGCTCTCGTACTGGGACAGACTGTGAAATCCTCCATAGTTCCGTTTGCCACAGCAGTGACCTCAACTACAGCATCACCTTAGGGGAGCAATCCTCAATCATAGTTTTTTTTAGTATCAGCTGGGGGGAACCCCCATCCATCTGAAGACTAAGAGAAATTTCGACTACAACACCAACTTGGGGGAGGAGCCCCAATGAGCAACATCTAGCTTGGGGGAGGATCCCCTAAGCTAGTTATACCCAATTCAGGGGAGGAGGCCCCAAGTCAGTCACACTTGCAGGGGAGATAAATTTGATATTTTTCTATATTTCCAGCATAGTTACATAGTAGTTAAATTTCTTGCTATTAAAACACAAAAACCAAATAAAAATATTTACTTTCTGTCCACTACTAGTATAAATAAATGAGTCATCATGATAGTAAGAAAATGGAAAATCAAATAAAAAGTGTGTATAAGTTTGTTTTCTGTCTTAGAATAAATGAAGTGTTTAATTAAGGAATAAATAAATAGCTGCTCTAAATACCTTGTTTTTAATATAGAAGTTCTCCCCAGATTGGATAGATTCATTTGGATTAAGAATTTGCTTTGAACTTATGATCTGTGGGAACATGCCTAAACTAAGTCTAGGTAATTGATTGACACGATATGAGAAGGTCTGAGCTGCTATTTATCTTGTTCCTAATGATACTGATTTCTGGAGATTTACTTTTTGCAAAAACTTAAAAACATGATGAGTTTCTTGTATGATAAAGCTTTACATTCCTACCACAACCATACATGCTAGAATAGGAAACCCACTTAAATATTTACTGCTTGTATTTGCATTGAGTTTTGTCAAGCTCTGTTGACCCTTAGAGACTTGTCATGCTTTTAAAATCAAGATCACGTACACACCACCCAAATATGCTGCTTCTATACTGAAAGTACGCAACAACATGCATTCTATTTAGATCCACCCAAAAAATGTTCTATTCCTACATTGGAAGTGAACAACAAAAATTTGTTTGTTAGGTTTTTCATCCATTAAATAATTGCTCCAAATTGTTGTTATTGTCTGTCTATTTTTGTTGCTAAAAGGAAGCTTGTGGCTATGCAAAAGAAAGAAAGAAAAAGTATGGAAGAAAAATAGACAAGTGTCCAACTAAAAAAGAGAAAAAAAGAAGAGAAAAGGAAATAGAATAAATGATAGCCCATGTTCTCTTACAAATATTTTCTAAGTTCAAAAGAGAGATAGTTTTCAAGGAGCAAAGTAGAATTAGTTTCCACCTTCATTTCAATATCCACCATATATCCACTTTACTAGGTCCACATACATACACATCTTGATTTGATTGTATGACTTGTCTCTCTGGATCCACTGTTTGACATTACAATAAATGCTTTGCAAGTATGTATGTGTTGTCTCCCACCTATGAACTCCACATAAGCCTTATTAGTTGTAGGTTGAGAGAGAAGGCATAACATATTGCTTTGGTAAGAGAGAGTGCCAAAAATACTATACATATTAAGAGACTAGAGAGAGTCATACAAAGGATACTCTGAGTTTTATTTCTAAAAATTCATAAAAACTCCGGAACAGAGGTGAAATAAAGAACATGAGACATAGTGCTTGACTAACTTGTTCTGTCTTTCAATCGCCCAAGACCCAAGTGCAGGTAAAAGCCCCATGATTGCAGGTAATATAGGTGAGTTTGAAGGTCAGATCAGTTATTCTAAGTCTGAAGGAAAATTTCTATTTGAAAGCATGTGTGTTTATGAGCAAATAAATAAATAAATAATCTCTAGTTTAGTTGTTTGCTCAGGAACGAGCAAAGGTCAACCATCAATTTCAAAATGTCAATAAAACATGAAAAAGGCAAATAATAAATAAAAATATAGAATAGGGGTTTAACTGACAGAATTCCATAGGTTTTGGTGAATTTGTGTTTCTGCAGGGAGTTATTAGGAAGTAAACAGAAAAATGAATAAATGTCAGGCTAAAAAGCATATTCCACGGTGGCATGAAGTGAAGAAGGATCTAGAAGATACGAGAAGGCAGACCCCCGAAGGTGGAACCCACCTGGAAGTAACCTAGGTCGGCCGACCTAGAGGTCCACCTGTCAGCCTCGGCCTTCGCACACGATGCTCTATCGCCTTAGGGTTTCAACCTTCTCCGTTGTTTCAAGTCAGTTTGATCAAAGGGCTGCGGTTCATTCCACCGGCCTATATAAACAGAGCCCACCCCCCTCCTGAAGAGAGAAGCCAAGAGAAAATCAGTTGAAGTCAAGAAGAAGCTCTCCACCAGAGATTAGATTAGATACTCAAAGTTCTAGTATAGGCTAGCTAGCAAGGTTTAAATAGAGTTCGGGTTCTCGCTCGAGGATTTTAGATCTGCAATCATCTGGAGTCTGGTATAATCTTTTGTATCTCTCCTTTGTTATGACTTTGTTCTATTTTAATATTATATTCCTATTTATTATGTTCTTAGTTTGCTCTAGTAGTATATTTGATATAGTCATGATTGATTATGAGTTTATGCATAAGTTCGCAAAGCACTTAATCCAGTACTTGAGTGAGTTACGTGGTAGCCAGTATGTAAGCGTGGTGCTTAGATATTGTATGCCTGCGGATGCACTATATATGCTAGGAAGTATGGTAGATCACAGGCGTGACAATAATCCCGTTGAGTCCTTTATAACCCACACCTCATATATAAAACTAGTAAAACCAGGTTACAGAGGAATAATCTAGCTATGTTCTGGCTCTCCTCTAGCAATGTTCCTTATGTGTAGATGAAGAGTCTTGTGTGCTATATATGATTGTATATTTGCTAGAGTGCACGAAAGACTTAATGAATTAGTAATTACTTAGGGATTCAATCACTTAACTAATCTCCTGTCGGGTCTTACTAAACTTATGTAGTATCTATTTCTATCTCTGTGGTTATCAATATTTATGCTTACATTTATTTATTACCCTTATTTATCTACCATTGGCTTGCCCTAGTTTGGGCATGTCCTATGTGATTGATTTTCATCATAAGTAATCCACAATGATTTGTTATTTCATGTTGCTCAATTTCAATAGCTTTTCCCTATGGTAAAATATAAATAACGATACCTAGAATACTTCCGGTGAAGTGCTACAATAGTAGGATTAATCTATGCGCTTGCGGATTTATTGTTATTTAATATATTCAATAGAGTCAAGTCTATCACCGGTCCCTAAACTTGTTTGACTGTGTCATCCCGGTCCCTAAACTCGTAAATCGACCGTTTAGGTCCTTAAACTTGTTTAGCTGTGTCATCCTGGTCTCTGAACTTGGAAATCACCCATTTAGGTCCTCAAACTTATTCAGTTGTGTCACCCCAGTCCCTAAACTTGGTTTTGAGTCTCATCTGGGTCAAAACAGGGCGATCTAAAAACTCTATATCAAAAATTAATTCATAACTTTTTCATATGAGCTCGAATGAAGACAAACTTTGTATCAAAATTATAGCCCTCAACGCGATCTACAGCTTTGTAGTTGAAAAGTTTTTGAATTAAAACTGTTTAGGGTCCTAAAATATTATTATAAGTTTATAAATTTTGAAATTTAAAATTTAAAATTAAATGTTGGGACACTAAATGACTTCAAATAAAAAACTTTTCAACTACAAAGTTATAAATCATATTGAGAACTATAACTTTCATATCGACTATGTCAGTACCTAAGATTGTTTGATAATTTTAAATTTCAAATTTTAAAATCTATAAACTTACAACAATATTTTGAGACCCTAAACAGTTTTAATTCAAAAACTTTTCAACTACATAGTTGTAGATCGCGTTGAGAGCTATAATTTTTATATAAAGTTTGTCTTTATTCAAGCTCATATGAAAAAGTTATGAATTAATTTTTGATATAGAGTTTTTAGATCATCCTGTTTTGACCCAGATGAGACTCAAAACCAAGTTTGGGGATCGGGATAACACAACTGAACAAGTTTGAGGACATAAACGGATGATTTCCAAGTTTAGGGACCGGGGTGACACAGCTGAATAAGTTTAGGGACCGAGATGACACAGATAAACAAGTTTGAGGACCTAAACGGTCAATTTGCGAGTTTAGGGACCGGGATGACACAACGGTACAAGTTTAGGGACCGGTGATGGACTTTACTCTATTCAATATTACTAGTCACATGAAATGATAGCCAATTTGATAATACATATCTAGCTTCATTTACTAGGGATGACAACCTAGTTCCATAGTTAGATGTGTAGTGATTGCTAAGTGACTACTACTAAAATAAGTGTTGCATTAATAAATATCAACAATGCTTGATGTGTTCTAAGAAACTCGTGCTCTATTCATAGGTGAACGCCAACTACGGGAGTTGTGCCAGGGCAAGATCGCGCCAATCATCTCGTAGCGCACGGTCTACTGGAAATAGCGGGGAAGTTCCGCGTGTTGCGGGAAGGGGACACCAACATGCGGTTCTTCCACGCGCCTCGACCTGTGCTCGCCGGAACGCGATCCATGTGCTCAAGGTTGACGGTGTACAGCTGATCACGCATGACACCAAGGTGGCTGCGCTCACCACGTACTACTCCAACATCCTGAGCACGGCTGAGAAGGCAAGCTAGGGGTTCAACCCCGACCGGCTATATGCTGGACGAGCCAGCACCGACCCGGCACCACTTGTGGCCCCCTTCTCGGCCAAGGAGGCTCGACACGCCGTCCGCGCCATGGACGCAGACAGCGCGCCCAGCCCTAATGGTGTTGGCCCCGGCTTCTATGCCACAGCCTGGACAACGACCCAGACCACGGTGTTGTCTTTCCTAGACGCCTTCCATTGAGGGGAGGTGGACCCAGTGTTCGCCTAAACGGCCTAAACGGCCGATTAAACGGCTGCTAAACGGTAAACGGTGATAAATTGTTTTGTTTAGGGGGTAAACGGAAAATTAAACGGTTGACCATTTAAACGGTCAAAAAACGGGAAAACGGTCTAAACAGCCTAAACGGAACAAGGATAAATGGTATTAAACGGGCTAAATAGCTATTTAAACTGGTGTTTAGGCGAACACAAGGTAAATCTAGTTAAGTTTTACATGTATAAATTTGTATACTTAAGTTTATTATATTTATAAATATGTACACTTGATTTGTTACATGCATAAATATGTACACTTGATTCTTTTCACTTGCGTAAATATATATACATACTAAAATAATTGATTTTTACTTAGATTAATATTTATAAATGCTAGAATAATTGATTTTACATAAAAATGCATATTTGGGCAATATTGTGTAAAACCGTTTAGACTGTTTTAATCTGTTTAAACACCGTCTAAACCGTTTAAACGCTAAATAGAGGGTGACCGACTGTTTAGCGTTTAGCGTTTAGGATAACATTGGGTGGACCTACAATGAGTCAACCGAGTGCTCATTGTACTCATATCGAAGACGGAGGCGGTGGTGATACCTAGGGCATTCCGCCCTGTTTCCTTGTAGAACTATCCCATGAAGATCCTAACGAAGCTACTCATGTCACTATTGTAGCTATAGATCCCGAAGCTCGTGGACGTCGATCAAACAGGGTTTATCAGAGGGCACTCTATCTCTGAGAACTTTGTACTAGAAATAGAGTTGGTGCAGTGCTATCACAAATGTCACGCCCCGACCTTGGTCATCAAGCTCGATTTCACCAAAGCGTTCGACTCCGTATGCTGGCCAAGCCTGTTGAAGATTCTAGAGGCCTATGGCTTCCCAGCAACCTGGTATCGGTGGATGCAAGCTCTACTGAAGACTTCCAAGTCAGCGGTGCTAGTGAATGATATCCCGGGACCATGGATCACTTGCAAGAGGGGCCTCCGCCAAGGTGACGCCTTGTCTCCCTACCTATTCCTGCTTGTCGCCGATGTGCTCCAAGTCCTCATCAAGACGGACTTAGGTGTGTGCCATCCCCTCATGGATAGACCCTGCCCTATCCTCCAATAGGCAGACGACACCATCATCTTGGCCAGAGCAGATCGGGACGACGTCCATCGGTTGAAGCGGACCCTAGACCTGTTCTCGGCCGCCACGGGTTTGAAAATCAACTTCAGCAAGAGCACCATCACACCCATGCATGTAGCGCTCGGCTCCCTCCAAGAGTGCATCAACATCCTTTACTGCCAAGAGGGGTCCTTCCCATAGACATACCTAGGCTTACCGCTCTCGAATGTGAAGCTCCCTCTGTTGGCATTTGCACCCCTCATCGCCAAAGTGGATAGATATCTAGTAGGGTGGAAAGCACTATTGCTAAGCACAGTTGGCCAGGTTGTGCTTATTAACTCGGTGCTAGATGGAATCCTGACCTACGCCATGGGGGCTATGCTCCTCCCTCCAGGAGTCAGAGCAGCGATCGATGCAAGGAGATGAGCTTTCCTGTGGATGAGCACAGATAAGGCAACGGTGGCGAAATGCCTAGTAGCCTAGGAAAATGTCAGCCAAGCCAAGGAGGACGGTAGGCTTAGGATCAAGAGGATCAACACCCAGAACACCTTCCTCTTACTGAAGCTCATCCATCGAATCCACCACTCAGATGGATCAGTGTGGGCTCGCTGGGTGAAAGACCACATTCTGCTATCTAACCTCGAATGGGGCTCACCGGAACGCATTGGAATGCGCTCCGAGACCTTCTCTCAGCTTACTAGAGTATCACAAAGGCCACCTCGGCGATGGTCGAGAGACTGATTTCTAGGACGACAACTGGATCATTGATGGTCCGTTATCGGTGTACATGTTGGCGCTCTACAGCCATTTCAAAGGGAGAGCAGCAATGGTGCGTGACGTCATGGACAAGAGCCTGAGAAGCCTCTGGTAGAGGCGGTTAACAAACCAGGCTTCAACAGACCTAGAGCACCTGGAGGGGCTCCTGGCCGGCGTCAGCTTCACCGACGACCCTGATCAGAGAACATGCTTCTTTGAAGATGACTCGCACAGACTGATAACCAGGGTGATCTCCCAGATGTCAATGTGAGTGTTGGTATTTGTTAACGCACACAAAATTATCACTAAGAATGATCTGCAAGTGCACGGATACCGATGTAGCACTTCACCTGGGAGTATTCCAAAGTATTGTTATTTATATTTTACCACAGGGAAAACATGAGAGAGTAACTAAGTCTAAACTTAAACCCTGAGAAGCAACAAGGATGGAGATGATAGTGATATAGAGATCACTAACGTCTTCTAGTTCTAACCTTCCCAAGCTATGTTTATGATTATTCAACTAGGGACATTACTTAAGAAAAGACACCAACAGAGGATGTTTTCCTTAGCAATCAGGTCCTACTTGGCCTATAAACGGGAGGTGGACTATAGAAGATTCAACAAGGCTATAAAGTCACCCTTGTCAGCTACCATCGATCCAGAAGGTAGACTGCATCTACGAGTAATTGAGTCTAAGCACCACGCTTACACTACAAATACTACTTCAACCCAAGAGCGACAAGGATTAAAGTACTCAAAAGAGAGTCGCAAAACAATATTACTTACTTAAATTAGAAGTTGATTACCAGAGAAATCTCAGAAGCAAGCTCCAAAGGAACTTGATCCTACAGGTACAAGCCGTAGAGGAGACACCGACAGGCCAGCAACTCCTCCAAACTCTTCCCTCACACCCTATCTCACTATTTCTAAATAAGACTAGTCTTAATCCTTGGAGGACTACAATACTAATTTTCTCTTGAATGCTTGGCTCTTGATCCTATCTAGGGTTTCTAGATGATAGAGTAGGATTAGGGTTTCTACCCAGGATGAGGATGCCTGAACCCAGGAAGTAGGGGCTTGCTTATATAGGCCAGAGCAATGAACCAGAGCCCTCAGATCAAGCCGACCTTGATCAATGGCATAGATGCAAACCCTAAGGCGGTGGGGGAACCGACGTAGAAGCGGGGGCCTGATAGGTGGGGCCCATGGCAGGCCGTCCAAGGGGCATGGTCGGCCGGCCATGTCCACTGCCAAGTGGGTCCCCCCTTCGGTGGGTCACTTTCTCGTGATCTCTAGAACCTTCTCAAGTTGGTTCCTGTGTAGAATATGCTTTTTAGTCCGACATGTGGGTCATCTTTGGCTCTTTCCTGTTTAATCCCTGTGAAACACAAATTCACCAAAACTCATAAAAATTGTCAATTAAAACCCTAATTCTATCTTGGTAATTCCTTTTATGCATTTCTTTTCAGTTAAGTTGATAGTTCATGATAGGTGTTAACTACCATCAACAGCGAGGTGAACAGGCTTGCCCCTCCTATGCTTTCGTTTGGAAGAACTTTACCCCACCCAGGTGAAAGCCCTAGTTTGGTTTTGGATAACTGATGAAACCTAGGGACTAATCATTATGCTAAGTGTGTAGACATGAAATGATAAAGTCCCATGCCAAGTGGTGGAGCCTAGAGATGATCATGGTGATAATGGTGATGACCAAAAGATGATCAAGTGCTTCATATTTGGAAAAGAAGAAAGAGAAAAACAAAGCCTGATGGAAATCAAGGCAAAGGTATTGCTAGGGTTTTGGTTTTGGTGATCAAGACACCATAGAGGGTGTGATCACGTTTAGGATCGGTAGTCGTACTATAAAGAGGAGAATTTCCGGGGCTATTGATCACTTAAGTGCCACTAGATGAGGATTTCATTTGCATATGCATTTAGATCTAGTGGAGAGCTAATCTAACTCCTTTAAAATGATTACAGAAAATGTTAACACACATGCACATGGTGATGTACACTTGGTGGTGTTAGCACATTTGCGAAAGAGGTGAAGTTTGAGCGGTAGGGATGGATTCAGCGAATTTTCGGAAGTGTTCTTCACTGGTTTTAGTGCACCGGCCGACCAGTTTTGGTCATTGGCGCGTCCGGTGTAGAAAAGGGAGTCAGTACTGGACGCATGATGTCAGCGTCTGGTGTGAGAGGCTCTGATGCAAAGAAATGTTATTGTACTGACTGGACGCTAGCTGCGTTCGATCAGTACCCAGCAGACGCGTCAGGTGCATCTGGGAGCTCTCTGGTAGCTCTTTGTTCCACACCGAACACAGGAGGCTCAGCGTTAGATGCGTCACTGTGCTGCATCCGGTGCAACTTACTCAGCAGCGCGATTTTGTATTGACCGGACGCCGGGCGTGCGTCAAGTGCTATGCACCGGTGCGTCCAGTGCTATCTTAACGAGCGCGGTGCTTTGATCTTGACCGTTGGAGATCAACGTGCGAGATTTAAATGATGACACGTGGCAGCGATCTAGTGCCTAGCGGGGTGGCGACCATACGCTGGTCAGCGTTAGGTGCGTGAGCACCTACGTGTCCGGTGCACCCGAGAAGAGAAGGGTTTAGTGCCTAACAGCTCTATTTCGCTGGGGACCCTTATAATGAGTTTTGGCTAGCTAAGGGGAGTCTCTCTTTGACATTTTGACATCCTAACATTCTCTTGAACTGAGCATACTCCCTCCCACTCATCTTCCTTGTTTGGTTGCTAATCCAAAGTGAGATTGAGTGATCCAAGTGCATTGTGCTTGTGAGTTTGCATCTTAGTGGCACTTGGGTGATCTTTGGCTGCAGGATTCTTGTTTCTTTTGGTGGTTGCAGCCACCTAGATGGCTTGGAGGTAGCGGAGGAGTTGTGGCAAGAGTGGTGCTCGTTCTTGGCCACCTCCCGGTGATTTGTGAGGGGTGTTGTGCCTTTCCTGGCAGAGCGCCAAAGGCAACTCTAGTAAATTGCTCGTATTATTGAGTTACCTCACTTGTGGGTAGATTCTTACGGTGTCCATGAGTTGGACAAGGTTCATGCTACACCTCTTAGATGTCGAACCACCAAGTGCTGGTCGACACAACGGGGACTAGTGTGCCGGCAAGCACGTGAACCTCGGGAGAAAAATCTTGTGTCCATCTTGTGTATGATTGGATTTCTTCCGGTGATTGGTCATCATATTCATTGATTCATTCATCCCCTACGCAGCGGTATAAAGATCACATCCCCTTCATTTACATTTTGCAAACTAGTTGTAACAAGCTCTTTAGTGTAATTAGTCTTGAGAGCTTGTATTATCCTTGCTAGTGTAGCTTCTCACCTAGTTGAGCTCTTTAGTGTAACTAGTTTTTGAGAGCTCGTAATGACATAGCCTTTGCTTGTCTTAGTGACTATAGCAACTAGAATTGTTGGGATAGGTGGCTTGCAACCCTTGTAGAGCTAGAGCAAAATTGCATAACGTTTTTTTGTCATACTAATCAATTGCTCTAGTGAGTTTATAGATTTTTAATAGGCTATTCACCCCCCTCTAGCCATATTAGGACCTTTCACCAGGGTGAAAATCTTTGGCTGGTTGCTCACCAAGGACAGGATACATTGCCGGACGAACTTGGTCCACAAACACATACTGCAAGATGGGGTGTGCGAAATTTGCAAAGGGGATGACGAGTTAGCAGATCACATCTTCTCAAGCTGCCCCTTCGTCCGGAGTTTCTGGGAACAGATTGGCTAGGACCCAGATGGGATTGCCAAAGTCACGGAGCTCTGGGAAACACGAGTGCCACCGAGAGTCCACAAGAAGGTGGCTCACCCTCTGATCTTGCTCTGCTGCTGGGAAATCTGGAGGCATAGGAATGATGTGGTGTTCAGGGGCCTAGTACCCAGTGTGGAGCGCCTAGTTGGCCATTGCAAGGAAGTCATGGAGGCCTGGAGCTGTAGGCTGCCGAGGAGAGAGCGTTCTGTCTCGGTGCATTGGAGGAATTCGATTGTAATGTAATATCTCTTCTCTCCCAAACCTACTGTAAAACTCTGTTTGTAACCTCTTGGGCTTTGCCCCTCCACCCCCGGGCAACTAGCATCTGTGGAATGAAATCAGGTGGGGATAGCCTTTGATCCCCCTAGCTTGACCTCAAAAAAAGGACCGTGCTCATGGCTTATGTCTTGAAAAGAATCTAGTGTAGATTATATCTTAGGACTCCTTCGGATCAATCATTCGTTCATTCCCCATGGTAAATCTCGAAATATTTTATGAGCGTTGACTATCATAGGACAAGAACAACTGATTGCAGCAATAGGTTTGAGTTGATGATTGTTCTCTCCATGGCTTTCTCTATTCGTTTTGTTTGTCAATGCTCTTGTGAAGATATATATATATATATATATATATATATATATATATATATATATATATATCACAATATTTGTCCATTATTAAGAATGTCGAGGTTGTAGAATTACAAGTTGATGGTCATTGGCCGCTGCTTGCTTAGCAAGTTGAGCTTTAAGTCAAAGAAAAGACAATAGAGTCGCTACACTTGCTAAGCATGTTGAGCTTAAGTCAAAAACAGTTAATGGAGTCGCTAGTTGAGCTTAGCTATTTGAGATTTAAGTCAAAGAAGATGATTGAGCAGCCGGCTATATACGAAGGAGCATGACAGTGACGAGATGCAACGCCACCATAGCATGGTGGAGCAAGTTGAGGTAGTTGGATTGTTGGAGGTTAGAAGAAAAATCCACTCAACTAAACACAAGTGAATCCCTTACTCAGTCCTATACGTCATGGAGTGATTATATTTATTTACTTGAAAACCGTGCCTCTCGGTTTCCGACGAACTGATAGGAGGAGAGCTAATACATGTCATCTGAAAAAAAAATATTGAATTTCAAATTGTGAAAACTTAAATCTAAAATTTTCGGGCCTTAATGAATATAAATAAAAAATATCTGTAGTGTCAACTACAAAGTCATACATCTCTACGAGTAATAATACTGATTTGATATGAAGTGTCTTCATCTGACTTCATTTGGAAACATCATGACTTTTACTGTGTTCCACCTATTTTCAAAAGCGGATTAATTGCCAATCGCAATTAGAAATCGATTTTTAGTAGTAGCTAGAATTCCTAACAGCCTCTCAAACCTCTAAAAAAAGGCTTATTTCTAGAGGCGGCAAGAAAGTCTAGCTGACCGTGAAAAATAGTATTTTTATAAGTGGTTCAGTTTGCCGGCAGCTTCTAAAAATAGAGAGCATTTCTAGAGGCGACGGGAAAGCCAAACCTTCACTAAAAATCGATTTCTTAGTTCGTACAATTTTTTTTTAAAAAAAACTAAAACCAGAGTAATCTCACATGTTACTAGTATATAAAAATATATGATCATAGACACATGAATTATATAAAAAAGCTTAGCTATTCACAAAGAACTAATTTATTAATCATTCTTTCTTACTCATAAAATATTCTATAAGCCGGATCTTTTTACACCGTTGGAGGTTATCCTGCGTGTGCCGCGCGCCCGTCCACGTGAAACAATTTGTTTGGCATCGTGTTCCTCGAGGATATGCCTTTAGGCGATCTGATCTGAGCTCATTGGTAGCACAACTCGCCGTTGTTTCTTTGGGACGGCGACTTTGGACACAGCGCACTTTGGTAAAAGCAGCGACCAAGTCGATCGGCCTGAAACAGTTAGCTGGCTGGCTTGGAAAACTTGGAATAAATAACGGATAGATGGTCATGTTTAGTTCGCACCTAAAAACTTTTTATTTCGTCCTATTAAATGTTTAGACACATGCATTGAACATTAAATATAGATAAAAAATAACTAATTACACAGTTTGTATGAATTTTGCAAGACGAATCTTTTAAGCCTAATTAGTCTATGATTAGCCATAATTGCTACAGTAACATACATGTACTAATGATGGATTAATTAAACCTAATAAATTCGTCTCGTAGTTTCCAGACGAGTTATGTAATTAGTTTTTTATTAGTACACAAACATCGTTCTGACATCCTATAAAACATCCCATGTGATAAAAAAAAACTTTTCACTAAACAAGGCGCCCGGCCGGAGCGAGCTTATCAGTTCGGTCTTCGCCTTCCTGTCCAGTGTACTCTGTGCTGTCCAGCAGGCGGCTCGAATGAAATGGAAATCAGATAAGAATGACACATGCATGGTCCCCGGTCGAGTCCCCAATTTCGATCCCTACATTGAGCAAATTGCGCCTACTGTACACTCAGCATTTGACCACACCTGGTGATACTGATACGTCTTTGCCTGGCTCGCTTTAGTTCATCACCCTGTTCACTTGTGTTTATCAGTGTTTATTAGCCAGTCATTCAATAGTATTTTTCTCTCACAACAAATCAGCAATAGTCAAAATCAGCCAGCCAGAAATCATTCAGCCATATGGTACGAGTACGACCTGCGTGGCTGTGCCTACTCGACGTGTCAGATCCTGTGTGCAAGCCACTGATATTGAGCTGTGCTCTGTGAGAAACGATACTCCCTTCCTAACAAAAGCTAATGAAATTCTAAAACATGGCTACGTTAAAAGTTTAACCAAATTTATATAAAAAATTACTCATATTTATCGTAGCAAATAGATATGGTTAGACTCATCATAGTATATTATTCCTAACATTTAGAGTCGGCCGGGACCTTGATGGCTTGCAAAGCAGACAAAGAGGTTGCGAATCCTTAGTGCCAGGTGTTAGTAAACGCCATGTAAAACATAAGTTTGATGGTGTGTATGTAAGCGCTTTGCGCAAAACCAAAATGTGCATTGGCTATCAGGCCTTCGGAGGCCACCCAAATGAATGAAATCAGGTGGGAGATTCTCTCCCCTTCCGTCGACTTATCAAAGAAAAAACATTTAGAGTCATATCGCTTAATCAAATTTATTAAGATAGTTTGACTTTGACCGCATCTAAAGTTATACTACTCTCTCCGTTCCTCAATTCCAAATTGTAAATTACTCTATTTTTCTACATACATAATAACATTAAAATGATGAATGTAAACATAGAATATATCTAAATACATAGAAAAAAAAGCTATATACCAAGAAAAATTAGAACGACTTATCATCTAATCTTCGACACCTTCAAAATATATATTAGTAGCATTTCCACTCACATGCAAAGTCGCATAGACCCCTAATCATGTTAACTTTCCTACGTAACATCTCCAAGAGTTTACCAAATTAACTTGGCATCCATCTATTTTTAGCAAAACAGAAAAAATTGTGCTCCAACAGTTTGACATCAAACTTGGCAAATTTTAGCAACTTGGCAAATCTCCCCCCTCCACGCGCATATTTGTGCACTGAGCGTGAGCGTGCATCGCTCTCGCATCCGGCTTCGCGTGCATATTTAAGCGGGGCTCTTCGTTTCTTAGCGGGACTCTTCGTTTCTTAGCGGGGCTCTTTGTTCACTTAGCGGGCCTCTTCTTATTTTATCAAGTCCAAATGACAAACTCTTGAAGAGAGTTTATTTTTTCACTTGCCATATATTTTAGCAAGTTACCAAATCACGATATTTGCCAAGTGAATTTTGGCAACCCTTGAAGATGCTCGTCTCGCTAAATGTTGTAGTTATAGGATTTCATGGATTAGAAGGACTAAAAAGACACTAACTACATGTCTCACGTGTGCTGATCATCACTACTGTATGCATCTGGTTAGGTAGGATCTCGCCATGGCGACCAATCCACCGACGGCGCCGGGGACGACGACGATGCCGACGCCGTGGTGGTAGAAGACCGCCCCAGCGTCAGCCCACCAGCGCCGGCGATGGCCTGCAGGTCCAGGTGGCCGCCGCTCTGCAGGATGTGCGCGTACCGGCTGAGGTCCGGGAACTCCTCCTGATCGGCACCAGACGCCGTGGTGGTAGAAGACCGCCCCAGCGTCAGCCCACCAGCGCCGGTGATGGCCTGCAGGTCCAGGTGGCCGCCGCTCTGCAGAATGTGCGCGTACCGGCTGAGGTCCAGGAACTCCTCCTGATCGGCACCAGCAACTGCGCTCGGCGGGCCTGCGGCGTGGCGCGTCCCCCGCCGCGGAGTCGGCGCCAGGACCGCCGACGTCGAAGCCGTCGCCGTCGTCATGGCGCCCGACTGCTGGCCAAGGCCGTGGCAGTGGGGCTGGAAGGCGGCACCGGCACGGTGGTCCGCGGGGAAGTTGAGCTTTGCCTTGGCGCCCTTGAAGCGGAGCGCGGCGGCGTCGTAGGCGCGCGCGGCGTCCTCGGCGGTGTAGAAGGTGCCTAGCCACACGCGCGCCGCCTTCACCGGGTCCCGGATCTCCGCCGCCCACTTGCCCCACCGCCGCTGCCGCACGCCGCGGTACCGCGGCCGCTGCTCCGGCGCCGCCGCCGGAGCTGGCGCGGTCCGGTGCATCACTGAATCAATCCACACACAGCAGAGGGAGCGTGTCAGTTTGTCAGAAATGCAACAGGGAGTGTCACTGCCACCGTTTATATTAGATATAGCGTGGGCCCACCCGGGCAGAGTCAGAAGCATGCCGATCTGATTGCCACGTCGGCTACTACTAGGCGCAGGCGCACACGCTGTGATTTTTTTTTGTTTTTACTCCGGGAAGAAAATCCTCGTTTTCAATTTAATGTTATTAATTACTCCCTCCATCCCAAATTATAAGACGTTTGACTTTTTTGATCTCAAGTTTGACCATTCGTCTTATTCAAAAAATTTGTGCAAACATAGTCAAATTTAAGTTATTCTTAAGGAACTTTTATTAATATACCAAGCCACGATAAAAGAATTGATATTTTGCACAAATTTTTGAATAAGACGAGTGGTCAAACTTGGTGTTAAAAAAGTCAAACGTCTTGTAATTTGGGATGGAGGGAGTAAACGTTTGTGACATACATACAGTAATAGAACTGTTGATCGATTGTGAAAAAACTTTGCAAAGAGTAGTACTCACCAACAACCAGTTTTTATTTGCTTATTTTTAGAAAAAAAGGCTGTAAATTGGACGCCTTTTTTTTATTCGTTTGCAAACATGGGCAGAGTGCAAAGCTAGGCTGAATGACGTACTCCTGGGCCCTGTTTAGTTTTAGAAAATTTTACAAAATTTTTCATATTTTCCGTCACATCGAATATTTAGACACATACATAAAGCATTAAATATAGATAAAAAATAAAACTAATTACACAGTTTAGACGAAATGGACAAGACGAATCTTTTAAGCCTAATTAGACCATGATTAGACAATATTTACCAAATAACAACGAAAAGAACTACAGTGCCATTTTGTAAAAAAAAATTTGCATCTAAACCAGCCCCTATTCAGATAGAAAAATCGGTTCAACTGTTCAAGTAGCAGAGACGCCAAAGCCCAAAGGTAAAACAGCGGAGAGCACTGCACGTGGGCCCGTGCGCGAACACGTACGTACCTTGCTGGCCGAGCACGGCCGGCGTCGGCTGCGACGCCGAGCTCTGCCTCCCGGCGCCGACGACGTGCGCGAGCGCCGCGACGATGACGGCGTGCTCGTCCTCGGCGCGCAACGGGGGGCGCCACCAGACACCGCCGCCTCCTGCCGCCGCCGCCGCCTGTGGCTCGCCGTGGCCGGCCGGTGGCAGCGGCGGCGGAGCCCTGTCGTCGCGACGGGCGCCCTGGTGAGCGGCAGGAGCAGCGGCGCCGGCGCTCTCTCTGGGGCGATCCACGCTAGCGTGTCTGCGTGTGCGGTGCCGGCGCGCGCGAGGGCGAGGCAACGCCCATATGTTCTGTTCACGCGTGCCCGGCTGTTCTGTTAGTCGCGCGCGGTGCCGCGGTGGGCGTGGGCTTTAGCTTAGCGTCCAAGGAGAGGGGCACTTGAAGAAGCCTCTCCTGACCCCTCCCTATATAACCAACCGCCTCCCGACAACACGCGCTTGCGCTTTCTTACTGTGGCCGGTTAAAAGTGGTTATATCTTCACCGTTCTGAAAATTATATCACAAAGGCATTTTACTACTGCTACTAGTACTATTTAGGGGTGTTTAGATCCATTTGCCATGGCAAAAGATTAGCCTCTAAACTTTGTCGCTAAACTTTAGTCCTTGCTTAGGTGTTTGGATCCATGGCAAAAAGGTGGACTAAAAGTGCAAAATGAGTTATCCTTCGCACCCCCAATGCTTTCAGCCCAGTTCAAGGCATCTTGAGGAGCAAAAGATTTTAGCCCCAAGTTTAGTCATTTACTCACTTTTAGCCCCCGCCGTGGGATCAAACAAGCCCTCAAGAAAAGTTGACACTTTGCAACTTTTGGCTACAAGTTGTTAGTCACAAATTCAAAGTATGTTACATACATAAAGTAATGCGCCTAATTAATTGCTATTAGTCCAAGTCTTCGACCTAGTACCGTTAATTTCAAAGGATGGGATTGCTATTAGTCACAAATTCAAAGGATGGGATGGTTTTGTCCCAATTTAATTTCTTGGATGGAGTAACTCTACATGTTTGTTTGGTACTTTGATTGAGACGATGGAACCATCCTTGTTTTCTTTGTGGTAGGAGGTATGCTTGATTTTGATCCGTTAAGAGCAACTTCAAGAGTTTCTTTGAGCTTTAATTTCTATTACTCTATTTGGAGAGCCACCACTGAATATTCTCTTTACATATCTTTTATGTCTTCAATAGCGTGCAGCGAGCGAGAGCCCCAGCAGCGTCAGACTTGTAATCGAGCGTCCCACTAGCGGGCCCGTGCCGTCCCGGACGTCGCCTGCGTCCTCGGCCGTTTTCCACACACATCCCATATGTAACACCTGATCTACTTTTCAGATGCAACACCAACAACATAAAAAAATAAAGATTAAACACTTGAAATATTCGTCTGAAACACTTACAGAAAACATATGAAAAACACTTGAAAACAATTGTAAATATATGCAACATCCAAATAAAATGCTTGCAATATACGTCTGAAAAACAGATGAAACTGTAGTTAAAATTTCATACACATTGGATCATGTATAACTTAGTTATAGATTTATTTAGGTTTATGCTTGTTAAATATAAAAAAATCTATAACTTTGTTATACATGATCCAATGAGTATAAAATTTTTACTACAGTTCAAACATATAATAATTAGCCCACCATAAAAATTTCACTACAATTGGACCATAGAAACTACAGCTATGAATTATTTCAATTAATTTCAGAAAAAGCATAGATGTGAAGCTATAGCAAAAACTTTGTACTAAAGCATACCATAATATATGTTCTGTAACACCCCAGGTGTCAATTTCAAGTTAAGCAGTGGATTAAGTCTAAACCAAACAAGTCAGAGAATGATTAAGAGCTTAACACCTGACAAGTGGTGACAAAGGTGGAGTCGAACTCTTTCAAATAAAACCTAACTTAACTTTTCAAAGGCAAAGACAAAACTCTTTTGTTTAAAAGTAAATTTTTATTTCAAAATGTGCACGAGTAGTTTTAATTATGTTTCTTCATGTGCATCACCTAATCATGAACATATTCTGGGCACATGATAAGTTGTTTGTTGTTTTGGATCAAAAGCTATATGAAAGGATAATTTTCGCTTTGCTTAAAAACACTGTTGTTAAAAGTGTGGAAACATGTGATATCAACTAAACCTTGCAATCATATTCAAACAACTCTATTTTAACTCTTGAACAAAAGTTGTTTAGGGTTTCTCCTAAAAAAGTGTGAAGAAAATGCTTAAAAATAGCTAAAACCCTAATTTAAACCTTTTCAACTTGCTACTTTGATCAATATAGAACTTTGGTTTCTGTTCTAGTTCTGAGGTTTGGCCTTAAATAGAAATTGTAGTTCAGTTCGTGTGTTACAAACTTTGTTTAAGGACCCAGGGCTAAATCAATTTCTAAATTGTCCTAACAGTAGCTCCAAGTTTGAATGTGATGCTGCTTTAGGCTTTAAAAATATTTCTTAGTCTGGGAATAGCAGTTATCAAATTCAAAAGTTGAGAATTTATCTAATCAACTTTCATAAATAAAGTTTGTGTAACCTTGCTTCTATGATTTGGCATGAAGTTTATGCTTTGATAATGAACTGTTGGTTGTGAGATTTGATCAACTTTTAACCCCTAATTAATTGCTCAAAGTTTGAATCAAACTCAGTTTTGCAAAGGAACTTAGAGAATTGCTAAGTGTTGTGTTCTCGTTGACATTGGAATTTTTGGTGTTGTTTATCTCTTAATCCATGTGACTAATGACCTTAGTACCTCATTAAGAAGTGGAGAGTGAAGGGGGATGAAGATCTTTTATACAGTGTTCAAGACCTGTTGACTGTTGTTGCCTGGAAGCGGCTACACGGTGTTTCAAAGAGGGGCACATGGCCACTGGCCCTGCTCTGCACGTAGTCACCAAAGCCAAGTTGGTCATAGCGCCGTCCGCTCGCCCTTGCCGTGCTGTCGGCCTCTACCTCGCGCTTAAGCAGAGCCAGAGCTCGCCTCCTCCGCGCGCTTCCCCTCACGGCCCTGCGCCTAGCTGGCCACGTTCACCATGGCTGTCGTCGTCCTCGCTTACCGGACTCCCCTGCGCCTAGCTGGCACCACCACCGCCTCCGCCTCGCTCCCCTTAGTGCCTCGCGTACGCTCGCCGAAGCCCGCATCTCCAGGAGCCACCGTGGCCCCTGCTCGGGCCGCCGCCGTGCTGCACGCACGCGGCCAGCCCGCTGCACCCTACCCTGGCACGGGTGGCACTAGCCGCAGGTGCACCGTGGCTGCCCAGTGCCGCGCAGGCCACCCTCGCCATGTCACCGCCGTCGCAGCACGACCCCACCGTCGTCCGCCACCGCCACGGCACATAGTTGTAGCCGCGCGGTGCCTCTGCCGCGGTCGCGTGTCGCCACGCCACCGTGGGCTACCTCCGGGCAAACCGCGCCTCAACCGGTTGCGCATGGAGCCACCGTGGCCCCCGAGCCATCACCTCGTTGCCAACGAGCCCCGGCCGGGCCGAATGGGCGCCGGCTGGCCGACCCCACCGCGTGCTCTGCTCTGTGGAGGAGGTAAGGATAGAGGAGTGTAAATAGAAGCAAAGCCAGTGTTCTTTATGCAAAGTCACAGACTCATGTGAATAGTGCTACACAACTGTTTGGATGGGGTTTTAATTATACAAAAGTACAGGATTTCTTTGCATAACCGCCTGGCCGCGCCTAGGCAGGCCGCACTGGGCCGTCCTGCCATCCCACTCGCGTCACGCTTGGGCCGCTTCGCCCGTATGGGCCGAGCCGAGCTGGGCCGCTTTGAGCCCGAAGTCTTTTTCTTTTTCTTAGTGTTTTATTAATTCTTAAATATGTGTTGATCTTTGTTATTTCATAACTAATTATTGATGCATGATAAAATTGTCAAATTTATTCTGTAGGCTTGTTATGATGTGCTATACATAGGAAAAAAATGAAATGAGCATTTTCATTAGTTTTGCTATGTTTCAAAATTACATCTTTTAATTAAGAAATGAAACTTCCATAATTCTTGTAGACTAGAATAAATGTCCATAAATTATGAAATTTGTTTTGCCATTGTTTTATGATGTAACCAACCTCCACAAAAAGTTTGGGATTAATTTGGCAATACTTAATTTAATCACCTTTTCTATGCTTAATTAATTAATTGATTGATTAAGGTAATTAGAGGTTGATCCTAATATGACTTGGGTGAGTTTTGGAGTTGATTGTGGGCCTTGGAAGCACCAAACCCCTACTGTCCATGGCATCTTAAATATCTCTTTGATGTGTTATAATCAACTTGTTATATAATGAATGAATGGCTTAATTAAATATGTAATTAATGAATGCATGTATGTAAGCCTTGATTGTTCCTTGTATGCAATAGTTGAGTAAGTGGATATGTTATGTAGGTGCTTTACATATTAATCTTTTGACCCATGTTACGTTAAATACCTTGCCTTGCTTGATTAGTATAATATAATAAGTGTTGCTCTCATATGAATAACTAATTAACTTAATAGTTAATTAACTAAGATGTTTGTATGATAATGACCCTAGCTCTTAGTGAAGGAAAGTTATACACAAGTATGTTAACTTTGTTTGAATCCATCTAAGCACTTGTGTGCCTTACATCATGTATCATGCTTACGCTTTCCATCATGCTTAGCATATTATGGTAGTATGCAATTGTGTTGTGTTGCTAATAACCAACTTGTGAATAGGTTCCAATTAAATGGGAATAACTATGAACGATTAAAATCCTAATTCGCCCTAGTGATGCGATGCTTGTGCTCCGTGTTTCCCAAGCTTTTGTGTTATGTTTGTTTCACTCAAAAACACATTGCATCCATGCATATCATTTAGGTGCGATAACGAATGATAAATTGATGGGTGGACTACGGAGTCAAATCCAAAGATGGCGTAACAGTGACCAAGTCCAAGAGATAAAGATGATGGTTGATCATGATCTGAAGATGACGCTAACTAACTGAATAGTGCTTCAAACCCTGGCAAACCCCGGAGCATTACAAGCCTCCTACCTCCTTTTTTAAAATTCACTCAAGTATATCTTTTGTATTGTGCATTAAGTTATACGAGTTGATTTGAAACCCGTTGTTGCATGACTTACCTTGTCCACAATATATGTACCTGCAACCTTACTAGTATGTGTAAGTCGCTCTATGCTTAGCTATGCTTAGACCGGTAGAAGTTGGGTGATTCTTGTCATCCACAAGATTTAGGTGGCTACACTGACACGGTTAGCTATATTTGCTATTGTGAAAAAGAACCAGGTAATAATGGATAACTAGAGACTGGGCGGAATCCTGTGTTATTATAGTTGTTGTTGATGCCGGTTAGGCATGTATTCTTTGATCCCGTCTGTGTCAACTAAGGACCGCTTCGTTGTTGGACCTTGGTTAAGGTTGAAGGTACCAAACACATAGTAGGGGTCTGAGTTATAGTTGATCGTGAAGCTGATCCTCCTTCGGGCTGAGGTATTGGACCGTTAGCATTGCTAGGAGGAGAGCTTGAAGGAAGAGGACTGATCCAAGACCATGTTTGCTACGAGCTTTGGGCTTCGGGCAATTCATGTGAGGATGCAGGACCATGAGTTTTGCGAAACGGTCCAGGCTCACCGCCGAATGGAGTGAACGGTGATCCACGCGAGCTAATGAGGGCTCGTATAGGTGTGTGTTTGGGATTGCCTAGCTGGATGTAATCGATTCGAATCACCGTCTCTCCCGGTTAGTGAGAAACTTAGTCATTGGACAGCAGTCATAGTAACTAATGAAACATGATGATTCTACTGATTATGAAATTGGAATATGGTTATTACTGTGATGCTTATTAATCAAATGATTGTTACAAAATAGATGCAAATTTAGTTCTAAATAGCTTCACTAAACTTGATGCTAAAATCTTGATGCTAAAAGATTGAAAGTAAGGACTTATGTAGTAAGCTCTTTTGCAAAGGTTTATGCTATCCAACTAGCTCCACTAAATAAACTTGGCATATCCTTGGAGTTCTTTTATTTTTCTCAAGTCGGGTAAGTCTTGCTGAGTACAATTGAGTACTCAGAGTTTATTCTACCCTGTTGCAGGTGAAGTGCTATGTCTGCTGAAGGTGGTGACTAAGTGCTAGTGGGCTCGGCTACTCTGTAATTGCTTCTCATCTATGCTCTTGTTGGAGGATGTCATCTGAACTAGCAATATGATTTCAAACTTATGTTATTGTAAGCATTTCAAAACTTTCTTGTTTTACCTAATCAAGTTTTGAACTCAATATTGTACCGCTGCAAACTCTATGTATGTGATATGTATTTGTTTAATTAAGTATGATCTTGGTTGTGAAGTTGATTTATCGAGGCCTTCATGGTACTCGACGGACTACCGGGTTTATATAAGTGACGGTATGCGCGTGTCAACGTGTTTAACGAAGACAGTCATACCTAATCTTGTATAAATTAGGCGGTTCTGTCACATGTTCACTGTGTAGACTACTCATGTAGAGTCCAACAAAATTGAATTTTTTTTATTTTATGATTTTTCTATAATTTACTATGATTTTTAAAGATTTAGCCGAAATAAAAAAAAATAAAACCGCCCTCAAAACCGCTTATAACAAGGTCAGGGAGGTAAGATGAACGGTTTTAAAGTTGAGGGAGATGTTTTGCTCAGTTTTAGAGTTCAGGGAGGAAAAACAGACTTTCGTAAAAGTTAAGGATATAATATGAACTTTTTCTTTTACTAGTAAATATGCACGTGCGACACGCACGTGTTTCTACAAACTATTTCAAATGGAATGGAAATGTTTATTGAATTGTCAATGTACAATAAAGTTAGATGGTAAGTGTTTGATCGATTTGATCGGGTCATGTAGAACAAGGTTCAAATCATTCGTTCGTTAGGATATCTTAGGCTACCTGTACTGCCGAACAGAATGTCATCCGCTACACTCCACAACAGCTCCACATCAGCGAATATAGCGTACAGAGAGCTGCAGCGCATACGGCAACCAATCCGCTACACGCGCCGCATCCTTCAAATCTAGCGGCATCCAAGAGAAACGCTATCGAACGTGGGACCGCCTCCAGCCCTTTTTTACTGCCACCGTCCCCAACGTGAATTAACTTGCGTACTAAAATGACTCACTGACTTGTGGGACTAGCCGGCCTGGCCCCGGGGCGCAGTGCAAGACAGCAAGAAGGGTGGTACGTGCGGCCTGCCGCGCGCAGGGAGACTGGGGCAGCGGGCCCCACTAATTTAAGTACCTAAAAAATATTATAACTCATGAACTAAAAGTCCAAAAGAAATTTCGATTGCACCATTAAATTCGTTTCAATAAATTTTTTAAAACTAGATCTCACATGGATATATTTAGATAAAGTAACAAGTGGGCCCCACAGTGGATAGAGGATGATACAGAGGATGGATGAGTGCGGGAAAACTGTATATTTTATGGTGACTAGGATGAAATATTCCTTTTAGAAGATGAATATAGAGGTCCATGAGTGCGGATAGTCTTAGCTGCACATATCGCTGCACTTTCACTTGACATCTTTTTAAACAGCTCATGTTGCCGCTATCTTATCTTATTCTCACACTTTTGTCGATCCATCCTCGCACGGGTGGAGAATCTGTCGTTATCTCGGTTGTGCTACCAGAGGCTCTAGGGAGGTAGGAGAAGAGAGCACTCATCTTGAAGTGAGCTTACTACTTATATGTTTTTAACAGTTATCCTTTCCATACTTTGCTATCCAAGTTTACTGTAGGCATATGCAAATAATGTGAAGGATTATGACGTTTATTAATGATGTAATAAGATTGTGCCTAAATGAGCAGATACAAAATAACGTATATAAATAAATAAGCATTTATAGATGCAAAATAATTATAACTTAAATAATGTAGTTTTTTTAGCAGGCCCATAGACAACGTAACTTAACTTAGGGGCGGATCTATATGGTACGCCAAGTATGCATACACTGCAGGTCCAGCAAGTATATAGCACATATATGTATGTGCGTAGATTAGAGAAAAGAAGAAAAATCGTACTTTTTTTCAAAAGAAAAACGTACTTGGAAAATGACCAGCGGCCATGTGTCGTGTGGATGCTTTCAGCTCACCACTCGCGAGGGCCATTTCACTTCCAGGCCCACGGCCTCGCGTGGTGACGCGGTCAACAGAACTTGGAGTTAATTCTAAAACAAACTTGGAGTTGGAGTCATGGCTCGGACGTCGGACGCTGCCGCACAGAATTTGGAGAGTCGTGCGATGGATCAACCGAGGTAGAAGTTGTACTTAGGCCAGTCTCAGTGGGAGTGTCATGAGAGTTTCATTTGTATTAAATAGGCTGCCACATAGGCATATTTGATGACATGGCAATGTATTTAAGAAGAGAGAGAAGAAATGAGTTTCATCTAGATGAAACTCTCTTGGCACGATTACCAACTCTCTCTGAGTCATGAAATTAAATGCCTATGAAACTAGAGAATGAAACTCTCCATTGTGGACATGTGTTTCATATGAGTTTCATTTCATTTTGTATGATGTGGCAGTCTTGGAAACAACGCCGTGAAACTCGCCACTGAGACTGGCCTTAGGCCAGTCTCAATGGAGGTTTCATGACCTAGTTTTCAACACATCCATATTTTGGAAACAGTGCAGAAGAGTTTTATGGGGATGAAACTCTCTCTACTCCCATGAAACTCTTATCATCTCTCACTTCATTAATACGGTGCCACATCAGCACATTTAATGCCCATGAAACTCTGATGAAACTTCATTGAGACTGGCCTTAGATTCATGTTTCTAAAATAAATGTGAGTTATTACGGGTAAGGCTGGACGAAAAACTCGAAGCTCGTTAGCTCGCTCGGTTCGTGGCTGGCTCGGCTCAGCTCAGCTCGGCTCGGCTCGTTATGATAACGAGCCGAGCCGAGCCAAGATTTTAGCTCGTTAGCTATAACGAGCCAACTCGAGCTGGCTCGTGAGCCGCTCGCGAGCCAAACGAGCCGTAGTTTTAGGGAAAAAGTCATCATAACTTATATTAGTTTTGTATTACTTCATTTCTTACACTTCACAAATGAATGATATGTTAGCTCATATGAATATTTTATTCGATTTAAGGTTATTGAATATATTATTTTTATATTACTAATATTTTTAAGCTTTAGATAAATGCAAATATTATATTTTGTGTATTTTTTATATCTGGCTCGCGAGCCTAACGAGCCAGCTCGAGCTCATAACGAGCCAAGCCGAGCTGGCTTTCTGGCTCGTTAAAATAACGAGCCGAGCCGAGCTGGCTCGTTATCCTAACGAGCCAGAACGAGCCGAGCCGAGCCGAGCCGAGCCAGCTCGGCTCGTTATCCAGCCTTAATGGCGGGTGAGATTATATACATACTGTGAGACGTATATGAGGAGTCTTACACTGTGACGAAGCCAGAAAAAATTTTAGCAGAGGCTAAACACGCATCTCAGACGTCCAGCCTTCCTTCTCAAGATAACAATGGTGGAAATTTTTAGACGGGGCTCAGAGGGCTCTATAGACTCACCAGCGGTAGGGGGGCTCTAGCCCTGGTTGCCCTACCGTTGGCTCCGTCCCTGCTTACATCTTACATGAAAGATCACGGCATATAACAGGGTGGACGTTCGGTTCTCGGTTCGGTTCCCTCGGTTATTGATGAAATTCGGTTCCTAGAAAATAGGAACCGATCAGCTCCAAAAAAATTTTAGAAACCAAGCATTTCGGTTCTCGATTATTTTGATTCGGTTCCGCTTCTAACCAAACTAACTGAATTTTTCAGAATACCTCAAGATAACAATAAATATATATGTTCTAAGACAAATTTATGCAACACTATCTTTATTTTTAATAATAATAATAATGTATAAGAAAACAATAACAATATAGTAACACAAATATATAGCAGTTCAAATCTATACCTAATAATAAAGAGACAAAATTTCAGGCTCTTTTTTCGTCGATCCATTTTTTTAGTCCGTCGTCCTCTGACTACCGAACAATGGAGAGTTTCTTTTGTTTGGACTTATATATAATATGTACCCATACGAGTTAGAATAGCTCACGTGTAGACCAATATGGAGTAAGAATCAAAATCTAAATAGATTTCTCAGCTGAGTACTCTAAATAGAACTCTTAATAATAAATAGAAAAGGATAAGAATTATATTTTTTATTTTGCACCGCTTTCTTTATTTACATACAAGTTAGAATAGCTCGCGTCTAGACGAATATGAAGTACGAATCTAAATAGATTCCTAATACTAAAGAGGCAAAATTTCTTGCCAACAAAATTTTTCTTCCAACTAAGACAACGACTCTGTTTCAATTTATGTTTTTTCGTTTTAATGTCTTAGTCCTAATCTCCATTCTGAGTCGTTTGCCTGAGTCCAAATCAGATACGTCACCTCTGGCTCTAAGGCAAAGGCAGCAGGTGCATATTTATAGACAGCTCACGGCAACTATGTTAGCCTATTATTTAAACAAATAATAATGATTATTTTTTAATGGTCATTCATTCTCTAAAATACCATATATAGGCTAGAGCAGCATGTCCAGGCAAGTACAAAGTTTGAATAGAATATAAAACGTTTCTATGGTCCATTACTCTTTTCGGTACTCATAAAAATTAGAGCAGTTTGTCGACATATGTCATATGATCTACCAGGTGACTCTGAGAATCTATACATCCCATTACAATCACTATGTATTCCTATATATATTTTCTAAAGCTTAAAACAAAAAATCGACTCTATACGCGTAAAACAAGTTATGAGAAAAACAAGTAGACCTCAACTACTTGAATTCATCACTTTACTTTAATTGAGTATTTTCTTATAGAATTAAAATCCATAACAACGCACACTTATATCATCTATCAATCTGTTCGGCAGGCTGTTTCTGCGGCTTATAAGCCGGCTGTGGCTGTTTTGCTGTGAGAGAAAAACACTGTTCCACGGCTGATAAGCCGTGCTGATAAGCTCAGCCGAACAGGGTGTATTTTTTCTAATATTAAAGTATGAATCGTTTCCATGGTCCTTTTTTACCAATCCTGTACGAGTTCGAGTAGTATGACTTTTTCTTATAGAATTAAAATTCATAACAACGCACACTTATGCCATCTATTTTTTTATAATATTAAAGTACGAATCATTTCCATTATCCTTTATTCCCAATCTTGTACGAGTTCAAGCAGTGTGACTGAAATAAAATCTTAAAATCAATTGAGAAACACAACATAATAATTAATCTCAAATCCTCTTGTGTCTAATATATCAATAGATTTTCGAGAGATTCTAAATCCCGTTGCAACACACGGGCATTTTTGCTAGTATAAAACACTACACATAAACCAAACATAATCTTACAAAATACAAGTAAGTGAAATATAATTCATGTAATTCGGTTCTTTCAGTTAATTCGGTTAACCGAGAGTAGGAACCGAATTTTCTTCGGTTATTTCGGCTCCTCAATATCAATAATTGAATAAGGAACCGAATTTTTCGGTTCTGGTTTTTTTGGTTTCGGTTCCGGTTCTTTCGGTTCTCTGTTAAATATGTCCAGGGTTATAGCACGATGCGTAGATCGAACGGCTGTTAAAGAGAAAGAGCAAGATCATAGATGACGGAGGGCTCATATAGCATGACGTGTAGATCTCACGGTTATTATAGATAGAGAGCCTCATAAAAAAAATTCGCTCTTTTATAGTGTAATTTAACAAACACACACGACCACCATGCATATCGGTCCCTACTTGACACGTACGTTAATTAATCGCTCGTCGAACTCTAATAACCATGGACTACACAATTTCAAGAGCGCGTTCGTTTGTCCGTATATATTCCGATGATCTGGACGAGGACGAGAATGTGTACGTGAAGGCCGTGAAGGTAGCCTGGATCGAAATCGGAAAGTAAAGCGTGCGTCGAGCCAAAAGCTGGAGAACTTGGTTTTTCTGAGGAAAAAGGGGGAACTTAGTTGTTCATGATAAATCATGACAATGACAATTTTATAGAAGGATTATCATTCATATGGATCCCCTTTTGGATTGTTGGAGGAATGAAGGGAAAAAAAACATAGGAAGCGTACTTTGATACGCATAATGGCTTGCAAGGAAAAAAAGAAAAAAGAAAAAACTAGGACAACACCGGATCTGTGTGACGGCGGCAAAACGCGAATCTCGCCGGGGTTAATTCGGGCTGTAGTATGGCAGCACTGTGTAGACCGTCTGCACGACGGTGAGGACGAGCAGGAAGACGGCGGCGGCGGCGGACATGCTGGTCCACGGGTTGCTGAAGTAGTCGTGCACCAGCACGGCGCGGTGGCGGTTCCAGCTGCGTCCGCAGTACTCCCGGACGTCGCGGAACAGCCCGGCGTAGCAGTTGTTGACGAACTCGGGCGGCGGGCACAGCTCCCCCAGGTGCGCGTAGAACGCCGCCGTCTCCTCGTCCCCGCGCACGAACACGCCGGCGCGCTGCAGGGCCTCCACGTCGCGGCGCGCGTCCACCACGGACGCCATCAGAAGCACGTAGCTCACCAGCCGCTGCAGCTCCCACCGGCCCCGGCTCTGCTCGTACGCCAGCAGGTTCGCGAAGATGGCGTGGTTCGTGTAGCTCTCCACGGCCGGGATCTCCAGCGTCCCGCCGCGCCGGTCGAACGTCACGTCCACCATGCTCCGCGGCGACTTCTTGGCGCGGAACGTCACCCCAGAGTCCTGCAGCTCAGACGCCGGCGGCAGCAGACACGGCGTGCGCTCGTCGTCGTCCGCGGACTTAGACGTCAGCTCCTCCAGCGCCTCGTCCTTGCTCTTGCTAGTGGCGCCGCTCCCGCTCCCGAGACGGTCCTCCGGCGGCAGGAACCAGTGGTAATAGAGGTGCAGCAGGTGGTGGATCTCGCCGTCGGGGGGCCGCGTGCTCTCGGGGTCCCGCGGGCCGGAGCTCATGTCGACGATGAGGTAGTTGACGAGGACGTTGGTGACGAAGTGGTCCCGGCCGAGCCCGCCCGTGGCGAGGTCGTAGAAGCGCTCCAGGACGAAGAAGGGGAGCTGGTTCTCCAGCAGCAGGATGTCGTTGTACACGTTCTGCATCGCCCACGTCGCGTCGATGAGCGCGTCCTCCTCGCTCTCCTGGCCCTTGAGGAAGAACTCCACGACGAAGCAGCCGTCCAGGAGGAGCATCTCGGCGAACTCGGCGGCGGGCAGCGCCACGGGCTCCGCGTACCGGCGGCGCGCGCGGGCCTCCATGGCGCGCGCCGCGCGGGCGTACGTGGCCAGCGTCGCGCCGCCGGGGCGGGCCAGGATGTCGCGGAGGTACCGCCACTTGTACGCCTCCATGGCGGCGAGGTGCCGGCCGGCGCCGCGGTGGAAGGGCCCGATGGAGATCATCTGCGGGTCGTAGAGATGCCGGTTGCGCTCGCGCATGGGCCCCGCCACGCGGAAGATGGTGAACGGCTCGCTCTCGTGCGCCTTCCCGGGCAGCGCCGCCAAGCGGCGTCCCATGCGCGCCGCCATGTCGTCGGCCTCCGCATCGTCACCAATCTCCTCCTCCTCTTCATCCTCCTTCTCCACGCCGCTGCTCTCGTCCAGACGGCAATGCACGGACGCCGACAGCTCGTCTCCATCGTCGTTTGTCTTCTCGGCGTCGGCGAGTGCCCTGGCCGGGCCACTGGTAGTGTCCACGACGGTGCTGCTCTCGTCGGCCGCAGCACCGCCGTGCTCGCCCGGCGTGGCGGCGACGGCCGGAGCGTGGTCCTTGGGCACTAGTAGGGGCTCCATCAGAGGAGAGTCCATGAGTGACCCAAGATGGCCGTCACATGAGACGGGACTGGTTAGAAATGCCAGCTTATATCTGTGTCCTTTATGTAGGGGTCCTGATTTTTTTAATATTATATTCAATCAATATGCAATGTTGTCATTCTTGGCTATAGTATTTATGGCACCTCGTTTTTTTGTTACCATACAGTCAATTGTCATCATTGTTTGACTATAATTATCCTGTTCGCTGGATGGTTTCTGCGGCTGATAATTCGACTGGTGCTGTTTTGTTGCGAGAGAAAACATTGTACCATGACTGATAAGCCGTGCAGATAAGTTTAAGCGAACATGGTGAATATTTATGGTGCCTAATTTTTTATTCTTATTTAGTGAACATGCATGTTGTTATTGTTTGATTATAGAAAACATTTAAAATTCTCTTGTGAGTTGCCCCTTTAATTATAGCCGTTGTTTATCTAGGATTATTGTATGAAAATTAAGGCACCTAAAATATGGCAGCTCTCGTATTTATATCTATATATATCTAATACATTCTATATCTAGAACTATAATTATATACCTATATAATAGGAAAATAAGAAAAAAAAACTCTAAATTTCGGTCCTGCACTCTCTCTCCCCCGATTCTTTTGTTTTGGTCCGTTTTTAATAAAAGAAGTAGTAATATGTCATGAATTAGAGATAACAGTACTAATTGGTTTAACCTTGCATTTTGTTCGGTAACCAAAGATGGCTGTGAAATGAGGCGGGACAGGTTAACGGGCCAATAAGAAATGGTAGATATATAAATTCACCTATCTCTGTCTCTATCTCTAATCTCTAGTATTAAAGAGGCTAAGATTTCTTGATATATATATCCATCTCTATCTCTAGTATTAAAGAGGCTAAGATTTCTTGATATATCTCTCTATCTCTATCTCTATCTCTAATATTAAAGAGGCTAAGATTTATAATAATATCTCTATCTTCTAATATTAAAGTGCTAAGATTTCTAAATATATTTCTATCTCTAATCCTTAATATTAAAGAGGCTAAGATTTCTAGATATATCTATAATATCTATCTCTATTTTTTTGATACCTAATATTAAAGAGGCTAATTTTTTTGTCTTTCATGGGCCACAACTGTTCGATGAGGATTGAGGACCCAATCTCTTTCCTTCCCACGAACTAGAGTAGCGTATTCAAGCAGTGTTCGAAGTCTGATTCCAAAACAAATTATAATCATGGTTCGTGACTCTCTTCCATGCCCTGTTAAGGGCTCATCCATATACAAAGTGTAATTCCTAACGAATTGGAACACATGCCGCATCATAGTTGCAACTTACATGTATGTTTGCTAGTATAATATTAAAATGAGAAAAAAATTCTAAATTTTCTCCATTCACTCTCTTCTCTTATCCGACTTTTCTGTCTGGTTTTACTACAAGTAGTGGTACGGTGATGAATTAGAGATAAGAGTGATTGGTTTAAACTTGCACGTGTATTGTTTGTAATGGATTTCTTTTGTGAGTGGGGGTCTACGTGGTTTCCAAGAACATGTTTCCATCATTTGTCAGGACAAAACAACATACTAAGCCGTTTCTTCTATGACCCTGATGTGCTTGAAGCTTGATCCACCCTGCACGTCTCATGAGCAAAGAATTGCTTAACTCTCGGTTAATTATGTCCACCAAAGTTTCATAAAAAAAAATTATGTCCACCAAGTGAAGATGCAAATACAATCCCACACATTTAGCATATAGTTATAGTTAGAGAATTATACTTCGCACAATGCCTATATGTACACGTCATTATCTTAAACTCACGACATATGCTCATATAAGTTAAAACAATGTGTCTAATTATGATAGACAATCCGATCTCAAAACATATTAGAACAGTTGACAGGATCGTTGAATTGCAAGACATATAGGTGACTATGCAATACACTATTCTCTTTGTCCCAAAAGTAATTGCACAACTCACTTTTTAAGAAGCTATTTTTTAAGGTTGTCTAAATTTATAGAAAATTTTATCAACAGTTTCATGAATTCTTGAAACTAGAACTAGAATTAAGAGAAACCATATTTTGGGTGTTTACGTGGACCAGTACGAGAATAAGAATTAGTTCCAAGCGATACTTCCTGAAACATTTCTCTCTTTGTGGCGTTTGGCATTGATTCTACTGGGAATCAAAAACATCTTTGCCAAAAGCACCCTTAATCTATATTGAATAAACAGTAATTTTGGTGCTATTTATAAGTGTTTAGAGCTCATTGTCGATTGATTAAACAATAATTTTGATATTTTTTTGATAATAATAATAATAATTATTATTATTATTATTATTATTATTATTATTATTATTATCGTTATTATTATTTATGAGTTTATAGAGCTCAATTATATGGACTAACTCTCTTGTTTGTTCAGTGAAGCTCCGCCACTGCGTGTGGAAGACGGGCCACCCCTGTTAGACCATTGGAAACGCCGGCAGAGAACTACAGCCATTTTTATGGGTAAACGCCATCGGGCAAACGCCATCGAAAATTCTTTGACGAGCACTAGCAACGTAGCATCTCTGACTATGATCAAAGCAATTCAACGGAGCAGGCGCAATCTTAAAAAAAACCCCGGAGCAGGCGCAAGGCTTGAGAAAACCTGTGCACAAGGTGACAAGGGCATTGAATTGTCCAACAGCTTTGTAGACATCACTTTGCCTTAATCGCTAAGGAAAGAGTCATGAGCTAGGCTGGAGAATTCCAAACAGAATCATCTTGTTTGGTAAGACTCCAGCTGAGCGGTGAGCACCAACAGACAGGGCAACTGAGATAAGTAACTGAAATTCCAATTCCACTGTAGATAGCTGAACAATTCTCAGTCTGACCTTACAAAAGGACAGCTAGTTCAGAAGTAACTCAAATGGTAAGTTTTGTATGGGTGAGAATATTTCAAGAAAGAGACATTTAAAAGAAACCAAAACATTGGTGACGTCTGCAGACTTCATAACATCCAACTGCTATAGCACGTATCATGTATGTATGGGGGAAAAACTGCATTGCTGGATCGTGTCAATACCAAAACGCGGTTATGTTTAGGCTAGTCAAATCTTCTCGGCAATTGAAGAATGAAGACTGTCCATCCTTGCGCCTTGTCAAGCGATGGCTGGACATGATGGTGGCATGATTTTTCACTCCTGGTCACCTTGGGGGCCAACATGGGCAGGATACTTTGCAGAAACATCTGCCCAGGTGCTTTGGCCTTCTGTCAGCTGTTTCACCACGGATGCCACCTCGTTGGTGTCCACCCGGATCTGCTCCTTGCTGTCCCTCTCTCGGATCGTCACGTTTGTTGCTGAATCCACTGTTACAGCAAATGGAACACCAATCTCATCTGTCCTCGCGTATCTCCTCCCAATAGAAATTGCTGCAAGAAAACAAACACAAGGTTAGGCTTATATATATAGTCCATTTCAGCGTACGATATCATGTGGTATGGAGTGGAGTGTTTAAGATCGTATCACACGTACCAGTAGTGTCAATAATGTGGGAGATACCAGCAGTTGTCAATGCCTTAGCAATTACTTTGGCAGCATCATCAAACTCTTGATTCTTAACGAGGGGAAACACGGTGCACTTGATAGGAGCCACAAGAGGAGGGAACCGGAAGACATTCAGTTGTTCCTCTTCTGATTTGCTAGGCCTTGTGTAAAACGAATGCTCAAACAAGCAGTAAATGATCCGGCCAATGCCAAATGACGGCTCGATGACTGAAGGGGTGAAGACTCGCTGATGTTCCAGCTTCTTCTCCATGCTGATTGATACCATCTTCTTTGTAATCACCACATCTTTTCCAAGCGTGCAGACTTTAAAATTTGTCTCCCCCTTGGTTTCTAGTTCAGCTTTCATCTGTAATGCTTCCTTCTCACTCATAGCCTGGTATGGTGATACCAACAGAATAAAGTAGTTTACTCAGGGAAGGGAGACACCAGAAAAGCTAGCAGCCACATATAACAAGGATAATGACAAGACTTGATACCTCCAATGCTTCAAGGACCATCTTTTGGTTGCCCTTAAAAGCCAGCCCCAGGTCTTTCTTTGAGGGAACTATGACAAGTTTCTGCAATAATGAATATCAGCAAACATATAAGCACACATTAATGAAATAAATAACAACTACATTTTCAAGTATGAGGAAAAATTTATATAATAGAGCACTCAGAACGGTAGTGAACTTGAACCATGTAAATTTTTGTAATATTTAGTTGATCTTGAACCATGCACTTTAATGGGAAAGTAAAGCTGTCATGTATTTAACATGAAAAGATATAGCTTCTGCAGAAACTGGATATGATATCTCACCTCAACCTCTCTAGGCTTGGAGAATTTTTCATGAGCAACAAGTGGGACACCACTTTTCTCCTGTGAGATAATAAGCAGACAATCATGGAATATTAGTAGCACATTTGCACACCAAACAGAGGACAATGATATAAATTTCATTTAGCAAAGTGCAGTTACAACATGAGATGAGCAACTCAATTGACGTAGCAACATATCCAAAGGACAAAAATATGTGTCTGATAAATTATCCAGTGTGAAAAAGATGCAGTAAGCTTACAGTGTGAGCTTTCAAATCATATGCAGATCTATCAGCAATACCCACACACTCTATCCATCCATAAGAGCACTCTATCTCAGCATCCCAACAGTCAGCAGCATAATGAGCCATCTCATTAGGTAGATGCTGCCTGAAACGCAACCGACCCTTATCAATTCCCAAACATGTCAGGAAAAGATAGACTCTTCCGATGAAGTAACCAAGTGTCTCATTGTTAACAGTTCCCTGTAAATAACAATAGTGTAAAAGTTTAAAATTCTTTCCTGGGTAGGAACAACATTATATAAACAAAAGAAATAGATTAAATTGGAAAGAGAAAACTGCCAGCATTTGTTAACCTTTGAAACTGCTTCCCCAAGCTTCATTAGCTTGGCTGACTCCCCTGAGAGTTGCAGCTCTCTTGGAAACATCAGGAACTCCAGATCAGCAACATCAACAAATTTTGGATGTGATTTGTCCTCTGGGTCCACAAAATGCTCAATCTCTGCCAAAGTGAATTCACGCACTCGGAGAAGACCTTGTCGTGGTGAGATCTGATTGTCAAGTTCTAAACATAGTGAGTACATTAAAAAAGGGAATATCTAAGCAACTATCGCATAGCCAATAACTGCTTTGTAGAAAGTAACAAATGATATCTATACAAAAAAAAGTAACAAATGTACTGTCTACTATCAGAAAGTATAAATTATTCCAAACATATTAACAAAAACTTAGTGTGGAACCTTAATTAATTTCAGGAACAAAGCATGAAGCATTGAACGAACAGTGAATGAAGCATGCCATGATTGTGGATGTAACAAGTGAAATGGCATATAACACAGCACTTAGTAGTAGTAGCCATTTGTAGAAATGTGACAAAAAAAACACAAACCTCATTTCTAAAAGCTTGGCCGATTTGAGCAGCTGCAAAGGGGAGCTTTTGGCCATTGTAATAGTACAGGTCCTTGAAGTTTACAAAAATACCCTGTGCAGTCTCTGGTCGCATATACCTATTTCCACCACAAAAATTGGACCTTTTTAGCCAATCACCACAGAACGAACATAATTACTTAGAGGATGGAGATACTCTTACCCCACGCTAAGACCAGTGGGGCCAATAGATGTCTGGAACATAAGATTGAATGGGTAGGGATCAGAAAGCGGATTCTTTGTATCAGGGGCAACAATGCCGTATTCCTTAATCTTTGCACCAAGTTCCTCTGCTGAGAGGTCATCCAAAATGGCAAGAACACGCTTAAATTCATCAGCCTTCTCTTGGGGCAAGGCGAGGTCTTTCTCAAGCTTCTCCTTGCAAAAATCTTTCAACAAGTGGTCAGCACGGTAGCATGTGCCTGTCTTCTCATCTTTGACCATGAGGTCAGTAAACTTCTCAACATGGCCTGATGCCTTCAAGACAACCTCAGGCGTCACACAGGGGCAGTCAACCTCCAACATGTTCTCTTCCAAAACGAAGTGCTGGGAGATAAATTAAAGAATCTCAGTAATCTTAGCAAAGAAAAGGTAGAACAAAATGAATCATCGAATGCAAGAAATAACTAAAGTGTAGCCAGTTCCAATAAAAACTAGCAAATCACATCGTAAAACTAGAACCAAAACTAACGGCACATAGTTCACCTAGGAAGGCTAAAAATTATAATTTTCCATAGCACATTTCTCAAATAGTACTTTTCAATTGAAATGAATTTTCTTATGACACTTGTGTCACCAAATGTACAACTAAATCACGGAAAAAAATTATCAGCTGGACCAATGCAACACACCTGTCCTAATAGAACATCGTTGTCATAATCCAGATTACAGATACAAATCCCAGGGGAAATCAAAATTCTACACATCAACCAATTAACGAATAGAACAAACCGCTTTTCCGCATCTGAAGGCCACAAATGTCACAATCGTTGACGCGCAGCAACCGCGCAGATCAGCTAAAGAACAAACTACAGCGGAAATCGAAAGCATTCAGAGACAGATCGCGGGCGTCACCTGGCGCCAGAAGGAAAGCACGTTGGCCTTGACGCGGCACCCGGGCGGCCCGTAGTCGTAGAGCCCCGCGACACCGCGGTAGATCTTGAAGGAGGGTATGTAGAACAGCTTCCGCTCCAGCGTGTTCACCACCGCTTGCCGCAGCTCCTCCCTCGCGGCGCCACCCGCGCCCGCCCCGAGCGCCTGCTGCAGCCGGCGCGCGGCGGCGCCGGCCTCGACCTTGAGCGCCTTCAGCGCCTCGACCGCGGCGTCCACGTCGGCCTTGGACGCGCCGCCGCCGGCCTTCAGCGCGCGCACGGCCTCGGCCTGCGCGTCCGCGGCGGCCTGGCGCTCCGCGAGCGCGCGCCGCAGCGCGTCCTCCGACGGCGCGGCCATAGAGGTGACGGCGGAGGTGGTGTGGTGCCGGCGGGGCGCGGCGGCGGCGGCTAGGGTTGCGGCGGGCTGGGTTCTGGGTTTAGGGGTGGAGCGGAGGAGTGAGGAGAAGATGAGCTGGGGGCGGAATCGCATAAAGACCATTGATGGATGCGGCCGCGGCAACGAAACCGAGACGCACAAAGATCGTTGAGGAATGTGCATTTGGACCCTCGCGTTTTGATTTAATTTTAGTTAATACGAAAAGTGTTCATGGACCTATACAGAGGTTTCACAAACTTTCTAGTTTATCAGCTCGACGGAAGAACACGTAAGTTTGTTCGAAATTTTTATTTTAACCTAATTAACTCTAAAGATAAAAAAACTTTTATAGATTGACAACGTCAAATTAACAACGGTAGATTTGTTATAAAACATTCTCACAACATGTACTCTTTATTTGAGATTTAAGGCAATATGTATTTTTATAGATATTAGGAAAATGCCTTATTGACGACCATGTCGGTAAAAGGATTTGACGTTTTGTAACAAAAGTATCTAATTTATGTATTAACTAAAATGACCTTTAGGCTGTTCGGTTGGCTGCGGCTGCCTTCTTTAAAACCTGGTTCTTGCTACTTACTTTTGCCTTCTTGTATTTTAGAGCTCTCAAATTTCAAAATTTATCATTACAAAAGAAAACTACCCAATTTATCAAAAGTAGTATCAATATTCATGTCTCCAAACAGGTTTGCTATAAAATATATAATCTAACGATATTTATTTGGTATCATAAGTATACTACTATATTTCTATATAGACTTAGTTAAATTTAAAATCGTTTGACTTTTAAAAGTGAAAATTATATTTTTCTGAGGCAGAGGGTGCAGTATTTATAGTATCTAGTAACATTGCAATTGGTAGGTTATATTTGTATTGTATTGGATCTCTTCGGGCCATAGCGAAAATGTTCGTCCAGTGCAAAGTCTACGATTTTTAGGCCTTGGGAAGTAAATAAATTGCTAAAGGTAATAAATTAGAGAATTGCATAAACCGCGTAGTATAAAATAGATAAGCTGAGCTTGAGTGTGTTTATATGAGTGATGAGTGATTGTGCATCTATATGTAGATTTGTACCATGATTCGACAAAAAGATGATGAGACAATTGTATAAAACTAGCTAGAATTTCTAAGAACTACTCAGGTGCTCATTTGACTCCTGTCGGGTTCTGCAGTCCTTCGTTGTTAATTTCCCTTTGCAATGAGTGGAGCTCAAGACCGAAGGTTATTTCCTTTGAGGGTGTATCTGAAACAATGCCAGTATGCCGGGGTCTCATCTGGACGGCTTGGATTTGGTCCCGGAGGATGGGAGCACACATACGCGGGTCGCCGTCGGGAATAAGATGGTCGGCAAATGGTTACGAGGATCTCATCCCGTTCCCATCCAATCTGATTCGATGGCCTCTCGCTAATCTCTTTCTTCTCACCGGTGGATGACTGGATGCAACTCAGCGTCGTCTCTATCTATAATTTCTTGACTTCCTCTGATTTCTTTTTTATAAGATGCGCACAAATTTAAACATTCAGACATTGTAATCTTTGATCAACAATTATCTTTTTATTTACTGATGCAAAATTTTGTCCTATAAAAATGATACCATTAGATTAGATTCACATTTCATAACTTTGTTGCCATAATAGTTGCTGTCCAAGTAAAATTGAAGGTCAAAATATACTTTAAAGACCATGTACATTATATCTTAGGACTCCTTTGGATCATTCATTCATTCATTCCCCATGGTAAATCTCGAATTATTTTTTTAGCGTTGTCGATCAAGACAAGAACAACTGATTGCAATAGGATTGAGTTGATGGTTGTTCTCTTCGTGGCTTTCTCTCTCTGTTTGTTTTGTTTGTCCATCCTCTTGAGAAGATATATTTCACAGTATTTGTCCATTATTAAGAATGTCGAGGTTGTAGAATTACAAGTTGATGGTCATTGGCTGCTACATGCTTAGCAAGTTGAGCTTTAAGTCAAAGACAATAGAGTCGCTACACTTGCTCAGCATGTTGAGCTTAAGTCAAAGAAAATTAATGTTGCACCTATTTTCAAAGGCAAATTAAATTGTTAAACTATTTAGAAATCATTTTTTAGTGTAAGCTGGAATTCCTAGCAGCCTCTGAAGCCTTAAAAAAGCCTCAATTTCTACAGATGGCTAAAAAGTCTAGCTAGCCGTAGAAAAATAGCATTTTTTATAGGTGGTTTAGTTTGCCGAATGCTCCTAAAAATAGAGAGCATTTCTAAAAATGGCTGAAAAAAGCCTAGCCATCACTTAAAATACATTTGTAGAGACGAGCTGACTTAAAAAACCATTTAAATAAGGATTTTAATAGAGTCATCTCTATTAAAAAAAAAGGAGGCATTTCTGGAAACAGCTTACGTAGAAAGCCATCAAAACACCCTCTCACTTTGATAGTGTAGAACAATGTTAGTAGTAACTTTCTTTAAAAAGGTGAATAGGAGGAAAAATCCATGGTACAAGGAGACAATTGAATTAAACAAAACAGCACAGAAAAGCTCAAAAACAAAGCCCTCAGAAGGCAGAGGTGGGGATGATCTCACTAAGTAATTTTTTTGGCTCTTTTGCCTCACATAACTCATTCATCTTCCTTTACGTCGCCAATGAGTGCTTTCGCAGCGCTATGCCGATGACAAAAAAAAATCTTGCATTTTTTCTTTCAAATATCTGAGACTACTAGAATGGTTAGGCTATCTCCAACAGCACGGACCCAAACCAGAGACCTATTTCATGGTTTGGGTCATGCATAGGAGAAAGGTCACACATGCAAAACTTCACTTCTCCAACAGACTACGCAAAAAAAAGCAGAGCCCTTCTCTCTTCCACCTCGTCCTCCCGCCCCGCGCCTCCTCCACTCCTCCCGCAGCGGCCCGCCTCCTCCACTCCTCCTCCGCCCGGCCCCTGGATCCCGGCGGCAGCAGCTCCCCAAGCTCGCGAGCGGCGGCAGCCCCTTGGATTCCAGCGACGGCGGCCCCCTGGATCCCAGCGACAGCGGCTCCCCCAGGTCACGCGTGGCGGCGGCGGCCCCCCGGCGCTCTCTCCTTCATCCACCTCCTCAACTCCTCCCGCAGCGGGCTCGAAGATTTGGTTCGTGGGGAGACCCGCCCCGTTGCGGACTCGCCTCACCGCCGGCCACGCCCGCCCCGATGCCTCCTACGGGCCCACCACTACGGCGTGGCAGAAATTTGCGTCTTCTCTCTAGAAGACACTTATTTGCGTTCCTGCTGGCCTCGTACCCAAAATGGGTGTCTGGTATGGGTCTTCTGTTAGAGGCTATTTTTAGGACGCAAAACACTGTGCATGATCTTTTTTTGCGTTTGGGTAGCGTGGTTGCGGCGTGGATTCTCTGACTTGCTGCAGTAAAGTCACAGGTGACTTTACTTCACTCGAATGTCATCCAATTGCTATCCAACGGTTAGAAAGCTCATATTACTTCATTAATGCTAGCTGAGATGCAAAAGGCAGCTCATTTAAAGCTTAGTTCACTAATCGAAAAAAACGCAGTTCACGGAACGAGCAAGGTCTGTTGGCAGGAACTTTTCCTTGTGCAGCTTACCTTTTTTACATAAAAAATTTTACATGAGCCCGGATAAATATTTGAATCCATCGTAATACCAAAATAACGAAAAAGCTTATATGAAAGTTGTAGTTCTCAGAATATCTACAGCTTTGTGGTACGTGACTTTTTTATTTAATTTAAAACCATTTGTGTGAAAAAATTGGTCCTCGTAGGGGCGGGTGTGCTTATGTGCGTTCATACGAGTGAGTGTGCGCTCGTATATACAAGAGTCTGTATCTGTAAGTGGGTCTCGTAAAAAAATTTGTCTCGTGTTCTTATTCAGGTCTCAGTATTTTCAAATTACGTATTTAACTCTCTAAACTTGTCCTAAAGTTCTCATCGTGGTACCATTACTTTAAAATACACAGTCAGCTCCCTAAACTTGTAATACGTTGTAGTCGAGCATCACCACCGTGGTCTTCCTTCATTCTGCTTAATTCGTGCTAACCTCACCATGGCGACGACCCCCGCGAGGTAGCATTCATAGCACCACCGCACCCGCGAGTCATATACTGCAAAGTTACAAATATTCTTAAGGACTGCAATTTTCATATGAATTTTATCTTACCTAAGTTTATATGTAAAAGTTTTTTATCGGGTACAACTTGGACACACACAGTCGTACTACTGAACCATAGGCCTATTCGTATATATAAATGTTTTTCTATAAAAAAAGGTAAGCCGCATAGGAAAAAGAAAATTCAGCCAACGATCCTTGCTCAGTCCGTAAACTAGGCTTTAAATGGGCTGTATTTGCATCTCAGCTAAACACTAATAAAGTGAAGGGCTTTCAACCATTGGATAGCAATCGGATGGCATGGAGGTGAGGTAGTGACTTTACTGCTGCAAGTCAGAGAATCCAGGCCGGCGTGGCTGTAGACAGTGTTAGTAAGCGTACTATCTTTGGGCCTGTTTAGATGACAAAAAGAGCCCAAAAAAAAAATTTGCATAGTACCCGTCACATCGAATCTTTGGACATATATATGGAGCATTAAATGTAGGTAAAAAATAACTAATTGCACAGTTTGTCTGTAAATGTCGAGACGAATCTTTTGAGCCTAGTTAGTACATGATTAGATAAATTTTGTCAAATAATAACGAAAAGTGCTACAGAAATTTTACCAAAAATAAGTTTGCCATGTAAACAGGCCCAAAGGTTGCCGCCAATGCTCACCACCAATCATCAACAGAACGAAGGTTGCCGCACTGAACTTATTAAAAAAAAAAGAAAGATGCGAACATAGAAAAACAGAGTCAACTGTTAGCTCGTATGAACTTTTAAAAGTTAAAAATAGATTAATTAATCTATTCTAACATGTTAGTACAGCAAAATGTGCAATCTATGAGTCTTGGAAAACTCAATAAGCCTAGCTCTTCACCAAGAGCTAATTTATTATTCTGTCTTTGTTATGAGCTAGGTGTTTCAACACTATTGGAGCGCTGGGTATACATTGGAGCTATCCTGCGTGTGCCGCCCGTCCACATGAAACAGCGCACTTTGGTAAAAGCAGCGACCAAGTCGGCCGGAAACAGTGTGCTGGCTGGCTTGGGAAACTTGGAATGGATAGATAGACATAGACCCGGCCGGAGCTAGCTGATCAGTTCGGTCTTCGCCTTCTTATCCTGTCCAGTGTACTCTGTCGACCAGGGGGCTTGAACGAAAATCAGATAAGAATGACGTGCATGGTCCCCTCGAGTCCTCGATTTCGATCGCCACATTGAGCAAATTGCAGCATTTGACCACACACTTGCTGATACTGATACGTAGTACGTCCTGCCTTGACTGTGTCACTAGTATTGTCAACTTTAACTGTCACTCGCTTCAATTCATATGGTACCCGGCGTACGAGTACGACCTGCGGCTACTCGACGTGACAGAACCTGTGTGCAAGCCAAAGATATTGAGGTGTGCCACTCATCTGTCAGAAACGATGTACTAAGTCATATAATCTGAAATTTAACCGAGGCCTCGTTCGGCAGGCTATTTTTTTTTTCTTATAAGTCGGCTGTGGCTGATTCACTGTGAGAGAAAAACACTGTTCCACGGCTGATAAGCCGTGCTGATAAGCTCAGCCGAACAGAGGGCGATTTTGGTGACGTTCGGCTGGAATTATAAGCCGGCTGAAAAACACTGTTGGCTGATTTTTTGTGAGAGAAAAATACTGTTCCGGCTGAAAAAACAAGTTGAATAAGACTGATTATAAGCCAGATGAACAGAGCCTTTATATACAAATGCTAGTATTTATCATACTAGATATATATTATTAAATTTGCCATGCTACATGTTTTTATAGTATATATAGCTACTTGGAGTCAAGTATGTTGATAGCATTATAGTCAAATTTAATATAGTTCGGCTTTGACCAGATCTAAATTTGTACTATGTTTTTTTAGACCTTAGCCTTTGAACACCGAGTTGTCACCCTAGCAAACGAAAGTGCAGGAAAAGAACAATGAAACTGGAAGTGTCGGAATAAGAACAAATAGCGAGAGAAATTAGGGTTTATCCTTCCTTAGATCGTCCTCCTTTACAACCCCTCGGGGGCAATATTTATACACGTTCGTGGGCTTTTGATGGACCAGAGTAACCCTTTAACTACTACAGATTCCAAGGTCATGTTTAGTTTGAATCAAAATGCAAAAAGTTTTCAAGATTTCCCGTCACATCACATATGCCAGCACATGTATGGAACATTAAATGTAGGTAAAAAATAACTAATTGCACAGTTTATCTGTAAATATCGAGACGAATCTTTTGAGCCTTAATCTATGATTGGACAAAGTTTGTCAAATACAAACGAAAATACTACAGTGTTTTTTCAAAAAAAAAATGCCATCTAAACATGGCCCAAGCATATTTCAGCTTTTCCAGGATACCGATGTCAGTGCGGTTGACGCCTCCCCTAGCTGTCGCCGGTCTCAGCTCCTGTCAGGACCCCACGTCTCTTTTCCCTTCAGAGCCCGTGGGCCCAGCTGAGCGAAGACTCGCTGGCCCTTCACGACGTAAGGACCTTTCGTCGTGACGAAAACCAACGATCCACCTGCAAACAAAACTGTACGTAAACCGAGGACTAAAGAAAACATCTCTCTTGGCCATGCACCAGGGGAGGCCTCATATATTGTTGCCTTGCCATTTCGCCAGGACAAAATGGTAAAACCGACTGGACCTTTTGCTTTGACGGTGCGCGACAGCGACTTGAGCAATAACGACTTGAGCAAGTACGCCATTTTGCCCCGCAAAATAGTGACATGGGTTTGGTTGCAGAAGCAAAACGGCGGAGGCCCGCACGGGGTGCCAAGGGTTCAGCCCATCCCCCAACATACTCTGTCCCTTTCAAATCATAAGTTATTTTGACTTTTTTAGATACATAATAAATTTTAAAAATTATATATTTGAACATAGTGTACATCAACTATGTACCTAAAAAGTAGAATGACTTGCGATTTTAAATGGGAGAACTATTTTCTTTTTGGATGGAACGTACATCACCTAATGATCTATAACCTTCTACAGCTACAAATATATACTAGTAGCATTTCTATTTACATGCAAAGTCTTAGACCTCTAAATCTGTCAACTTTTCAACGTACCTCCTCTATTCCAAATTATAAAGACGTTTTCGTTTTTAGACGTTTTTTAGAAAAAAAAACCAAAACGTCTATAATTTAGAACGGAGGAGAGTAATAACTAATTGTTATAGCTATAGGATTTCTTGGATTCGAGGGACAAAAAGGAAGCTAACAACATGTCTCATGTGTGCTGCTGATCATCATTGCTGTATGCATCTGGTTAGGTAGGCCCTCGCCATGGCGACCAATCCAGCGACGGCGCCAGAGACGATGACGACGCCGACGCCGTGGTGGTCGAGGACTGCCCCCGCGTCAGCCCGCCCGCGCCGGCGATGGCCTGAAGGTCCAGGTCGCCGCCGCTCTGCAGGATGTGGGCGTACCGGCTGAGGTCCGGGAACCCCACCTGATCGGCACCAGCAGCAGCAGCAGCTGCTGCGCTCGGCGGACCTGCAGCGTGGCGCGTCCCCCGCCGCGGAGTTATCGCCAGCGCCGCCGACGTCGAAGCCGTCGCCGCGGAGCCCGGCTGCTGGCAGTGGAGCTGGAGGGCGTCACGGTGGTCCTCGGGGAAGTTGAGCTTGGCCTTGGTGCCCTTGAAGCGGAGCGCGGCGGCGTCGTAGGCGCGCGCGGCGGCCTCGGCGGTGTCGAAGGTGCCGAGCCACACGCGCGCCGCCTTCACCGGGTCCCGTATCTCCGCCGCCCACTTGCCCCACGGCCGCTGCCGCACGCCGCGGTACCGCGGCCGCTGCTCCGGCGCCGGCGCGGTCCGGTGCATCACTGAATCAATCCACACACACAGCAGCAGCAGAGGGAGCGTGTCAGTTGGTCAGAAATGCAACAGCTGCCACCGTTCATATAGCGTGGGCCCACCCGGGCAGAGTCAGAAGCATGCCGATCAGATTGCCACGTCGGCTCCCGCAAGGCGCACGCGCGCTGTGATTTTTCTTTTACTCCGGGAAAATCCTCCTTTTTCACTTACAATGGAGTAATTCATTCATAGCACTATTTGATCGACTGTCAATAAACTTTGCAAACTACTCACGAACAACCAAATTTCTTTTTTTATATTAGACAAAAAAAAGCTGTAAATTGGATGCCGTTTTTGTTCTTTTGATTTGATTCGTTTGCAAACATGGGCAGAGTGGAAAGCTACCTGAATGACATACTCCTATTCAGAGTTAAAATCGGTTCATCTACAGAGGACTACTAGTAGAGACGCCAAAGGTCAAAAAAGATCAGAGCACTGTACGTGGGCCCGTGCGCGAACACGTGCGTACCTTGCTGGCCGAGCACGGGCGGCGTCGGCTGCGCCGCCGAGCTCTGCCTCCCGGCGCCGACGACGTGCGCGAGCGCCGCGACGATGACGGCGTGCTCGTCCTCGGCGCGCAACGGGGGGCGCCACCAGACACCGCCGCCTCCTGCCGCCGCCTGTGGGTCGCCGCGGCCGGCTGCCAGCGGCGACGGGGTCCTGTCGTCACGACGGGCGCCCTGGTGAGCGGCAGGAGCAGCGGCGCCGGCGCTCTCTCTAGGTCCGGGGCGATCCACGCTTGCGTGTGCGCGTGTGCGGTGCCGACGCGCGCGAGGGCGAGGCAACGCCCATATGAGTACGTTGGGTTCACGTGTCCGGCTCGCGGTGGTGGGCTTTAGCTTAGCGTCCAAGGAGAAGGAGGCTGTGTTTAGATCCGAATTTTGGAGTGCCAAAATACACTGTAGCATTTTGTTTGTATTTGGTAAAAATTGTCCAAATATTGACTAATTAGGCTCAAAACGTTCGTTTCGCAAAGTACAACCAAACTGTGCAATTAGTTTTTGATTTTATCCACATTTAGTACTCCATATATGTATCGCAAGTTTGATGTGACGGGGAATCTTATTTTGCATAGTGCACTTTTCGATGGATCTAAACACAGCCGGAGATTGACGTTGCAGAGCAGAGGCGATAAGGATGGGACTCACTCGATCACTCGCGTAATGATGATGGGGTAACTGGTAGTAAGTCGACTGCGTACGTGTGGGGGCACTTCAGGAAGGCGCTCTCCCTTTATAACCAACCGTCTCCCGACAACACGCGCTCGCGATTGTTCCTGCGACCGGTTAAAGTGGTTATATCTTTGAAAATTACCGCAAGGCATTTTACTACTACTCCGTAGGAAAGCAGGTGAGAAAACCGTAACTCGGAAGGAAGGAATTGTTGGATTGATCGAAAAAAGCAAAAGAAACGTAGCTCGGCCAACGACCGAACTCGCGTAATAGATAAAAGCATTGGCCTTGTTTAGTTCCCCAAATTCCACTATGCAAAAAGAAGATTCCTCATCACATCAAAATGTCGGCACATGTATGGAGTACTAAATGTAGATGAAATCAAAAACTAATTGCACAGTTTTATTGTACTTTGCGAGACGAACATTTTGAGCCCAATTAATCAAAATTTGGACAATTATTAACAAAAAAACAAAAGTGCTACAATGCTCGGGGGTGGCACTGTGCAAATTCGGCCACCCCCGAGTTGGGATCTAAACAAAGCCATTGATTAGTTGGCTCCGGTTCGAAGAATATCCCTTGGATCGAGGATATATCTTCCGAAAAGAAAGGGTTGTTGTTGCTAGCGTGTAAAAAAAACTTGACACTTTGCAACTTTTAGCTACAAGTTGTTAGGCAGCAGAGGCAAAGTATACATGAACAATCGTCTTGTTTGCTTGAACTTATCAGCCAAATCAGTCAGTCATTCAACACTGTTTTTCTCTCACAACAAATCAGCGAACAGTACTTTCAGCCATAGCTTATCAGCCCAGCGAACAAGGCGAATGTCTATAGCATGATAAGATGCAAATCTTCAGAGCAATATGAAAATTTATTTTGGGGGGACGGGGGAGGGGGTGGTTAGGGAGGGGCATGGCCCTTTTGGCCTTAGCTAAGCTCCACTAATGCTCTAATCTTCATCTAAATTACCTAAATATACCATTATAAAAAATGTAACATAGTCCCTAAATTTGCATCTAAAATTAGTCGTAGCCACCGTAATAACCTAAAGTAACCCTAACCTATGCCATTAAAAAACAAAAATGTAAAGTAACCCATAAATTACTTACATTAGTCATTATTAGAAATAACCTAAGGTACCACCCGAATGTCCAACTTAAATGCATCATCTATCAATAATAATAATAATTTAAAGTACAAATATGTGCTTCTAAACTATTCATTTCTACCATTGTGAATATAGAAAAAAAACCTTGCACAATTACGCATGATTGGTGTGTATCACTCCTGGCACCATGTATATACGTACACACACCGGCAACCAAAGGGCCATAGCTTACTTGCCCAAGATGACCTCATGATTTCGGCCCTGTTCTGCTGGTCATGTTTCGGCTTATTTCAGCTTATTTCAGTTTATTCTCTCTCACAGAACACTATTGAATCAGCCGAAACCAGCCGGCTTTTCCACCAGCCGAACCAGCCCTTCCTTCAGAATGATATTTATCTAATTTTCGCTTTATATATAGTCACCTAATTTCCTTGTTAATGTTAATCTCCTATGGTTCGAAGCAAAGATAAGGTTTGATTAATACTAGGCCACAGTGACACTGCAGCTTTGCTGTAAGCTAGCAGAACTACAAGGAAGCTTCAGCACGGCATTTGAGGTCAAGTCGTTGATTTGCACTCCTTTCTTCACACCTGTATAGTCAAAATATTTAACTAGAAACGTTTTTTGTACAAGGAAAATATCAAACGACTATCTTTTTATAAATAAAAATATTTAATGACAAAGCTTATCCGTAACAAATACAAAAAAAAAGTGCCTCAAATGATTTCAGTGCTGCTCTCCTAAAAAAGGAATGAATGATGTGGCCTAACTACCTATTACTTCCGTGTCTCACTGTATAACCTTTTTCTGGTTAAAAGAAGTCAGTGATCATCCAAACCTGACATTGGCGTGGTCAATACAAAGCTCACATGCTCAACTCTCAACTAATCTTGTATCACTCTAATAATGTATTCGATTTTCGTTTTTATTTGTCGTGTGGTTGAATTTTGACCACTGAATAATATTTAGTGAGCACATGGAGCAAACACGAGATCGACTTTCATTTTTGTTTGTCGTGTGTTGAAATTTGACCACTGAACAATATTTTGTGAGCACATGGAGTTAAGATTGAGCCCAACCACCTCAACCTCTGAGATGACATGGCTCAATCTCAACTCTTATTATTGACTTAACGGCAGAAGAAATCGAGTGACATCATAGGATGAGTAGGGTAGCTTAGCTGCATCTGGGCTCAATGTATTCAAATATGGTCCTAATGGTACCACATCATTGTGTCCGTATATAAACTAATGATGAAGTTGGACCGATCATTGGTAAAAAATTGTGAAACCTATACTGAATCACGGACGCATGCAATTTAGGAACGGAGAAGCTGCTAATTATATATATAAAAAATAGGAGACAGCCAGTAACCCCTTAGATTACTCAACTTACATAAGCATGGAGTAACGATGACTATGAGTCATGCAACTGGCAGTCTTGATTAATGTTTTCAGAGTCTCAGCACATAGGTGATTGTTGAACCCTCACTTTATTAGTGTGGATGTTTCTTGACCTGTTGTTGGGTAATCTCATTGACTTGGAACCAGCTTGCTGGGACCTGATTCTCCTCCTATAAAACCAAAACGACATGGGTACCAAACAACTCCCTTGTCAAAATCAAGATCAAGATATACATAACAAAGGTGTAAAGCTAACTTCCATCCTATCCATTTAGTGGCGGAACCGGCGATTTTGATTAAGGGAGGCCGGACAAATGTGATTGTATTTTCTAGTGTGATAAAATATACATAATTATATGTTTTAACAACTTTTTAAAAAATTTTACACTATTTATAATGAAAATCATAATATTTTAATAAAAATGGGTGATGAAAATTGGTATTTTTGTGCTATAAATTCAAATATTTATATAGGTACTAATAAATCTATTGTGTGCGTGCGTGTGGGGGGGGGATTTTTAATTTTTAACACTTTTAAAAACTATTTTTAATTTTAGCACCAAAAGTTTTTTTATATCTAACACTTTTGGCCGCTCCCCACGCGAGAGAGCGGCATTTCAACTTTGCCGCTCTCCACGTGGAGGAGTGGCAATGATGCTGACGTGGCAAAAATGAAAAGCGGGCACGGGGCTACCGCTCCTCCCTGGAGGAGCGGCAAACCTACCGCTCTCCAGACCAGGGAGCGGCAAAATGGTTGGTTCTGCCCCTCTGCCGACAAAACATTTCCTCCCCCTGTTGCCGCTCCTTGATCTGGGGAGCGGCAGCGGGGGGCGCGATATGTTTTGTGTACTAGGAGCCGTTGTGTCACTATTAGACACCCGACGCCCGCACCCCCCCATGGAAGGACGGCGGCGGCGCCCCTCCATGCACACGCGCGGCTTCCCCCCCCCCCCCCCACACGCAGGCGGAGGACGCCAGGAGGCAGCGGCGGCACCCCTCCCGCGCCCCCCACGGCAGGGCCGCCCCCCTCCCCACGCGGTGCAGCATTGCCCCGCAAGCAGCGTCGAGCCCCCTCCCCCGAGCACTTCGGCCCCGATAGCAGCTCCCCGCGTGTTAAGGTAATTTCGTTTTTCTATTTTTTTTTGAATTTTGATTGTTAGTTAGATTAGTTTGTTTAGCTAGTATTGTTAGTATAAATAGTTAGTTTAATTGTTTAGTTGGTATCATTAGTAAAGTTAGCATAGTTAGTATAGATATTATAAATAGTTATTTTAGTTAGTATGATTAGTAAAGTTAGTATAGGTATTATAAATAGTTAGAATAGTTAATATGTTTAGTTTAGATCAGTGAAGTTAGTATAGGTGATATAAACAGGTACTTAGGTATTATAAATAGTTAGAATAGTTATTATGTTTAATTTAGATTAGTGAAGTTAGTATAGGTGATATAAATAGTTACTTTAGTTAGTTTAGTTAGTATAGTGTGGTTAATAAACTTAGTATAGTTTGTTTGTTTGGACGACTTGATGAAGTTTGCTTGAATGGTTTTCAGATGGATTGTTGTGTTCGAGTTTATTTCGGAGGAATTGTTAGGAAGGAAGATGGTGAATTTGAGGATATGAAAGAGGAGTTGGAATGGTTTGATGAACTGCCGACCTTCAATGACTTTTGTGTGCGTTTGAATGTAAAGTTTGGCGGTGATTTCACAATAAGAGGAGATTTGACAGTGGGAAGACTCGGGCAAAATATGTCCTAATGCCTTTGCGCGACCCTGCTCATTGGTCCCACTACACTAGGGTCCTCGCAGGCTCGAACTCACCCATTGCTGAGGTGGTTGTGGAGAATAGGTACAGGTTGGAGGATGATCATCATGACGATGTTGGAGGTGACGAAGAAGCAATTCCATTCACATCCAGTCAGTTGTATATGAATGGTTAGTTGACGCAGGAGCAGTTGCATTTACATCTAGTCGGTTGTATAAGCAACGACTTCGATGTGAGGGAGTTCGAACGTGAAGAGCACGAGCAGGTGGAAGAGATCTGGTTCGGTCATGACGACCACGACGATGACGACGACGACGACGATGATGATGACGATGAGGACCATAGGGCTGCTCACATAGAGTACGGGTCTATGGACGAGCAACTGCCCCTTCTGAAGCTGCGCACACACACACCCGGCAGCTCAAGTGGAACGAGCGTTACACGCCGTACATACGGCGTGCCGGTTTTCTCGAGCTTGTCCGCGTGGTCCGGGAAGGTCTTCCGCCCCTGAACCCCGCACTTCTTAGTGTAGCTGCGGACAAGTAACTTATTTTTCTCCTAACACAGGTGTTATAGATTGATATTTGAAGTATGTAACCTTTTTTTCCTAACACAGGTGGAGGCCGGAGACCCACACTTTCCACCTTCCTTGCGGCGAGATGTCCGTGACCCTGGAGGATGTGAAGGCAATACTTTGCCTTCGCATTGGTGGTAGTTGTGTGACTGGCGTAGTGGACAGCGACGGTTGGAGGCAGAAGGTGTACGAGTTCTGTGGCCACTACCCAGATGACAACGAAACTAAGAAGCATAAGTAAGCTACTTAATTGCTTTCAAATGATTTTATTGTAGTCTTTGTTTAAAATCGATGGTCTCTAATTGTCTTTGTAAATTTTAGAAAAATTTTCGGTGTCACGTCACAGTGGCTCATAGGGCACTTCGATAACCTCGACACCCATGCTGGGCCGGGTACCGTGGAGACGTATGCTCGGGTGTGGCTGTGGCACTTCCTGGGTACATTTTTGTTCCCCGACGCGTCGGGCAACGTCGTCAGCTGGATCTTTCTGGACATACTACGTCAGCCGTGGGAGAACATCGCCCTGTTCAGTTGGGGTAGCGCGGTCCTAGCGTGGACGTACAGGCAGCTGTGCGCTGCTTGCCGTCGCGGATCGAGCTACCCATCGCTTGGTGGTTGCTCATACCTGCTGCAGATCTAGATCTGGTACTGGTGGCCTGTCGGGCGGCCCAGAATGGCCGATTTGCCCGTAAGTAATTTACTACGAAACTAATTACATTAGCATTGTGTATGAAACTTTATTTAAGAAATTACTAATTTATTTTTTATGTACAATGCAGAATTGGGAGCCTCAGGACACAATGCCTATAGCCTTGTGGGTTTGGAGCGGGGCAAAGCAGGTCACAGGGAATGCAGAGCGCAAGTACAGGGAGTACACCGACTTGATTGACGTGCTAACACACATGCAAGTACGTTGGGGTCTTTGATTTGCATGTTAATAGTTTATCTTGTCAATGTTAAAGACTAATTGAATTACCATTTGCAAGGTGTATTGGCAACCCTACGACGATCCCGATCTGCGAGGCCACTTGAGTCCGAAGTGTTGGCAAGAGAACGACAAGTTTCGTTTCGACGTCCCGCTTGTTTTCTTCCACGTGGTTGAGATGCACTATCCCATCAGGGTTTGTAGGCAGTTTGGCAAGTGTACGGACGTGTCACCACCTCTTTACTCCACGGGCAAGGAGCTGCACAAGTTGGTTCGCAAAATCATATTTATGTATCAACTAATTTGGTATAAGTACGCCATTACATTTATGTGCACTAACATTGTTTGAACTTGTTGCAGTGTGGACCGCAGGCTGAGGATGAAGCAAAAGGACTAGCGTGAGATACATGCACAATAAATAGAGAGGTGGAAGAGAAGGAAGAAGCAGCCGCTACAGGATGGCCCGCCACACGACCCACACGCCTTCAACTAGTACCTACGGTGGCTTCACAGGTCGACCCGTGTGCAGGTGAGGCAGGCGTAAGGGGGGAGAACTTACCACCGACTCCGAGGATGACATCGTCGCCGACGAATACAAAGAGGCGACTATGCATGAGACGTAGCCACAGAGAGCCCCCCTTCAGAGATACGTGGTAAGATCCTAGGTCCGTGCACTTTGGGTGGGTTGTATTTCAGTTTTAGTAAATTGTAACATCAAGGTGAAACCTCGTTTATGTATGTAGGCCAGACAATTGTCAATGATGTCCAACGAAGCAGCGTTTCAACTACACGATTGCAAAAACAAAGAGCGAGGTGCGCTTGAGATATTTGTGCACGTAAGCAACACGTTCAAAATATCCTATAATGTTGTACGAGTCAAAAGGTTGTCCTAAATAATATGAGTCCACACATGTGTTTGTAGAAAATGAGCAGGAGTTTGATGAAGCTAGCCCAGAAGTTGAGCTGCATGGACACTCCGTGAGAACCGCCAGCAAACCCTCCGCGTTCCCAGAGCACAGCTTCGGCTTCTCTGAGGACACCTGCGGGCTCTTCGGACCCTGTGACAGGGTCCACCTCCGGTGCGCGTATAGCACCACACCGTCCCGACAAGGCCTCAGTTGAGGTAGAGGACGACAAGGACGATGACTCAGAGTCGTCCGACGAGGACAAGGCATCGAGCTTCGGTATACCCCATCACAGCCACCCTACGCAGCAGGGCCCTTCCCACCTCGGTCCTTTCTAGCAGAGCTTCTTCTAGCAGGGTCTTTTCCAGCAAGGCTTCTCCCTGCCAGGCCCGTACCCGCAGAGCTCTATCCACCTCGGTCCTTTTCAGCAGGGCAACTTTCAGCACGTACCTTTCCAGCAAAGCCCCTACCAGCACAGCCCGTACCAGCCCAGCCCGTACCAGCACATCCTGTCCTAGCCCAGCCCGTACCAGCACACCCCGGTGGACCCTTCCCAGCACCAGGAGATTGACATGTCGCAGCTCTTTGATGCCCCATTGGGACCCAAGGAGACGAACAGGTAAGCAAATTTTCTTATTTGCCTAGCCCATGTTATGTAAGAATGCCACAATCTAACACCGATTTGTCTTTTATTTAAGCAGGGGCTGACCTATGTGCAGGGGACGAGCCATGCATAGGGCCAAGGACGACAGCACCATCATCGGGACCACACGGACGTTGGCTACACCCCCAACGTGGTGCCTACCAATTCGAAGAGACTAAGGCGGCCGAGGGAGCCTTACACTTCTGGGACATAGAGTGCATGTAAGCATATCAATTATATAAGGATAACATTTCAACGATCAAAAAAAATTATCTATGTGTTACTTACCAATGTCATATATACTGCAGGTTTCACTTGGTCATTTTTATGGCAGGATGAACTTGAAGACCCTTTGTTGCACTCTATGTCACCATTTATGTATCCAAGTCATTTGTCGAAGAACCTACTTAGTGTTGAATTTATGTGTCCTAGCAGTGTATCGAAATAATTTGCAACTACATGTATTTGGAACTAATGGATTTGAGCTTGTAATGTGATGTTTTATGTGTTCCAGTGAACTTGTAATGTGCAACTTGTAATGTGCTTACATTCTACTTTTCAAGCTCACTGGAGAGTTCGACAACGTGTAACAGTGTTTTATGGCTGCCGCTCCCTGGTTGGGGGAGCAACAACTCTGCCGCCCCCTGCCTGGGGGCTGTGTTTCCTGCTACTCCGTGCTTTGATCGGTAACCTCGACCACATGTACTTTTTTTTATAATACTAGGACATGTTGGAAAGTGACATGTTAGAAATAAAACACTTGCACGATCGAGGGAAACAGTAGCCACATGGTACACACTTATTATAAGGTTCAACAGTTCCACTACCACTTGCTCCAACATAAACATAGTTCAAACTAAAACACTGATATTAACGACATAAACAATGACATGTTGCAAACTAAAGCTAGCATGCCTAATAATGGTACCACATATTGAACTGAGTTGTGCCTTCCCCACAGTAACCCCCCATTGACGGTGGCGGTGGCGGTGCCGGCAGAGAAGGAGGCCCGTGCTTCTTATGGTATGGGCACTGACAGTATGGATTATTGCATAGTGGCTCCTCTGCATCGTTGATGCTGTTGTCCTCTGACTTGTCCCTGTTACCACTTCTAGGACCATACTCTAGATCAAAGATGCGTCCTTGTAGATATGTGATGTATTATTGATGGGATAGATAGGAGGAGGATCGACCCATCGAGTGAACCCACAGTTCTCTAGGCAGCTTGAATTCTGAAAACGCATCTAACAATAAGTACTTCTACAAACCAAATGCAAATATGAAAAAAATAAGAGTTAAAAGGGAATACAAATCCTCATGGGCATCTGAAGAAACGACGACCTCCACCATCACAGTTGTTGTACATCTGCACGACGCAATCCTCACCGTGGCGGCATTTTGGCCAATCTTCCGTGCGGTTGTCGTATGATCTAAGAGGTCTCTTGCGGGTGAAGTCACTCTTGCTCTCTAAAAAAATTGTTCTATAGGTTCCTCAAAAGAATCAGGACCCAGAGAACCCTCCCACACAATCAGAGGTCCCTTCCTCACTCCCTTTCCTCTACATCTGCTCGACGAATTTCCGCCCGACATTTGAACTACAACTAAACAAGAAAATAACTTGTGTGATGGCCGGGAGGGGAGGAGGGGGGCACGGCGCCGAAATCATGAATGTCCAGAGCTCAAGAGGAGAAGAGAATAAACGGCATCCTGCGCTTGCCGCTCCTTGATCTGAGGAGCGGCAATGATGCTAAGGTGGCAATGGCGAAAAACGGGCATGGGGCTGCCGCTCTCCCGCCGCTCCTCCAGGGGAGAGCGGCAGCCCCATGCCCGTTTTTTGCCATTGCCACCTCAGCATCATTGCCGCTCCTCCACGTGGGGAGCGGCAAAGTTGAAATGCCGCTCCCTCACGTGGGGAGCGGCCAAAAGTGTTAGATATATATAAAAAAAACTTTCGGTGCTAAAATTAAAAATAGTTTTTAAAAAGTGTTAAAAATAAAAAAATTCGGGGCGGGGGGGGGGGGGAGCTTGGCCCCCTGGTTCCGCCTCTGTTTCCATTCCGTCTAGCAATAGAATCAGATTATAAACAAACAGGCGCATATACAACATAGGACAGGCAGGTGGTCAAAAGAGACGGACAAGCGAATCAAAACCCTTTCCTGAACAAACTGCATGCTTGGTTTGGGACGTGTTTGTTTGCTTGGATAGTTTTACCTGGCTCGTACGAGCTCAACCATGGTAAAAAGAGGCTGGTCTAGTAGATGCAACTTGCTATGTTTGGTTCTATTTCCCTGTGGAACTAGGCTAGATGAGGATCTTATTTGTTTGACTGCACAGCTAGATACGGGGTGTGTTCAGTTCGGGATATTTTTTGCTTTGGTTACTGTAGCACTTTCGTTCGTATTTGTCAATTAGTGTCCAATCATATACTAATTAAGTTTAAAAGATTTGTCTCGTGATTTTCTACCAAACTGTGTAATTAGTTTTTTGTCTACATTTAATGCTTCATGCATGTGTCAAATATTCGATGTGATGGGGAATCTTGAAAACTTTTGGGAACTAAACGTGGCCACGGTTACCCTTGGATTGCACATGTGCTGTGGACAGCCGGCGGTGGCGTATACGGCAGCCTCGGTGGAGGTATGCGCGTGCACATGGACAACCAGCGGTGGGTGAGCGGCAGCAGCGCCAAACCTTCTTCCTGCCGCGGTCGTGCCCTTGCGGCGGAGGTGCGGTAGCGTCGGGGAGGTCTCCTTCCCCTCCCCGCTCCACCTCGGCGCCATCCCGCTCCACCTCGCCACCATGTGTCATCCACAGATTCAAGCAGGGGAGGAGAGAGAGAGTAGCAGAGGATTGGGGCCAGATTCGGGCAGAGAGAAGTGGGAGGCGGTGTTGGAAGCAGAGCAGCTGGAAGCGGCCTCGGAGATGCTCGAGCTTGCGGTCCGACAGGCTCCTCCTTGTTGAGCATTGCGTGCCACGGGCCTCCTCTCCTCCGGCGCTCCTCCTCGAGCACGGTGCGCCACGGTGGAGGAGTGGGCGTGGCAGGTGCGTGTGGCGGCGAGGTGCGGGCGCAACAGGTGCAAGCCGCGGCGGAGTGGAGGATGCAGCCGTCGGCGAGCACTCGTGAGAGGAGAGGTGAGCAAACAGCGTGGAGGGAAGGGGTGAGACGAGAGGTGACCACATCGGCTCTCGTAGCCTCTCGTGAATGGATCAGAGTGGGCATTCAATTTTAACTGACGAACAGTTTCGGTTGGTTCGGTTGCTGTAAACTTCTGGTTTCCAAGAATCAACAACCGATCGGTTTCCTGCAGAAACGAAAATCGATGAGTTCGGTGTCGGTTTCGTCGGTTCGGTTTTTCGGTTCCACCGAAATAACCGAGGCAAACACAGAGAAGAACAAATCAACATGGAGAACGGGAGAAGAACAAATCGAGCAGGATCTCCTGATGCTATATGCTCCGCCGCCGGCAGCCGCGTCGTCCCTCCTGCTCCAGTGTCCTCCTGCTCCACTCACGCTCGCAGGTGCTGTCGTGCTGCTCCTCGCAGTCGCAGCTCGCCCTGCTCGTGGTCGTGTAGTCGCGCCCCCAGCGGCCCGGCCACTATGCCCTGCTCGTGCCCTGCTCGTGGTGGTGCCGCCATCGGCTACCGCGCCTTGCTCGCGCTCGCGCCACCGCCGGCCCTTGCGTGGCCGTGCCCTGCTCAGGCCCGCGCCGCCACCGGCCCTCGCATGGCCACACCCTGCTCTCGCTCGCTCCATCGCCGGGCGCTGCAGACTGCTTCGCGCTCGCTAGGGTTAGGGCTTAGGGGCTTAGGTGCACGCCCAGGAGGATGAGGACTGAGGAAGGGGCGGGGCCGCGGGGGGGGGGGGGGGGGGTAAGGACGTAGGAGGAGATGGGCTGAGGAGGGGCGGTGGGGGACTTTGTTCACTTCGTTACTGGGCCATCGAGGTGGGCTCTCCAGCTGCCTATGGGGAGCACCGAAGGCCTGAAAGCGGGGAGGGGAAGCGTCTGTTTCTTTAGTTCGCTCACTGCTGATCGGTTGGATAGGGTGTTCGGTTCGGTTTGACGCAAAAACTGAAGCCGAAGCCGAAAACCGAACTTCACGGAACTGAAAACCAAAACCGAACCGAAAAACCAAAAAACCGACAGTTCGGTTCAATTTCGGTTCGGTGTTCGGTTTTCGGTGAAAATGTATCCAAAGTAACGAATGGAGCCAGCCAGGCCCAAAAAAAGAACCTCCCTTTCGTTTTTCTGGTGCCCGGCTCCCAGCTGCTTTAAGCAGTGTGCAGACTAGGCCCAGACGGCATACAACCAAACAAACACGACGCCCTGCACCGGCCTAGCCATGTTCTGGCCGAACAAGCCCTTGCTGGTAAAGACGAGAGACGACTAACGAGAGTCGGTAAAACTCGTTCTCCGCGAGCCCTTCTTGCTGTCTCCTTACCGTTGGCGTGGTGTTTCTCAGTGATCCAATTGAGAGGCGAGAATTGTTTGAATGCATTCGTATCTACTCCCTCCATTCCAAATTATAAGGCATTCCAAGAATCTTGGAGAGTCAAAGCATCTTAAGTTTGACCAAAATTATAGAGAAAATTACAAAAATTTATTACATCAAATAAGTATACTATGAAAATATAATTAATGAAGAATCTAATGATGCTTAATTAGTGTCATAAATATTATTATCTTATCATATAAATTTGGTCAAACATGAGATCCTTTCACTTTCCAAGATTATTGGAATGCCTTATAATTTGGGATGGAGGGAGTATCTCACACGAGATCCTCCGGCAAACCCAAAGGGGTGGCCAGCAGTATACCGTTATCCTGTTACAGCAAATCCAGTTTTGTTTGGCTCTTCTTCTGTGACAGTCCTGCACTTCGTATTGATTTAGTTGCGTGCGGTTTGTGAATGAAGGGGAGTAATTAATTAGTTTGGCTATCAGCGTAAGTGGTTCGTGCAAGCAGCGTACTCTCTCTAGTTTTCGTTGACAGTTTGATGACAAGCAAGCGCGTGAATTTTAAAGTACATGTCCATCCTTTTGTTGACTACGCAGCCTAATCAACAGATAGCTTGTGAAGTGGAGTGGAGTAATTAGTTTGGGCAAAGACCTGAGATCAACCCAGTCATCTACTCTGCATGCACAAGATGAAACAAGGAAAGTCATGTTGTGCACTACCAAAATTCCATGGGAGTAAATTTTTTTTGGGTGTTTTTGGTGGGGGTGGGGTGGGGGCAGGGGCGGGGCTCTGGCTAAAGCTTCTATTTTATTGTCCGCTCTGCTAATGATCAGAAATCGAAGACATGTCCAACGTCAATCTGCTTGGAGATAGTTATCTAAGAAGGTGAACGAAAATATGTATCAAATGAGATTCTCAAATGCTTCTATCATTGAAGACTTGTCTTCCTGTACTAAAATGGTATGTGATTACCAAACCAAAGAAGAAACAGGGTTTGAGAATTCAAAATCAGAGGAAAATTTGTTTCACAACGTACAAAATCTGATGAAAATGAAGTCGAGCATTTTGTGCAAACGGCGGTCGACGCTGGAATCTGGAAATGGCTTGTGGCAATATATTGTAAAGCAAAAACATGTTATAAATTCTTGTGCAGTTCAGTTGAGGCACAAATCTTCCAACTCCCTTTGTGAGGAATGATGGTCTCAAAGTTAAGGACATGTGTTGAAAGGCTCGACTAGCTTAGGTGGCACGTTGGACCATGTACTACCCTAGAATTTGGACCAATGCTAGAACTATAATATATATGCGTGTTATCTAATATCATGAAGATACATATGGAACATCTATCATTTGGCTCATTACATTAAACACTTATTCTAATTCCTAGTTATGCCACTGAAGCCAGACAAGCTGGACAGGGGTGCTGGATTGATTGAAAATGAATAGCTTTATTATTTTTGTCCTTATTTTCCTATTTGGGATGATTTTAGGTTTATGTTCTCGTACGAATTCTACCCTGTCCGTGCTCCTTGTTCTGCTGTTGAGTGTGGATTATATTCCTTGTTTCTGCACTTCTGCTGTTGAGTGTGGATTATATTTGTTGGCATTGGTAAGGGGGCAGACTTAAGGAGCAATTCCCTGCATTGTACGAGATTAGCTATGAGCAAAAATAGCTCTGTGGCTGAAATGTCCAGTACAAGATGGAATCCTACTTTCAGAAGATAACAGAATCAGTTAGGTGGTCCTTTGCTATCTCTGTTGAGATGATAAACCGAAATGGGGTTGGGAAAAAGCGGTTGATTTTCAGCTAAATCAATGTACGACCGAAACAAATATGGTGCACTGAACAAGAACTATTGAGGCTAAACTTTCCAATTAAAATAGGACTGTATCAGAGGTCAGCTTTGAGCCCTTATTTATTTGCTTTAGTGATAGATGAGGTGGTGTATGCTCTTTGCTGATGATGTGGTGCTAGTTGACGACAGTAGGGCAGGGGTTAATAGGAAGTTAGAACTATAGAGGCACACGTTAGAGTCGAAAGGGTTCAGACTTAGTAGGACTAAGACCGAGTACATGAGGTGCGATTTCAGCGCGACTAGGCATGAGGAGGGAGACATTAGCCTCGATGGGCAAGTGGTGGCCAAGAAAGATACTTTTCGGTATTTAGGGTCGATGCTACAAAAGGATGGAGACATTGATGAAGATGTTAGGTATAGAATTTCATCCGGCTGGTTGAAATGGCGTCAAGCTTCTGACGTCCTCTGTGACAAAAGGGTGCCTCAGAAGCTGAAAGGTAGGTTCTATAGGACGGCGATTCGTCCGGCGATGTTATACGGTGCTGAGTGTTGGCCTACAAAAAGGCGACATGTCCAGCAATTGAGTGTAGCAGAGATGCGTATGTTGCGTTGGTGTTGTAGGCACACAAGGAGGGATAGAGTCCGGAACGACGATATTCGGGATAGGGTTGGAGTGGCACCAATTGAGGAGAAATTGATTCAACATCGGTCGAGATGGTTTGGACATGTCCAACGGAGGCCTCCTGATGCGCCGGTGCGTAGTAGAGTTCTAAAGCGGGCCGATAATGTAAAGAGCGGTAGAGGTCGACCTAAACTAACTTGGGACGAGTCCGTTAAGACAGATCTTAAGGAGTGGAATATCTTCAGGGATTTAGCTATGGACAGGAGCGCTTGAAGATTGGCAATCAACGTGCCTGAACCGTGACCTCTTTTTATTTTGTGCCATTTATGTGTCTCCCTGTTTCTCATCTTTTTTGAGTTTCATCTTTAGCCTATCCTAACTTGCTTGGAATAAAAGACTATGTTGTTGTAGTATTTGGGTACCCTTCAAAATGCGGCTGTAACTAAGGATAATTTGACTGCAATGAAAGTTGACTTCTGCAGGAAAAAGAAAGCTAAATTTGCTGCTGGACATCAAACTAACATGGTATTGGCCATTCCGCACCACTAATGGCGAATCTAGTGGTATTGGAAAGGCAATCTTTTTAATATCTTCCAGACAATAAATTTTAATTGGTACATCACGCATTACTTGTACGAACATCACCTACGTGGGGGTGACAAAACAATCCATCCTCACGTATCACTATATTAGCTGCAGCTATGGCACATATAAGTTTGTGCAAATCATGTTGTCGAAAACAGTGTTAGCTAAAATCATGTTGTCGAAAATAGTCCTGGCATGTGGCATCCAATGAATCTCAACCAGAGCATTTCCCTTGGTCTGGATACTACAGCGCAGCTGACTCACGCAGAAGGCCAGGTCATGATACATCTCTGTCTCAGCTGTACCAGTTGAAGCCCAGTTATCTCACTGCAGTAAAAGCTCATTCATATTTACACAATCACGGCGATCTATGAGTTGCATTAAGCCAACAGGTGTCCGTCTAGGTAAACATCGTGCCACTAGCCCACTAGTGCTACAATTTGAACTCACAAAAGCAGTACTCGGGCAGAGCCGATCCCCTGCCTCTGATATATTCCTCTCGATGAGCATCCCACATAGCCTTAGCCAATTGCTCTCCTGCTAGTCCAGCGGCAGTGTAGTTTGCGAAAGCCCTCCTGCTCAAGACCAGTGTCTTGTGGAGACCTTGCATTGTTCTCATTGCAGTTACCATCTTATCCATATTCCCAAAGAATGTGGCAATGTAGGCATCGCTGTTGACTGAAACATAGTAGTCAAGAGCAGCTTTTGTGTTGCCATGCATATTCTCAAAATCTTCATGAGCCAGGAGAGATGATTTAGTGTATATATTTTTGTAAACGGATGTGAAACCCTCAAGCTCCATTAGCCCATCACCAGCAGCTAAATAAATGTTTGTATTTGTAGGAATGTCTAGCGCTTGGAGGATAAATGCTGTTTCACTTGGTGTTAGAGGGCACTTGCCACGGTTCCTCCACAGGCGGGCAGCATCACCTGTCAATACCTTCCTACCCTCCCCACGTGCAGCTTCAATGGAGTCCATTGATTTGGAAGAAAGACCAGTGTATGCACACCGACTATAGGCAACCATATCTGGTTCAAATCTCAGGTGAAGGGATAAGAAGGGTTTTGGTATGGCTTGGAGAAGCTTAACAGCTTTAGAATGCACTTTCTTATTCAACCTGAGAGCACTGTAGCATCCTTGACAGTATGAAGCTTTTGCATACGAGGGGTTTCTGAAAACACAAACATATATCAGTTTGGCGCAGAATCAGCATCAAGATGAATAACTAACATTACATTTAAAAATTTATCATACCAAAGAGCCTAATAGAACTGCTGATAGAAATATAAAGAACAGAAGAGTTAATACAATAATTTCTCGGATATACATTGTCATTGCCACAATCGTGAAGTGTTGAATAGCTAACCACACAAATTTTTAGGTACATACATAAGCTGGAAGGAATAAACTACTTGTTAACTTATTATCTTATTTCACTCAATCTACATCTTTGACGTTACAGTTGGGCAAAAAGGATTTTTCAGAAGATGCCAATCTTTAGAAGATAATAGGAAACTAAGATTAGGTAAACTGAAGTGGATGATGTTATACAAAAAGTCATATAACCAACAAATAAATGATACCCAAATTCTCATAATATATAGACAGGCATCAATGCCATCAAAATTCATAGTCTGTACGCTCCAACCAACTAAGGTCAGGTTTGCTTACTGCAAAGGGATAAAGATAATAACTAATAAATGCAGATCAATACAGCTTTTTACAGTAACATGTGAAATCAAGGAAACCCAACCAACAAACAGATTTTGAAGGTTTACAAAAATATGGTATGTTAATAGAGTAGGAAGGTTATATTTCAATCAAACAATGAAATCAATAAACAGACCTTATCCATGGAAAGCAGCAATTACTACCTACTTGGTCACATCAGATGCTAGCATCAAAGCATAAAAGAATAAATAAATATACTGATTCATAGTTCATCATGGCTTAGCTGTAGTATTTTCACAGTAATGATAAAATTAATACACTTCATAAACTATCTCCCCACCTTGGTAGGTATATCAATTGCTTATAAAACTATAATATGCTGCACCCAAGATGGCAAGCTTGTAGTGGTACAAAATTTTATTACTAACTGAATTATTATCACCCCTTCCAACATACTAATACAATGAATATAGACTAACATATTCTGTGGATCCCTCCGTAAAAAAAAATCTGTGGATGTCATGCAAAACCCAAATTGTGAAACGAATTACTAGTAATCATGAGTAACAGCAATAGTATTATGGAAATGGACAGAAAATGCAAGGGATCAACGAGATAAATAAATGAGTAATACCTATCTCTTCTTTGATTCATGGCAGGTGTCAGTGAGATGTATTGATGCTCCAAGAGAGCTGGAAGTACACTTTCAACATAATCAAAATGTCCTTTCCGTTTACTACAGTCAACCTTAAACGGCTCTTTGGATGCTATCTCCGCAGGCAAGTCCTTCACAACTTCCACATATCCTCTAGTCTGCTCAATGAAGTAATCAACATCGAAAACATCTGCAAAGCCACTGACAGAACAGTCCAATAAGAACTACTGTAAGCATATTTCAAACAGAACAGAACTTAAATCAGCATACCTAGACTCATTCCAATAGGCAGCAACCTCAAACTTGGGTAGAACCATCGTTGCGTTCAGAAGACGTGCAACCCCAATTCCATCACATAGCTGCAGAAACATCACAGTGGGATAATTTGTTGGCCCCTCCAGAACTCAGAAGCACAAGATATGAAGATATGAAAAAGCACAATTGCTTTATGGAACATCAAGAACTTCAGACTGAAAGTTCAGCACTCTCAGTCTCGAGTCTCACAACTCCATGCAGTGCTGCTACGATACTGACAACCAGGGTAAACCATTTGATCCCTACAGGAAGGAGGAAACTCTAACCGAGGTCTCTTAACGTACATCACGTCGCAGCTGGTTGAGACCGCCGTAGCAGTCTATTCGGATGTACCCGTTCCTCCTGGACGGAGCTGCACACGGAGGGCAGGCGTCAATCATGATTGTGTCCAGGTCCAGTATCCAAATTCCACCCCCAAACTGCGAGGCCTTACCTTGCACTGGTGCCGTCCGCCACCACCCGCAGGGGCGCCACTCCACCAACCGCCGCTGCGCCCATATGAGCCGCGAGCCCGAAGGGGGCAGCTCTCTGCGACAAACCGAATGTGGGATTAAGGAATTGTGCTAGAACATTCTAGAGGGCGGAGTACACGAGGGGGCGAGGCGCGTACCCGGAGGCGGGGAGGCTGAAGACGGGCGGAGAGGACGGCGGCGAGAGGAGGAAGAAGAGGACGGGCGCGAGGAAGAGGGACGGTAGGAGGAACCGGAGGCGGTGCTGCGCGCACCACGCCGCCGCCGGTGACATGGCCGCCGGCGACTCGCCGTCGCCGGAGCCGCCGGGTGAGGCGCTGGATCCGATCAGCCGGTGGCGGCGTGTGAGTATGGAGAAAGAAATCGAATCCACATAGCACACACGAATTTGAAACAAATTTTAAATTTGAAACAAATTTGAAACAAATTTTAAATTTAACCCGTCTTTCAAAAAAAATTTAAATCTAACCCGTTTGGCCCCGCCACCATGCATGGCGGGGCAAATGCACTGAACCCCGCCATGCATGGTGGCGGGGTACAGATCCGACGTGGCAGGGGTGGCAGACCACCTCGCCAGCGTGGCAGGGGTGTACCCCGCCATGATCCATGGCGGGGTTGCCCTAACCCGCCATGATGCATGGCGGGGTACACCCCCGGCCATATAAAAGCCCGGGCACTTCTTGTTTTTTTGTCATTCACCCATTCCATTTCCCGCAGCGCTCTAGAACCGAGCTCCCTCACGCATTTCATTTCTCCGGCGTCCCTCCGTCGTCCCTGTCAGGTATCGGCCCATCGTCGCTCCTTGTTCCGGCCACCCCTTCTTTGTGTGTATCGTTTTGTGTTGAAATCGTTTCGTTTTTTTAGATGGAGGACTCGTATCGTGAGTCGATTTGGAGGAAAAAGGGTCGTCCTAGAGAGATGTACCCGACGTGTCTTGTAAGGATGCGCCCGTTCCTCCCGAGGAACCTATACCTAACTGTGATTGTGGTCATCCGGCACACGTGGGCCAGTCGAGGCATCCCGATACTGCGGCTCGTTGCTTCTACACATGTTATAGTTGTAGCGTAAGTAATTGTTCCCTTTGTTGTTCTTATTGGTTGCTGATGTTGTATTCGCGATGAGATAATTGAAACTTTTGTATAGCCCTACTTCCGGTGCTTTTTTTTCCAATGGATCGATGGCCCGGACAAGTTTGATCCAAGGATTCTCCTTTTCTACCCCGGCATTGATCATTGCAAGCGTGAGGTGTTTACTCGCTGGGTTCCGCCCCCTCCAAACCCTCCTCCTATGACGGACGAAGAGAAGGCCGTAGCATCGGCACGGCGGCTCGAGGATCCTCCAAAGTGCCTTTGCGGAGAGCAAGCCGTGATAAACCCACGCAATGAACAAGAGTTCATTTGTCCTCTACGACATGAGGTAAGGTTTGAGTGTACCTTGGAATGTCACGTTCTATATGTGTGTTTTACTGTTTTGATTTTGTAGGATCATGATATGCCAAAGTGCCGTTTCAAGGAATGGATCTATGGTCCAAAGAGCCATTGGCCGGAGCCGGAGAAGAATGTGGAGGTGCCAGACTGGAAGAAGAAGAGGAGGTCTGTTGCCCCTCCTGTGATGTGCAAATGTGGTGTTGAAGCTAGCTACGGCCTTGTCCCTTCAGGCCTTGGTATTGGGCACTTCTGTGGCCACATGATCGATTATGACGAGGTTTGCTAGGACTGTTGACAGTTGGCGGTAATGGTTTATTTTGTTAACTCTGGTACGCTAACTTTGTATTCATCTATTTCTTGCAATAGAGCACTCAGAAATGCAAGTGGGAATCATATTATGATGTGTATAATTTCAAGAATGAGTATAAGACAATGGTAGCAGTTCGCAATAGCAGAGGATATCCTGCAAGCTACGTCACAGATTTCGTTAAGAGCCACAAGAAGAAAATGCTACGACGGGCCCAAGAGCTACGTGTTCGTAACCCGGAGAGTATTGCGTGGAAGAAGTGGTACGAGCAAAAGAAGAAGGATGTAGAGGAGTACCAGGCACGGAAGGCTGAAGAGGATGCAAGGAAGGCTGCAGAGGAGGCTGCGAGAGCAGAGATGCAAGGCTTGAACGATACTATTGACTCATTATGTGCGAGTGAGTCATTGCGTTTTTGAAAGTCAAACTTCTTTGTTTTACTGTCAATAAAGTCATTGCAAAGATCCTGTTAATTGTTTGCATTTTGTACTTGCAGAGATTGGATGCACCGGCGGCTGGGAAGCAGATATGGCTCGTGCTAGGTACACGGAGAATAGGACAGTAAAGCGGCACGCAGGAGTGGGTGGCACCGCAAGTCGTCCGATTGTGGTTGACGAGGAGGCCGAGCCGGAGGAAGACGACGACACCGGAAGGATAGGCGAGCTCATTCGTCTAGCCGAAGAATTGGGCTACCAGGAGGATGTTGCAGTACACGAGGCCCAGGCAGCGTACCAGAGCCAACAGACACCGTTGTTCGACTCATGGGGGCCAACAGACATGACCCAAGAAGAGGCCGAGTTGTACTCTCAGGCCGCGGACGAGGCGGAGGCGGCTTACTACCGGCGTCAGGCCTCTGAAGCCAAGTCAGTCGAGGCCAGCAAGGGTAAGGAGGTGGTAGTGGAGGATTCCGAGTCCGAAGACGAGTTGCTTACGCAGTGGTGCACGCAATTTGATTGACGTACAAGTGTCTTTGTAATAATTTAAATAGTCACGTCTTCACTTTATCGTTGTTAGTGTTTGACGTTCGTAGTGGCGTAGAAACTTTGTGTAAGCAACTTTGTCAGTGTTGTACGTTGAAACATGTCATTGTACTTTTATCACATCGTCATTCGCTTCATTTGTTGGTCCACTTACTAAGATTGTTACGTGGTTTATCGCGGCAGTGTATAAATACATTAGAACAATGCAGTTCCTGCGCGGTGGAAGTTTCAGGCAACCCCGCCATGGGTGGGGGCGGGTTAGGGGTACCCCGCCATGGGTCATGGCGGGGTACCCCTAACCCGCCCCCACCCATGGCGGGGTTGCCTGAAACTTCGACCGCGCAAGAACTGCATTTCGTTTTGCGTCAATTGATCGTCAATTGACCGCGCAGGAAGTCATGTTGAGTGATTTACAGCAAGTTTATGGCAGGGGTCGAATCGAAATTAGTTAACGACAACGGATCGTCACAAATAATTGGGTCAACTGATCGTCACAAATAATTGCGTTTACGACAAAGATTAAACGAGTGTTACCAACTACATTAGTCGAACCGAAATAACCAAGTGGAGTACTGCTGGTACACCTACACATAATTTAATTGTTCTAACTATGATACTATGTGTCCGGCGTCTGCTACTCTACTAATCGCCTGGGGTGTAGGGGTCTCGCGGTCTCCGTCGTCTCCTTGGATTTGTAGGGACCACGTTGCTTCTCCAGCCAACGTCTGTGCGGTCCCGCTGCTGCCTCTCGCGCTGTCGCCTCTGTCCACGATCGAGCTGCTGCGTCGACGACGGCCCCTGCAAGCAAGCAACCTGATGAGCTACTATAAATATTGATCTAAGAACAATAAAATTAAAGAGAAAGCAAAGCATACGAACCTGTTGCTCGGCTGGTGTGTAGTTCTCCTGCTGTGTGTAGTCGAACCCCTGTGTAGCAAAAGGAGCACCGTAGAGCTGTGAGGCACCCATCTCCTCGTGACCGGTGTAACCCCACTGTGGAACGTCCTCTTCATCGTCGTCGTCGTCGTCGTCGTCGCCACTCGTCGTGTCATACTGAAGTGCCTCATCCACATCGTCCGCAGCCGCTGGACCCTTCCCTCTATCCTGCGGAGTACGAATAGACGAGGACGCAGCTCTGGTGTCACTAGCAGAAGCAGCTGTGGTGGACATCGTGTGGCTCCTGGACCACGTGGGGTTGTACGGTATGTCCAAAGACGTATCCGCACAGCTCAGCTTTTGAGCCAACTTTTTGCAGCCTTTTTCATTCTCTACAGATTAAGATGACAACAAGCATTATTAAGCGTGAATTTTAAAAGTAACTGAGTTGTAGTCACGAATGTTACTATCAAAAGTACCTTGACGAAGGCACGAAGAGGGTTCGTCTTGTCGTCCCTAGTCCGAAAAAGTTGCCTGGAAGCTTCCTCGGAGTAGTTCAACAACTGTTGTGCCTACAACATCACACAACGTTAACTCGATCATTTCAATTGAAATTTAAACCCCTTACCTCGTTTTAGAATATAAGTGCAAAGTACTTACCACGTATCTATTGAGAGGCGCCCTAAGAAGTTGTGTTTGCCTCCTTTGCGCATCGTCGAACGCATCGGCGATGTCATCCTCATCGGCCGCATCAGCAGGCATGTTCGTGTACGGGACCATGAGATGAGTCCTCGTACTTCGCTGCAGCCATTGAAGGTACTCCATCCATCTTCCCGGGTGGTGTGGCGGAATTTGGTTGATCTGACGAACAATCCTGTTATACCATCTGTTCAAATATTGGTCGTGCGTCAACGCCCAATTCTTCTGCGTCGTCCGAAGCCTCCGATCAATCCTGCATTGCCATATTGCATTAGAAATGAGGCGCTTAAGTAGAACAAACATATTGAAGAAGATAAGTGGCCATCATAGGCGCTTAAGTAGAACAAACATACCCATGCAGCTCAGCGTTGGTGGAGTACAGCGGTGGAATTCCTTGCAACCTCCCGAACTGTCTGTAAACCCTCATAGGGTAGTGCATCTCGATGATATGGAAGAAGATAAGTGGCCCTTCGTAAAGCCACTCGTCCGCTTCCTCCTCGCAGCGTGGACTAAGGTAGTCCTCTAGCTCCCACCTAGACCACGGTGTCCATGTTACCTGCAAAGTAAAGAAACTTAATTAAGTATCAATCTTAATGATAGTGCCTTTAGTAGGAAAAGCAGATATAACGTACGTAGTTGTGTGTCAACACGTCTATCGCATCCGTGTACTGCTTGTACCTCCTTTCCAACTCGCCCCTCACTACCTTAGCGTCTCTCCAGATGAAAAGGGCGGTGGGGCGAACGTCTTGATGTTGCCATTCCTGCAAGTTTACACAAACAAGGTGTCAGTAATCTCTCTAGTCGTATGACGATAACAAAGTTGTTATTGTACTCACAGGCAAACGCGGAGGTTGAGTGGGCCTCCCAACCGGAAACCGCTCTCAAATCCATACTTGCAGTAGGTACGAGCAGCCACCTAGGTTAGCATTGTTCGCCTGGCGACGACAGGCGATACAAAGCTGACGATATGTCCAAGCAAGGACCGCGGTACCCCAGCTATACGATGCAATATTCTCAAGTGGCTGGATTAGGATCCGCAAGAAAATCCAGCTGATGCTGTCGCCTGAGGAGTCGGGGAATAAGAAAGCGCCCAAGAAGTGCCACAGCCACACCTTTGCATATACCTCAACCTCATGATCTGGAGCACCCAACGGAGGCCCTGCACCAAAGTTTTGGACTATCCAAGACGACGACACTCCTGATGTCTTCCTGCAATTGGAATTGAAGTATTATTATAAAAAAATAGATGTACCTGAAATGATTGTATCAGTGATTTCAATGGGGCGCAAATATGAACTTACTTTGTGCCTTTAACTTCTGCCTCTGATGGCCTCCTACCACAGAACTGCTCCACCAACTGTACCCAATTAGACTCGTCGGCGACCCCAGTCACCGGATGACCTTTCAAACTTAGGCACAATATCATCTTCACATCTTGCATCGTGACGGTCATTTCCCCACATGGTGTGTGGAAGGTGTGCGTCTCCGGTCTCCACCTGCATCATTACAAGTTTGTGGTAATAGGCAAGTTCACAGCACAATTTTTCAAAACAAAGACAAAAGATGGAAAAAGCAAGGTTACCTATCCACAAAGGCAGTAAGAAGGGCAGGGTCAAGTGTGGGGAGTAAACTGTTGTACACCCGAACGATCTCAATGAAGCCCGCACGCTCTATGTAGGGCGCGTATCGCTCGTCCCAGCTATGTACGTGGTGCGTGCGAACACGAAGCGGACGCAACGGCCTATGCAGCTCCGACAAGGCCTGGGCCCGGTGGTCCTTGTCGTAGTCAGCCTCAAGGAGGCTAAAGCGTGGATGAGGAGCCCGCGCCTCCATCTTGCAAGCCTGAAACTCCCTGTTCGTAAAAAACAAAGAAAACATTAACAACATTAGAACAATTAACAACGTTATAAAAAATTAAAGACAAGTACAAATAAAATTTATAATATTATAAATGCATGTTTACAATATATACGACCTCTTGTCTCGCCCGCCTATGAAATCTAGCGTTATGACCAGGATTCTTGCAAATGGAGCAAAGGTTCTGCGCACGTTCTTCGTCAAAGTCCCCGCCACCATACATATCGGCGCCGTAACCTTTCATACTGTCCATATCGCCTTTCAATCGCTTCTTCTTCCTCCTTCCCTTCCCTACCTTCTTTAGGTCCGGATAAGGCGCGTAGTCCTCACCATAGTATGGAGGCCACTGTGACTCGTCAAGGTATGGCTCGAAACTCTTCTCCCAAACTTTGAGGGTGTTGGCACGGAGATACAAGGGTGACATGTACGGTGCAACTGTGTGGTCAAAACCTCTAAGCCAACAAGAGGTGATCATGTGTGAGCAAGGGGCATGCATGATCTGAGGGACGTTGCAACTGCATTCTACTTTACCAAGATCGACACGGTACGTTCGGCCACCAAATCGTTCGCCGCCCAGGTTTGTGCCCCCTCTAGCTCGTACGCAGAAAACAAGCATGTCCCGTCCATAAGCCTCGGCAACCTGTTGTTTGGCCAATTCCTCAGCCTCCTTCAAATATTCGTGTGCCGCCTTGCCCCACCTTCCAAGCTCCTCTTCATTCCTCAGGGCTAGGCCATACCGCTTAACAAAATACTCATTGCACTTCCTAAAAGAGAACTCGACAATACCAGACACTGGAAGAGATCGAACGCCTTTGAACACACGATTGAAAGACTCAGAGGAGTTTGTTGTCATGATGCCGTACCGGAAGCCGCCCTCATCAAATGCTAATGCCCACTTGGCTTTATTTTCCATCTGCTGGTCTAACCATGCCTTGCCAGCTTGGTTAAGCATCTTCTCTAGTTCTACCATAGTCTCGTTGAACTCGCGTTCCGTACGTTTATTACAAAGCTCCTTTAACTTGTCAGCCACATCCTTCTTGCGTTGACGCCGCCAGAAATTGGCGGCAAAATGTCGCATGCACCAACGGTGCACTAGAGCCGGGTGACCATCAATGTGTTCATCGGCTGCATTTAGAATTCCAATGTGACGGTCCGAAATCAGACAAATGGTGCGAGAAGGGCCAAGCACATGAACACGGAGCAGACGCATAAACCATGACCATGAATCGTTGTTTTCCCCCTCTGCCAAAGCAAAAGCCATTGGTACTATCTGGTTCTCTGGGTCTACAGCAGCTGCCATCATCAATGTGCCCCTGTATTTGCCGGTGAGGAACGTGCCATCAACAAGAACAACTGGCCTACAATACTGAAATGCATGTTTGCACTGATCGAAATACCAGAACACACGGTACAGAATATGCCTCAACGGGTTCTGAAGATAGAACCCTCCTGTGTATATGAACGATCTCATGCCAGGGTTGAAGTGTTCCATCGCACGCAAAATGCGTGGAATCCTGTTATAGGCTTCCTCCCAGCTACCCCAACGAATTGCCAGGGCAATTTGCTTTGCCCGCCAAGCCTTTCCATACGTGACCTCATACCCAACAAATGTGACTATGGTCTCTTGCAAGAACGGCACTGATACGTCGTTGTCCTTATCTACAAGACCCAATATACGGCGGGCTAGATAACGAGCCGTTAACTGGGGATGGTACCTTTTACCCTCATTAGTCTGGCATCTGTGCGGCTGTTCCACCGAAGTTACCTTCCACTTACCATCACTCCGCCTCTTTCGTGCATTTAACTTCCACGAGCACGGGAATCCAGCCTTACATAATATGTGGAATTTTACCTCCTTGTCGGAATGCCGAACCGTGTAAGGCCTATGATGATACACAGCATAGTCCTAAAGGAACAACTTCATCTCCGACATCGTATTAAAAAGCATTCCCTTCCTCAGTATTAAATTTCTATGGTTGTACAATGATTCCTTACACATCTGCAAACCCGTGTCACAAACTGCCATATGCGACATACTTACATCGATATAATTTGGCACACCGGTAAAAGGCAAGCCAGCCTCCCTCAGCTGTGTAAGCTCTGCCGATGTATAAGAGGGTGGTGCAACGTATTATTGTGCCTCCCTAACCCTGCTCCATCCTTCATATTGCACTCCATCATCTGGATAACCGGTGGCTAAGGTGCCCTGACTCTGCATGCCATGAAGTACCTCAAGCGGTACTCCTGAGGGCATGCCACGAACTGGTGTACACATGGCAGGTGCACCTCCAGAGGGCATGGCTTCAACCGATGCCGCATGACATGGGGACCTCTTCCTCATTTCCTGAATCGTCCGAATCTGTGTTAACATCATCACCAATCATTTCCTCCGCTGCCGCCTCCTCCTCCTCCTGTTCAAACTCGTCTACATCAAAATCATTGCTTATATGACCAACTGGAGGAGAATGAACCCGCTCCTGCGTCAAATTACCATCCAAGTCCATACTCTCCATAGTTTGTTGCATCTGCACACCACAATCTCCTAGAGTATCACTGTCCAAGGACGGCTCCTCATTCTCAACAATCTCCAGCACCAACTCAGCCATGCCGACATTCGAACCTTGGATGACCCTATTGTATCGGGACCACTCTCCTTGGTTGCACAAGTCCATCATGACATAGTGTGCCCTATTCTTTCCAACATCGAACCTACCCTTTAGTGTGAAAGCCTCGCCAAACTTCAAACTCAAACGGTCACATAGATCGCGGAAACTAGGGGTGCCATCAAACCATTCCAATTCTTCATACATATCCTCAAACTGGCAATCCTCTCTCCTAACACTTCCTCCGTAAAAAACTCTTACACCGTAATCCATCTACAAAACGATTTGACATCTCATTATTAAATGACCATTATGGTACTACTAATTACCTAATAAGTCAACTGTGTCGTCAATAACAAATCATCATTACCAAACTAAATAACTTAATAACTAATATTACCTAATAACTAAATAACTAATACGTACGTAACTAAATAACTAAAAGTACCTAATAAAATCCGAATAACTAATAATCGTTAACTAATTAACTAATACGTAAACAACTAATAATCGTAAAAACTAATAATTCAATATCTAAACAACTAATACAAACAAATAAATAACTAAACAACTAATAATTCAATCACTAAACAAATAATAACTAAACAACTATTAATCGTAATAATTCAATAACTAAATAATACAATGACAAATAAATAAATAACTAAATAAATAATAAAAACTTATTAATATTTACTACAAATATATAATTTAAACGACAAAGTAAACAAAATTACCGTAAAAATTTATCGGGGACGCGGCGTGGGAACGAATGCCGGAGACGCGGCCGAGGGCGCGGTCGCCGGGGGCGCGGGAGACGACGCGGTGGCGCGGACGGCGGTTGCGGCCGGCGGCGTCGCGGCGGTTGGCGGCGTCGCGGCAGCGGGGTCGCGGCGGGGGTCGGCGAGGCGCGGCCGGGGCGTCCGGAGGGCGGTGGGGCGCGGCCGGGGCAGCCGGGGGGCGGTGTGGCGCGGCCGGGGCGGCCGGGGCGCGGCGGAGGTCCTCCGGCGGCGCGGGGACGGCGCGGGGACGACGGGGGGCGCCGGGGCGAGGCCGGGGCGCCCGGAGGCCGGTGGGCCGCGGCCGGGGGAGCCCGGGGACGGTGGGGCGCGGCCAAGGCTTCTCCGGCGGCACGGAGACGGCGCGGGGAGGCTGGAGGCGGCGGAGACGGCGGGGCGGCGCGGGGAGAGGCGGGGAGGGCGAAGAGGCAGCGGGCGTTCGGCCGGGCGGGGCGCGGCTTATATTTCAGCCGCGCCCCGCCGTGACCGGTGGCGGGGTATACCCCGCCATGATCCGTGGCGGGTTTGGCATACCCCGCCACCCATCATGGCGGGGTACGCCCCGGGTGCCCGCCACGTCACCGTGCCACACGGAGGTGCACCCCGCCACCATGCATGGCGGGGTACAGTGCATTTGCCCCGCCATGCATGGTGGCGGGGCCAAACGGGTTAGATTTAAAATTTTTTTGAAAGACGGGTTAAATTTAAAATTTGTTTCAAATTTGGGCTAAAAATAAAAAAAAATTCGCACACACACGGAGCCCACCAGGCGTTTCCTCAGATGGGTCCCAGGCCACATGCGGGCCCCACACGTCGTCCACGAGCAGTGACACGTCGAAATGGTGTTGGCCTGTTGGGGTACAGCGGGTGGCTCGGGCTATCCACGGTCGTGGTACTCTAAATTCATCCTCACCAAGATTCTTTCCTCTATATCTAATTCTTCTGCACATGTCCATCCTCTATATTATCCTCTATCAATTGTAGAGCCCACTTGTCACTTTATCTAAATATATCCATTTGAGATCTAGTTTTGAAAAATTTATTAAAACGAATTTAATGGTGCAATCAGAATTTAATTTGGTTTTTTATTTGTGAGTTATAATATTTTTTTCATTGTTGAACAAGTGAGACCCGCGTTGCATGCCACCTCTCTCCTCTCTCTTCCTCCCACGCGGACACGCTTGCTCTGTGGCCGAAGCGGGGCCCATGTAACGCACCCCCACTATACCGCTATATATAGCGGACGAACACTTATTGCGTACGCGATAGCGTTCCCGCTGCAGCAAATTTGTTACTTCGAATCTTTTATCGGATGGATATACCGGGTCGAGTGCAGACAGTCCCATAGCCAATAGGAAACGCTCTCACTCGCCGCGGCCGGCTTTATCACAATGGCAGGTGGGACCGTGCTTGAGATAACCCCGCATGTCAGTATCACATGAGGATATACGGTTGGAAAGGGGTTAGACGTAAGTAAACGGTAAATAACAGGGGCTTATCCGCAAAACGACACGGACGTATTTCCGCTTCCACCTGCGCCGAGATCTCGGAAGAGACGCACCGCAGGATCAGAAGAAGCAGGCTTCCGCTGCTGCTGCTTCCCCACCCAAATCCAAGCCGCCACGCCCCCACCCCGACCCCCACGCCCAACCCAACCCCAACCCGCGAAGCTGGCGCGCGAGGCGGCCGACGCGAGCGCCCGGAAGCGCAAGGCGGCGGACGGCGGCGAGGTCCCGGACGCCACCACCGCTGCAGAGGTTGCCACGGCGCCGGCCCCCGGGGAGGACGCGGCCATGGGGGACGTGCCCCAGGCGCCGCACGCCGCGGGAGGAGGAGGAGGACTGGAGGAGGGGGCGGGGCCGGACCCTAACCCTAGCCCGAGCCTCGGCGGCTGCTCCGACCCCGTGTCGGTGGAGCTCTCCATGGGCGGGGACTACTACCGCGCGTGCTGCGGCGACCCCGACCCCGACATCCCCGAGGGGCCCAAGCTGCCGTGCGTTGGGGAAAAGGTGAGAGAGGGAGAGCCCCTCTGTCCCCCGCCATCCTCGCTTCTCCGCGATCGGTCATTGGTTGGCCCGCCGTGTAGTGGGATGGGTCTCCATCACGCTTTAGTGGTATATATACAGAGTTGCAGTGATCTAGGCCTCGTTTAGTTCAGAGAATTGGGGAGCAAAACACTCTATCAGAATTCCTGTAGCATTCGTTTGTATTTGGTAAAAATTATCTAAATTAGGCTTAAAATGTTCGTCTCGCAAAGTACAACAAAACTGTGCAATTAGTTTTTGATTTCATCAACATTTAGTACTTCATGCATTTGCCAACATTTTGATGTGACGGGGAATCTTCTTTTTGTATAGTGAAATTTGGGGGAGAATTAGGGGAACTAAACAAGGGGCTAGTGGAAATGCTAGTCGTGGCCGTCTCTACGGCTCTGATAGGATCAGATTGCGGGGACAGTACTCTACTGCAGTTGAGTGCTGATTACTTGGCATTCGAGTTTGTGCTGGTAAGCATGTGTCATGTGGATTTGGAGATGATGATGGTGTGTGTGTGTACAAGAGGGGGGGGGGGGGGGGGGGGGGGGGGTTGGGATTGGTTCTAGTCTAGGACGAAAAGGAGGTTATGGCTCAAAAGGCGTGATTTGAGTGAGAACCTTGCATTTACTTCTCCTTTAGATTCCCCATGTTTATATTTGTTAATAGGGAACTACCCAACAGAGAATTTGTTTCACCATTTTCTTGTATGATCAAGTGAGTGAAAAATTTATCCCCTACTCCCGTAGGTTGCAGAACACCACAGGGTTCCCACTAAAGTATGCTATTCCTTTTAAAGTTCAGAAAGCATCAACTAGAGTTATCTGTAGGAGGTGGATAATTTTGTCATTTGTTGCCTACCCCTGTGTATGCCTACTGTTTGGTTTATTTCAAGAACATTTTAGTTGCTCTGCTTATTCTCGATACTCAACATACTGTAGACGGATTTGTTATCTACCCAAAAACCCGCCACAAGTTTCTTTTAGCATATAAAATTATTGAGATTTGATCTGTTATCTAAGTCGACCTGTTGGTTATAATCTCTGATTTGAGCTTGTCTTGCTGATGTACTGAAGTTTCAGGGCTTCTTCAAAAGTTTATAGTCCTTACCAGGAATAGTTGGGTTGTGTTTTGCTTACACTGTTTATGGTTACCTGTTGGTTGGTGTAATCTCTAGGTTGCGCCCAGTTAGTAGGTGGGCTGTTTGAACTGGACGAAAACTGCTGTTCTCATGTCCCATTTCAATAAAATTGGACAGTGCCTTGTTTCTGGTTCTGAAAAGAGCATCTTGTGATGATGGTTAAGCACCTTTCCTGAATGATGAGAAACATTTCTGAGCTGTTATGATGGCTAACATGTTCTGATTATCATGCTGGTTTCCATACTAATTATTATGCTTCTTGTAAATGTTGCAGGAACCTCTCTCCTCTTTAGCAGCTGAGTTTCAGTCTGGCAGCCCCATTTTACAAGAGAAAATTAAGGTTCTTGTGTGTCTGGCTAATCTAATATGTAATCACTGCATTTTATGTGGATATGTAACACGCCATTGTCTAGTTTGTTCAATTAGTCTCCTACTTTGTCTGTAGTTGCTTGGCGAACAATATGGTGCTTTAAGACGGACACGTGGAGATGGAAACTGCTTTTATCGAAGCTTTATGTTTTCCTACTTGGTAGTATCTGCAGTGTACTTTTCACAAGTATTATTGTTCATAACCATGGCGATGATCCTATCTTATATAGTTATATTTGCTGCTAGGAACACATTCTAGAGACACAAGACAAAGCTGAGGCTGATCGCATCATGGTAAAAATTGAGGAATGCAAGAAGACGCTCCTGTCTCTTGGATATATTGAGTTCACTTTTGAGGATTTCTTTGCGGTAAACGGTTATTTTCGCATATTTCCCTCAGTCATACACTTTCTGTTAGGGTGGTTTTCCAATTTATTTGCTCTACATTGTCTACTGTTTGTGGGTTTGTCTACTATGTGCCACGATCGTTTCCAGATGATTTTTTGGGTATTTGCATAGGAATTGGCTTATAAGCTGTCTGATGTCTGCATCTGTAGAACAGGGCTGGTTTGGGTTATTGTAGTGCATGCTTCTTGTCAATCCTTTGAGGCTCATGGATATGCTAATTTTTTTGTGTGGAAAATTAACTAAGATGCAACTTGTTTACTAACCAGCCTGTCTTCCAAAGGACATAAGCTATCAGCTGGAGACAGTATGTCACACAAAGTTTTCTACTGTACTAGTGTAGAATGCAGCTGGATGACTGACTCATGTTTTAGTGGTTAGTACTCTGGAAGTATGCTGGTGTAGTTTTGTTAAAATAAGGATAGTTGAAAATTGCAGAGTTGAACCTTGCTGACTAATATATACATGGAATTGTAAGAAATATAACTTTCTTGGAAACAAAATATCAATTTGTTCCCTCGGATCACAATATATATTGTTTTAGGTTTGTCCTATGTGAAATCTTTTAGCTTTGACCATCAATAGTTAAAAGTTGAAAACTTTAAATAGTATTTAACATAAAATTCATGGTACTAGATTCATCATGAAAAGTAATTTCATTATATCTAACTTTACTATTTGAAATATATATTTTTACAGAAATTGATAGTCAAAGTTTCATTTCACCTACTAGACTATGTCAATGTCCTAAACTGTTTATATTTGTGATTGGAGGGAGTCTTATTTTGCACTGCACCTTATAGCTTTTGTAATCTCTTCTCTTACTGAATTATTATGCTCTCTGATTTTGCTCAGATATTCATTGATATGCTGGAAAGTGTTCTGCAGGGACATGAAACTCCTATAGGGTAAATATCATAGAGTTGCATTTTGTCCGCCAAATACATAATGAAGAAGTGTTGAGTTGTTGATATCATAAACACATTTTTCTTTAAACCTTGCACAAAATATGACACAATACCTATCATCATGTTTGTGGATCTTTAGTAAATCTATTTGTTTTCTGACATCTTTAGGCCTGAAGAGCTTCTAGAAAGAACCAGGGATCCACAAGTTTCTGATTATGGTTTGTATACACCTAGGTGTTCGAACTCTGTAGTTGTACACTATCTTGGTATTGGTATCTAACACTGTCGGCTTCAGTTGTCATGTTCTTTAGGTTTGTCACTTCTGGTGAAATTCAAAGGAGGTCTGACTTCTTTGAACCATTCATATCTGGCTTGACAAATTCAACTGTGGTTCAGGTCAGCTCCATATTCCGTTGTCACATGTTGTATATGGACTACAGAAATTATATTCATGGTCATTTACAGAAATTATACATCAAGTAACATTAATCTGTGATCCTATTTGTTGCTCCCTGGTGAATAGTATCTGTGGTGATTGGCAATCACAGTATATTCTTTCATTGTAGCCAGCCATTATTTCCAGAGGGGATTTCCCTTACCTAAAGATCAGATATAGACGATTAGATATCATGATGTAGCAACTCTGCGAGCAAAACTTTTTTTCCCCAATGGTGTAGTTTATTGTAAGTCTGTACTCTGTAACGAATGTTATGATAGGGAATGAATTTATGACACTGCTCACGTGGACAAATAAGTCACACTGTTATTTTCAGCACTGAATCTGTACTCTATTTCAGTAAACATTTTGGTAAATATGCAGAACGAGAATGACCCTGATTTATAATTTTGGTTTGCAGTTCTGCAAGGCTTCTGTGGAACCTATGGGTGAGGAAAGTGACCATGTGCACATAATTGCCCTATCAGATGCACTAGGTGTACCTATCCGTGTTATGTACCTAGACCGAAGCTCGTGTGATACTGGCAATCTGAGCGTGAATCACCATGATTTCATCCCTTCGGCCAATGCATCCGAGGGCGATGCTGCGATGACATCTACTCCTGCTGCCGAGAAACCTTACATCACTTTGCTCTACCGGCCTGGTCACTACGATATTCTCTACCCAAAGTGAATTTTGCTCATGGCTAGTTTCATGACTTGGTTGAGAAAGCACACACTCTAGACATCTGTAGTCATGTTTCACCTGTGTGCTGCCAAAGGTGGCAAACCTGTTTTTGTGTGCTAATGCCCTCGTTCAAATTAGTTGTTTTCTGCCTGCTGTAAGTCTTACTCTGGTACAATATTTAACGTTGTGTTGACTGCGGAGAAGTTCTGTTGATATTGCTACTGATCAGTTTTTCGTTCACGAGTTTTTTTTACCTTCATTCATCGTAGGAAACCAAACTCATAATGTTCATTAGAGTATAAAATTATTGAAATGGATGGAGTATAGAACAGTCAGTGTTCTTAGTGGGTGTTTGTCTTGTAGTTGTAATAGCAGCAGGCTAGCAGCCATTCGCTTTCTGCAGATTCATCATTTTCTATTTTGTTGCATCAGGTGTGCAGCCCGTTCGCCTATTGTATGATCCTTATCCTGGGTGGGTGTAATCCAGGTTATCTCCAATAGGGTCTACTGGTGCCAGGAACTGTAGCCATGGTTGACAGATGGTCAGTTGTGAAGTAGGTAACGGAAGGCTGGTTGACAGATGGGCAGTTGTGATTGTTATGAAGTTGTGAAGTAGGGAACGGAAGGCCGAGCAGCATTTATTTGTTGAGCATGATTGACAGATGGGCACTCGTGATTGTTATGAAGTTGTGAAGTAGGGAACGGAAGGCCGAGCAGCATTCGGCAAATATTTGTTGAGAAGTTGGCGATTGTGCTGTACAGGAAGTACTGCTCCAGTTAGTGTACTCGGGTTGGACATGAAGGGACACAAAGTCACAGGCAAAGGCCTCTATGTCAAAAGCTGAATATCTTTTGTGATAGAAAGAGACTGAGCAAATGTGGGGGTGATTTGCGTCTCGTGGGCGACATGGCAACCAATCAGTTGGCGAAGACATGTCCTTGCGATTGGAGAGAAAGAAAGGCCAAAGGCACCGCCAGCTATTCTGTACGAACATGCCTACTCCGCGTACGAAATTAATTTTTTTTCTTCCTTGTTTCGTTTTGTTCAGAGCTAAAATAACAAGTACTCCTACTAATAATGAGAATTGAAGGGCACAACTTAAATTCATCTGCGCATAAAAATAGTGGATGGATATGAACACTGTACTTGGATCCTGCAACTCTGTACCTGATGGTGGTCTTTGGGCCATGTTTAGATTACAAGTTTTTTCACTCTCTCTCACATCGAATGTAGGGACACATGTATGGAACAGTAAATGCAGATAAAAAATAACTAATTATACAGTTTGATTGTAAATTACCAGACGAATCTTTTGAGCATAGTTAGTTCATGATTGGACAATAATTACCAAATACAAACGAAAGTACTACCGTGCCAAAATTTACTCTCTCTTTAATCTAAACAAGACCTTGGTTTATGAGCACCTGTACTTGGATTCTGCAACTCTGCTCTGCCAATTGCCAAGGACGTTACGCCGTGAGATCTGAGCGTCGCAATCCTTGGCATTTGCCGAGCAGCAGGCTGCAGAGTCTGTCCTCCGAGGGCATAGTGACAAGAACGAAGAATTTGGCAAATGCCAAGGGCCAAGTGCACTGTATACCCATTGCTGAAAAAAAGAAGGGGCATTTTCCTCCGTTTGGTGGTCTATGCGTCTGTTCCCGCACTCTGGTCCTGGTAGTTGGTTGGTTGGCTGCTGGCGTGCTGCTGCTGCAGTGCTGCTCTTGTTTCTTTTCGTTCTGAAGGCGGGCTTAGCTGCCAGCTTCCCCGTGTCACGTCATCTCAAGGAGACAGCGATCATGTTTCGTGTCTTAGGAAGACGCCATATATTAGCAAGGAGAAAAAGGGCATCCAATCCAATCTTGGATCAGCAGATAATAAATAACTTAGTTCTCAGTTCTCACAAGCAACAAAAAAATAAAATAAAAAATAATTATTATACACAAATGGCCAAATGAATTCCGCCGGAGAAGAAGGCGTCTTACGCGCGCATTTTTTTGGCTAAAGATTAGAGATTCATTCAGGAAGTTGGTAACAAGCAGCTGGCTCTAAATTGTTTGAAACTCTTACTGCTGTTTATTAGTACAGCAATTCATTTAGTTTTATATAAGGGAGGGCCAGGCGAAGCAATCATGGACATCATTTGACGAGTCCAAACAAAATCTTGATGCGAGGAGAGGAGTGGCGGTGGATGGGTCATGCAGGGTGGGAGACTGGGGCCATGTTTAGATCACGGTGTCCCGATTTATTGTTGAGCTGTAGCAATTTTGTTTTTATTTGATAATAATTGTCCAAATATTGATTAATTAGGTTTAAAATATTCGTCTCGCAAAGTATAACAAAATTATGCAATTAGTTTTTGATTTCATCTACATTTAGTACTCCGTATATGTGCCGACATTTTGATGTGATGGAGAATCTTCTTTTTGTATAGTGAAATTTAAGGGTGAATTTGGGTATCTAACCAATGGGCTGGTTCGGCTGGTGGAAAAGCCGGCTGGTTTCAGCTGATTCAATAGTGTTTTGTGAGAGAGAATAAACTAAAACAAGCTGAAACAAGCCAAAACTAACTTGCAGAACAGGGCCAATGCCTGGAGTGAGACTGGCGGTGGCGGGAACGAGACTTCCGGCCTTCCAGGCCATCATGCGCACAGCGGGCCGCGGAATCTCCGAACGGGCCAACGGGGCCCCAAAAGAAAAACCAGCATTTCCGGGCCCACCCACGCGCCAACTTTATGGACACACTAAAAAACAAACTTTCTGCTAAAAAAACTAAAATACAAATTTGGATTACTATATATATATATTTTTTAAAATTGGTCTCCGTCTAGCCCATTGTCCTTTCGTCGAGGATCAACTAAATTCAAGGCAGGTTGCGGGTACGATGGAGACGAAACGCTGCGTATTTAAAACAACCCCCGCTGAGTGCGCCGCTAGTGTTAACGTCAGGACTCTCAGGATTAGCTAGAGAGTGAGTGGCATAGCACTAGCAGTAGCAGGCGGATTAGACTGAGTGGCGGTGTCATAATCACTGTCGCATTAGTGGGCGCAACCACTCGTAATCTTGTACCGCGGCAACCGCGCATGATGGCTGGCAGCAGCAGCCATCCAATCATGCCCTGCCCGTTTTCCGTAGCAGATGGTAATCTCGTGCGTGCTGCGTGTAATTAATCCAACGACGGCTATGCTGTAAGCCTGTGACCCATCATCTGCAGATACGATAGTAACACTATTAACAGTTTAACACTGTACTAAGTACAGTGTTTTAGAGGGGGAAAAAACGCGAAGACGACGAGACCGGCTCGACATCTCCATCGTCACGAGCACTGCACAGTGGTGTGTGTCCCGTCCGTCCAGGGCGGGCCCAGCGCCCAGTTGACGCGACAGTGACGCACTCTCTTTCTATTCTCCGGGCCTGTTTAGTTGGAGAAATTTTTTTTAGGTTCGGCTATTATAACACTTTTCATTTTATTTGGCAATTTATGTTCAATCATGGACTAGGCTCAAAAGATTTGTCGCGTGATTTACAACTAAATTGTGTAATTAGTTTTTTCTTTCGTCTACATTTAGTACTCTATGCATGTGCCGTAAGATTTGATGTGACAGGTACTGTAGCACTTTTTATTCGAACTAAACAGGCTCTCCGATGAAAACAGCAATCGTCAACTCCTAACGCAGCGGCGAATGGGCAGATTACCAACCGGTCCATTTGTCAGGCTGCTATTCTGACTCACCCTGACCACCCACGCTTTAATTAACGGCGACAGAACGCCATCATTAAACAGAATGACATCTCTGATGGCGACGGAATTTAAAATGCGCAATTCCTGACTGCTCCTTACAGAAAACAATTTCTTTCTTAAAAAAAACAATTTAGTACTAGCTGAATAGTGTCTGCGTCCCGGCCCCACCACCAATCCAGAACCGAATTATAATCAACTTGACTAATCGTTACAATTTGGACCGAGATTAATTAACTCGCCACCAGTTACCGGTCTTCTTCCCTCCCGGAACGAGGAGAGAGAAAAGAGCGCACCGTTATTCCCTCCCAGGGTCCCTCCCCTCTAGCGCATTCCACCACCCCGCCCCCATTTCCCTCCCTCCTCGCCTCGCTTCTCGCCGAGCCACCCGACCAATTCCCCCGCCCTCCACGCGCCCAGATCGCCGCCATTCCCGTCCCCGCCCTGCCGCGACGAGGCCACGGACACCGCACCTTCTCCTCCGATCCCCCAGCAGCTGCCTACCTTCGCAGGTCCCGGCGGCGGCGGCGTCGGTCGGTCGGACGGACGGAGGAAGCCACAGCCGGCGGCGAAGGGAGCGCCGCGGCGTGCCCGCGGATGGGCTGGTAGGAGGAGGTGGCGAGTTTCCGGAGGCGGTGGCGGTGACTGTGCCAGCGGCGGCGGCAGCCATGTATTTCGCCAAGCTCGATGACTCGCCCATGTTCCGGACGCAGGTGAGAGCCCGCACCATCGTGATCCCGGCGGATCTCCGTCCCTAGCGTTCCCGTGCGTGCGTGGGCGTGTGCAACCTTCGCCTGGATTCGTACGCTCCTTGATTCTGCCGCGGTGGGTGCTGGCCAGTGGGCACATGTTTGATCCGTGCGCGCGTGTCTCCGCCCCCAGATTTTTATTGTCTCTTCCTTAGCTCCTTGGCGGCTGCACATGGTCCGTGGTGGACTGCGGGAAGGGAAACGTTGCTAATGCTAACTCGCCGCTGCTTCTCTTCTCCGCACGGTCGATGCGCCGCGCGTGCCCGGAATCTCATTTATTTGTTTTGTTAATGCACGTGGAAAGCGTAATTCCTTCCCTCTGATTTTGCCCTTCCGCGGATCGGCAGGTCTGCATTGCAGCATGTGGTTCCTTTTTATTTTATGACCTCTCTGTATTGTCGCATATACTTGTTTTTACTATGTGTGCCCGTGTGTGCGTGTGCGTGTTTGTATGATGTGCATCTGCATTGCAGCATGTCGTTGAATTGTCAATTAGTCAGGTTTGTTGCTTCTTTGCCAATATTTTGTGATTTTTCCGTGGCACCACAATGAGTGGTCCGGAATTAGCTTGACTTCTTTTCAAAATTAGCTTTTTTCTATGAAGGGGCATCACGAACTAATGCTGCATAGTGCTGTGGCTGTAGGCACATCTCTGTCTGTTTGCATATCCTTTGTCGTACACTGGCACTAGTTTGATGTACAATGCGGATTCTCGTTACCAGTTAACACTATGAGCTTTGAAGCAGTTTAATTTTGTTTTCTGGAGTTGGATTTCAATTTGTGACTAAAACAAATGTGCTTCTTGGTATAAGTTGTAATGTATGTCAGCGTATCAGTCCAAGTTCATGCTTACTGCACAACTATTTAGCTTTTCAATATTCATGGAACTAACACAATGATTTTGTTGGTGGATCTGTTCGTGAGTTATTTTCCATAATTTGGTCTCTTCTCTCTTCATTTCATAAATTTTACTAAGTAGGTGAGCCCTGCTTCATATATTGCCGATTTTTCGTTTTGATGCCTTTAAAATGAAAGAAGAGGTCTCCTATTTTTTTTTCTCGAATCCTTTTTTTTTTGAATGCGTTACTGAACTTGCACGACACTTTTAAAGTTTTCATTCAGTTCTGAACAGTGTAAAAGAATGCTTCGTCAAGGAGATTTTATGAATTGTCCAATTTAGAAGGCATTTGCAGAACTTATATGTTTTACATTCAAGCGTAACTTATTAATATGGAAGAAATGAATTCTCTTACTGGTTGCAGTCATGTATGAAACTTTGCTTCCTTTGATTAATGACTAATTGTATGCTCCTTTCTGTTCTATTGAAAACAGATACAATCACTTGAGGAGAGTGCTGAATTGCTGAGAGAGAGATGTTTGAAGTTCCATAAAGGTTGCCGTAAGTATACGTAAGTGACCATTCATTGCCCATGCTTTTATTTTCTTACAGGGAGTATGGTTGAGCTGCAATTCACTCCCCGGCGCCATATGCTCTTTTGTTTCAGTGAAGGGCTAGGGGAAGCATACGATGGAGATATTGCATTTGCAAACTCACTTGAAACATTTGGAGGAGGCCACAATGATCCAATTAGTGTTGCTTTTGGTGGTTAGTCATGTTATTTTCTTTGTCTGCTTTTCCCAGCAGCATTTATAAACTTATCATGCAAGTATGCAGCAGGATTGTTATATTGTTCTGTTTTGCTTAATTTTTCTTGCCACCATGTTTTCGTCCATGAAAAAAAATATATGATGTTCAATTCTTTAGTATTTTACTGTTTCTTTTAACTGCTTTCATTTTTCAACCTGCTTATATTACTTGTTTCTTATTTCTTTTTTACTCTACTGAGCATACTGAATTTTCATCTCCTTTTTGTTTCAAAAAAAAATCATCTCCTTTCCAGGGCCTGTAATGACCAAATTTACAATTGCCTTAAGAGAAATTGGAACATACAAGGAAGTCCTGCGCTCCCAGGTAGTGTATTTCTTATTTAGAATGTGATTATATGTATTACTTAGGCCAAATTCTTGATTTTCCTCATAATGAGATGCTTATACAAGGAAGGCCTGAAAGTGACTGCACCTTGAAACATCCCTTTATAGTCTGTTACTGAAATATCAATGTGTCAATGTGAGTTACCAGATGATATTTTATGGCGAGGAATATCATTATACTTTACGTTCCAATTTGGTCTCCCAAGCATCATTTCATGTTGAAACTACAAAGTCATATGATTAGGGTGGAATGTGATATTTGATGTTCCCTTATTGAAAGTCTAATTTATATCATGCCATGACACATCTAACTTTTAGTAATTTACCTGCTCTAATGTCTGATTCGGTTTCCTGACAGGTTGAGCACATGTTAAATGACAGATTACTGAATTTTGTTGACATTGATTTGCATGATGTGAAGGTACTAGTATTATTTCCCATTAACACAAAATCATGAAAATCCACATTGAAAATAATTGAATGATATAGTGTTCTGTTCTGCATTTTCAGGATGCTCATAAGCGCTTTGACAAGGCTAGCCTCTCATATGACCAGGTAAGCTATCTTATTATGTTGTTCCTCGTGTGTGATGCATTTTCTTTTTGTGTTGTTTAATAGATAACAGCAAAAACTTCCTCTTTCCTCACCCATCAATATTTGTGGAATTTGACAAGTTTCTGCCTGCACATAACGTGTACATGCGATTCCTATGCTGTCTGTTTAGTGATTGATAAATAATGAGACACCTATCGAAATTTAGAACTATTCATTACTCGATGTTTTCACTATGTTTCTGTTATTTTTCTGCTAATTTGTTATTCTTTCATATTTTTCTGCCATACTTGCTTTGCTGCATAATTTTTGCTTGCTAAATTTTTAAGAGAGAGTATGCTCTTAACTTGTGAACTGGTTGGTTCGGTTATAGATTCGTGAGAAGTACCTATCATTGAAGAAAGGTACCCGACCGGACATAACAACGGCAATTGAAGATGTAAAAACCATTCTTATTCAACATTTTACAATGTTAACACAAATTAAGGCATCTCTCCCTCCCCCTTAACTAAATAGCATTTGGTAATAACCAGGAGCTTCACAGTGCTAGATCTTCATTTGAGCAAGCTCGTTTCAACCTGGTACGGTTTGCATTGTCCCTTACTTTGCTCCTTAGTTTCTGAGCTTATATACTTAGCATGCCATTGTTTGCCATATCCATGTTAATTTCTCAGGTCACTTCACTTTCCCATGTCGAGGCAAAGAAGAGATTTGAATTTTTGGAGGCTGTTAGTGCGACGATGGACTCACATCTTCGATATTTTAAACAAGTACCTCCTTGCATATTTTACCTTGTGGTGTAGCTATGTTATGCATGAATAAGATTAATCCTATCAATTGCTATTTGTCAGGGATATGAACTATTGCATCAAATGGAGCCATATATTAATCAGGTAACTCTTAAACCATTTCCCTTTGTATTATGGTGTTAATGCTTTGCTCTAGTAGTTACAGATCTTAACATGTAAATATTAGCACCCTGCATTTCTGCTTTCAATTCACTAGTTGGGACAGGTGATCTTCTCATGAGTCCAGTTCTTAGTGCTCAGTGCAACTTTGCAGTTACTTTTATATATACTGATGATGATCTTGATTATTACGAGAAAATAATTGGACTGAGTTGTCTCCAAGTAACTAAGAATCGACACTTTTTTTTTTTGAAATAGAACGAAATTCTATTACATGGATCAGTTCTATAACAAAAGGCTCTGTTGATTTCGGCTTATGATAAAATTATCTAGAAGGCTTATTGACTAGTATTTACCTCACTGATCAACTCCGTCGCTTTATTTTGCATTTTCTTGTTTTGTTACTGGCATTATAGCCAAAAAATTTTTTATGTCAACCAACCATGCTTACTGAGATTTGTTTGTTTCTGCTTTGCTTCATTAAGACGCAGCACAGTTTTGCTTGTTTCTTCAATGTTTCTTTTCTTCTACTTAAAATACTCATAAATATTGACAAAAAAGTTTTCCTTCAACCTGCTTTTAAATTCTTCTTCAGGTTCTTGCTTATGCACAGCAATCAAGAGAAAGGGCAAACAAGGAACAAGCTTCTCTTGTAGAGAGGATGCATGAGTACAAAAGGCAGATAGACCGGGAAAGTCGGTCTTCTATAAATGGTTTGAATGATTCTTATAATGGTGATGGAATACAGACAATTGGCAGAAGTTCACATAAACAGATCGAGGCAGTTATGCAGTCAACTTCAAAAGGCAAGGTAAGACACTAATACACTAGAGATCCAAAGCAGGTTTACAGTTTGAAAAAGAAAGTTAAATTCGTGATGTACTACTTCCAGGTTCAGACCATTCGTCAAGGTTATCTTTCAAAAAGATCTTCAAACTTGAGAGCCGACTGGAAAAGAAGGTTCTTCGTACTTGATAGTCGAGGAATGTTGTACTACTATCGAAAACAAATTACTAGGCCACCTGTAGGTCTCCGTTGTAACATTCAGTGTTGGAATGCTCATTAAGTTGGCATAATATTTTGTTCCATGATGCATGATATATTTTAGTTCAGATACTTTCCTCAACCATTTGCCTTTGATCATATAGGCTGGTTGCTCCATGCAAAGAAGCGTTAACCCCCCTGAACATGGTTCTGGGTTGTTGAGCAGATTGTTCTCTTCTCATTACCATGGTATTATACATGATGAAAAGTCTGTTGCACGGCATACTGTAAATTTGTTGACATCAACCATTAAAGTTGATGCTGAGCAATCAGATCTGAGGTTCTGTTTCAGAATTATTTCACCCACAAAGATCTACACATTGCAGGTATAGCACAAGTTTATGGAGCAGTCTGTCTTATTGAATATGATTAAGACTTTCATACTTCACGAACACATCTGCTATTTGTGCAGGCGGAGAGTGCAGTAGATCAGATGGATTGGATTGAAAAGATAACTGGTGTTATTGCCTCTTTACTGAGCTCACAATCCCCGGAGCAGGTTAGTAATGGATGGCCTCTGTTTGGATTGCATGTATTCTGGTATATTCAGTTTACAATACTTGGCTGTTCTGTTTCAGTGTTTTATGTCAAGCCCTAAGGGCAGTGGTCATGATAGGAGTACCAGTGATGCAAGCTCCTTTACAAGTTCAGTGGAATTTGAACCTTCCGTAATCGATGATTTAGTACTGGAGAAGAACTCTGGAAATGGGCAGCATGATGTCAGAGGCACACATCATCACAGAACCAGCATGAAACCTGAAAAACCAATTGACTTGCTTAGGAAAGTTGATGGCAATAATATGTGTGCTGACTGTGGTGCTTCAGAACCTGATTGGGCATCATTAAACCTTGGCGCACTTCTATGCATAGAGTGTTCTGGGGTGCACAGAAATCTTGGAGTGCATATATCAAAGGTAACCGCAAAACTTTTAACTGTTAATTCTTTTTGATAGACGCTTGTATCTCTTGATGGTCATGCACATAGATTGATTTCTGCATTCATTTATTCTTTAAAGTCTAGAGGTTGTTTCAGTGTGTGCATGATATCAAATAAATTGGGCTTTGGTGCAGTGGTGCTATCACACTGACACCTAAAGCTACAAAACATGTTTTGCATAGATAAGGAAGTGAAACATGATTGTACTTTTGCCCAAAAAAAATTGTCAAAACTTAAATTGCTAAAGAATCTAAAATATAAACCTGTCGCCAAAATAATTATTTTTTCAAATTCTGTAAATAGGGTTTCTAATAGCTGAGTATCATTTTTGTATTGCTAATTTAGGATAATTATATATTTATTTTGATAGAATAGTAGCCTAAACACATGCATCATATTTCAGGTAAGATCTCTAACACTTGATGTCAGAGTTTGGGAGCCATCTGTAATCAATCTCTTTCAGTCATTAGGCAACATGTTTGTCAACAATATTTGGGAAGAGATGTTGTCAGATGATAATTCAAGGTAATATATTATGTCTGTTATGAATCTCTTTATGAAGTAATTCAATGTCTTCTCTATTGCTCTCCAGGTAACAATCTTGCAACATTGTTTCTTTTGCAGTGCTGATGGATCAGACACATCACAGTATCTCTCTGTTAGCAAGCCTAAACACAAAGATGTATTCTCTGCCAAGGAGAAGTTTATTCATGCCAAGGTATTCACTACATTCACAACTGCTTGTATTTCTTTGTTCTTTAGCAATGAATGGGGTGTTAAAACCAAATTGTCTCGAAGAGTCTCCATGCGAAGAATGGTTGCACAAATATGACTCCTTAACAGTTCCAACATGGATAGTGCCAATTAGGAAGTGTTGCCAGCTCTGGACATTCCTTCTGTTGATCCAATTCTTTTCCATGAGGGTTTTAGACATCCACCTGTATTTTTTTTAAAAGGCTCTGTTTCTCCCAGATCACAAAATTAGCACGCGTATCTCATTGCGTAAAGATTATCAAGCAAGGAAACTCTCTGCATACCTTGCTAAGAAAATCTCACACAATGCTCTGTAGTGTTTCGCACATGAACCCTACTCCATGATCATAGAACCCAGAACTCAAATGAATCAAGAATGTTAATGTCAAATCCTGCATAGACTTTTGTAGAGACAACATGTTCCTGTAGCTGAGAGTTGTTTGGATGGTTTTATTTTGTTTTATCGGCCAATATGCTTACCTCCCTTCCTCAGAGACCCACTGTATGGATTCCTTTTACATTAGCTGGAAAATCGTATGGCACCCTCGTTAGCTAAAATATCATGTTACAATGTTTCAAAAATCATGTATGTAGTACACCTAAAGTTAAGTGTAGCTGCAACAATTCATATTGAAATTCATCTTTGATGCTGAGATTAAAAAACCAGAAGTGTCACTGTCAGCACATGATGAACAATGCCAGGTTGATTGCTTGTCTATTTTGTTTCTTGGCATCTAGGATGAATTTCAAACTAAACTGTTGTGGCTATACTTATATTACGTGTACTACATACATGATTTTTGTGATGATTTTTAAAGCATTGCAACATAGTATTTAGCTAATGAGGGTGCCAGCCCCCCTGGGCACCAAATCTGCACTCATATATGGTATATGTGAACTAGATAATTTACTCTTCATGATGTTATTGAGTTGAGACTACTCCCTCCATTTTAAATTGTAAGTCGTTCTGGCTTTTCTAGATACATATGTATCTAGATATCATGTCCATATAGATACGTAACAAAAGCTATGTACCTAGAAAAAGCCAAAATGACTTACAATTGGAACGGAGGGAGTAATTATCAAAAGGAAAAGAAAAAATAATAGTTCGTCCTGCAAACTACTAACACTGATGATGTACTCACGGTAGTATTTTTCTTGGTATTTTGATCAATACTCTCGCCAATCAAGAAAAAAATTTCCATCCAAGAATATGTTCAGTCAAACCATTCTAACTTTGTCCAAATATATATTTAGAGTGAAATATATGGTCGACCCTTGTCAGGTCCACCAACTTACAAATTGCAGTTTTAGGCACATAACCTTTTTAAGTGGTTCACCTCCAAGATTAGGGGTCCAAGTTGATGGACCTCGATGGCACAGCTTGACAAGTTTAAGGGCCACTGTGAATTTTACTCATATATTTAATTATATTAAATAGACCATGCATAAATAGTACAAATAAGCTTGTCTCAAAATTAGCTTTCTATAATGTTTCATTTGGTTTTTAAAAAATATATTACTGTAGAAATTGGTGGCAAAATATGTTTCTGGACATAATGCATTCCGAAATGACACTTAGTGGTGACTAGAGGGGCTACATTCTAGGCAAGATTCTTGAAGTTTCATAAGAAATTACTTTAGGCACTACCCAATGCTCATCCATGATCACATGCCTATGAAACCATCTGAAAACAACACTGCATGAACTTGAATCTGTATAACGTTCAACATGGTTCAATGCGTGTATTTATAGGCCTATTTGAAGATCTTCAGTTTGAACATATATATATTTAGTGTCATATATCCCAATTTGGTTGCTGAATTTTTTTAATCTTTTCGGTGTAAATATTGCAGTATGTAGACAAAGAATTCATACGGAACCATGGCATGGATGAGAATCAGCTAGCTCAGCAGATGTGGAATAGTGTAGCTGCAAATGACAAGAAAGCAGCATACAGTCTCATTGTGAGATCACGTGCCAATGTTAATTTAGTTTATGGAGAGATGCCTTCTAGCCCATTTTTGACTCTTGGAAAAGCACTTCAGCAAGAGCAACCGGCTTCACCACATGATGGAAGTCCTAGATTTTTCGATTGCAATTCACATGACAAGATTTCTCCTCGAGAGCCCCTTTCCCCTGCTAGCACGAGTTCACGCACATATGACATGGAGGACAGTTGTGAAGGTCTCTCCTTGCTCCATCTTGCATGCCGTGTTGCAGATGTTGGGATGGTTGAATTACTTTTGCAGTATGGTGCTAGTGTAAATATGAATGATTCTAGGGGTCGGACACCCCTTCATCACTGCATTTTGAAAGGAAGACATCGGCATGCAAAGCTTCTCCTCTCCAGGTATGCAAGAACCTGATTACTCAGGAATTTGATCTTGGACTACATGTTTGATTTGTCAACAATGTTTATTCGAATCACTACTTACTAGTATAATACTATATAATCATCATCAGAACTCTGTTTTGTTTAGCGCAGTGTGCTTTCTGCTTTTCTTTATGGGCAGAAGACTGAAATGATCCAGCAAAGTGGCACGAATGCAAACATGAAGTCTCATTTCTTTTTTCGTTTGTATGCAGAGGGGCTGATTCACAAGCCATGGATCGAGATGGTAGGACAGCATTACAGTATGCAATCGACGGTGGAACAAGTGACGAAGACATTCTTGCGTTGTTAGAGGACCATAGTAGATAATCTTGCAACCACACCTTCAGTAAATCGAGGTCCTCTTGGTGCGGTCGACTCAACTAACAGGGCTCCAGCCCCACCCGGTCCAAGCTTGTCGTGCAGACAATCCAAATTTATGGCATGAAAGCAATCTATGTACATGTCGTTCGAGGGCCTCAGTATCATGATGCGCCTGTTGTTTCTTTCCCCACCTTTTGCTTGTTTAGCATCAGTGGTCCTTATTTAGTCATCTGGCAAACGGTTTGGTTTTGTTTGCTGCAGGTGATGCATAGTAAGCTTGTAAATGGAGTTGCTTCTCTTTATTTTTCTAGTCATCTTTCATCATGAAGTAGATGTGGCATTCTGATCAAAGATGATTGTACATATCTGAGATGTGCTGTTGTGGTATATGAAATGTAAGCATGGTGTGGATGGTTTATACGAAAGTTGTGTCTTGCTTACTCAAAATAGATTGCATTATTGCAGGGATCTTTTCATATAGTATTTTGAAGCTCAACCAGAATTGGTTGAAGATAGCGCAAGATTGACAGAAAAAACTGCATCATCCCTGCAGAAGGTAGACGTTATAATTTTTCAAACGTTCTTTTACACATGATACTGCTAGCTCTCAGGGTCTACTCTATTGTCTATTGTACGCGTGCTCTGTTCTGCCTTGCAACTTAGCTGCAGCTGGCCTGCCTAAATAGTCACCGACAGGGCTTTCTTTGCTTTTCTTTTTCTATATATGGATTAATACAGCAATTACACAAATAACCCAAGAAATGAAGAAATTATCGGAACAACTTTATATGAAAATTTTAGTGCTCAATGTGATTTGCAATGTTGTAGTTGATAAACTTTCAATTTAAAGTTATTTTGGTGGCCCAAAAAGTTGAGAGCTAACTCAAACCAGTTCTGAACTTCATACTGTAGATACCTTTTGGCTGCAAATTCTTTAAATAATCTATTACAAAGTTGCAGGTGGCACGCGCACTAGCGATTTTGTTTTATTTTTTTGTATTATTTTATTTAAAAGGCGCACTAGCAAGTACAGTAGCTACGCGCTCGTCGACGTTGACGAGAAAAGGGGCTGATCCTTCGTCCCCCACTCCACTTCGTCTTCCTTCCAGATTGCGCTACCAGCACTCCCCACCTCTGTCTCTCGCAATCTCGCATCCCACATCGCGCGCACAGCTTGCAGACAAGTGAGAGGCTGCGCCGCCCATGGCTGAGTCGCTGGTCCTCCCCGTGGTGCGCGGCGTGCTCGGCAAGGCCGCCGACGCGCTCGTTCAGAAGGTCACCCGCATGTGGGGCGTCGACAACGACCGCCGCAAGCTGGAGCGCCATCTGCTGTCCGTGCAGTCCCTGCTCTCCGACGCTGAAGTGAAGAGCGAGACCAACCCCGCCGTCAAGGCGTGGATGAGGGAGCTCAAGGCAGCCGCCTACCAAGCCGACGACGTCCTCGACGACTTCCAGTACGAGGCGCTGCGCCGCGAGGCCCAGTCCGACGACTCCAAGGCATCCAAGGTACGGAGGTACTTCACCCTCCAGAGCCCACTTCTGTTCCGCCTCACTGCTAGCTCGAATCTGAACAAAGTTCTCAAGAGAATCAATGAGCTGGTGACGGAGATGCGCACGTTTGGTCTGGTGGAGCGCGCGGAGGCGCCACAACCTCTCTATCGGCAGACACACTCTGCACTCGATGAGTCTTCAGATATCTTTGGAAGAGACAACGACAAGGAAGTCGTGGTGAAGCTGCTACTGGACCAGCAAGATCAGCGGAATGTGCAGGTTCTACCCATCATTGGAATGGGAGGTTTGGGCAAGACCACACTAGCCAAGATGGTGTACAATGACAGCAAAGCTCAGAAGCACTTTGAGTTGAAGATGTGGCACTGTGTGTCAGACAACTTTGAAGCCATTGCTATTGTGAGATCCATCATAGAGTTGGCTACACATGCAAGATGTGACCTGCCTGACACCATAGAGCTGCTGCGAGGGAAGCTAGTGGAAGTCATTAGCCGGAAAAGGTTCCTACTGGTTCTTGATGATGTGTGGAACGAAGAACAACAAAAGTGGGAGGATGACCTCAAACCACTATTATGTTCATCTAATGCTGGACCAGGAAGCATGATACTTGTCACAAGTCGAAGTAAAAAAGTTGCCTCTATAATGGGCACCATTCCACCTCATGAACTAGCATGCCTCAGTGAAGATGATTCATGGGAATTATTCTCAAAAAAAGCATTTAGTAAAGGAGTGCAGGAGCAATCAGAGTTGATAAAAATTGGTAAACGTATTGTCAACAAATGCAAGGGACTACCTCTTGCTTTGAAGACAATGGGTGGCTTGATGAGCTCCAAACATACAATCAAGGAATGGGAGGCCATTGCAGAGGATGATAGGGTTGGCAAAGGTGAAGTACTGTCCATTCTAAAATTGAGCTACATGCACTTGTCATCTGAAATGAAGCAATGCTTTTCCTTCTGCGCGGTATTCCCTAAGGACTATGAGATGGACAAGGATAAGTTAATCCAGCTATGGATGGCAAACAATTTTATTCATGCAGATGGAGCTACAGATCTTATGCAGAAAGGTGAATTTATTTTCAATGAGTTGGTGTGGAGGTCATTTATTGAAGATGTGAATGTCAAGATGTCTGATGGATATTCTTGGTTTGCATACAAGAAAATTGGATGTAAAATGCATGATTTAATGCATGACCTAGCACAAGAAACGACAGATGAGTGTGCTGTTGGTGCAGAGTTGATTGCACAGAAAACGTTGATAAACAATGTACGTCACATCCAGTTGTCATGGTCTGAAAGAAAGCAAGAAATCACTAGATTGATGGAAAACTCATCTCCTATCCGCACTTTATTAACTCAGACAGCACACATGTTTTTTAGTAAATCAGATTTCAAGGCACTCAAGAAGTTAAAACTAACATCATTAAGAGCACTACGTTGGGAAATCCAATCTGTTATCCATACAAAGCTCATAAATACAACACATTTAAGATATCTTGATCTTACGTGCTCAGGATTTGTTAGATTGCCGTCTTCAGTTTGTATGTTGTATAATTTGCAATCATTGATTCTCAATCATTGTGGGGAACTAGAGGTTTTACCGGAAGGCATGCAAACTATGAGGAAACTCACCCACATTTATCTAATAGGATGTGATAGGTTGAAGCAGATGCCTCCAAAACTTAGTCTACTACAGAGCCTCTGTACACTCACAAAATTTATTGTGGACTCTAGAGATGGCTTTGGTATTGAGGAGCTCAAAGACCTAAGACAGCTTGGAAATAGGTTGGAACTGTTCAATTTAAGGAAAGTAAAGAGTGGATCAAAGGTCAATCTCAATGAGAAAAAAAACCTAACTGAGCTGTTTTTGCATTGGGGCCGTGACAGAGACTACAACCCATTGCATGATGAGGTCATTAGTAATAATGAAGGAGAAGTACTTGAGTCTCTAGTACCTCATGCTGAGCTCAAAACATTGGGGCTACATGGGTACGCTGGCCTATCCATCTCACAATGGATGAGGGATCCACAAATGTTCCAGTGTTTAAGAGAACTATATATTTCTAACTGCCCAAGATGTAAGGATCTGCCACTAGTGTGGTTGTCGTCTCTTGAGAAATTGTATTTACGCTGCATGGATAGCCTGTCTGCATTATGTAAAAACATTGACATGGAAGCTACACGGCATAATACCTCTCTAGCAATTTTTCCAAAGTTAAAGGAGATGTGGTTGGAGGCGTTGCCGGAGTTGGAGAGATGGGCAGAAAACAGTGCAGGAGAGCCAATTAGCTTGGTGGTTTTTCCGCAGCTGGAAAAGCTGTGCATCACAGACTGCAACAAAATTGCAACTCTTCCAGAAAGCCCAGCTCTCACTTCTCTACATTATCACAGTAAGCCTGTAGAAGGTCTTGTTCCTATGGGCATGCCTTTGGGATCTTATCCATCTCTTGTCACCTTGCGCATTGGGATGCTGGTAGACATGGTGATGCCTGTAAATGATCATCAAAACCAAAGCCAAAGACGTCCGCTAGACTCCCTGAGAAGTTTGTGTGCACGCAACGACAATGGCTTCATATCAGTGTTCAACTCATCCAAATTGCAACTTGGGCTCAGGGACTGCTTGGCCTTCGTGGAACGATTGGATCTCTGGTCATGCAACAATATTGTCCGCTGGCCAGTGGAGGAGTTCCGATGCTTGGTTCGCCTTCGATCTCTGGTTATTGACTCATGCACCAAACTAGAGGGTAAGGGCTCATCATCCGAGGAAATCCTTCCTCTGCCCCAGCTGGAAAGGTTAAACATATTTGGGTGTCATAGTTTGCTGGAGATTCCGAAGCTGCCTGATTCACTTGGGGAATTGGATATTGCTTCGTGCAGAAGTTTGGTGGCGCTGCCTTCAAACCTTGGAGATCTAGGAAAGTTGAGGCATCTCAATCTGCGGGTCTGCCGTCAGCTGAAAGCGCTGCCTGAAGGGATGGATGGCATCACTTCTCTTGAGCAATTGGTGATCGACTCTTGTCCTGGGATTGATAAATTTCCGCAGGGCCTTCTCCAGCGGCTCCCTACCATCAAGTCCCTGTACATACGGGACTGCCCCGACCTGCAGAGACGTTGCAGGGAAGGTGGGCAGTACTTTGATTGTGTCTGTCCAATTCCATATAAATACATTCAAGCAGCAACGGAACCTCAAAAGAAGTGGAGGTTCCTCCCCTTGTGCGGTGGTGGCTCTCTGAGTAATTGAGGTGCGTGCTCGGTGCTCCTGCGTTTACCACCTCTCTCCTACTATCTTGTTTTATTTCTATTTCCTAAGGCAGAGCCCGCTACTGTTTTCTTTTGTTATATCTACGCATATACATACTGTTCAACGCACAATTTATTCTATCTAAATCATTTTCTCTTTCTTATTTTCAGTTGTTTAGGACATTGGATTTGAAGGTCGCCACATTATTCTCTTTCTCTTAGCAAGTATATATCGTTGCTCAACACGGCCCATGGGCGGGGCCAAGTTATTCTCCTTCTATTCTGGGCTACTAAAACTGGACCCTTACTCGGTGTGGTCAGTTTAAACAAACACGCAGAGCTGAACTGTCTCAAAGCTCACATGCAGAGGTAAACTTCAGATTCAGCCCTTGCTACAGTGCTTCTACCCAATCACGTTTTCAAGCTCCACAAAACGGCAGTTGTACAAAATCAAATAGAGAGGCCTCTGTAGTGCTCTCTTTCTGTCTATGCAGTGGTGTGTGTGTGTCTCAGTTTCGCTTTCTGTTTCTATATTGCAGGGATGCTGATTCACAAGCGACTGGGATGGTTATAAGACAGCATTACGAATGCAAATCGAATCAATAAAAGAAGCAGCAGCAAAGAGATTATTCCAGGGTTTGCACATTCGAGGGGCCACTGCCTTCCATGACAGAACCAAGCAGCAATGCTTGCAGTTGCAGCTGGCGCTTGGTGTTGCAGGACGGGCAGTGCACCCGGCATTGCAAGCTCCGACCTGACAGGTAACACGCTGGCCTCGGCGGTTGTTGACAGCAATCGCACGCGGACTCTCAACTCTGTGATCGCATCGGTTGCTATATGCGCTGAAATAACCATGCTGGCCCGTCTCCGCGATACAAAACCCCAGGTGTAGTTGCTTCCTCTCATCTGTCGACGTTGTGAAGTTGGTTCGCCTTGTGGCCTCGAGTAACTGACGGCGACGACCTATCACAAAAAATAAACGGAGAGATAAAATTGTATTTAACAGATTTGATTTGTTTTGATTTTCTGGAGCGAGGTCCAGATTGCAGTACACTGGCAAAATGTCGCAGGAATCTGTTAGTAACTTATTGCAGTGTGTAGGAATCGCTATGCCTCCGAACGGAGGTGGGCGGGGCGCGTTTGGTTCCACAAGTTTTAGTCCCTGTCGCATCAAATATTTGATACTAATTAGAAGTATTAAATATATAATAATTATAAAATTAATTATATAAATAAAGACTCATATGATGAATCTATTAAGCCTAATTATTCCATGATTTGTTCACGTGATGCTATAGTAAACATATGCTAAGTATGGATTAATTAGGCTTAATAGATTCAAATTAATCAATGCTTTGCTCCGGGCTGACAGAATATCTCAGAGTTTGGTTCGATTACCTTAAATATATGTATTCTTTTACAATGTTTATTTGCAACAATTATGATTGCTCAAGAGGCGGGACATTAAATATGAGCATAGCTACTAAATGAAAAAAAATCCTATAAAATGGTGTGAGCTTAAAGTATGCATGTAATTGGCATTGGAATAATAAGATAATTTCAACAGACATAAATTAGAGTAATTCTAGGTATTTCCTATAATTAACTTGCTAAATCAATAAGCTTAGCGAGTTAATAAAATAAGCAGCAACCTCAATTTATTTTCCACTTTAACAGTTTCCTATACTACTTTTCTAAACAATTTTGTATTGGCAACCTGAATTTCTAACCAACAAAGTCTTTTTAATAGTTTCTTTGTCTCTTACTGTTTTCTTACCGGGAACTCTTTTTTTTTTTAGTTTGCCCATGCTACAATTTTCTCTGATCTTCCAAGAAAAACGTTGGATGAGGAGCGGATATGGAGCCTCTTGGCTTTAGAAACTTATGAGTTGGAGATAATTTTGACACCTTTTGTCTTTAAGAAGCTGTCTTACCAAACTGTCAAAAGGGGACTTTTTTCCTTTTTTCAAAAAAAAATCAAGATAGCTGTTCTATAAAACTGTTGGAGATGCTATTAAAGAAAAATCTTTGCTATATATTGACAAGGCACCATCAAAGACATTCGTTCAATTATAGAAAAAAAAGATTGGGTGCCTTTCCAAGCCTAATTAAATTCTATAAAAAATGAAAATGGCAAGGTCGTTATCATTGGTAACAAGACCCTACAACAAATTATATGTCCACTGTAACTTGCAACACGCACACATGTTCGCTAGTAATTTCAAATATAGGATACCTGGTTTTTTTATACTAAGGGGGTGTTTAGTTGGTAGGTGAAAAATTTTTGGGTGTCATATCAGATGTTTCATAGGATGTTGGAAGGAGTTTTCGGATATTAATAAAAAACTAATTACATAACTTGCTTGGAAACCACGAGACAAATTTATTAAACCTAATTAAGTCATCATTAGCACATGTGTGTTACTGTAGCACTTAAGGCTAATCATAGACTAATTAAGTTTAAAAGATTCGTCTCGTGGAATTAGTTTTTTTTCGTCTACATTTAGTACTCCATGCATGTGTCCAAACATTCGATGTGGTGGGTGAAATTTTTTTGAGTGGGAACTAAACACCCCCCTAAGGATAAAAATGAACCACATTGATTGCTGATCGAGGAAGGTAATGTTTCCATCCGGTGATGACAATCGTCCGCGTAAAACCTAGGCTACACCGGGCCTAATATTTCTTGATTTTGTAATTAGGTTTGCTAGCGCCCGGACGTCCGGATGGACGGAATGTCCGGACGGACGCACGTGCCCACGTGGGCCTGCGCCACCCCGAACGTCACCAGGATCGAGAAGAGAGTGAGGAGGCGGCGGATGCCCAGTCGGCGCCGGGAGGCGACACCAAGACGAGGCAGCAGAAGACGAGGAGGAAGATACAGCGCCCGATCTACTTTTGAAACGTTCAGATGCAACCTTGCAACATACGTCTGAAGACAGATGAAACACTTGCAAAAACACCTGAAAAGCATTTGAAACCATTGCAAAAACATACGTAACATCCAGATAAAACACTTGCAAACATAATATGTGAAACATATGTAACATCTAAATAAACACACCTGCAAAATAAGAAAAAACATATGAAACACTAAGAACAAAAGTTTGCAATATACGTGTACAACCATTGCAACATATGCAACATCTCGATCTACTTTTGCAACACGTATATGAAACATTTGCAACATACCTCTAAAAATATTTGAAGCATTTGAAACATACGCTTGCAACATGCGCTTTTAAACGCAACATCTACGTGTTGCTTAGACGAAATGGAGACTCGTCGACCGAGAGCTCGACGGCTACATGGAGCTTGATGTTATGGAGTGCCGCAGAGGTCGTTGGTGTGAAGCTCATCAGTGACACATACCTCGGCAGGGGCTGCAGCAGGCGCACGGCCGCAACGGAGGCACGAGTCCAGGTGGGGGGCCGCGGCGCAAGGGCGGCAGCGCGGGCGAGGACAGGCCCGTCCCGCTAGTAGGGGTGACACGGAGCGAGCGGGGGACACGGACGGAGACAGCGCGGGCAGGATCCGTTCCGCGAGCGGGTGAGGCAGGCGGAGTGCGTTCAGACGGACAGAAGCTGCATCAGGAGCATTACCGTTTTGTAATTATACCAGGCCGGCCCATTTGCCAATGTACTTAACAAATATAAGACGTCATCTCTTACTACAAGCTCACATGAGCAGTGACGTTATCAAATCAAATCGACTACCCAGCTCAGCGGACAGGGGGGCCTCGCTCTCACTCTATAAAGCTCGAAGCCCACCCCTGTCCGGTATGCAGACCTCTACACACCAGGCCAGCACTCACCAGCACCCCGCAGTGCCACCCGACTCCCTGCAGCTGCCATGGCTGCCGCTCCCGTGTCTGTGCCCCGCATCAAGCTGGGCTCGCAGGGGCTGGAGGTCTCCGCGCAGGGCCTCGGCTGCATGGGCATGTCCGCCTTCTACGGCCCGCCAAAACCCGAGCCTGACATGATCAAGCTTATCCACCACGCCGTCGCCGCCGGGGTCACCTTCCTCGACACCTCCGACGTCTACGGCCCGCACACGAACGAGATCCTCCTGGGCAAGGTCGATCTCTATCTCTCGGACCTTTAGGATTCTGGACATCTTTGGCCTTTTTCCAGTTTGCACTGAAGATGTTCGATGTAACGCTTCTGAATTCATTCTGAGCAGGCACTTCAAGGTGGGATGCGGGAGAAGGTCGAGCTGGCCACCAAGTTCGCCATCGCCTTCTCCGATGAGAAATGGGAGATCCGTGGTGACCCAGCTCACGTGCGGGCAGCATGCGAGGGCAGCCTCAAGCGGCTTGGCGTTGACTGCATCGACCTCTATTACCAGCACCGCGTCGACAAGAGGGTGCCCATCGAGGTCACGGTGAGTAGTCGTCCTTGTGCACTTTGATTTCTTTATTTGGTAGCTATGGAAGCTTGATGTCAACATACAAATGGAGGCTGGAACTGCAAATGTGAGGGGAATGTTCTTGGATGGCAGTGAAAGTGTGGGACTGACGGCGGTTGGCATACTGGCATATACTATGATGCAAGGTTTTCTCTTCTATAATCTCAATGACCACCCAGAATTTAACCCAGAAACAAAAGAAATCTATTTTTTTTTATCTAACGTGTGAGAAGGGCACATCTGGTAGGACCCCCACACCCACACTGCAGAGCTCAAACCCCAAGAACTAGTGGAGTACTAACTTCTAGGAGGTTTCCGAGGTACCATTGCATATAGTCATATACCACACCAGCAAGGCAAGGCAACAATTGGATGATCATATCCGAACTTGTATCTCAAGCCTAGCCCCACATATGCAGGCAACCCGGGTTCAAATCACACTGATCAGCAGCCTGCAGAGGTGCCGAGAGCTCTATTGAATGAAAGGTTGAAGCACTGTAAGGTCCTAGATAGCTAGAGGGGAGTGAATAGCCTATAAAAAATTCTACAAATGTCACTAAGCAAACTTGTTAGAATAGCAAACGGCGTAAAGCGAGTTTTGCTTAGCCAAGGGTTGTGATGCAAGCCTCCTATCCACAAGTCTAGTAGATTATGATATCTAGTTCACGCAAGAGCTATGTCACTAATTTTACACCAGAGAGCAAGCTAACAACACTACTAACAAAGCTACCACTAGAGCTACACAAGATAATCTAGTAAAAGTAAGTGCAAGAGAGAGGATTGTGATTCTTATACCAACGGTGGAGTGAAGATGTTGCCAATCACCAAGATGATATACAATCAATCAATATTGACAACAACACAATATGAAGACCAATCACCGGGAGACAAGAGACACAATATTTTTGTTCACCCGGTGTTCACTTGTGCACCGACAAGCTACGTCACCGGTTGTGTCGACCAACACTTAGATGGTTTCCCGGTGTGACCCTCAAGTCACTTGCCCCTCAAGGCACGCCCTGCAAGGCACCACAAGACACCACTCTCAAGTGAGGTAACTCAATGACACACGCATTCCACTAGAGTTGCTTTTGGCGTCCCGTCGAGGAAAGCACAAGAACCTTTCACAATCAACCGGAGGTGGCCAAGAACAAACACCTTCTCTCGCCAACGCCTCCAACAATCTCAAGCCGACTAGTAGCGGTACTCTCCAAGAGTAACAAGAAATCCACCGGCTTAACCACTCACAAGTGCCACTAGATGCCCTCAAGCTATGCAATGCACTTTGGGATCACTCAATCTCACTTTTGATTTGCAATCAAGCAAGAGAGATGAGTGGAAGGAGAAGCTTTAGCTCAAAGGATGCACAAGAATGATAGAAATGCCAAGAGACCTCCCCAAGGGCCGGCCAACACGTATTTATAAGCACCCAAACAAATAGAGCCGTTAGCAATCCACTGGGCGTTTTTTGCGAGCGACCGGACGCGCCGGTCGAAACTGACCGGACGCGCTTCACCGCGTCCGGTCGCCCTGCGCCGTCCACGTGTCCCTCGAATTCAAACGCGGTCGTCTGATTTCAACGGTCGACACAGTGTACCAACGGTCACCGCGCGACCGGACCCGCTGCTCAACCGACCGGACGCACCGAACGCACAATGCCACGCACCCGCGACGCATCGACCGGACGCGCTCCACGCAACGACCGGACGCGACAGAGCCAGCGTCCGGTCGGACTCCAGTAAGCACCCTTCGTGACCGGACGCGTCCGATCGCGTGTGACCGGACGCGCCGCGCGTCCGCTCAGCCCTTCGTCACGCACTGTTCCTCTGGGTGCCCGACCGAACGCTTCAGTCCCGCGAGTGACCGGATGCGTCGGTTGCAAACCCTAGCCCGCGCGCCTGACTGCTGCGCTGTACTGACCGGACGCGTCCGGTCAAACCGTGACCGCGTCCGGTGCAGCGTCCCGCAAGCCACAGCGCGACCAATGCTACCTTTGCAAATATGCCAACGTCATCAAGTGTACATCTTTCATGTGCTTGTGTGTTAGCTTTTTCTCAATCATTTTCAAAGGTTTTCCAGTTAGCTCACTAGGCCCTACATGCAATGCACTTCATGAATTCACCTAGTGGCACCCGTGCGTTGAATAACCGATAAGACTTCCCCTCTTAATAGTTCGGCTATCGACCCTAAACCACTCACACCCTCTATGGTGTCTTGAGTGTAAAACAAAATGGCCCTATGGTTATACCTTTGCCTTGAGCCCATTTTGTTTCTCCAAATGATATGATCCACTTCATATCATCACATGACCGTCTCGATCCATCGACCTTGACTTCACTTGCTCTTCACCGTTGCATCGGTCCGTCGGCGCCAAGTCTTGCTCAAGCTTCACCATCGCATGGTTCTTCGCTTCGAAGCCTCGACTTGTCCTTCACTTTCACAACCGGTCTATCGAGCCAAGCCTCATCTTGGTCTTCACCATCTTAGTCACATGAGTCAATGTCATGTCTCATATTCAATTAACCACCTTTATCTAAATCATCCACTTAGATACAAAAGTTAGTCCTAGGTTTCATTAATTAACCAAAACCAAACTAGAGACTTTCAAGCACTCACCAGGTTATTAGTAGTCTTGCAGGGCGTTATAGAAGCCTATAGAGGTGCCGAGTGCTCTATCTGCTCTATCTCACAAAAGGTTGAAGCGCTCACCAGGGTGCGTGCTGGGGCAAGAGCAAAAACACAACGATGTTTTTTTTTTCTGTGGCACCCACGTGGCTTCTGTTGGGGAAATCGGTAGCTTCATATCGGAGTACTTTCCTATCTACACGGCCTACTTCTGTTTGGGGGCTTGGGGCTAACACTACTATTAGCCTGTGTTGCTGCTGCCGTTGTTGTCATTTCACATATGAAGTCCTGTTTATGCTGTTACTTTCTCTTCCAATTCATTCTTCACCTTTGTAAGAGATGAACCATTGATCATTTTGGACAATTGAGATTGTCTTCTTTTTCTGCTGCTAGATTGGTGAACTCAAGAAGCTAGTGGAAGAAGGAAAGATAAAGTACATTGGATTATCCGAAGCATCTGCATCAACAATCCGAAGAGCTCATGCAATCCATCCTATCACCGCAGTACAGCTTGAATGGTCATTATGGTCTAGAGATGTAGAAGAAGATATAATTCCCACTTGTAGGTACTTTCATGAACAGTCAAAACACTAGAGTTTTGCAGTCAATAAGTAGGAAGCTTTATTGTCTGATTTATCACCTTTCTGTGACAATTTCAGAGAACTTGGAATTGGAATTGTAGCTTACAGTCCACTAGGCAGAGGTTTCTTCTCTAGTGGAGCAAAACTAGTTGACTCACTATCTGAACAGGACTCCCGCAAGGTGAACTCAAACTATTACCTATTGAACACCGATTGGCTTTGGTAGCATGATAATTTATTATTATCGTTCGATTCAACTTCTTCATAAGACGCATAATACATGGTTAGGTTATCCTTGATGTGTCTTTCCTTGATCTTACATACAATTTTAGATGCTGGTCATCTATTTTTGAATAGGAAGCTGAACTAGCTCAGTTGGTCAAGGGTATGGATGTATACCCGAAGTCCTCGTCGAGGTGAATTTGGGTGCCTATTTTCTTCTTAATAAAATGCCATCTTGTTCCTCCTAGGTTAGTCTAGTTTATTTGATATATGGAATGGTCTCATTACATGCTCAAAGAAAAATAGTTAGAAATATGGTGTATTGCGCCTTTCTAATGATTATTTCATACATCTGCAGCGTATGCCTAGATTTCAACCAGAGAATCTTGTCAAGAATGCTCAGATATTCGAGCGTGTGAACGCAATGGCAGCACGAAAAGGATGCACACCATCACAACTTGCATTGGCTTGGGTTCACCACCAAGGAAGCGATGTTTGCCCCATACCTGGCACAACAAAATTCGAGAACTTTAACCAAAATGTGGAGGCACTATCTGTGAAGCTTACACCAGATGAGATGGCTGAACTTGAGTCTTATGCTGCGGCAGGTGAAGTCTTGGGTGACCGGTATGCTCAAGTGGCCAACACTTGGAAGGACTCCGAGACCCCGCCATTATCTTCATGGAAATTTGAGTAGCCAATCTGGTATTTTCAACTGTGTCCTCAGTCCATCGCCGTATCTCCAAGTTATCGGACTGCAGAAGATGCCCAGTTGCACTTTTCAAAAGCGTTCATATGGTATGCTTGCCATATTGCGAGTTAGGTTGTTGGGTACAGAGTGCGTATTGCATGCCTCATTTTGTATATCTATGCTTAAAGGTTAAAACCGCTGTTGCGATGAATAACCATGTGCATTGTATCAAAGAATTCAAGAGTATTTACCATGAGTAGCAAAATGAAGTTGGTAATGATAGAAATAAATGTGACCATAATACGCTGGGTACTTGAGTGATTGCTGGTTAATGGTCACTATACGACAACCCAAACTCTGCGACTTTGTTAGAGTCAGTAAAAGCTACTGCCACACTACCAGTCAGTATCAACCTATCCCGACTACTCACATTAGTCGACGTAGGTGGCATCGATATAAAGTTTTACCAACTGACACCTTTTTGCCGACCGATAGTCTGACTGTATATTACTAGTTTTTAGCGGGTTGAAGGGATAGACTGCTTTACTGTGACAGTTTATCAGATGGTTTAAATAAATTGTATAAAAAAGGAAACTAATTTGCATGTAATAATATACATTGTACCGAAAAAATGGTATCCATGTCAAGACAACATCACAACATTGATTCATTCATGTAGGTTCAGTTCTAGAATGTCATAATGAACATCTATCACACTAGATACTAATTTACACATATCCTTGAGTATAACTCATGTTGTCCATGGAAGCCATCAATCAAACTACCTAAAAAAAACAAGCTATAGCTATACGGATTGTTTGGTTGCACTTCCATTATCATTTTGATCGGCTTGCTGCTGACAAGTCCCTATCTAGCACCACCCAGAACTTCCTAAAAAACAGTGAAAGAATGAGTAATGTGACTCAATTATAAGTTGCAAGTTACAACTACTTTATTTTGAGACTGAAGACCGAATTTTAAAATTGCAGTATCGTGTAAAAATGTTGGACTGTTTATTTATAAATTTGAGAGGTAATTCTTGCGGAACTTTTAGAGCATACTCTCACTGCTATAATGTTAATGGTTTAGCTAGAGCTCGGGCTTCTATCACCACTGAATCTTAGCCACAGTTTGATTGGGTTGAAGTTTAGAAGACAAAGGGCAAATCTTATGCTGATACCGCTACAAGTGCTCAACCTTCAGTTAGGGAAAGCATCAGTTTTTGATCGTCTCTGTTTTCCTGAATCTTCAGTCTTTGATTGTTCGGGAAAGCATTCTCAACCTTAATCAGTTGCAAGTAAAGAACAAGATTCCTCAAACTTTTGATTCGAATTTGGATATTTTTGACCGTTCTCTCTCAGCTTCCTCTAATTGACTGTGCAGAGCCCACCTTTCTGCACAAGGTGTCTCTCTTCTACGCTCTATCGAGCGAGCCTTCTGCAAACAAGCGCTATGTTGTCACAGTTGCAAATGTTGGGGCACGTGGCGTCAAACTGTGGTGTTGGCCTTGCCTCCTTTTTTTTATTTTTTAAAGATCTAGAACATAGCCGGCATATATTAATTAGGAGAAAAGAGAATTACACGCGCCAGTAGCGCAAACAGCTCTCCAGATTTAGCGGACCGTCAAGTTGGGAAAAAAGAACTAAACGAACTAATCACATTCTAGGGTACAAGGGGAGGCCACAACTTGACTCTAGAAGAGCAACACAACCAATGTTCATCTTCTAAGCCGACCGTGTACTGCTGGGTTCCTCTCAAAGTTAAATCTTCGCAACTCCGGTTGGGTCAAAATCTAAATTTGAGGTCTTATAGAAAAACCACATAGTATACTGGCACACCCGCAATATTAACGCCATACGCCAAGACATTTCAAGTATTTCTCTCGCGAAAATGGTATAAAAAGGCTCTTCTTAATTGGGTGTGTTGATCTAGCATTAGTTGAGCAAGATTAATTGATTAAGTCATCATTGAATGAAATACAACAACACATAATGAGTATCCAATATAGGCTTCAATGGTGCCAGCCTATCATGAAGTCCCAGTGATCTAGGAGGATCATGACTACTTCGCGTGTGTTCCTCACCTCCTAAGTATCCCTATAATTGAGAGCCAGAAGAGTTGGGAATCAGGTCGAAGAGTGGGAGCTGATTGAATAAACTTGAGAATTGCAGAGAACAGATGTTAGGTGATGTACCAAGCAAGCGATAGGGTGATTAGGTTTTTGAATTGAGGGATGATATGAATAGACATTCATGAGTTTTTCCCGAACGGTCCGCTATCCTGGCGGACAGTGCATGAGTGAAAGACCGAGGGTTCTGTTTTAGGTTTGAGCTCTGAGTGTCTGGCGCCGGGTCGTTTCTTGGAACGGTCAGAACGTGCAAAGAGTTAGATATTTTTTCGAGTGTTTTCATGGACGATCATTTGATCTGTCGGTCAGTCCGCGGGTGCAAGATTTGAGAAGGGTGTTCTTGGGTTGGCAAAACTATTGAATTTTTAACCGGTCGACACAGTAGTTCTCATGGACGATCCGCGAGAACATGGACCGTAGAGACTAAGTGTTGGCTGTGTACGTTGTGCTCTTTGGGTGTTCTCGCGGATGGTCCGGGGTTCTGCCGGTCAGTCCGCAGGAACGGCGATAGAAACTATGTTCTTCACAAGTTCTTGGTGTTCATGGTGGGTGTGACCTAGATTTTGGATAATGTTGACCATTCATGTGCAGCAGTCTCTAGGGTTGTCTAGGTGATGTGCTAGGCTTGTTATAGCTAGGGTTTTTGGCTTCTAATCATGAGATCAAGGTAGTGGTTAGGAATTTTCTCTACCATGAAAATGAGCGAGAAATTCATGAATCCGTGCGGTGCTGCTGTTTGCCGTGCTGCGCCGTCGACCCTGCAGCCGTGCACTGTGTTGGGTATTTGGCCGGGGCGCTCTTCTGTGGGTTCTTGTGTGGAATGGGATGCCCGGGCATCCCAACTCAGCCGTACCCCGGTGACATGGAACTTCCTCCCAGATACCGAACGTGATTGTGGAAATCTAGCAAAAAGCTTTAATTGGTGAACAAGTGTGATTGCAAAATGAATGTTTTTCGCATCGGAAAATTATGTATAATTGTATGTACATCCATATATATGTGTAAATTTGTTGGCTAAATTATGTATAATCGCATCAGATCCAAATTTACCGCTCATAGGTTAGGATGGAATTATTTACGTAGCAAAATGATACTATTGGTAATAAAAAATTCCGTCATGGCATGTCAGCGGTAAAATTCCATGTGTTAATTAATGGGTCGTCCGGTCTGCTGTCAAACTATTTTTTATTACTAATAGTATCATTTTGCTATGTAAATAATTCCGTCATGGCACGTGAGCGGTAAAATTGCATGTGTTAATCAATGTGTTGTCGGGTCGGCAGTTAGACTATTTTTTTACTAATAGTATGATTTTGCTATGTAAATAATTCTGTTATGGCATGTGAGCGGTAAATTTGCTTGTAACCAATGGTGTGCTGCCATCCTGAAATCCTGTGTGCGGTAAAGTTGGATGTGATAATCAGCAAGGCATCTGATCTCCCAGACGAGCTATTTTTATTAATAATATTGTTGTCATTTCTGCTAGAAATAATTCCTTTTAGAACCATGGGTGATAAAAGTTGGCTATGATACGGGGATAATTTTTATTACTATTGCACCTATAAATAATTTGGAACACGACGGTGATTAGCACAAGCAAATTTAACCACTCACATCCTATGAGAGAATTATTTGCTGAACAAAATGATACAAATAGTAATAAAAATTAGTTTGACTAGTGACCGGATACGTCGGTCTTTAGCATAGAGAAATTTACGACTCACGTGCCAAGAGGGAATTATTTGCTTAACAAAATGGTACTAAGAGTAATAAAAAATAGCCTAACACGAGAAGCCGGTGATTAGCATAGACAATTATTTGATTAATAATTTGATACTATTAGTAATAAAAATTAGCGCCGGCGACCGGACACACCGACCTTTAGCACAGAAAAATGTAACCACTCACATACCAGGGAATTATTTGCTTAACAATTTGATACTAATAATAATAAGAAACAATTCATGTACAGTAATTTTGGTGCTGCTATTTACCGAGAAGTCCGTTCTCCTAATTATGTTTTTTTTGTAACCACTATTATTATCTGCTTTGATAATAATTCAGGAAAGGCTCGTGCATGGTAAATTTGGCGCTGCTATTTACCGAGGTGTCCAATCTCTGGATGATGAATTTTTTTATTACTACTATTATCAGTTGCTTTGATAAATAATTCCGGACCGGCTCATGTGCAGTAAATTTGGCGCTGCTATGCACCGAGGTGTCCGATTTGCAGACTATGATTTTTTTATTACTACTATTATCATTTGCTTCTATAAATAATTCTAGACGGGCTCGTGCATACTAAATTTGGCGCTGCTTTGTACCGAGGTGTCTGATTTCTGGATGATGAATTTTTTATTACTACTATTATCATTTGCTTCTATAAATAATTCCGGATGGGCATGTGAGCGGTAAAATTACATGTGTTAATCAATGTGTTGTCGGGTCGGCAGTTAGACTATTTTTTATTACTAATAGTATGATTTTGCTATGTAAATAATTCTGTTATGGCATGTGAGCGGTAAATTTGCTTGTAACCAATGGTGTGCTGCCATCCTGAAATCCTGTGTGCGGTAAAGTTGGATGTGATAATCAGCAAGGCATCTGATCTCCCAGACGATCTATTTTTATTAATAATATTGTTGTCATTTCTGCTAGAAATAATTCCTTTTAGAACCATGGGTGATAAAAGTTGGCTATGATACGGGGATAATTTTTATTACTATTGCACCTATAAATAATTTGGAACACGACGGTGATTAGCACAAGCAAATTTAACCGCTCACATCCTATGAGAGAATTATTTGCTGAACAAAATGATACAAATAGTAATAAAAATTAGTTTGACTAGTGACCGGATACGTCGGTCTTTAGCATAGAGAAATTTACGACTCACGTGCCAAGAGGGAATTATTTGCTTAACAAAATGGTACTAAGAGTAATAAAAAATAGCCTAACACGAGAAGCCGGTGATTAGCATAGACAATTATTTGATTAATAATTTGATACTATTAGTAATAAAAATTAGTCTGGCCGGCGACCGGACACACCGACCTTTAGCACAGAAAAATGTAACCACTCACATACCAGGAAATTATTTGCTTAACAATTTGATACTAATAATAATAAGAAACAATTCATGTACAGTAATTTTGGTGCTGCTATTTACCGAGAAGTCCGTTCTCCGAATTATGCTTTTTTTGTAACCACTATTATTATCTGCTTTGATAATAATTCAGGAAAGGCTCGTGCATGGTAAATTTGGCGCTGCTATTTACCGAGGTGTCGGATCTCTGGATGATGAATTTTTTTATTACTACTATTATCAGTTGCTTTGATAAATAATTCCGGACCGGCTCATGTGCAGTAAATTTGGCGCTGCTATGCACCGAGGTGTCCGATTTGCAGACTATGATTTTTTTATTACTACTATTATCATTTGCTTCTATAAATAATTCTAGACGGGCTCGTGCATACTAAATTTGGCGCTGCTTTGTACCGAGGTGTCTGATTTCTGGATGATGAATTTTTTATTACTACTATTATCATTTGCTTCTATAAATAATTCCGGATGGGCTCGTCTACAGTAAATTTCGTTGCTCTCACAATGATGAATTTTTTTATTTCTACTATCATCATTTGCTTTGATAAATAATTACGAAAAAGCTCATGTGCAGTAAATTTGGCACTACTACTTATTAAGGTGTCAGCTCTCCGAATAATGAATTTTTTATTTCGATAAATAATTACCGATATGCTCGTGCACAGTAAATTTGGCGCTACTATTTACCGAGGTGTCCGTTCTCTGAGTGATGAATTTTTTATTACTACTATTATCATTTGCTCCGATAAATAATTACTAATAGGCTCGTGCGCAATAAATTTAATTACCAAAATTATACTATCAGTAATAAAAAAATAGCCCGACCGGAGACCGGACATGCCGGTGATTAGCAGAGGCAAATTTACTACTCATAGATAATTCCGGATGCAACGAAATAATTCCGCCCAAATGATTCCAAATAATTCCGTCCAAATAATTGGAACCAATTTGTTTCAACAAATAATTCCGCTCGGTTCAGCTTCATGCGCAGTAAAGTGTACTGTGATAATTACGGATACAAGCTATGGGCAAGGCTATTTCTTATTACTATTGTGTTGTTCTTTTTAATCTGGTAGGCCCCACTGCAGTAAAAAAATGTACAAAACAGGAGCAATTAATGGTTGGTCGGCGTAAACTGCGGCGTGTCTGCGGTTGAAAAAGCATTCAAGGAACGTCAATAGCTATAATCAAGGAAGCTAATGATTTGCAATTAGTAATAACTAAAGTAATGAATAATAGTAATAATCAAAGTTTACCTAAATCAAGCAGTAATTTATTTATAGAATTGGTCTCTAACTTTACCCAAATCAAGTAAGTGACTTAATTATAGAATTTGTCTCTATGTTCCCGTACTAGTAGTGATATTTTTTTACTCTAATTTGGCGTACTAGTGATAAAATTCTTTGTCACTTAGTAATAATATTCTTTTTCACGTAGTAGTAATTCTTTGTCACTTAGTAATAATATTCTTTTTCACGTAGCAGTAAGATTCTTACTATGCAAAAAAATTACATGCACTTATTTTGGGTAGTATTTTTTTACTTTCTTCACTTCGTCATGCGTATACAAGTTCTTAAATCAAGGAGTAATTATTCATGTATGGCTCATTCTTGCGCGGCATTCTATTTTTTTAGAAGTAATATTCTTTTGTAGACGATGCTTAAGTAGTAAATATTTGAACTAGAATTACATACTATGAGTAGTAATTTGACTTTCAAAAATTATAATTTGAGCAAAACTCAGAGATGCGTTGGTAGTAATTAATCACTAGTAACTGATCAATTTCGATTACCAGAACAAAGATCAATATCTTTATATCCAAAGATTACTGTCATTTCCAATGAGATATGACAAATCGATTTTTGAATCTGCACACATGCAGGGCATGCTAGCACGCCATCTTCAGAATAGAAACAGACAAGAAGGAAAAAGAAACAGAGGTGGCATGCTGGCAGAGGATTTTGCTCCCCAATAAATCTACTCAAGGAACTCGAAATAAAATCTTTGTTGCTATGGCTGGACTCCATGCTCCCTTGATTCTCTGAACCACAATGGATTCTGGCTATTAGAGCATCTTCAAGAGTTTGCCAAATCAATTTGTCATCTATCTATTTTTGGTAAAACAGGAAAAATTGTGCTCCAACAGTTTGGCATCCAACTTGGTAAATTTTAGCAATTTGGCAAATCTCCCCCCTCCACGCGCATATTTACGCGCTGAGCGCGAGCGCGCATCCGGCTTCTCGTGCGGGGCTCTTCGTTTCTTAGCGGGGCTCTTTGTTCGCTTAGCGGGGCTCTTCGTTTCTTAGCGGGGCTCTTCGTTCGTTTAGCGGGTCTCTTCTTATTTTACCAAGTCCAAATGGCAAACTCTTGGAGAGAGTCTATTTTTTCACTTGCCATATATTTTAGCAAGTTGTCAAATCATGATATTTGCAAGTGAATTTTGGCAAACTCTTGGAGATGCTCTTAGTAACTTGATCCTTGGGGCAAGACAGAGTAAAGCAGATCTTGAAGAAAAAAAGCTAAACAAAAGACTGTTCGCCAGTTCATCTTATTCACAAATCACAAACAAAAAAAACATGTAGTAATCCCTTGTCAAAAAAAAGACACACGTAATAATCCGCAGGGAACGCCTGGAGCCAGAAACAAATCTCACCAGAGCTGCCGCTGCACTGACGAGATACAGCCTTCTGTCCTAGTTTGAGGACCGCCACAAATTGATGAGATCCTCCAGGAGAAGCAACGGCTCTCTGCAAATCTAGGGAGATGCAGCCAGGATGACGTAGGGAGGGGGCCGCCGCCACCGTACGTAGATGTCCCGTACCTTTCGACCGTGCCCACCGCACCTGCCGACTATCCTCCGACAGGGGAGGCGATCCACCGTACCTTTCTGACAGGGGAGGCGATCGGGACGTCGCGGCCAGATCCTCTGGGAAAGAGCCGCCGCTTCTCGCAGGGGAGGGGAGGGCGCCGCCGCAGGTGTTCTGGATGCCGTCGTGGCTGTCATGGGGACGTCCGTGAGGGGCTACGGCGCCGTCGCGACTGAAAGGGGTGGGTGCCGCTGCCTTTTCTCCTACGCACTGCAAGATCCCATGAGTTTCTTCATCAACTTGTTTCTAGATAAGGAATCGAAGGGAGCTAACCTGTAGATCGATGGGGCAGGTAAACATGAACACTGTGTGCCCGGGGTGGTCATCGCTGGTGATTGAACGGCGCGGCAGCAGCAGCCGCCGCCGTCGTGGGGGATGAATAGCGCGTCGCGGGTGTGAGGAAGACGCCGCTGCAGAAAATGAGGAAGACATAGGATTTGGGGTTATTTATATACTATGGCCTTGTTTAGTTTTCTTTAAAATTCTAAATTTTTTCATACTCTCTCCATTACATCAATATTTAGTCACTTGCATAGAGTATTAAATGTAGATAAAAAATAACTAATTACACAGTTTAGTTGGAAATCATAAAATAAATCTTTTGAGCCTAGTTGGTCCATGATTGAACAATATTTATCAAATAAGACGAAAGGGGTATGTATAAATAAATTTTGGACCGTGCGTGGCGTCCATTGCGGCACTAAATGGCGGATGGTGTGCGGTAATCCAATTACGCTGGTGTTTTATTTTATATTATATATATACTCCTACTTAATAGAAGCGCATCAGGTTTACATTAAATACGCTAATGTATTTATTTCTCGTCGGAGGGAGTGGCGCTCCGCCGTAGCCCTAAATACTATTCATCACCCAGGCTATAGAATAGTATATATATAGGACTATATATTATATATATAATTATTACCCTACAGTTGGCTACAAAATAACTTATTCTGTAGCCACTTTGAGTTACGATAATTGCTATGCTAATTTACGAGATTATAGTAACTCCTTACTATGTGATTTACTATAACATTATGGTAAATATCTCCATGTGTTATATTAATTCAACTATCGTAAATATATACTGACATTGTCGTAAATTAGTATATGAAATTATCGTAAATAGAGGTGGCTACAAAATAACTTATTTTGTAGCTAGCTATAGAGTATACTCTATATAAGGGCAGGTCTGGTGCAGTTGGTGAGTGCTAGCTCGCCGAGCCACCAGGTCCTGGGTTCGAAGCCGTCTCTCTGCAGAATTTCTGCGGGGGTAAGACTTTGCTTCTGTTATTCCCTTTCCCAGACCCCACTCGTGTGGGAGCCTCTGGCACTGGGTCTGCCATGACAACCTAATTTCCATTATGTAGTAGCATATATATATGACTACAATTGTCGGTGCCGGTTATTTATTAGTGACAACTGTCAGTTGGTATTTGGTAATGGTAAGTGTTTCCAAGAAATGTTGATAAAATTTGAATTTTTTCCTGGCCAAATATTGCTCAAATTTGTAAGTAAACTTTGAAGTATTTCTACCCTGATAAATTTTTTTAGTATTAGCTACTGACAAGTGATAACAAAGCCACTGCTACTACGTTGGTGGAACCCAATTAGTAGTGTTTTTCGTACCGAGAACAACATTAGTACCATTATTTTCCTCAAACACACACACAAAAAAACCGTGTTTCTCTTTACACGAAGAAGAACGGTTTGAATACAAGCCATAGGAACAGCAAAATTTAACCTCTAGCGCCCGGACATCTGGATGGGGCTAGCATCCGGACGTCCGTACCTGCTGCGCCTGCTTCACGTGGGGACCCGCACCGCTCTGTGTCCCGCGCCCGCAGCATGTCCCTCACGCGCAATGTGGCATGCGCCGGCGCGCCGCTTCGTGTCCCACACCCGCGCGCATGCAGGCAGGCCCAGCTACTGCAGAAGGTGGCTACTGAGATGGGTCCCACTGCAATATGTGCAACACCAAGATATACTTTTGCAACATCTAGATGAAACACTTGCAACATACGTCCGAAACAATTGAAACACTTACAACATACATCTAAAACACCAGAAAAACACATTTGTAGCCATTGCAAAACATATGCAACATCCAGATAAAACACTTCCAACATATAATTGAAACATCTGAAACGCTTAAATCATACGCTTGCAACATGCATGTATATGCAACATCTAGATCTACTTTTGCAACATCCAGATGAAACACTTGCAACATACGTCTGAAACAAATGAAATATTTGGGCTTACGCTTGAAAACACCATTGCAACATGTGCAACATCCCGATCTACTTTTGCAACATCGATATAAAACACTTGCAACATACCTCTAAAACATTTGAAATACTTGAAATAGACACTTGCAACATGTAGATTCAGCGCAACATCTCTTTGCTGCCTGGGAGAATGAATTCTCGTCGGCGTGTGGAGTTCTATTCCGGCCATTGCGAGTTACACATGCACGACTTCCGCCTTAGCCACGACAAACTAGATAGGCAGGCGCGAGATGTGCGTGGGCAAGCTCCGCCCAGGCTATCGTGAGCTACACGCGAGCGAGCTCCCCAAACCTGGCCGCAGTGAGCTGGGCAGGTGGAGGCAGAGGTCTTCCTAGCCGTCGACCAGGCGTCCGGCCCCCGTGGTGGAGGCGGCAGGGGTCTCCCTCACCACGGGCGGGCAGCACAGCGCGACCGATGGAGCACGTGCGCACGTGGCTAACGGCGGTGCTCGTGCAAATGCAGGCGCTAGCAGAGCTCGTGCGTACGCGACCAAAAAGTGGGTGGTGCGGTGGAGCCGATGCGAATGGAGGAGAAGATAAGATATCACTCTCTTTTTTATTTTTTTTGAGAAACCGCGTATGCCGATGAGGGGAGCAGGCCTGTGGGCCAGTCTGCAGCCCAGCTAGCCACGTTCGGACTGGCCGATGTGGAACGGATGCCCGTGGTGGAGCATTAGCGCAAAATTTTGGGCATTTCCAACCTAGAAACTATAAGGGGCCGTTTGGATCCCTTTATTTTGGAAGAATTAAAATCTACATAATGGATTAGGATAGTAGGCTTGGAATTTGACATTCCATAATATTTCTAAGCTCACAAATAAGCCTAATTCAAATTCATATGGTGGAAGATGAAAATGGATTCTATAGATCACTGTACTATAATTCTATTCTCCAAGTTATAGTACATTTTTTAACTCACTTCTCTACAATAGAAATGCAATATATAAGTATGTCCCTTGTATGTCTAATAATAAATATATAAATATATTTCATATATATAACTATATTAACTTAATTAATTTATATCTAAATTGTAATTATTAGAACGAATTCAATTATAAGGATCCAAACATGCCCCGATATAGATAGTTTCCATACTTACCAAGATATACTAAACAAATATATATGAAAGCGTACCTTTCTTAGGAGGCGTGTAGATCCTAGGAACCACGCGCACACACGGGCACACATACACGATCAGCAACGAAGAGGAACAGGATACCGCGTAAGATTTCAATTTCCAAATGGCATTACAACTAGGTATCTTTTAATCTCCCTCTGTATTTATTTCATTTTGCTTACTCACTCCTGTTTATGTATATTCACACATGTCACATCATGGTAGATTTCTTTTTGATAAAACACATCATGATAGATAAGTTTTACCAACTTTGGATGAAACTATGACAAGTTCGCAACTAAACGTAAGGCGCGTAACCATGGAGACATTCAACCACAACTTGGAAACTTTAGTAATATATTCCTGACGCATCTGCACGGTCTTCTCACCACAGTGGACATGCAAGTAAACATGTTCGCTTCCATCTCTTGCGGAAACTTCAATCCCAATTTGATAGCTGCCGAGCTTGGTCAGTGCCGCCACCGAAGGACATCGTCTCGATCCGGCAAGCTCGGAGGATCAACCCCTCCGCGCCTTGTGTCAGTGGGGCTCTCACCGTTTGCAGATCGTGGACACTTCCGGGCCTCGGGACGACGTACTCTTGTGTGGCGGCCCTGGCGGGCCAACCACGGCGAGGTTGTCGCCAATAACCAGGCAGCCTCCTCACACCATCATGCGTCACGTTCACCAGCGTCGAGAGGTTTGTCGGCAACGTAGCCATGAATCAGGCCGCCCTGAATCGCGGAAATCTTCTGGTCCAAACGCTCGGGCTGGAGTTGCGTGCCGAACAATGCCTGCCAATACTGCTACATGGGCCACAAAGTGATAGGGGTGGGCCCCAATGGGCCCATTAGCCTCCTCAATGGCCGCACCACCGCCCGCGTCTGTGTCGTCGTCTGCATCTCCGGCCACCGTGCCCGGCTCTTGCCTCGCTTGTCTCCATCTCCGGCACCTGTGCCCCACCGTCTCCATCTCTGGCACCTGCGCCCCACCATCTCCCTCGTCTCCATATCTGGCTAGGGTTCCGATGGCGGCGACGGCCCTTTTCTTCTCCAACCCCGGCGGCTATATATAGAAGGTGTTTTGGGGAGAGGCAGACCGGCCAGGTGGTAGGGACGGTGGTCAGGTGGCATAAGGCCCTTGGCGGCGGTGGCGGTGGCCGGGCCAGGTCAGGGCGAGGGCATCGTGGCAGTGCGCCAGCAACCATGGCCATAGATGCAGCGGGAGTGCGGGGAGGGGAAGGAGGACGCTATTGCGGCCGTAGCGGCGGGGGTCCGGCGAGACCCGTGGGTCATAGGAGGAAGAAGGGAATGCACGGGGGAGGATAAGGCGTGCGGACAAAGGATGTGCGGGGGGAGAAGAATGGGATGTGCATGGGGAAAAAGAATAGTGCTGCATGCGCGAGGCTTCTGTCCGAATGTGCGGACCCTAGCAGCACCCCCTGAACCGCGCCAACACCATCTTTGGTGAGTGATACCCACCAGTATTTTCTCCCCTAGCCTTCGGGTAAGGTTGTTCATCGCCTTTTTTTCTCGATCATCCTTGGGGTTTACCCGGTTGTGAGAAGGAAAAACATGGGGTTTTCATGGATGCTGCAGATCAATGTCCATCCAGTGGTAGGAAGTCTCGTAAGAAAGAGACAACGATAGCAGTGGCGGAGTGTTGCGGCAATAGAAACTGCCGGACCATACGCGTGCGCTGCCCATTCGCCACCAAGAGTTCGACGTTCTAACATTGTGCATGCTTACATCGATCTGGTAACCAGACAGCCTAGGCCGGCTTCCAATTACATAGGCCAGTGGACTGTGAGATCAAGGTGGCCAAAGTTTGATGGTCGTGCTGTTTTTCAGGGCTGATTCACAAGCGAAGAACAGAGCCCCAAGTTTAGTGCTGAAGTTGCACTGCTCTCGCTCTCTATTGTCTCGAATTAATTTATAGTGGGGTCAAATGGCCTTGACAAAAAAGTGTTCTCGGTATATAGCTCTACCTATTTTGTTGAAAGACGCAGATCAAATTCTCAACAGTTTGAGAGATACAAACTAGTAAAGTTTGGTAAATTTGATCCAAAATTCAGAGTTGCAAGCAGTTTTGGCATAGAGGCTACAGTTAGAAGTAGTTTTTAAGTTGTCTAATTCAACTCCCTCTTAGACGTCACGGTCCCTATGGAGTGATATGAAAGAGAATCCAGGACTACAAATAGTTAGGGAGATGGCTCAACTCAGATCAACACACATCACAGTGGGAAGATCGTGAAGAGAAGAAGGATGAGAAGCCTATCCAATGGGGACCAAAAGCTGTTGAATCTTGTGAAGAGAAGAAGGATGAGAAGCCTATCCAATGGGGACCAAAAGCTGTTGAATCTTCCAGAGCAAGAGGGGGACACAAAGTGGCGAGAACATCCAAGCCCATTCAAAAACTGAGGTATCAAACCCTATTTGTAATCTAAGAGGAACATGTGAAATCTGTTGTTTGAAGAATCATGCAACTAGAGACAGCAGTGGTATCATTCATAAGTGCAGTTGTTACTACAAAGCAAATCGTGCAGAAGATAAATTATTGATGAGGTTTCCTAATGCAAAAATGGTAGAGGAAAGGAGTTATTTCAAAACTTTGACCGTGAGAAATGAAGCTAAAATTAAGATTGAAGCATGGACAGTTGCTGTGGGATCCAAAGGGGAATTGCAGGAATGCTGGTTTAGAGTCAAACAAATTCCTGCAGATCAATGATCAGTGAGGAGACTAGTGAATTAGAGGACTGGTTGGGAAAGTCATGCAAATTGATGAAGGATCAAGATACAAATATTATTATGTGAGAATGAAGATTGCTTGCAGCGACACTATACCAGGGTTCCAAAACCTGCTAAATGGACCGTGGGCATGTTTGTGGATTTTTTTAATAATATTTTTTAATAATTAATTGTAAATCTAGAAGCCGTTATAAAAAAGAATAGATATAACATCCTGTCAGCCACTAGGAAGCTAACAAGGAGTCTCATGTCGGCACCTCATCAACTGATAGGGCCTGTGGGCCCTGATAGCAGACCTGTCGGTAGCTGGAGCGCCGAACTCGACGCGGCCAAGAAGCTAGCTCGCGGAAGCTGCACGTCGCGTGCTTCAGCTCCTGGATGGTAGCTGTACGGCCGGCTCCGCATTCGTCTTCCAGTTCATCCAGAACTTGATCCAGAACAGCCGCGCTGCCGCCGGCCAGGAGCGCGGCTAACGACACGCACGCGAGGTGGCGATGGTGACCGCGCGCCCGACGCAGTGGCTCCGGCCGCGAAGCGTGGGATTATCCACCATCCCCGCTGCGTTCTCGACGAACAGCGTGTACGCGCCGTCCGAGTGGCCTTGCAGGAGAGAGAGCTGCTGCTTGTTGCACGTGCCGTCGTTGCTGCTCAGCAGCACGGCGGCGCAGACGCTATCAGGCCATGCATGCGGCCTGACAGTTGGACTCGATCGTGACGTTGCCAATCACAGCGTATGCCATGTCTGCCCACAACATGTTCTGCATCTTCGCAATGGACAGACCAGCTGCGCCAACCGCGCAGTCGCCGGCGCCTGACCTCCCGGTGCAGCCGAGCTCCGCGTTGCTGCCGTCGACAAAGTTGAAGCCCGACGGGCACAGGAAGGTGGGCTGCGCTTCTCGATCGATGACGCACCCGCCACCTTCGCCTACCCGCTGCCGGATTTGCCAACCTCCACCACAATCTGGCCATAAAATCTATCAGATGTGCCTCCTTCCTGCCGTCTTCTTCATCTTCGACCAGGCTCCCCTGCCGCCGGCCGGTTCCAATGGTGCATTGCGGCCTCTCCCACCGCCTACGATCGCTGCCACACTAACACAGTTGAGGTTATCAGGGTATCACTGTCACGTCCCTGTCCTTGCCTTGCTCAACCGCCTTCCCCGAATGCTTGACCAGCAGCGCCACCACCACCTCGCCCCACACCGCACACCCCTGTGCCCACCACCACCGTACCACCAGGCCAGCCTTCTCGCCCAGGAATCCTTCTAAGCCCATCGGATTAGGTAAACCCCCGAACCCTAAACCCTAACCATAACCTTGCTGGAGTTGGGGAAGAAGAGAACATGACGTGACATTCTTTGATTGGGCAGGAAAAATCGAGTGAGAGGAGGCCTTAAATCTCTCGAGTGATGTTTAGCTTTACTGCTCTAAAAATAAAAACGCCCTTTGCCGGTCTCTAAAGTCTCGTTTTGTTGTAGTGTTAATTTGATGGAAATTGGTAGATGACGGGTCAGTTGAGGGTCCATATGCACGCACTTATATTACCAACAAATATGTTGGCTTGCTGCATGTTGACACTTCTCTGTCAATCGCGTACTGAGTAGTAGACTGGGGCTAATATTATTGACCTGGTGATGAGGTCAACGAATATTTTATATATGTGGGGTGCGTTTGAATATTCTTCGATTATTAGAACGGTCCTGGCCTCGCCTAGCCGGTCATGCGTTTGGATCTGCCAAAATGTCCTAGCCTCCTCATTAGACTGAGTCGACGACTAGTAGTGTACCATTAAGTTGGTTGCAATGCATGCAAAATAGCAAATCACAAGAGTACGTAAGAGACTTCTATCTTGTGCGCTTGCGAGTGGCCTCTGCATGCTTTGCTCGCTCTGCGCACGCGTCACACTCTTCAGCTAACTCCCCTCCCTCCCTGTGCTTTGTGCAGGTGCAGGTAGCCGGTCTTGGTAAACACACGTGGCTTGGACTGTGCGTCTGTGCCACGACTACAAGCAGCCTTGCAGGAGGGGAAGAAGAAACATCGGTCTCGTGGCCCCAGCTTAGACGACTGTGCTATGCATGCTCTTCTACGCGTTCTTGCTGTCTGGAAGCCTGCCCGTAGACATGGAAGTTACTATCAGACACTGACTACCTATATATGGAAATCGATGGGTTTCGTCTCTGATCGTTGGCTAAACACATGTGAAAACAGGTTAAACAAGCTTTAGCACAAGCAGGTGCAGGTGCCACTACTGGATTCAAGCGGTTTGCCGAGTGCCTGGGACACTCGGCAAAGCGCCAAAAATACTCGGCAAACGCTTTGCTGAGTGCCGCACTCGGCAAACTGGACTCGGCATAGGCTTGGTCGGCAAAGCACGCTTTGCCGAGTGTCAAACGTCGGGCACTCGGCAAAGCGTTTGCCGAGTGTCAAAGACGTCACACGGCAAAGCAAGGCGCTAACGGACGAAATCCTAACGGTCGGTTTACCGAGTGTCAACCGTTCGACACTTGGCAAAGCGTGCACAGTTTGCCGAGTGTCATATGTTTGACACTCGACAAAGTTTACATAGTTTGCCGAGTATGTAAACTTTGCCGAGTGTCAAACATATGACACTCGGCAAACTGTGTTCCCAGGCATGCCACGTGTGGTCAGTTTGCCGAGTGTCGACACTCGGCAAACTGACCAGAATCAGTATTTTTTTTGTTCCATTTGCGACACAATGCACAAATATAATATATATCATATTAAATCACCACAAATTTATCACAGGAGTCATAAATCACAATCACAACAAGCTCACAAGTTCAAATATGCCACAAACACACATGTTCACATATATGACATGTTCATAACCAAAAGTCCAAATATGCCACAAGTTCACAAGTTGACAAGTCTGCAACCAAATATCTTAATCGAAGTTCACAAGCTGCTCACGGCGATTGTAGGGGGGTGAGGAGGCCCGAGATTTGATGCCGGCGACCCTCCTAGTCAATTTGGTGCAATTTGTGAGTATATATATTGTGTTTCTCAAAAATTAAAGAGAGAACATCGGTAGCAAGGCATTGTGTTTCTCATATATATATATATATATATATATATATATATATATATATATATATATATATATATATATATATATATATATATATATATATATATATATATATATATATCTGCTGATACACTAACTTTGCATATTCAATTAAAGGGGAACATTGGTAGCAAGGCAGCAGCATCCCATGTTCAGAAATGTATAGAGATATTGCAGTGTCAAAAATAGTAACTTTGCATAGTCAAATCTACTAATACAGGAACACAAGCTGAAAGGGCACTTAATTTGTTCAGTGCATTGCGAGCACACAAGCTGAAAGATCACGCTTCAGTACACTTTGTAAATAAACGGTTAATTTGTTCAGTACACTATCTAGCTTATCATGTGATTAAACACATTATAATCTAGTGGCATAGAATATGTAATGATGCACAAAATATCCAGATTAGGAGACATTTTCTTTTACACATGAAGCTGAATGGCCAACGTGCCAAAACTCAAAGTCAAATCACCAAACTGATTAATAATAGGCAAAAATAGATAACATACCTGCTGAACAAGAAGAAATCTGCATGCTTGTAACCCATCTTCCTCATCAATGTAATGACTATATGCTGCCCAATGGCTAACTTGTATATTGATATAGGAGGCTGACTGCAGCTTCTGCTTATTAAATCTGAGAGGAAATGCTACAGCTAAACAACTTTAGGTATAGGCAATATGAAACACTAGATTGCATTGGTACACTATTAATATTTCTAACTTATTATATGTGCAGAATAAAAGGTACATTTGAACCTACTTTTCAAAAAATTCTAATAGATAAGCACATAGCTGCTTTCTGAGTATAAGCTCAGCCTATAAAATTTGAGAGGATCAAGATAACTATAGCAAGTCATGTGCACACAGGTCAATGTCTTCAATACTAACCACACAATAAGCTCACCTCTACTCTATATTTTTTTACTTTTTATTGATTCCTACCTTCTCTAAATTGGTAAGAATTAGATGTTGAGCATTGGTACACTATTAAGGCAACCAATAGGTGTTGAGCATTAGCACATTGTGAAAGCAAGAAACAATGTTGCTAGTCTGAAATAAGGATTAACACTGAGGTCACACCGAGCAGATTAGCTTCACAGGCTCGTACAACAGTTGCTCATCTCATTGTTACGAAAGTACTAATAACCATGGAATAGTAAGAAGTATACATCACACACCATCTATCTCAGCATGGTCTAAGGGAGCCTCACTGCCATTTGGGAAGAGCTTTACCTTGAACTGAAAAGGCATGCAATTGAGGGTTCCAATGTTGCCTATGACTGCATATGGACCACTGCAGCTTTCAAGCCTCCTCGTGTCTAAATCCTAAAACGCAATGCTAGACTATCAACTTAATAAGATGAAAATCTATTTAACATAATTTTAAACAGATCTCCACACATATACAGGTTACTGTACAGTACTTTTGTTAGGGGGGATGATTTCCTAAATATACCTCTATTGGCAAACCGTGTGAACCAAGATATGAAAACACTAGACAGCAGCAGTACAATTGCTTAAATAAATCATAGCCAGAGTTCTAGTCCACCAAAATTTAGGTTCTTTAATAATTTAGAAAGCTTATGTAATTATCTACAACTTTGTAGTTATCAACAAGAGCTAATTCATCGGTTAACAAGGTCGAAAAACATAAATGTTTAGGACCACGCAACAAAATCCTGACAGGGAACTTCAGAAAATCATAACTCCCAAATCTGGTGGGCTAAAATCACGAAATTTTAGGATAGCATAGATATATAAATTATCTACAACTTTTTATTAACAAGATTCACGGAAAAGATCATTTAATAAATACACAAAATATTTTTTCAAGCAGAATTATACACTGCAGTTTTCAACACACATTGCAAAAATGTTATTGAGTTTTCCTTATTTGTTTCCACATCAAGACAATGTTCAACCCAATTCCACTCCTAAACAGATAAGTGAGTCACGATCTCAAGATCCCTAACCCTAACCCTAGATCCCTAATTTGCAGCACATAACAAGACAGGCACAAAACCATTGGGGAAAAGAGCTCACCACGATGATGCATTGCCCGATCTGGATCTGTAGTGGTCGGAAGAGCACGACAGTGAGGGGAAGGGGGCAGCACGAACAACGTCACAGCCTGGCCAGGGGTGGCCATCCCGGCCAGGGGCTCAGCGGCGGCATGGTCAGCAGCGGCCATGTGGCACGCAGCGGCGGCCTGGCCGGCAGCCCGGCGGTGCGCGCATCCATCCCCGGCCATGGCCGGCGGCGCCATTGCGGCCAGTAGAGCGAGCTAGGGCATGGCAGCCTGCCTAGTGCGAGGGCGCGCGACGCGGGGAGGAAGAGGAGGGGCGCGGGTGCTACACGCGGAGAGGCTGGGAGCAGGGGAGGTCGCCATGGGAGGAGTAGCAGGGAGCGGCGTTGGCGTCGAGAGAGGGAGCCTGCTGAGGGAGAAGATCGAGAGAGACCACGGGGTACGCACAGGAGGAGATAAGGTGCAGGGGCTGCTCGCGTGCCCGTGCATGTGTGGGTCTGGTGGTGTGTGTGCGCGTTTGGCGTGGGTTGTGTTGTGTGCGTGGCATTTTATTTTTAATTTCTTCTTTTTTGTTAATTATTAAATATTTATTTAGAAAACAAATTGTCAAGTATATATACAAACTTTGCCGAGTGTCCCAGATCTGACACTCGGCAAAGTTTTCGATTTTTTAAAAGAAACAAAAAAATTATTTAATTACACTTTGCCGAGTGTCTAAATTCTAGCACTCGGCAAAATACAAACAAGCCAACTTTACCGAGTGTCAACTAAAAACACTCGGCAAAGTGTACTGTTTGCCGAGTGTTTCTCTGGGACACTCGGCAAAATAATTTATTTTTTTGCATTTGGCTTCCAATTTTTTTTCTGTAGGCTTCCTACGTTACCTTGACCAACATGTTGAAATTTGACACAATTTTATGACATTTTGCTATATTTCTTTAGTTTTTTTTCTTTTCATTGATTTTTTTTGGAAAATGCAAGTTTGTATTGCAAGTGCATCGAATAATGACATTTCATTAATGCAAAAATGATATTCATGTAATTGACTGTTGTTTGAGGCCATATCCAGGAGGAGACTCGAAATTTCGCACATCTTCTCGAAACTAGACCACGAACTTGTGAATGAATAGTTTTAAAATTGTATAAAATCCAAACGGAGTTCGAAATTCATGAAACTTGTCTACAAGTCATGATATCACATGTGGATACGGTGATAAAAATTTGAGAAGATTTCGAGCACGTCGTCACGTACACTGCTTACAAACCCTAACATGTCAGATTTGCTCCCACGATATCACATGCGGAGATGTGAGGGTTTCTAAGCAGTGTACGTGACGACATACTCGAAATCTTCTCAAATGTTTATCACCACATCCACATGTGATATCATGACTTGTCGATAAGTTTCATGAATTTCGGACTTCGTTTGGATTTTATACAATTTTAAAACTATCCGTCCACAAGTTCGTGGTCACGTTTCGTGAAGAAGATGTGCGAAATTTCGGGTCTCTTCCTAGATACGGCCTCAAACAAGATTCAGTTACATGAATATCATTTTCGCATTCATGAAATATCATTATTCGATGCAATTGCAGTTCAAACTTACATTTTTCAAAAAAATTCAAAGAAAAGAAATAAACTAAAGAAATATAGCAAATTGTCTTAAAATTGTGTCAAATTCTACCATGTTGGTCAAGGTAATGTAGGAAGCCTACAGAAAAAAAATTGGAAACCAAAATCGGCAAAAAAATATTTTGCCGAGTGTCCCAGAGAAACACTCGGGAAACAGTACACTTTGCCGAGTGTTTTTTGGTTGACACTCGGCAAACTAGCCATTTTGCCGAGTGCTAACGGACTCGGCAAACCGCTGACGGCGGCTAACCTCCAACCTTTGCCGTGTGTATACGTTTGCCGAGTGTTAACACTCGGCAAAGTGAAGCGTTTGCCGTGTGTTTTTATTTGCCGAGTGTTGACACTCGGCAAAGTGGTATGTTTGCCGTGTGTGTTTGTTTGCCGAGTGTTAGTGTCAACACTCGGCAAACTAGTTTTTTGCTGAGTGTGAGGTTTTTGCCGTGTGTTTCCACTCTAACACACGGCAAATGAGGTTGTTGCCGAGTGTTCACATTTTGACACTCGGCAAAAGATAAAACACTCGGCAAATCTCAGTTTTCCAGTAGTGTGCAGATGTGCAGGCTTAATTTCAGTTCAGTAGTCTATCAACCTATGCGAAAAGAATCTTAAGAGACATAAGTATTATATATAATACCTGTAATTAATAAAAGTTACTTGTACTAATTTACACGTCTTTTCTCTTTGTTCAGTTTTCAAACACAATACGCATACAAATACTCCGTGATCTCTATCCAGTTGCGATAAATTTTTCAATTACTTATCTTTTTGTTTTCTCATCAGTATCCATAGTTTCTCCCTGCATACCATCTCCATGTATCTTCAATATGCATATAGTTCAAATCTTAGTTTAAGTTATGGTGGCTCTTATTTGTAACCCATGTCTCTTGACATCGTAAATCTGATATTTTTTTATTTTTCAAATTGTGATATATTTGTTGGTATAAATTTTATATCCAAGTTAAATTGAAACCCTTGTGCTCATTGTATCTTGAATTAAATATCCTTTTATGTCATATAGACTTTAGTTTTAAGTGCTACAGTGGCATAAACAATCATTTGAATCTACATCATATCGCTCAAGGTTACTACGGATTGAAGTGAGATCTTAGATAGGCCACCATTGCTGAATATGAGAATTTAATCATTAGAACCATTGTTTACACTAAATGAATCTCAAAGACTATAACAGTTATATAGCCATATTTAGTTTGCACTAACCTCCCTCACTTCTTAATATGTCGAATTTTCTTATCAATGAACTATACACGTAGCATTGTTGTTTTATTTTAAAATATATAGTGCTTACAGGTATACTATTAATATAGATGTATCAAATGTTTCCGCTAAAATGCATGTATACACTTGTACTAATATTAACATATTATAGATATCAAAATGATTTCAAATAATTTGTTAGTATCATTAGCATATGAGCCGCTAATGAAGTATTTTTCTTGATTAATGAAGCATAACATATATATTTATCGCTCATGCATCGTGTGCACTTGATTGGCATAATGGTGCAACATATATGTTTATTTTGGTCAATATTGTTAATATGTTAATATTATGCCAAATTAAAGGTCAAATGTTCTGATTATTGTGTGAATTTTTAGGATTTTTTTCTAGCACGTCGCCGGATGAAAATTAACGTAGAGTCTCTCTTAGAGCCTCTAATTAGTAATAGTGAGATTAAGTATAACACGAAAGTTTTCTTGATACACAGTGACTTCTTGAAAATTACAATATGGGGACTTTACTGCAGCTCTAATATGTGCCAATTGCAAGTTCAACAAAAGCTAATTGTAAGTGTACATACAGGGGAAAAAAGATCATGTTGAAGAGGCAGGGATAAGAATACAGAATACCACAAATTTTGGAGAAGTACAGGTGATCTTTAGATCCAAGGTAAAATGTAGAAAATGTATATAGATTGAGGTATGATAAGGTTATTACGAAGCCGGTGTCGCCGTATGCATTGGAGTTCCAAGCCATGCACAGCACAGTGCGCGGAGTGCCGTT